>JANCRA010000005.1:38305940-39040676 GCA_024362935.1 Setophaga petechia | reverse complement strand
CCACTCTCCTGCATTTTCCTTTCCCAGTACAATTCGAATTTTAGGGGTTTTGGACAACTTTCTTTTACTTCTTGCAAAACACTCTGCAGACCTTCTTGTACCCTTTTGAAAACCATGGGAGCTGTTTTCTCAACAGGCAAAGTTTGTCCTTAGGAGATAGAGTGAAAAGCTACTTGCTTAGATGTAGGTGACTAGAGGCACTTGCTACAGTGCAATGCAAAGGTAATGGCTGTACAACACTTGCATTGTAGCACAGTTTGCAAACTGATGATAGAAACAGTACCCCTGCACTCCCCTGCCATTTTCCTTTCCCGCAGTACAATTCGAATCGAAGGGGTTTTGGACAACTTTCTTTAACTTCTTGCAAAAACACTCTGCAGACCTTCTTGTACCTTCTAAAACACCATGGGAGATGTTTTCTCAGCAGGCAGAGTTTCTCCTTGCGAGACATTGTGAAAAAGGAATATGCTTAGATGTAGGTGACTAGAGACACTGCTACAGGACCCTGCAAAGCTAAAGGCTGCACAACACTGGTATTTTGTAAGCAGCTTGCAAACTGAGAGAAAACAGTACCCTGTCCACTCTCCTGCATTTTCCTTTCCCAGTACAATTCGAATTTTTAGGGGTTTTGGACAACTTTCTTTCTACTTCTTGCAAAACACTCTGCAGACCTTCTTGTACCCTTTGAAAAAACCATGGGAGCTGTTTTCTGAACAGGCAAAGATTCTCCTTTGGAGATACAGGTGAAAAAGGTATTTTGCTTAGATGTAGGTGACTAGAGGCACTTGCTACAGTGCACTGCAAAGGTACTGGCCTGCACAACACCTTGCATTGTAGCACAGTTTGCAAACTGATAGAAAACAGTACCCCTGCACTCCCCTGCATTTTCCTTTCCCAGTACAATTCGAATTTTAGGGGTTTTGGACAACTTTTCTTTTACTTCTTGCAAAACACTCTGCAGACCTTCATTGTACCTTCTAAAACACCATGGGAGATGTTTTCTCAGCAGGCAGAGTTTCTCCTTGCGAGACATTGTGAAAAAGGAATATGCTTAGATGTAGGTGACTAGAGACACTTGCTACAGGACCCTGCAAAGCTAAAGGCTGCACAACACTGGTATTTGTAAGCAGCTTGCAAACTGAGAGAAAACAGTACCTGTCCACTCTCCTGCATTTTCCTTTCCCAGTACAATTCGAATCGAAGGGGTTTTGGACAACTTTCTTTTACTTCTTGCAAAACACTCTGCAGACCTTCTTGTACCCTTTTAAAAACCATGGGAGCTGTTTTCTAAACAGGCAAAGATTCTCCTTTGGAGATACAGTGAAAAAGGTATTTGCTTAGATGTAGGTGGCTAGAGGCACTTGCTAACAGTGCACTGCAAAGGTAAAGGCTGCACAACACTTGCATTGTGGCACAGTTTGCAATACGGATAGAAAACAGTACCTTTCCACTCTCCTGCATTTTCCTTTCCAGTACAATTCGAATTTTAGGGGTTTTGGACAACTTTCTTTTACTTCTGGGAAAACACTCTGCAGACCTTCTTGTACCTTCTAAAACACCATGGGAGATGTTTTCTCAGCAGGCAGAGTTTCTCCTTGCGAGACATTGTGAAAAAGGAATATGCTTAGATGTAGGTGACTAGAGACACTTGCTACAGGACGCTGCAAAGCTAATGGCTGCATAACACTGGTATTTTGTAAGCAGCTTGCAAACTGAGAGAAAACAGTACCTTTTCACTCTCCCTGCATTTTCCTTTCCCAGTACAATTCGAATTTTAGGGGTTTTGGACAACTTTCTTTGTACTTCTTGCACAAACACTCTGCAGACCTTCTTGTACCTTCTAAAACACCATGGGAGATGTTTTCTCAGAAGGCAGAGGTTCTCCCTGCGAGACATTGTGAAAAGGTGTATGCTTAGATGTAGGTGACTAGAGACACTTGCTACAAGACGCTGCAAAGCGTAAAGGCTGCACAACACTGGTATTTTGTAAGCAGCTTGCAAACTGAGAGAAAACAGTACCTGTCCACGTCTCCTGCATTTTCCTTTCCCAGGACAAATTCGAGTTTTAGGGGTTTTGGACAACTTTCTTTTACTTCTTGCAAAACACTCTGCAGACCTTCTTGTACCTTTTTAAAAACCATGGGAGCTGTTTTCTCAGCAGGCAAAGATTCTCCTTTGGAGATACAGCGAAAAAGGTATTTGCTTAGATGGTAGCTGATTAGAGGCACTTGCTACAGTGCACTGCAAAGGTAGAGGCTGCACAACAATTGCATTGTGGCACAGTTTGCAAACTGATAGAAAACAGTACCCCTGCACTCCCCTGCATTTTCCTTTCCCAGTACAATTCGAACCTTTAGGGGTTTTGGACAACTTTGTCTTGTACTTCTTGCAAAACACTCTGCAGACCTTCTTGTACCTTCTAAAACACCATGGGAGATGTTTTCTCAGCAGGCAGAGTTTCTCCTTGCGAGACATTGTGAAAAAGTTATTTGCTTAGATGTAGGTGACTAGAGACACTTGCTACAGGACGCTGCAAAGCTAAAGGCTGCACAACACTGGTATTTTGTAAGCAGCTTGCAAACTGAGAGAAAACAGTACCTTTTCCACTCTCCTGCATTTTCCTTTCCCAGAACAATTCGAATTTTAGGCGTTTTGGATCACTTTCTTTTACTTCTGGCAAAACACTCTGCAGACCTTCTTGTACCCTTTTAAAAACCATGGGAGCTGTTTTCTCAACAGGCAAAGATTCTCCTTTGGAGATACAGTGAAAAAGGTATTTGCTTAGATGTAGGTGGCTAGAGGCACTTGCTACAGTGCACTGCAAAGGTAAAGGCTGCACAACACTTGCATTGTGGCACAGTTTGCAAACTGATAGAAAATAGTACCCCTGCACTCTCCTGCATTTTCCTTTCCCAGCGAAATTCGAATCGAAGGGGTTTTGGACAACTTTCTTGTACTTCTTGCAAAACACTCTGCAGACTTCTTGTACCCTTTGAAAAACCATGGGAGCTGTTTTCTCAACAGGCAAAGATTCTCCTTTGGAGATACAGTGAAAAAGGCATTTGCTTAGATGTAGGTGATTAGAGGCACTTGCTACAGTGCACTGCAAAGGTAGAGGCTTCACAACACTTGCATTGTGGCACAGTTTGCAAACTGATAGAAAACAGTACCTTTCCACTCTCCTGCATTTTCCTTTCCCAGTACAATTCGAATTTTAGGGGTTTTGGACAACTTTCTTGTACTTCTTGCAAAACACTCTGCAGACCTTCTTGTACCTTCTAAAACACCATGGGAGATGTTTTCTCAGCAGGCAGAGTTTCTCCTTGCGAGACATTGTGAAAAAGGAATATGCTTAGATGTAGGTGACTAGAGACACTTGCTACAGGACGCTGCAAAGCTAAAGGCTGCACAACACTGGCATTTTGTAAGCAGCTTGCAAACTGAGAGAAAACAGTACCTTTCCACTCTCCTGCATTTTCCTTTCCCAGTACAATTCGAATTTTAGGGGTTTTGGACAACTTTCTTGTACTTCTTGCAAAACACTCTGCAGACCTTCTTGTACCCTTTGAAAAACCATGGGAGCTGTTTTCTCAACAGGCAAAGATTCTCCTTTGGAGATACAGTGAAAAAGGTATTTGCTTAGATGTAGGTGACTAGAGGCCTATGCTACAGTGCACTGCAAAGGTAATTGTTGTGGTTTGTTCTGCTCCCCCTCACTTGTTTTGGCTATGTTTCTGCCCAAGTTTTTCTCCAGTTAAGTGTCAATCGCCTGACCTCTCCTTAGTTACCATGACAACTAATGTATTCTCTCCATTCTCCACCCCTGCTCTCTGCCAGTCACTCGGCCCTTCTGCCTCTTTTTCTAGAAATCTCTCACTAGGTCGCCGAGTGATTGGTTAGGGGGCCCGGGGCCCCTCCCTAAGTTCTTCCCCTTTAGTTTTCCTTCCATGTGTATCATTTTTGTAACACCCTTCCCTGGACCCCCATTTGTTCCTGAGTGTTGCCAACCCCATACCTCCCACTCTCTTTATAACCTGTTACGGTCCCCGCCCTCGGGACCCTCCACTTTTCAGATTCCAGTGGGAACACAATAGACCTGACTGTGCCTGACACTGGAGAGTCTCTCCTTCACTTCACCCACGGGCTGAAGCTGAACTGTGGCCACGTCTCTGCTGACTGCAACCGGGCTGGCAAGCTTGCCGGGCATCTCTAACATCGGCCAGCCCAACTTCAGGTAATGGCTGCACAACACTTGCATTGTAGAACAGTTTGCAAACTGATAGAAAACAGTACCCCTGCACTCTCCTGCATCTTCCTTTCCCAGTACAATTCGAATCGAAGGGGTTTTGGACAACTTCCTTTTACTTCTTGCAAAACACTCTGCAGACCTTCTTGTACCTTCTAAAACACCATGGGAGATGTTTTCTCAGCAGGCAGAGTTTCTCCTTGCGAGACATTGTGAAAAAGGAATATGCTTAGATGTAGGTGACTAGAGACACTTGCTACAGGACGCTGCAAAGCTAAAGGCTGCAGAACACTGGCATTTTGTAAGCAGCTTGCAAACTGAGAGAAAACAGTACCTTTCCACTCTCCTGCATTTTCCTTTCCCAGTACAATTCGAATTTTAGGGGTTTTGGACAACTTTCTTGTACTTCTTGCAAAACACTCTGCAGACCTTCTTGTACCTTCTAAAACACCATGGGAGATGTTTTCTCAGCAGGCAGAGTTTCTCCTTGCGAGACATTGTGAAAAAGGAATATGCTTAGATGTAGGTGACTAGAGACACTTGCTACAGGACGCTGCAAAGCTAAAGGCTGCAAAACACTGGCATTTTGTAAGCAGCTTGCAAACTGAGAGAAAACAGTACCTTTCCACTCTCCTGCATTTTCCTTTCCCAGTACAATTCGAATTTTAGGGGTTTTGGACAACTTTCTTTTACTTCTGGCAAAACACTCTGCAGACCTTCTTGTACCCTTTTGAAAACCATGGGAGCTGTTTTCTCAACAGGCAAAGATTCTCCTTAGGAGATACAGTGAAAAAGGTATTTGCTTAGATGTAGGTGGCTAGAGGCACTTGCTACAGTGCACTGCAAATGTAAAGGCTGCACAACACTTGCATTGTGGCACAGTTTGCAAACGGATAGAAAACAGTACCTTTCCACTCTCCTGCATTTTCCTTTCCCAGTACAATTCGAATTTTAGGGGTTTTGGACAACTTTCTTTATCTTCTTGCAAAACACTCTGCAGACCTTCTTGTACCTTCTAAAACACCATGGGAGATGTTTTCTCAGCAGGCAGAGTTTCTCCTTGCGAGACATTGTGAAAAAGGAATATGCTTAGATGTAGGTGACTAGAGACACTTGCTACAGGACGCTGCAAAGCTAAAGGCTGCAAAACACTGACATTTTGTAAGCAGCTTGCAAACTGAGAGAAAACAGTACCTTTCCACTCTCCTGCATTTTCCTTTCCCAGTACAATTCGAATTTTAGGGGCTTTGGACAACTTTCTTGTACTTCTTGCAAAACACTCTGCAGACCTTCTTGTACCTTCTAAAACACCATGGGAGATGTTTTCTCAGCAGGCAGAGTCTCTGCTTGCGAAACATTGTTAAAAAGGAATTTGCTTAGATGTAGGTGACTAGAGACACTTGCTACAGGACGCTGCAAAGCTAAAGGCTGCACAACACTGGCATTTTGTAAGCACTTTGCAAACTGAGAGAAAACAGTACCTTTTCACTCTCCTGCATTTTCCTTTCCCAGTACAATTCGAATTTTAGGGGTTTTGGACAACTTTCTTGTACTTCTTGCAAAACACTCTGCAGACCTTCTTGTACCCTTTTAAAAACCATGGGAGCTGTTTTCTCAACAGGCAAAGATTCTCTTTTGGAGATACAGTGAAAAAAGTATTTGCTTAGATGTAGGTGATTAGAGGCACTTGCTACAGTGCACTGCAAAGGTAGAGGCTGCACAACACTTGCATTGTGGCACAGTTTGCAAACTGATAGAAAACAGTACCCCTGCACTCTCCTGCATTTTCCTTTCCCAGTACAATTCGAATCGAAGGGGTTTTGGACAACTTTCTTTTACTTCTTGCAAAACACTCTGCAGACCTTCTTGTACCTTCTAAAACACCATGGGAGATGTTTTCTCAGCAGGCAGAGTTTCTCCTTGCGAGACATTGTGAAAAAGGAATATGCTTAGATGTAGGTGACTAGAGACACTTGCTACAGGACGCTGCAAAGCTAAAGGCTGCACAACACTGGCATTTTGTAAGGAGCTTGCAAACTGAGAGAAAACAGTACCTTTCCACTCTCCTGCATTTTCCTTTCCCAGTACAATTCGAATTTTAGGGGTTTTGGACAACTTTCTTGTACTTCTTGCAAAACACTCTGCAGACCTTCTTGTACCCTTTTAAAAACCATGGGAGCTGTTTTCTCAAAAGGCAAAGATTCTCCTTTGGAGATACAGTGAAAAAGGTATTTGCTTAGATGTAGGTGACTAGAGGCACTTGCTACAGTGCGCTGCAAAGCTAAAGGCTGCACAACACTTGCATTGTGGCACAGTTTGCAAACGGATAGAAAACAGTACCTTTCCACTCTCCTGCATTTTCCTTTCCCAGTACAATTCGAATTTTAGGGGTTTTGGACAACTTTCTTTTACTTCTTGCAAAACACTCTGCAGACATTCTTGTACCTTCTAAAACACCATGGGAGATGTTTTCTCAGCAGGCAGAGTTTCTCCTTGCGAGACATTGTGAAAAAGGAATATGCTTAGATGTAGGTGACTAGAGACACTTGCTACAGGACGCTGCAAAGCTAAAGGCTGCACAACACTGGCATTTTGTAAGCAGCTTGCAAACTGAGAGAAAACAGTACCTTTCCACTCTCCTGCATTTTCCTTTCCCAGTACAATTCGAATTTTAGGGGTTTTGGACAACTTTCTTGTACTTCTTGCAAAACACTCTGCAGACCTTCTTGTACCCTTTTAAAAACCATGGGAGCTGTTTTCTAAACAGGCAAAGATTCTCCTTTGGAGATACAGTGAAAAAGGTATTTGCTTAGATGTAGGTGGCTAGAGGCACTTGCTACAGTGCACTGCAAAGGTAAAGGCTGCACAACACTTGCATTGTGGCACAGTTTGCAAACGGATAGAAAACAGTACCTTTCCACTCTCCTGCATTTTCCTTTCCCAGTACAATTCGAATTTTAGGGGTTTTGGACAACTTTCTTTTACTTCTGGGAAAACACTCTGCAGACCTTCTTGTACCTTCTAAAACACCATGGGAGATGTTTTCTCAGCAGGCAGAGTTTCTCCTTGCGAGACATTGTGAAAAAGGAATATGCTTAGATGTAGGTGACTAGAGACACTTGCTACAGGACGCTGCAAAGCTAATGGCTGCATAACACTGGTATTTTGTAAGCAGCTTGCAAACTGAGAGAAAACAGTACCTTTTCACTCTCCTGCATTTTCCTTTCCCAGTACAATTCGAATTTTAGGGGTTTTGGACAACTTTCTTGTACTTCTTGCAAAACACTCTGCAGACCTTCTTGTACCTTCTAAAACACCATGGGAGATGTTTTCTCAGAAGGCAGAGGTTCTCCCTGCGAGACATTGTGAAAAGGTGTATGCTTAGATGTAGGTGACTAGAGACACTTGCTACAAGACGCTGCAAAGCTAAAGGCTGCACAACACTGGTATTTTGTAAGCAGCTTGCAAACTGAGAGAAAACAGTACCTGTCCACTCTCCTGCATTTTCCTTTCCCAGTACAATTCGAGTTTTAGGGGTTTTGGACAACTTTCTTTTACTTCTTGCAAAACACTCTGCAGACCTTCTTGTACCTTTTTAAAAACCATGGGAGCTGTTTTCTCAGCAGGCAAAGATTCTCCTTTGGAGATACAGCGAAAAAGGTATTTGCTTAGATGTAGCTGATTAGAGGCACTTGCTACAGTGCACTGCAAAGGTAGAGGCTGCACAACAATTGCATTGTGGCACAGTTTGCAAACTGATAGAAAACAGTACCCCTGCACTCCCCTGCATTTTCCTTTCCCAGTACAATTCGAACTTTAGGGGTTTTGGACAACTTTCTTGTACTTCTTGCAAAACACTCTGCAGACCTTCTTGTACCTTCTAAAACACCATGGGAGATGTTTTCTCAGCAGGCAGAGTTTCTCCTTGCGAGACATTGTGAAAAAGTTATTTGCTTAGATGTAGGTGACTAGAGACACTTGCTACAGGACGCTGCAAAGCTAAAGGCTGCACAACACTGGTATTTTGTAAGCAGCTTGCAAACTGAGAGAAAACAGTACCTTTCCACTCTCCTGCATTTTCCTTTCCCAGAACAATTCGAATTTTAGGCGTTTTGGATCACTTTCTTTTACTTCTGGCAAAACACTCTGCAGACCTTCTTGTACCCTTTTAAAAACCATGGGAGCTGTTTTCTCAACAGGCAAAGATTCTCCTTTGGAGATACAGTGAAAAAGGTATTTGCTTAGATGTAGGTGGCTAGAGGCACTTGCTACAGTGCACTGCAAAGGTAAAGGCTGCACAACACTTGCATTGTGGCACAGTTTGCAAACTGATAGAAAATAGTACCCCTGCACTCTCCTGCATTTTCCTTTCCCAGCGAAATTCGAATCGAAGGGGTTTTGGACAACTTTCTTGTACTTCTTGCAAAACACTCTGCAGACCTTCTTGTACCCTTTGAAAAACCATGGGAGCTGTTTTCTCAACAGGCAAAGATTCTCCTTTGGAGATACAGTGAAAAAGGCATTTGCTTAGATGTAGGTGATTAGAGGCACTTGCTACAGTGCACTGCAAAGGTAGAGGCTTCACAACACTTGCATTGTGGCACAGTTTGCAAACTGATAGAAAACAGTACCTTTCCACTCTCCTGCTTTTTCCTTTCCCAGTACAATTCGAATTTTAGGGGTTTTGGACAACTTTCTTGTACTTCTTGCAAAACACTCTGCAGACCTTCTTGTACCTTCTAAAACACCATGGGAGATGTTTTCTCAGCAGGCAGAGTTTCTCCTTGCGAGACATTGTGAAAAAGGAATATGCTTAGATGTAGGTGACTAGAGACACTTGCTACAGGACGCTGCAAAGCTAAAGGCTGCACAACACTGGCATTTTGTAAGCAGCTTGCAAACTGAGAGAAAACAGTACCTTTCCACTCTCCTGCATTTTCCTTTCCCAGTACAATTCGAATTTTAGGGGTTTTGGACAACTTTCTTGTACTTCTTGCAAAACACTCTGCAGACCTTCTTGTACCCTTTTAAAAACCATGGGAGCTGTTTTCTCAACAGGCAAAGTTTCTCCTTAGGAGATAGAGTGAAAAAGCTATTTGCTTAGATGTAGGTGAGTAGAGGCGTATGCTACAGTGCACTGCAAAGGTAATTGTTGTGGTTGGTTCTGCTCCCCCTCACTTGTTTTGGCTATGTTTCTGCCCAAGTTTTTCTCCAGTTAAGTGTCAATCGCCTGACCTCTCCTTAGTTACCATGACAACTAATATATTCTCTCCATTCTCCACCCCCGGCTGCCTGCCAGTTACTCGGCCCTTCTGCCTCTTTTTCTAGAAATCCCTGACTAGGGCGTCAAGTGATTGGTTAGGGGGCCGGGGCCCCTCCCTAAGTTCTTCCCCATTAGTTTTCCTTCCATGTCTATCATTTTTATAACACACTTCCCTGGACACCCATTTGGTCCTGAGTGTTGTCACCCCATACCTCCCACTCTCTTTATAACCTGTTACGGTCCCGCCCTCGGGAGCCTCCACTTTTCAGATGCCAGTGGGAACACAATAGACCTGACTGTGCCTGACACTGGAGAGTCCCTCCTTCACTTCACCCACGGGCTGAAGCTGAACTGTGGCCACGTCTCTGCTGACAGCAAGCGGGCTGGCAAGCTTGGCGGGCATCTCTAACATCGGCCAGCCCAACTTCAGGTAATGGCTGCACAACACTTGCATTGTGGAACAGTTTGCAAACTGAGAGAAAACAGTACCCCTGCACTCTCCTGCATTTTCCTTTCCCAGTACAATTCGAATCGAAGGGGTTTTTGACAACTTTGTTTTACTTCTTGCAACACTCTGCAGACTGCAAATACTCTGCAGACCTTCTTGTACCTTCTAAAACACCATGGGAGATGTTTTCTCAGCAGGCAGAGTTTCTCCTTGCGAGACATTGTGAAAAAGGAATATGCTTAGATGTAGATGACTAAAGGAACTTGCTACAGGACGCTGCAAAGCTAAAGGCTGCACAACACTGGTATTTTGTAAGCAGCTTGCAAACTGATAGAAAACAGTACCTTTCCACTCTCCTGCATTTTCCTTTCCCAGTACAATTCGAATTTTAGGGGTTTTGGACAACTTTCTTTTACTTCTTGCAAAACACTCTGCAGACCTTCTTGTACCCTTTTGAAAACCATGGGAGCTGTTTTCTCAACAGGCAAAGTTTGTCCTTAGGAGATAGAGTGAAAAGCTACTTGCTTAGATGTAGGTGACTAGAGGCACTTGCTACAGTGCAATGCAAAGGTAATGGCTGTACAACACTTGCATTGTAGCACAGTTTGCAAACTGATAGAAAACAGTACCCCTGCACTCCCCTGCATTTTCCTTTCCCAGTACAATTCGAATCGAAGGGGTTTTGGACAACTTTCTTTAACTTCTTGCAAAACACTCTGCAGACCTTCTTGTACCTTCTAAAACACCATGGGAGATGTTTTCTCAGCAGGCAGAGTTTCTCCTTGCGAGACATTGTGAAAAAGGAATATGCTTAGATGTAGGTGACTAGAGACACTTGCTACAGGACCCTGCAAAGCTAAAGGCTGCACAACACTGGTATTTTGTAAGCAGCTTGCAAACTGAGAGAAAACAGTACCTGTCCACTCTCCTGCATTTTCCTTTCCCAGTACAATTCGAATTTTAGGGGTTTTGGACAACTTTCTTTTACTTCTTGCAAAACACTCTGCAGACCTTCTTGTACCCTTTGAAAAACCATGGGAGCTGTTTTCTGAACAGGCAAAGATTCTCCTTTGGAGATACAGTGAAAAAGGTATTTGCTTAGATGTAGGTGACTAGAGGCACTTGCTACAGTGCACTGCAAAGGTACTGGCTGCACAACACTTGCATTGTAGCACAGTTTGCAAACTGATAGAAAACAGTACCCCTGCACTCCCCTGCATTTTCCTTTCCCAGTACAATTCGAATTTTAGGGGTTTTGGACAACTTTCTTTTACTTCTTGCAAAACACTCTGCAGACCTTCTTGTACCTTCTAAAACACCATGGGAGATGTTTTCTCAGCAGGCAGAGTTTCTCCTTGCGAGACATTGTGAAAAAGGAATATGCTTAGATGTAGGTGACTAGAGACACTTGCTACAGGACCCTGCAAAGCTAAAGGCTGCACAACACTGGTATTTTGTAAGCAGCTTGCAAACTGAGAGAAAACAGTACCTGTCCACTCTCCTGCATTTTCCTTTCCCAGTACAATTCGAATCGAAGGGGTTTTGGACAACTTTCTTTTACTTCTTGCAAAACACTCTGCAGACCTTCTTGTACCCTTTTAAAAACCATGGGAGCTGTTTTCTAAACAGGCAAAGATTCTCCTTTGGAGATACAGTGAAAAAGGTATTTGCTTAGATGTAGGTGGCTAGAGGCACTTGCTACAGTGCACTGCAAAGGTAAAGGCTGCACAACACTTGCATTGTGGCACAGTTTGCAAACGGATAGAAAACAGTACCTTTCCACTCTCCTGCATTTTCCTTTCCCAGTACAATTCGAATTTTAGGGGTTTTGGACAACTTTCTTTTACTTCTGGGAAAACACTCTGCAGACCTTCTTGTACCTTCTAAAACACCATGGGAGATGTTTTCTCAGCAGGCAGAGTTTCTCCTTGCGAGACATTGTGAAAAAGGAATATGCTTAGATGTAGGTGACTAGAGACACTTGCTACAGGACGCTGCAAAGCTAATGGCTGCATAACACTGGTATTTTGTAAGCAGCTTGCAAACTGAGAGAAAACAGTACCTTTTCACTCTCCTGCATTTTCCTTTCCCAGTACAATTCGAATTTTAGGGGTTTTGGACAACTTTCTTGTACTTCTTGCAAAACACTCTGCAGACCTTCTTGTACCTTCTAAAACACCATGGGAGATGTTTTCTCAGAAGGCAGAGGTTCTCCCTGCGAGACATTGTGAAAAGGTGTATGCTTAGATGTAGGTGACTAGAGACACTTGCTACAAGACGCTGCAAAGCTAAAGGCTGCACAACACTGGTATTTTGTAAGCAGCTTGCAAACTGAGAGAAAACAGTACCTGTCCACTCTCCTGCATTTTCCTTTCCCAGTACAATTCGAGTTTTAGGGGTTTTGGACAACTTTCTTTTACTTCTTGCAAAACACTCTGCAGACCTTCTTGTACCTTTTTAAAAACCATGGGAGCTGTTTTCTCAGCAGGCAAAGATTCTCCTTTGGAGATACAGCGAAAAAGGTATTTGCTTAGATGTAGCTGATTAGAGGCACTTGCTACAGTGCACTGCAAAGGTAGAGGCTGCACAACAATTGCATTGTGGCACAGTTTGCAAACTGATAGAAAACAGTACCCCTGCACTCCCCTGCATTTTCCTTTCCCAGTACAATTCGAACTTTAGGGGTTTTGGACAACTTTCTTGTACTTCTTGCAAAACACTCTGCAGACCTTCTTGTACCTTCTAAAACACCATGGGAGATGTTTTCTCAGCAGGCAGAGTTTCTCCTTGCGAGACATTGTGAAAAAGTTATTTGCTTAGATGTAGGTGACTAGAGACACTTGCTACAGGACGCTGCAAAGCTAAAGGCTGCACAACACTGGTATTTTGTAAGCAGCTTGCAAACTGAGAGAAAACAGTACCTTTCCACTCTCCTGCATTTTCCTTTCCCAGAACAATTCGAATTTTAGGCGTTTTGGATCACTTTCTTTTACTTCTGGCAAAACACTCTGCAGACCTTCTTGTACCCTTTTAAAAACCATGGGAGCTGTTTTCTCAACAGGCAAAGATTCTCCTTTGGAGATACAGTGAAAAAGGTATTTGCTTAGATGTAGGTGGCTAGAGGCACTTGCTACAGTGCACTGCAAAGGTAAAGGCTGCACAACACTTGCATTGTGGCACAGTTTGCAAACTGATAGAAAATAGTACCCCTGCACTCTCCTGCATTTTCCTTTCCCAGCGAAATTCGAATCGAAGGGGTTTTGGACAACTTTCTTGTACTTCTTGCAAAACACTCTGCAGACCTTCTTGTACCCTTTGAAAAACCATGGGAGCTGTTTTCTCAACAGGCAAAGATTCTCCTTTGGAGATACAGTGAAAAAGGCATTTGCTTAGATGTAGGTGATTAGAGGCACTTGCTACAGTGCACTGCAAAGGTAGAGGCTTCACAACACTTGCATTGTGGCACAGTTTGCAAACTGATAGAAAACAGTACCTTTCCACTCTCCTGCTTTTTCCTTTCCCAGTACAATTCGAATTTTAGGGGTTTTGGACAACTTTCTTGTACTTCTTGCAAAACACTCTGCAGACCTTCTTGTACCTTCTAAAACACCATGGGAGATGTTTTCTCAGCAGGCAGAGTTTCTCCTTGCGAGACATTGTGAAAAAGGAATATGCTTAGATGTAGGTGACTAGAGACACTTGCTACAGGACGCTGCAAAGCTAAAGGCTGCACAACACTGGCATTTTGTAAGCAGCTTGCAAACTGAGAGAAAACAGTACCTTTCCACTCTCCTGCATTTTCCTTTCCCAGTACAATTCGAATTTTAGGGGTTTTGGACAACTTTCTTGTACTTCTTGCAAAACACTCTGCAGACCTTCTTGTACCCTTTGAAAAACCATGGGAGCTGTTTTCTCAACAGGCAAAGATTCTCCTTTGGAGATACAGTGAAAAAGGTATTTGCTTAGATGTAGGTGACTAGAGGCCTATGCTACAGTGCACTGCAAAGGTAATTGTTGTGGTTTGTTCTGCTCCCCCTCACTTGTTTTGGCTATGTTTCTGCCCAAGTTTTTCTCCAGTTAAGTGTCAATCGCCTGACCTCTCCTTAGTTACCATGACAACTAATGTATTCTCTCCATT
This sequence comes from Setophaga petechia, assembly GCA_024362935.1. NCBI lineage: Eukaryota > Metazoa > Chordata > Aves > Passeriformes > Parulidae > Setophaga > Setophaga petechia. The sequence goes on along the minus strand of JANCRA010000005.1, from coordinate 39,026,581 downwards.
CTCCACCCCTGCTCTCTGCCAGTCACTCGGCCCTTCTGCCTCTTTTTCTAGAAATCTCTCACTAGGTCGCCGAGTGATTGGTTAGGGGGCCGGGGCCCCTCCCTAAGTTCTTCCCCTTTAGTTTTCCTTCCATGTGTATCATTTTTGTAACACCCTTCCCTGGACCCCCATTTGTTCCTGAGTGTTGCCACCCCATACCTCCCACTCTCTTTATAACCTGTTACGGTCCCGCCCTCGGGACCCTCCACTTTTCAGATTCCAGTGGGAACACAATAGACCTGACTGTGCCTGACACTGGAGAGTCTCTCCTTCACTTCACCCACGGGCTGAAGCTGAACTGTGGCCACGTCTCTGCTGACTGCAACCGGGCTGGCAAGCTTGCCGGGCATCTCTAACATCGGCCAGCCCAACTTCAGGTAATGGCTGCACAACACTTGCATTGTAGAACAGTTTGCAAACTGATAGAAAACAGTACCCCTGCACTCTCCTGCATCTTCCTTTCCCAGTACAATTCGAATCGAAGGGGTTTTGGACAACTTCCTTTTACTTCTTGCAAAACACTCTGCAGACCTTCTTGTACCTTCTAAAACACCATGGGAGATGTTTTCTCAGCAGGCAGAGTTTCTCCTTGCGAGACATTGTGAAAAAGGAATATGCTTAGATGTAGGTGACTAGAGACACTTGCTACAGGACGCTGCAAAGCTAAAGGCTGCAGAACACTGGCATTTTGTAAGCAGCTTGCAAACTGAGAGAAAACAGTACCTTTCCACTCTCCTGCATTTTCCTTTCCCAGTACAATTCGAATTTTAGGGGTTTTGGACAACTTTCTTGTACTTCTTGCAAAACACTCTGCAGACCTTCTTGTACCTTCTAAAACACCATGGGAGATGTTTTCTCAGCAGGCAGAGTTTCTCCTTGCGAGACATTGTGAAAAAGGAATATGCTTAGATGTAGGTGACTAGAGACACTTGCTACAGGACGCTGCAAAGCTAAAGGCTGCAAAACACTGGCATTTTGTAAGCAGCTTGCAAACTGAGAGAAAACAGTACCTTTCCACTCTCCTGCATTTTCCTTTCCCAGTACAATTCGAATTTTAGGGGTTTTGGACAACTTTCTTTTACTTCTGGCAAAACACTCTGCAGACCTTCTTGTACCCTTTTGAAAACCATGGGAGCTGTTTTCTCAACAGGCAAAGATTCTCCTTAGGAGATACAGTGAAAAAGGTATTTGCTTAGATGTAGGTGGCTAGAGGCACTTGCTACAGTGCACTGCAAATGTAAAGGCTGCACAACACTTGCATTGTGGCACAGTTTGCAAACGGATAGAAAACAGTACCTTTCCACTCTCCTGCATTTTCCTTTCCCAGTACAATTCGAATTTTAGGGGTTTTGGACAACTTTCTTTATCTTCTTGCAAAACACTCTGCAGACCTTCTTGTACCTTCTAAAACACCATGGGAGATGTTTTCTCAGCAGGCAGAGTTTCTCCTTGCGAGACATTGTGAAAAAGGAATATGCTTAGATGTAGGTGACTAGAGACACTTGCTACAGGACGCTGCAAAGCTAAAGGCTGCAAAACACTGACATTTTGTAAGCAGCTTGCAAACTGAGAGAAAACAGTACCTTTCCACTCTCCTGCATTTTCCTTTCCCAGTACAATTCGAATTTTAGGGGCTTTGGACAACTTTCTTGTACTTCTTGCAAAACACTCTGCAGACCTTCTTGTACCTTCTAAAACACCATGGGAGATGTTTTCTCAGCAGGCAGAGTCTCTGCTTGCGAAACATTGTTAAAAAGGAATATGCTTAGATGTAGGTGACTAGAGACACTTGCTACAGGACGCTGCAAAGCTAAAGGCTGCACAACACTGGCATTTTGTAAGCACTTTGCAAACTGAGAGAAAACAGTACCTTTTCACTCTCCTGCATTTTCCTTTCCCAGTACAATTCGAATTTTAGGGGTTTTGGACAACTTTCTTGTACTTCTTGCAAAACACTCTGCAGACCTTCTTGTACCCTTTTAAAAACCATGGGAGCTGTTTTCTCAACAGGCAAAGATTCTCTTTTGGAGATACAGTGAAAAAAGTATTTGCTTAGATGTAGGTGATTAGAGGCACTTGCTACAGTGCACTGCAAAGGTAGAGGCTGCACAACACTTGCATTGTGGCACAGTTTGCAAACTGATAGAAAACAGTACCCCTGCACTCTCCTGCATTTTCCTTTCCCAGTACAATTCGAATCGAAGGGGTTTTGGACAACTTTCTTTTACTTCTTGCAAAACACTCTGCAGACCTTCTTGTACCTTCTAAAACACCATGGGAGATGTTTTCTCAGCAGGCAGAGTTTCTCCTTGCGAGACATTGTGAAAAAGGAATATGCTTAGATGTAGGTGACTAGAGACACTTGCTACAGGACGCTGCAAAGCTAAAGGCTGCACAACACTGGCATTTTGTAAGGAGCTTGCAAACTGAGAGAAAACAGTACCTTTCCACTCTCCTGCATTTTCCTTTCCCAGTACAATTCGAATTTTAGGGGTTTTGGACAACTTTCTTGTACTTCTTGCAAAACACTCTGCAGACCTTCTTGTACCCTTTTAAAAACCATGGGAGCTGTTTTCTCAAAAGGCAAAGATTCTCCTTTGGAGATACAGTGAAAAAGGTATTTGCTTAGATGTAGGTGACTAGAGGCACTTGCTACAGTGCGCTGCAAAGCTAAAGGCTGCACAACACTTGCATTGTGGCACAGTTTGCAAACGGATAGAAAACAGTACCTTTCCACTCTCCTGCATTTTCCTTTCCCAGTACAATTCGAATTTTAGGGGTTTTGGACAACTTTCTTTTACTTCTTGCAAAACACTCTGCAGACATTCTTGTACCTTCTAAAACACCATGGGAGATGTTTTCTCAGCAGGCAGAGTTTCTCCTTGCGAGACATTGTGAAAAAGGAATATGCTTAGATGTAGGTGACTAGAGACACTTGCTACAGGACGCTGCAAAGCTAATGGCTGCATAACACTGGTATTTTGTAAGCAGCTTGCAAACTGAGAGAAAACAGTACCTTTCCACTCTCCTGCATTTTCCTTTCCCAGTACAATTCGAGTTTTAGGGGTTTTGGACAACTTTCTTGTACTTCTTGCAAAACACTCTGCAGACCTTCTTGTACCTTTTTAAAAACCATGGGAGCAGTTTTCTCAGCAGGCAAAGATTCTCCTTTGGAGATACAGCGAAAAAGGTATTTCCTTAGATGTAGGTGATTACACTCACTTGCTACTGATGCCGAATTTTGCCCCAAAAGGCGAGAATAACTGCTTACAGACTCAGTTTAAGTCAAATAAGCAGGAGGTATTTTATTGCAACGCGCGTTGGAGAAAATCTCTAAATGGATTTTCTAAGTATCTCGTTACAAAAGCAAGCCTTTTATACAGTTTTGAATACAGGTATTTCATCATTTCACATACATCATCATTTCTCTGCATGCATATTCATATGGGGCGTGGTGTAGGCGGAGCGTGGGCGGGGACATCTCTTTTGGGTGTCTTCTCGGGGGGAGTTCCGGCAGCCTTCCTCGTTGGGCGGGGGTCTCCGCTGAGTCTTCCTCCTTAAACTTTTGACCCTCTTCCCTAATTTGGTCATTTCCCGGTGCATTTGGCCAGGTATCCATGGCTTGGCAAGGTTCCCAGGGTTAGTTTCGACACCGTTATCTCTGGGTAGGTTTAGCTCATCTCTCTCCTATCACCCCCTATCCCTATCTCTTTTCCCTGTCAGAGTGTTCTGTGCCTTTAGCTGATATATAGCTCTGTGGTTTCTAAATGCTATGCTTTCTTCAAGTGTTTCACATTCTATGTTTTAACCCATTAGTTTTAAAGGGCTATCTGTTTTGGGACTATCTGTTTTGGGGCTTCATTTCCCCCCTTTTTCTTGTAACTTACGAATTCTTTCGTCAAGTTCTAACTCTATGGGGCGCTGATACATTTATATTGTAGCTCAAATCTTAAACTCTTTAACCGTTCATCAATTCTTGGCCTTTCTTCTTCCTTCAACTTGTGAAGTCTTTCTCAAATTTCCCTAATCTAGCTGTATATCGAAACAGAGTGATCAAAGAAATTCATGCAGCACACTCTCACGCAACACCTTTTTCGAACTCTAGTTGTAAAAATTCTATAGCTGCTCTTCTGATGATATGGGCCAAATAAATCAATTGTTTAGCTCACTAGCAATAATGTGACGGCAGCGATAAAATGCATTGTGTGTAGCTTTTCACATCTTTTCTCCCTTCTTTCTTTTGAGCTTTGCTGTTCCCCACTTTCCTGTTTTTGATCTCTGAAGGTTCTCGATACATTGATCCAATTCCTGGTCAGGATCTCCTTTAAAGGGCCCTACCACGGATGTTTGGGTCAGTGGGACATGTCTTCTACACCGGGCAGCCACAATGTAAGAATTTTTCTTTATTTCTAGTCCTTTTAGTTCGTAATTCAAACGCCACCTCACAAAAGCAGTAATTATTTGTTCTGTACTCTCATACAAATTAAGTCCCTCTCTTCCTGGCAAGCCTGTAAATTTACTTAACGCTCTAATCCAGCTACTTTCTATTGCCCATTGGCCACAACATCTCCGACACCAAGTTTGCCACACAAGTGCCTGGTCATACCAGTAAGTATACCCGCACCCAGCACACTTTAAAGCAATCCAAGCACCACGGCAAAACATATTACTACAGGCTAAACAGGTTGTACTATTCAGTGGTTCATCGTCAAATTGCGTGGTAAGAACCCAGTCTACCCAATCTCGTGGTGGGTCCGTTAGGGCTATGGCAGCTGGTTCACTATACTGCGCGAGACGCTCGAGATCCTGGTGTACATTAAAGAAAAGCCTTTTCTGTAGTCGTCCTTCTTCATCTCTTGCTATTATCCTGTTCCACCACACGACGTCCCAAATACGTAAGGCTTCACCCATTTAGCAGGTACTTAGAGAGTCCCTCGAAAATCTACTTGTGAGTGGTGGATCCACGTAGGCCGTTCCTTAGTCTAAATCGTGGTGAAGGCCACCTCTCTTGTAGGGGTTTTCCTAAAAAAAAATTCTTAACGTCCACTTAATCACTGGGATTAAACAAATGCAATTTGCAATCAGGTATAGCATAAGGTTTACCATACAAAATTTCAAATAAACTTAACTTTTTGATTTTGGCCTAACTCTCAGCCTCAGCAAAACAATAAACAAAGCTTAATACCACTGCAAATTATTCTTCTAGCATATTTTGGCAATTTGCTGTATAATAAAATAATTCATCTTTCCTACATTGCTATTTAATTTGTAATACTTTGTTTATTGCTCTTATTACTTTTTCATAAAAATGTGTACCCTTATCAAAATGCTCTTTGGTACCCCAAACCGTGGAATGATTTTATTCACCAGTACTTTAGTCACTTATATTTGTCCTACAGGGGAATGCTTCAGGCCACCCAGAAAATGCATCAGTTAATACCTATTCTCGCAATAAAGGTTCCTAAAACAAACGCGGCAAAAGCACAAGCAATAAGGACATTCATGTGCACCAATTGGTTGGACTCTCCTGATTGCACTTCCCGCCTCACACCCTTTGGAACACCATGGCAGTCCCCAAGCTGCGCCGTGTTGCCGTATTCGACATCTTGGACGTATCCTCCAATGAGCATGCCTGGTGTCACCCTTCCACACGCCTCTCGGTCTAACCAGCCGCAATACGGGTCCCGCGAAGCAATACATGTCTTTCTACAAGGCCCGTGACGCTCACACCGACTTAAGGGAATTTTAACTACACAGCTGGAGAATGCCACGAACAGAGCATGGTGGTCTCTGTCCAGCTGGAGGGAAATGACTTTCCTGTCTTCTTCACTTTCTGTATTACACTTTGCATCATTATATGCTTTAATCTTTTCCAGTAATATGCTGTCATTCAAAGGAAAGGGCCTGGTCTTTGCTAAAATCTTAAGTACTATTCCTGCTTCGGAGCCAACAAATATGACTGTATAATTCTGGTAGGGTCCAGCAGCGTGGTCTACAGCAATTGCTGTCAGTCTGTACCCAACACGTGTTCTGGTAAACCAGGGCTCTTCAGTGACTGAGGGAACAGCTGAGTCCATCAATGGGTGAGATTTAATGAAGGAGAGCGTTTCGCCTGGGAAATCAGTGGAGGTTTTGTATGCTTCTGCTAGGCCATGTCTTGCACAGCTGCCAGGTCTCGGCTTAGGTACTTTGTCTTCAGGTACAGCTGTCCAGACAGGGCCAGGAGTCTTTTGTTCCTTAAATCTCCCTTTGAAAACTTTCTCAATGTCATCCATGCTGAAAGCACACACTGCTGAACCAGGAATGCTATTAAGCTGTGTGGTGAACACACCCACAACAGTGGGCACTCCGTTGATTTTTATGATGTCTGTGATAAACTGCAAAACATCAAAATAAAAGAACGAATCCCCAGGAATTGAGCAGTTGAGCCGAGCTTTCAGAAAGGATGTCCAGTGCTTCTCTAGGACCCAATGAGAGCCCCCCATGTCATTTTTGCAAACGCGTGCCACACGGGAATACACAACCTTGCCTAAAGTGCCGTGCTCTACAGCAATTTCTCGGAGGAAGAAATAAACATAGTTCCCATATTCTATGGCATGGAGGAAGTGTGGCTCCTTCATCCATTTGGAGTCATACTTTCTTGTTCTTAAGGCAGATCCATTCCCCATGCTGCGATAAATAACAGCATCCCTTGCCAGGAAATCTGCTACTGTTGCCGAATACAAATTTCCATCAGCAAAGAGGGCGACATTGGTTTGTCTGGCATCAAATGGGCATCTTGCCAAACCACTAACTTCCTCCCCATCATACTCTAATATATTCAGCCGATAATGTCTGCACACAGGGTTAAATGCATTTGTTCCACAGACAAGCACCATCTCCTCATTTCTTGGAACAAAGACTTTAATGAAGTTGTGGCATTCATCCTCGTGTTTGCCTCTCATAGCACAGTTCTCTCTGTCCTGCTGCTTTGGTTTCCATGTTAATTCCTTGCTTGGGATAATTTCTGATTTTGGAGCCTCATTTAAGTTCACAGCGTAAACCTGGTCTCTGCCAGTAATATAAAGTGTGTTTCGAATTTTCAACATTAGTTGAAAGTCCAGTCTGTGCTGAGATTCATTGCCTGAAAGGCGTCCTCTAAATACTGGATATTGCTTTGAATAATGATAGTCCACAACGTTGATAGGGTCCCCATCTTCAGAGAAGTTGACGGCCCAGCAGGGGAACAGGCTCAGCAGTGTCACCAAGGCACGGAACACGGGAAACTTCATGGCTGGGGACAGGTGACAGGACTGCTTAACTACCACTGAGACTAAATGTGAATTCTTAAATTGCTGGCATCAGTGTTCTTGTAGACCCTGGCACAACTTCAGATGGGTTATCATCTCCAGAAAGGCGCGCAGATCCTTTACTGTTTCTGGTCTAGGTACCTGACAGATGGCCTTTTTCCTAGCTACTCCCAGGGATCGCTGTTCTCTGGAGACTTTGTATCCCAGGTATATCAATAGCCTACACTAATGGGTATGTCTTATTCAAAATTCGCCTGTAATTCCTAGGTTTAGGTTCCACACAACTGATTGTCAAGCTTAGAGCTGTAATCAGTTGTTCCTCATTTATTTAAAATTCCAATTTGTCTTTGTTAGATTTTATTATAACTCCCAAGTTCCCCAATAGGTCTCTCTCTCTCCCAATAATAAGGGCTTTGGCAAATTTGGTAATTACAGGAACAGATAAATTTCCATCTATCTCCCAATTTAGTATTTACTGGGTTAAAAAAAAATAAGCCTTTTCTGGTTGGCCTGTTGCTCCCACAACTTGTACAAATTTATCACTTTTGGGTACCAATTCCCGATTCAGAACCGAAAAAGTTGCTCCCATATCAATCAAAAAGTCCAACTCCTCTTTACCTTCCCCTAGCTCCATTTTAACTAGTGGGTCTACTAGGGTATGGCTTACTGGTCTCCCTCATTCACTGTCCTGATCTGTGGTAGTAGTATTGGCCATCAGCCTTTCCCTTCGTTGGGGGCATTCTCGCTGCCAGTGTCCCATCTGTAGGCAGTACTTACATTGATTTGGCCTTACTCTAGTCGGGTGGGGTTGAAGTTTCCCTCCCCGTCCTACTGGGTTGCCTCTACCTCTTTCCCTGGTTCCAGGTCCCGAGTAACCTGTCTTCTGAGCTGCCACTGCTACGGTCACTACTCGAGCTATCCTCCTGTCCTCCTTTTCCTTCTCCTCAATTTCCCTATTATTGTATACCTTCCACGCCTCACTCAGCAGTGTTTCTAGATTCTTATTTGCTGGATGCTCAAGCTTTTGTATTCTCTTTTTGATGTCTGGGTTACTCTGTCTCATCATTAATCTTTGCAAGTGCCATTTCCCTTCTTCTGTTGCTGGGTCTAGGGGTGTGTATTGTCTCATCGCTGCCCTAAGTCTGTCCAAAAACTCTGATGGGGTCTCATCCTTTCCCTGCCTGATGTCATATAGCATTGACCAATTGATAGCCTTAGGGGCCGCATCTTTGGTCTTACTCTGTTGTCCTCCCATGGTTATTCCTTGTGTCTGTGTTTTCTGTTCAATCAAAACAATCTCTTTCCCGCAAGTATTGTATGTTAATTTATACGAACACTTCATTCATACAATTTTCAATCGCTTCGTCCGTTTCCGACCTGGCTTCTCGCGAAGAACAGGAACTGCGGAGCGGGACTCCCTCTCGCTTCGCAGCTTTGCTGCGTCTCGTTCACCCACACACACACCACACACTTATAAAATAAAACTGTTTTACCAGGTTTGGTCACAAAAGGTCGCCCGCAAACCGTGAGGTACCGGCTTCCCAAGTTCAGGACACGTAAACAGCACAATACACGTTTCAATCTATTACATAAAAAGTGACAAAACGTCTCCTATAAAAACTCTACAACAAACGCATAAAACAACAACAAACACATAAAACAAACACACAAAACCCACCAGCTAGCATTCACACTAAATTCACAATATCATAACATTAAACACAATATTAAAAACAGTTTTCCACACAATAAAACAAACCAAAGATACCCAATTACCAAAGACACCCAATTACCAAAGATACCCAATTACCAAAGGGTACCAAGCCAAAGGTATCAATTACCAAGGGTGCCAAACCAAAAGGTATCAATTACCAAAGGGACTAATACCAGGGCGTCCCCCGGCTTGCCCTCCGGGTAGTCACGTCTGACCCCCGTATCCCAACAAAAGCGCTTTAAACCAAAACCAATAAACAATTTAAAATACCTCTTAATTGAAGCAGGAGATGCAGCTTCGTCCACCGAAAGGCGCCGGTCCGGGAGGGGAGTCTCTTCTGACAAAAATTCGTCAGGGGCCCCAGAGGGTCCCGGACCCGGACTGGCTCCCAGAGAGGACCCCTTAAAGCCTGGATCTCCTGTCTGGTCCCACCTGGGTCGCCAGAAAATGATGCCGAATTTTGCCCCAAAAGGCGAGAATAACTGCTTACAGACTCAGTTTAAGTCAAATAAGCAGGAGGTATTTTATTGCAACGCGCGTTGGAGAAAATCTCTAAATGGATTTTCTAAGTATCTCGTTACAAAAGCAAGCCTTTTATACAGTTTTGAATACAGGTATTTCATCATTTCACATACATCATCATTTCTCTGCATGCATATTCATATGGGGAGTGGTGTAGGCGGAGCGTGGGCGGGGACATCTCTTTTGGGTGTCTTCTCGGGGGGAGTTCCGGCAGCCTTCCTCGTTGGGCGGGGGTCTCCGCTGAGTCTTCCTCCTTAAACTTTTGACCCTCTTCCCTAATTTGGTCATTTCCCGGTGCATTTGGCCAGGTATCCATGGCTTGGCAAGGTTCCCAGGGTTAGTTTCGACACCGTTATCTCTGGGTAGGTTTAGCTCATCTCTCTCCTATCACCCCCTATCCCTATCTCTTTTCCCTGTCAGAGTGTTCTGTGCCTTTAGCTGATATATAGCTCTGTGGTTTCTAAATGCTATGCTTTCTTCAAGTGTTTCACATTCTATGTTTTAACCCATTAGTTTTAAAGGGCTATCTGTTTTGGGACTATCTGTTTTGGGGCTTCACTACAGTGCACTGCAAAGGTAGAGGCTGCACAACACTTGCATTGTGGCACAGTTTGCAAACTGATAGAAAACAGTACCCCTGCACTCCCCTGCATTTTCCTTTCCCAGTACAATTTGAATTTTAGGGGTTTTGGACAACTTTCTTTTACTTCTTGCAAAACACTCTGCAGACCTTCTTGTACCTTCTAAAACAGCATGGGAGCTGTTTTCTCAGCAGGCAGAGTCTCTGCTTGCGAAACATTGTTAAAAAGGAATATGCTTAGATGTAGGTGACTAGAGACACTTGCTACAGGACGCTGCAAAGCTAAAGGCTGCACAACACTGGTATTTTGTAAGCAGCTTGCAAACTGAGAGAAAACAGTACCTTTCCACTCTCCTGCATTTTCCTTTCCCAGAACAATTCGAATTTTAGGCGTTTTGGACAACTTTCTTTTACTTCTGGCAAAACACTCTGCAGACCTTCTTGTACCCTTTTAAAAACCATGGGAGCTGTTTTCTCAACAGGCAAAGATTCTCCTTTGGAGATACAGTGAAAAAGGTATTTGCTGAGATGTAGGTGGCTAGAGGCACTTGCTACAGTGCACTGCAAAGGTAAAGGCTGCACAACACTTGCATTGTGGCACAGTTTGCAAACTGATAGAAAATAGTACCCCTGCACTCTCCTGCATTTTCCTTTCCCAGCGAAATTCGAATCGAAGGGGTTTTGGACAACTTTCTTGTACTTCTTGCAAAACACTCTGCAGACCTTCTTGTACCCTTTGAAAAACCATGGGAGCTGTTTTCTCAACAGGCAAAGATTCTCCTTTGGAGATACAGTGAAAAAGGCATTTGCTTAGATGTAGGTGATTAGAGGCACTTGCTACAGTGCACTGCAAAGGTAAAGGCTGCACAACACTTGCATTGTGGCACAGTTTGCAAACTGATAGAAAACAGTACCTTTCCAGTCTCCTGCATTTTCCTTTCCCAGTACAATTCGAATTTTAGGGGTTTTGGACAACTTTCTTGTACTTCTTGCAAAACACTCTGCAGACCTTCTTGTACCTTCTAAAACACCATGGGAGATGTTTTCTCAACAGGCAGAGTTTCTCCTTGCGAGACATTGTGAAAAAGGAATATGCTTAGATGTAGGTGACTAGAGACACTTGCTACAGGACGCTGCAAAGCTAAAGGCTGCAGAACACTGGCATTTTGTAAGCAGCTTGCAAACTGAGAGAAAACAGTACCTTTCCACTCTCCTGCATTTTCCTTTCCCAGTACAATTCGAATTTTAGGGGTTTTGGACAACTTTCTTGTACTTCTTGCAAAACACTCTGCAGACCTTCTTGTACCCTTTGAAAAACCATGGGAGCTGTTTTCTCAACAGGCAAAGTTTCTCCTTAGGAGATAGAGTGAAAAAGCTATTTGCTTAGATGTAGGTGAGTAGAGGCCTATGCTACAGTGCACTGCAAAGGTAATTGTTGTGGTTTGTTCTGCTCCCCCTCACTTGTTTTGGCTATGTTTCTGCCCAAGTTTTTCTCCAGTTAAGTGTCAATCGCCTGACCTCTCCTTAGTTACCATGACAACTAATATATTCTCTCCATTCTCCACCCCCGGCTGCCTGCCAGTCACTCGGCCCTTCTGCCTCTTTTTCTAGAAATCCCTCACTAGGGCGTCAAGTGATTGGTTAGGGGGCCGGGGCCCCTCCCTAAGTTCTTCCCCATTAGTTTTCCTTCCATGTCTATCATTTTTATAACACACTTCCCTGGACACCCATTTGTTCCTGAGTGTTGCCACCCCATACCTCCCACTCTCTTTATAACCTGTTACGGTCTCGCCCTCGGGAGCCTCCACTTTTCAGATGCCAGTGGGAACACAATAGACCTGACTGTGCCTGACACTGGAGAGTCCCTCCTTCACTTCACCCACGGGCTGAAGCTGAACTGTGGCCACGTCTCTGCTGACAGCAAGCGGGCTGGCAAGCTTGGCGGGCATCTCTAACATCGGCCAGCCCAACTTCAGGTAATGGCTGCACAACACTTGCATTGTGGAACAGTTTGCAAACTGAGAGAAAACAGTACCCCTGCACTCTCCTGCATTTTCCTTTCCCAGTACAATTCGAATCGAAGGGGTTTTGGACAACTTTGTTTTACTTCTTGCAACACTCTGCAGACTGCAAACACTCTGCAGACCTTCTTGTACCTTCTAAAACACCATGGGAGATGTTTTCTCAGCAGGCAGAGTTTCTCCTTGCGAGACATTGTGAAAAAGGAATATGCTTAGATGTAGATGACTAAAGGAACTTGCTACAGGACGCTGCAAAGCTAAAGGCTGCACAACACTGGTATTTTGTAAGCAGCTTGCAAACTGATAGAAAACAGTACCTTTCCACTCTCCTGCATTTTCCTTTCCCAGTACAATTCGAATTTTAGGGGTTTTGGACAACTTTCTTGTACTTCTTGCAAAACACTCTGCAGACCTTCTTGTACCCTTATAAAAACCATGGGAGCTGTTTTCTCAACAGGCAAAGTTTGTCCTTAGGAGATAGAGTGAAAAGCTACTTGCTTAGATGTAGGTGACTAGAGGCACTTGCTACAGTGCAATGCAAAGGTAATGGCTGCACAACACTTGCATTGTAGCACAGTTTGCAAACTGATAGAAAACAGTACCCCTGCACTCCCCTGCATTTTCCTTTCCCAGTACAATTCGAATTTTAGGGGTTTTGGACAACTTTCTTTTACTTCTTGCAAAACACTCTGCAGACCTTCTTGTACCTTCTAAAACACCATGGGAGATGTTTTCTCAGCAGGCAGAGTTTCTCCTTGCGAGACATTGTGAAAAAGGAATATGCTTAGATGTAGGTGACTAGAGACACTTGCTACAGGACCCTGCAAAGCTAAAGGCTGCACAACACTGGTATTTTGTAAGCAGCTTGCAAACTGAGAGAAAACAGTACCTGTCCACTCTCCTGCATTTTCCTTTCCCAGTACAATTCGAATTTTAGGGGTTTTGGACAACTTTCTTTTACTTCTTGCAAAACACTCTGCAGACCTTCTTGTACCCTTTTAAAAACCATGGGAGCTGTTTTCTGAACAGGCAAAGATTCTCCTTTGGAGATACAGTGAAAAAGGTATTTGCTTAGATGTAGGTGACTAGAGACACTTGCTACAGTGCACTGCAAAGGTAATGGCTGCACAACACTTGCATTGTGGCAGAGTTTGCAAACTGATAGAAAACAGTACCCCTGCACTGCCCTGCATTTTCCTTTCCCAGTACAATTCAAATCGAAGTGGTTTTTGACAACTTTCTTTTACTTCTTGCAAAACACTCTGCAGACCTTCTTGTACCTTCTAAAACACCATGGGAGATGTTTTCTCAGCAGGCAGAGTTTCTCCTTGCGAGACATTGTGAAAAAGGAATATGCTTAGATGTAGGTGACTAGAGACACTTGCTACAGTGCAAAGGTATTGGCTGCACAACACTTGCATTGTAGCACAGTTTGCAAACTGATAGAAAACAGTACCCCTGCACTCCCCTGCATTTTCCTCACCCAGCGAAATTCAAATCGAAGGGGTTTTGGACAACTTTCTTTAACTTCTTGCAAAACACTCTGCAGACCTTCTTGTACCTTCTAAAACACCATGGGAGATGTTTTCTCAGCAGGCAGAGTTTCTCCTTGCGAGACATTGTGAAAAAGGAATATGCTTAGATGTAGGTGACTAGAGACACTTGCTACAGGACGCTGCAAAGCTAAAGGCTGCACAACACTGACATTTTGTAAGCAGCTTGCAAACTGAGAGAAAACAGTACCTTTCCACTCTCCTGCATTTTCCTTTCCCAGTACAATTCGAATTTTAGGGGTTTTGGACAACTTTCTTTTACTTTTTGCAAAACACTCTGCAGACCTTCTTGTACCTTCTAAAACACCATGGGAGATGTTTTCTCAGCAGGCAGAGTTTCTCCTTGCGAGACATTGTTAAAAAGGAATATGCTTAGATGTAGGTGACTAGAGACACTTCCTACAGGACGCTGTAAAGCTAAAGGCTGCACAACACTGGCATTTTGTAAGCAGCTTGCAAACTGAGAGAAAACAGTACACTTCCACTCTCCTGCATTTTCCTTTCCCAGTACAATTCGAATTTTAGGGGTTTTGGACAACTTTCTTTTACTTCTTGCAAAACACTCTGCAGACCTTCTTGTACCCTTTTAAAAACCATGGGAGCTGTTTTCTCAACAGGCAAAGATTCTCCTTTGGAGATACAGTGAAAAAGGTATTTGCTTAGATGTAGGTGACTAGAGGCACTTGCTACAGTGCACTGCAAAGGTAATGGCTGCACAACACTTGCATTGTGGCACAGTTTGCAAACTGATAGAAAACAGTACCCCTGCACTGCCCTGCATTTTCCTTTCCCAGTACAATTCGAATCGAAGTGGTTTTTGACAACTTTCTTTTACTTCTTGCAAAACACTCTGCAGACCTTCTTGTACCTTCTAAAACACCATGGGAGATGTTTTCTCAGCAGGCAGAGTTTCTCCTTGCGAGACATTGTGAAAAAGGAATATGCTTAGATGTAGGTGACTAGAGACACTTGCTACAGGACGCTGCAAAGCTAAAGGCTGCACAACACTGACATTTTGTAAGCAGCTTGCAAACTGAGAGAAAACAGTACCTTTCCACTCTCCTGCATTTTCCTTTCCCAGTACAATTCGAATTTTAGGGGTTTTGGACAACTTTCTTTTACTTCTTGCAAAACACTCTGCAGACCTTCTTGTACCTTCTAAAACACCATGGGAGATGTTTTCTCAGCAGGCAGAGTTTCTCCTTGCGAGACATTGTTAAAAAGGAATATGCTTAGATGTAGGTGACTAGAGACACTTCCTACAGGACGCCGCAAAGCTAAAGGCTGCACAACACTGGCATTTTGTAAGCAGCTTGCAAACTGAGAGAAAACAGTACACTTCCACTCTCCTGCATTTTCCTTTCCCAGTACAATTCGAATTTTAGGGGTTTTGGACAACTTTCTTTTACTTCTTGAAAAACACTCTGCAGACCTTCTTGTACTTTCTAAAACACCATGGGAGATGTTTTCTCAGCAGGCAGAGTCTCTGCTTGCGAAACATTGTTAAAAAGGAATATGCTTAGATGTAGGTGACTAGAGACACTTGCTACAGGACCCTGCAAAGCTAAAGGCTGCACAACACTGGTATTTGGAAGCAGCTTGCAAACTGAGAGAAAACAGTACCTGTCCACTCTCCTGCATTTTCCTTTCCCAGTACAATTCAAATTTTAGGGGTTTTGGAGAACTTTCTTGTACTTCTTGCAAAACACTCTGCAGACCTTCTTGTACCCTTTTAAAAACCATGGGAGCTGTTTTCTCAACAGGCAAAGATTCTCCTTTGGAGATAGAGTGAAAATGCTACTTGCTTAGATGTAGGTGACTAGAGGCACTTGCTACAGTGCACTGCAAAGGTAATGGCTGCACAACACTTGCATTGTGGCACAGTTTGGAAACTGATAGAAAACAGTACCCCTGCACTCCCCTGCATTTTCCTTTCCCAGTACAATTCGAATTTTAGGGGTTTTGGACAACTTTCTTGTACTTCTTGCAAAACACTCTGCAGACCTTCTTTTACCTTCTAAAACACCATGGGAGATGTTTTCTCAGCAGGCAGAGTCTCTGCTTGAGAAACATTGTTAAAAAGGAATATGCTTAGATGTAGGTGACTAGAGACACTTGCTACAGGACGCTGCAAAGCTAAAGGCTGCACAACACTTTCATTTTGTAAGCAGCTTGCAAACTGAGAGAAAACAGTACCTTTCCACTCTCCTGCATTTTCCTTTCCCAGTACAATTCGAATTTTAGGGGTTTTGGACAACTTTCTTGTACTTCTTGCAAAACACTCTGCAGACCTTCTTGTACCTTCTAAAACACCATGGGAGATGTTTTCTCAGCAGGCAGAGTCTCTGCTTGCGAAACATTGTTAAAAAGGAATATGCTTAGATGTAGGTGACTAGAGACACTTGCTACAGGACGCTGCAAAGCTAAAGGCTGCACAAAACTGGTATTTTGTAAGCAGCTTGCAAACTGATAGAAAACAGTACCTTTCCACTCTCCTGCATTTTCCTTTCCCAGTACAATTCGAATTTTAGGGGTTTTGGACAACTTTCTTGTACTTCTTGCAAAACACTCTGCAGACCTTCTTGTACCCTTTGAAAAACCATGGGAGCTGTTTTCTCAACAGGCAGAGTTTCTCCCTAGGAGATAGAGTGAAAAAGCTACTTGCTTAGATGTAGGTGACTAGAGGCACTTGCTACAGTGCACTGAAAGGTAATGGCTGCACAACACTAGCATTGTGGCACAGTTTGGAAACTGATAGAAAACAGTACCCCTGCACTCCCCTGCATTTTCCTTACCCAGCGAAATTCAAATCGAAGGGGTTTTGGACAACTTTCTTTTACTTCTCGCAAAACTCTCTGCAGGCCTTCTTGTACCTTCTAAAACACCATGGGAGATGTTTTCTCAGCAGGCAGAGTTTCTCCTTGCGAGACATTGTGAAAAAGGAATATGCTTAGATGTAGGTGACTAGAGACACTTGCTACAGGACGCTGCAAAGCTAAAGGCTGCAGAACACTGGCAGTTTGTAAGCAGCTTGCAAACTGAGAGAAAACAGTACCTTTCCACTCTCCTGCATTTTCCTTTCCCAGTACAATTCGAATTTTAGGGGTTTTGGACAACTTTCTTGTACTTCTTGCAAAACACTCTGCAGACCTTCTTGTACCTTCTAAAACACCATGGGAGATGTTTTCTCAGCAGGCAGAGTCTCTGCTTGCGAAACATTGTTAAAAAGGAATATGCTTAGATGTAGGTGACTAGAGACACTTGCTACAGGACGCTGCAAAGCTAAAGGCTGCACAAAACTGGTATTTTGTAAGCAGCTTGCAAACTGATAGAAAACAGTACCTTTCCACTCTCCTGCATTTTCCTTTCCCAGTACAATTTGAATTTTAGGGGTTTTGGACAACTTTCTTTTACTTCTTGCAAAACACTCTGCAGACCTTCTTGTACCCTTTTAAAAACCATGGGAGCTGTTTTCTCAACAGGCAGAGTTTCTCCCTAGGAGATAGAGTGAAAAAGCTACTTGCTTAGATGTAGGTGACTAGAGGCACTTGCTACAGTGCACTGAAAGGTAATGGCTGCACAACACTAGCATTGTGGCACAGTTTGGAAACTGATAGAAAACAGTACCCCTGCACTCACCTGCATTTTCCTTACCCAGCGAAATTCAAATCGAAGGGGTTTTGGACAACTTTCTTTTACTTCTCGCAAAACTCTCTGCAGGCCTTCTTGTACCTTCTAAAACACCATGGGAGATGTTTTCTCAGCAGGCAGAGTTTCTCCTTGCGAGACATTGTTTCTCCTGCGAGAGGCGGCCGTCAGGTTCATGGGTGAGCCTCAAGCCCGGCTCCCTCCCCACCCCGGCCCGCCCCGCCCCGCCGCAGCTCGGCCCCAGCCCCGCCTGCTGTCCCGGCTGCAGCAGCCGGGCGCGGCCATGCGCAGCCCCCGCTGGCCTGGGCATCGCTGCTCCGCCCTCTGGCAGCCGTGCCCTCGGGCGGCAGCGTGCGCCAGGGGCCCGGGCTGAGTCCTGCCGGGCCAGGAGGGCGTGTGGCCTCAGGGCTGGCAGCGCCCTCCGCTGGCAGGGAGCTGTGCCGCCGGCGCCGTGACAGGCTCTGTGTTCACAGGCATGGCCGGGCGGCACCTGAGGGGGCAGCCAGGAGAGCTGCAGCTGATCTGCACTGGTGAGTGAGGGCAGCGGGCTGTCAGCGGGGGCTGCCGGGGGGAGCTGCAAGCCCTGCCCCGGCTGCGGAGGGCTCTGCTCCTGTGGGCAGAGCACACGGAGATTTCAGGGCCACGTGGGCCATTGGTGGCCAGCAGCTTCGGGCTGATCGCCTTGCTCGCTGCTCCCTCCTGGCCGTGGCAAGACCCGGCTGGGGTGGCCCTGGCAGGGGACTCTCCTCGGCTCCCCGCAGCTCCAGCTTCTGACCGTGCCTCTGTTCCTCTCTCTTGCAGCCCTGGAACCCCTGAGGGAGGACATGAGCAGTGCCGTGTCCTCCGGGCAATATAGCATGGGTGATATTCCACCATCCAGAGGCTGCAAGATCAGCTGCACAGGGCATGGGAGACTCGGCCTCGTCTGTCGGGGCTCGGCTGGCTGCACTGCAGGGGCTCTTAGGAGAGCGGATTTTGATGGGTCTCTTTGCTGGGGCAACCTGGGCCAGCAGGGATTTTCCTTTTCTTTAAGATTTTTCTTTTCTTCTTTTCCATTTTTTACCTATATTGGAATTATAGAATGTGTTATGATACACAGACTGCCAGGAGCTTTTCTTTTCTGCCCAGTATCTGCAGGGCAAGAGGCAGGAAAGGCTGAAAAAGGTGCTTGTGCTCAGCAACTCAGCAGGCTGAGGGCTGGTCAGACCCTGAAGGGGGAAAAGGGTGCTTGTGCTCAGCCAGCTGCCCAGGTGTGCAGGAAAATGGCCAGAAACCTCTTGGCCTTTGATGGTTCTGCTGAAGCCTTTATGTTGCCCACAGAGCAGCTGGGCAGGGGCTGGAGCTGTGGGGATCCCTGCCAGAGCAGCGCCTGGAGATGGCCACAAGCCCTGTGCCAGGCAGGAAGCGCCATCCGTGTCCTCCTGCCCGTGTGCTGCTGGCTGCCTTGCTGAGGGCTCCTAGGTGCCCCTGCATGGGGCTGCTCTGGAGCTGTGTGGGGCTGCGGTGCTGCTGCCGGGCAGCTTGGCTGGGCTGGGGCAGCCCCTGAGGGGCTGGGGCGCTGGCAAGCCCAGAGCAATGGGCTGGCAGAGGCCGCAAGCAGCCCCCTGGCTGCCGCCTTGATCCTGCCAGAGTTGACTTGCAAAACGGATCCTGGGCACTCTGCAGCTAACATCAGTGTTGTTGGAAACCCAAATGCAGGGAGGTCTCAGACCTTTGGTATTATCAGCAAAGTTTAGAATTAAACACAGGATTTGATCTGAGACCTTGGAAAGGGCTTCCAAACTTTGGTGCTAGAACCGAGAATGTGGATTTCTAGTTTATATCAGAGACACGGGGAGGGAAGTTGAAGTGGAGGAAAGTTTAGAGTTTTAGAGTTCAACATCTAGGAAAAATGAAAGTAGTTACAATGGTAAACAAGAGGTTTAGGATGCAGTGCTGTAGGTTTGTGTGTCATAACATGATCGGCTAAGGAAGATTACACTGTAGCATGAGTCCATAAGACGAAAGATTGAAGGATTGTCTCCAAAACATAAATATCCTTGTAGGCAGTGTCTTCTTGGCCAAGAAATCCTTCAGAGCTCTTGTAACTACAAGTCTTGCGGCCATGAGGTGGAGATGTGAGCCAAACTCACCCTTCCTGTCTATATGTAGAAGATAAGAAAAAGAAATAGCATCATCTAAAAAACTCAGAGGGCGCTCTCTAGCTCGTTCCAAACGCCTTCAATTCCCCCAAAGTGGGATTTAGCTCCAAATAGATGACAGGGACTCTTAGTGCTGGCTCTTTGACTCCAGAGTGGCTGCTTTAGAATCTTTCACATAACCCTGTGTAGTTATGTGCCAGCAATGGATCATTTGAAGAAACTTTCCCAACTGACTTGCATGGAGGCTTGTTTGAAGGGTGTTTGAGGAGAAAGCCTCCCAGCAGGGGTCTGGGCTTTGGCCTAGCTGTGTCCCTGCTAGTTGTGAAGTGTGCCATAAGCTGCAGGGGTTTCTGGGCTAAAAATATCATCAGGTCACTTGCCCTTGCTCTTTTTGGCCTATAAAAGCTGGACCCACTTTCGGGGCAAATTTGGAGACCTCATCTATGGGTGGATGGACCACCTAGGATTTTCCCAGTTGCTGGGAATGGTTCTCCAGGTCCCTGGTGTAAAAGAGGGCTGCCCAGTAAGTGCTCATCTGCAAGATTGTGGTAAATAGGTATGATTTGTGCTGATAAAATTGAAACAATAATCAATATTGGTACAGTAATTAATATTTGGGAATAATAAAAAGAGTTAAAAGTTGTAATGCAAAGAAGAGAGGGAGAGGAGGGGCTCCACCCCCCCACCACCCCCCCCACCCAGCAGATGTTCACAAGGACAGGAGGAAAGAAGCCCAGTTGGTAAAAATGAGCAGAAAGGAAGCAAAACCTGGTTGGGTCCCAGAAAATGCCAATTATAAGGGATTTATTGCTTTGATATGTAGATCTAGTGATATGTTAGTTTTGGCTTACATTATACTGGTTTGATGCACATGTGTAACCCAAAGGTGAATTAAAGGACAAAGAGGAAGACTACAAATCTTCATCAATGACGACCCCCAAAGACTTGTGCGACCACCAAACCAAGTGGTGGCACATGCGTGGTAAAGGTGGTAATGAGGGCGGAGGTAGAGGTATGATGAATTGGAAATGGGAGGAGATAGCATCGATAGATGGCATAAAAGGGGGGTAATCTCACTTGGCAAGCTTGTACGTGAGGTGGCAAGGGTCCCAGAACCCTGCACTCTGTACCCCGCGGTTATCTTTTGCTTATGCGCTATTATTGGTACCAAATTATCCCTTATTTTAATCCAATTATATTGTATCCAATTTTATAATTTTTTTGTTTTAAGTATTCAATTAAAATTGCTACCACTTTTAATATTGTTTGGTTTTTTTTTATGATGGGATAATTGGGCAAACCTAACAAGATGATAAACAATTTAGGCAATTGGTGATGCATGTCTCTAAATAGCTCTCCTTTCTCTCTTATAGTACTGATTTCGGTGCACTACCTTGCTTGTTTTTGCTTGTCATTAAAACCAAGCGCACATTTTTTATTGAACGTATCATCTTACATTGTGGTTCCTTTATATTCACAGTAAAATAAGAACATTATTTCCAGTGGTGTGTCCTTTAAATTGCCTCAGTCAATTGGCAGAACAGGAGGTCCCTGAGGAGCCGGGGTGCTGGGAAGCCCTGAGCAATTGGGTGCCAGAGGGCACAAGCAGCCCCCAGGCAGCCTCCCTGTCCCTGGCACCCAGCTGCTCTGGCACTTCCCCAGAGCGTCTCCCAGGCCTGCGGCAGAAGCCCTCGAGGCCGGGCCTCAGCAGGAGGGTGGGGGCACCCCCGAGGTGCCCAGGTTGGGCTGGCTGGGCACAGGGAGGGCAAAGCTCCCCTGCTGGGGCATGGAATGAGGCAATGGCAAGTCAGAGAACCTGAGATTTTAGCCCCAAATGTTCTGTCTTTCCCCTAACATTTACCTCAGGTTTTGTCACAAAATGATGTCTATGTGCCCCCTAGAAATTACTCAGACTTTTCCTCAAAAGTAATTTTGTCCCCTAGAGATCACCTCAGATCTTCTTGCTGAAATGTCCACTACATGAATTCAACAGATTACCTCCAGTTTCATTATTCTCACAGTTCAGTGATTACCATAACTTGAAAGCCCAAATGTGCATTCCGTGCCCTACAGGTGCCACCAGGTAATTCCAGCATTCCTGTGCTATGAAGTTCTGTCCCTGTAATCTACTGCAGCTTTACCACTGGCAAAGTGAAACACTCCCTGGCACTGAGGCAACCCTGGCCCATGCTCCTCGGTGTGTATGAGCGCAGGGCAGCCCCAGGGCAGCTCCCGCAGGGCTTCTGCAAGGCCGCCAGGCGCCCGGCCCCGCGGGGCGGCCCCAGCGGGTTCGAGTTGCCGCCCGCGGCTGAGGGGAGCAGCGGGGCGGGGCCGCCCGCGCCTGGGCGGGAAACGCTCCCTGCGGCTGAGGGGAGCGGGCGGCGGCGGCGGCGCAGCGGGGACCGGCCCGGCCCTGCCGTGTCCCTCAGGGCGAGGCCACGGCCCCTCAGCGGCCCCGGCGTCCCTTCAGCCAGCGGCATGTGCGCTCAGCCACACACACACGTGCCCGTGTCCCCCTCGAGTGACACTCACGTTCCCTCAGTGCCACCGCCGTACCCTGAGGGACACGACAGACACCCGCCTCCCCTCAGGGACTCTCACTGGCCTCAGTGGCATGCAGGGCATCTGCATCCCATTCAGAGCCCGTCATGACACCTCAGCGACACACGGGACATCTGCCTTCCCTTCAGTGACACAGAAGGCACCTGCAACCTGCTGGGGAAGCCTCACGTCTGCTCAGTGACCCACGCGTGCCCTCAGCATTGTGACACCCACCTTTCTCCCAGTGCCCCTCACGTCCCATCCGCAAATCAAGAGGCACCAGCCATCCTGTAGGTGACTCAGAGCGAGTGCAGTGGGTCATGGTGGCCAGGGGCCAGCAGAAGGCAGAAATCCATCAGGGCTGGGGAAAAGACTCTGCTCTGCTTACAGCATGGGCTGAGGGCTGGGAGAGGTCCATTTCCCCCTTGAGATGTTAGAGGCCGGGCCTTGCACCCTCCTTATAGGACTGCCCCTCGCTGTAGGCAGCCAAAGGAGCTGCCTGGAAGAGCATGACAATGAAAGGACAACGACAGCAAAGCAAAGAGCCAGCCCTGCACACAGGGAGGTGGCCCAGTGCAAAGCCAGTGTGGAACACTGGAGGTGCCCACCGTACTCTCATGTGTCCCCATCCTGGAAATTCAAGGAATGCCTTTTTTTCCAGAGGGCCTTTCTGTGGCCCCTCTGGGCTCAAAGCTGCTGCTTTTCTGGCTCAATGAGGCCTAAAGCCACAGAGCTCACCCTCCCCCCATGGCAACAGGAACAAAACTCGGCAAGCAGGCAGTGGAGCTCAATGCCTAAGGCTGAGGGGCCGGGAGCTCCAGTCTCGACTACAGGCAGGGCACAGGCTCAGCCCCACAACTCCTGACCTCACAGCCCTGAAAGGCTGGGACCAGGGTTCCATGCCTAATTCCAAGGGTTCCCTCCAACTGTCCACTGAGGAAACGCCAGAGCAGCTGGCTGTCAGGAACAAGGTGGCTGCCAGGGGGCTGCTTGTGGCCTCTGACAGCCCATTGCTCTGGGCTTGCCAGCGCCCCAGCCCCTCAGGGGCTACCCCAGCCCAGCCAAGCTGCCCGGCAGCAGCACCGCAGCCCCACAGCAGCTCCAGAGCAGCCCCATGCAGGGGCACCTGGGAGCCCTCAGCAAGGCAGCCAGCAGCACATGGGCAAGAGGACACGGATGGCACTTCCTGCCTGGCACAGGGCTTGTGGCCATCTCCAGGCACAGCTCTGGCAGGGATCCCCGCAACTCCAGCCCCTGCCCAGCCGCTCTGTTGGCAGCACAAAGGCTTCAGCAGAACCACCAAAGGCCAAGGGGCTTCTGGCCATTATCCCTGCAGCACTGCACACCTGGGCAGCTGGCTGAGCACAAGCACCCTTTTCCCCTCTTCCCCTATGCCCTGCGGACTCTGGGCAGCAAAAGTAAAATCCTGGGAGTCTGTGTATTATAACATAGTCTATATTTACATTGTAACGGAAAAGAAAAAAAATGAAAAGAACATTCTTGAAGAAAAAGAAAATTCCTCCTGACTCAGGTGGCCCCAGCAAAAAGAGCTTCTGGGATCAGCTCTCCACGGAGCTCTGGCAGGGCAGGCAGCCGAGCCGTGACAGACGAGGCCGTGTCTTCCATGCCCTGCGCAGGTGATTTTGGAGCCACTGGAACCTGGAGATGGGAGTCAACTCTCCTGACTTGAGGATGCACACTGTTTGAACTGCCAGGCTTCTGACGGCGAGACTGATGTCATTTGTTTTGTCTTTGTTATGTTTGCCCAATTAGCCTATCATAAAAAAACCAAACTATATTAAAGGTAGTAACAATTTTTAATTGAACAGCTAAAATAAAAAATAAAAAAAGAATATAAAATTTGATACAATATAATCTGATTAAAATAAGGGATAATTTGGTTCTAATAATAGCGCATAAGCAAAGGCACCGTGGGGTACGGAGGGCAAGGCTCTTGGACCCTTGCCACCTCGCGTACAAGCTTGCCAAGTGAAGATTCTTCCTTATATGCCATGTGTCAATGTCATCTCCTCCCATTTTCAATTCGTCACATTTCTATCTCCGCCCTCATTACCACCTTTACCACGCATGCGCCACCACTTGGTTTGGTAGTCGCACAAGTCTTTTGGGGGTCGTCATTGATGAAGATTTCCTAGTCTTCCTCTGTGTCCTTTAATTCACCTTTGGGTTACACATGCGCACCAAGCCAGTACAATGTAAGCCAAGACTAACATATCACTATATCTACATATCAAGGCAATAAGTCCCTTATAATTAGCATTTTCTGGGACACAAAAAGGTTTTGCTCCATTTTAGGCAACTGCCTTTTTGGCTCTTGCCTGTGGTCCTAGCAACCATCTGCTGGGCGGGGGGTTGGAGCCCCTCCTCTCCATTTCTTCTTTGGCATTAGAACTTTTAACTGTTTTATTTATTCCCAAATATTAATTACGGTACCAATATTGATTACTCTTTGAATTTTATCACCACGAATCATACCTATTTACCCACAAACACACACAGCACAACCCTTTCCAGTACAGTGGTGCCTGAGCAAAGGGCTTTTGTCTAATGGGTTGAGTCCAACTGAAGTGCAGGCCACAGAGCTGAGAGAGGCTCCTGCCTTGGAGCACCTGAAAAAGCTGCCGACTCCAACAATTGCCACCCTGTTCCCCAGCAATCAGGGGACTTTGTATCCTTTTGGCATCACCGCTTAGGCCGAGAGGAGAAACAGGCTCCCCAGGAGCACAGTAGAGTCCCATCACTGGCCACAATCAAGTTTGCAGTTGGCTAGGTGCTGGCTAGTCTCTTCCAGGCTGCCTCTCACACACGAGGGCTGGATGAGGTCACCTTCCAAGGTCCCTTCCCACCTGGGCTGTTGCAGGATTCTGTGGTGATTCCATGTTCAGACTGGGAATAATGGTTCTTTCTCCTTAGCTCTCAGTGGTCTGAGGACTTGCCTGTGGAAATGAGCCCCTGCCTGTGGCAAGAGAGTGTGCAGGGCAGATGTGGTTCTGGGCACAGCTTGGGCAGATGCCACCTGTGTGCACTGAAAAGGGGGACCCTGAGATGGGCTTTGTCCTTGAGGCCAGCATGGGCCAGCATGGAGTGAGAGTGTGCAAGGCAGGGCTGGAAAGCTTTCACAGTGTTTTGCTCAGGTTAGGTGAAACGCTGGTGTTGGAGATGTCAGTGTGGCTCACGCTGTCACCTCACTGCTCTCCCCTTACCCTCATCCTGCCGTGTCTTGACTGAGGCATAGACATGAGACAGTGAAGCCAGTGGTCTACACCAACGCACACCTAACCCCACCCTGCTGCAAAGGAGGAACAGAAAAAAGACCTCTTCAGGTGTCTGTCTTTAATCAAGATGTGTTGCAGGTATTAAAGAAGCTTTGTAGAGAGAATGTCGGAGTCCAAAACCGAAGGCAGGATCCCGGGCCTTGGTTACTGACAACTGGAAGAGGAAATTGGGAAGAAAAGACGTGAAGATGATGCCTCACTCTCCAGAGCTGTCCTCAAGTGAAGGTTATGCAGCAAAACACATTGATGGGCGGACTGCCTTACCTTTCCCAGGGTGTATTCTGCTGGACCTGGAAACGCTCCCTTTCCAGGAAGTTTGGTTTTTAGTCCCATTGAGAACTTGGGAGCCCTGGTTTTGTAGACATCCAGATCCACCTTGTCAAATGCCGCAGGACCTGGCGTCTGCAAAAGAAGCAATGAGGTTGGTGGGTACAAGAGGCAGTGTGGATTCTTGCTGGGTGTCCATGAGTACTGTGCTGCTTTAGGTGGCTGGCCAGAGGAGTAGCGTGCGAGGCCTGGAGCCTTGGGAATGAGGGCTCCTTGGGAAGACAGGTAGATTTCCCAGAGGATGAGGGGAGATTAGTGCCGTTAATGCCAGTGAGCTGTACTGTGCCAAAGCTGCTGGTGTGGAAAAATGGGGGGGTTCAGATGTCGGTGTTACTGGTAATAGCAGAGCCAGAGGCGCTGTGGCTTCTTGGGCTTTGCTGCAGGTGCAGTGTGTTACGTGGGGAAACGGCAGGCACTGGGGCCCTTCTGCCCTAAGCAGAGCAGCTGAACTTCTGCTGCTGCTGTTGGAGAACAGAAGCACAGCTCACCTTTGCCACATCTTGGAAACAGCTCTGGTATTGACTCTTCCCCTTGATGGAGTAGCATGGTTCAGCATGAGTGTATGCTGTGTTGGGTCCCAGAATCCTGGGCATGGTGTAGGTGCCAGGACCTGGAAATGGAATAGGAAGACAGCGTAGGTCAGTCCTGTGGGAAAGGGTGCAATGCCTGGGTGGAAGAGAGTCAGCCTGCCAAGCTGGCTGTGAGGAGCAGGAAGGGTATCCTGCCCCTCATCCCAGTGCCTCTGGCTTTTGCTGCATGTGGTGTGCCTTGGCTGTTTGAAAGCAGAGGTGCCGGTTCTTCTGTGAGATGGGAGAGGTTGGTGCTGTGGGACGGCAAAAAGCTTGTTGAGCACACACTGTGTCTTGCTGCCCAGGCTTTTTGCTAGGCCTGTTGAAGAAGCTGCAGATGCTCCCTGGAGGACACACAGGCTGTAAGAGTGTCTGTTTCCCCAAGCTGCATACCTGGTGTTTGGAAACCTTTTAAATCCTTGGGTCGGGACGCCAGGCTATTCGCCGGTGCGTTATGGAAGATGTGTTTGTTGGCAGGATCCGTGGTGTAGTCACCTGTGTGATAAATAGGTATGATTCGTGCTGATAAAATTGAAACAGTAATCAATATTGGTGCAGTAATTAATATTTGGGAATAATAAAAAGAGTTAAAAGTTGTAATGCCAAAGAAGAGAGGGAGAGGAGAGGGGTCCACCGCCCTCCCCGCTCCTGGCAGATGTTCACAAGGACAGGAGGAAAGAAGCTGAAGATACAGTGGCTAAAAATGAGCAGAAAGAAAGCAAAACCTGGTTGGGTCCCAGAAAATGCTAATTATAAGGGATTGATCGCCTTGATATGTAGATGTAATGTAGATACATTATGTAATGTAATGTAGATACATTATGTAATGTAATGTAGATACATTAGTCTTGGCTTATATTGTACTGGCTTGGTGCGCATGTGTAACCCAAAGGTGAATTAAAGGACACAGAGGAAGACTATGAAATCTTCATCAGACAACCCCCAAAAGACTTGTGCGACCACCAAACTGAGTGGTGGCACATGCACGGTAAAGGTGGTGATGAGAGCAGAGATAGAAATATGACGAACCGAAAATAGGAGGAGATAGTATTAACCCATGGCATATAAGGGGGTAATTTTTACTTGGCAAGCTTGTACGTGAGATGGCAAGGGTCCCAGAACCCTGCACTCCGTACCCCATGGTTATCTTTTGCTTATGCGCGATTATTTGAACCAAATTATCCCTTATTTATATATTTTCTAAACTATTCAATTAAAATTGCTGCTATCTCAAATATTGTTTGGGTTTTTTTATGAAGGGACAATTGGCCAAACATAACACCTGGGACAGAGAAGGAAACAAGAAAAGTGAAGCTGGGAGCCTAACTGCAAGCCACAGAGGAGAAGTCAGGAGGAGGTGGAGGAGGTGCTCAGTCTTGCTTGTTTTCTGTCTGGAACTCTCTGAAGCCCATTCAGGGCATGAGCAGAGGGCTTTGTGCCCCAGTGGTACAGGACACACAGTAAGGCCTGCTTGTCTGGCCTGGATGAAGGGCTGCAGAAATGCTACTCACTGGGTCCAGGGGTGACCAAGATCTTGCTCTTGGGACGTGCTGTCACAAGTGCTGATGGAGCAACCTGCTTCCCAGTCTTGGTGATGGATGATTCAATGAAGTACCGAGGACCTGGTGAGCAGGTTGCTGCGGAGGGAGCATTGCTGCCTCGAAATGAGTATGCAGGGGCTCTGTCTTTGGTGGGATCATGAGCCATATGACCTGGGTAAAGAAAAGCCTGTGAAAGGACCTGTGCCTGCAACTGTGTGGTGAAAGGAGGTTCCTAAGTGGAAGCAAGCACTGTGCTGTGCCTCCTGCTGCCACTACCTCCCCTGAGAGTTGCTTTACCTGTTAACCCAGGGAGCCCGTACTTGGGACCTGGGGTGCCGAATTCTGCAAGGATTGGGCCCCGTCGGGGATGAGGTCTCCAGGTGCCTACCCACGGTCCCTCCATGCTGCTGGCCAGAGAAACTACAGGAAAAACTGGAGAGCTACCAAAGGGCTTCTCTGACACAGCGCTGGTACAAAGCTTTCCTGTAGCCCAGAGCGGGAAGAAAGCAAACCAGCATCATGAGAGAAAGTGCAGAAAAGTGAAGAGCAGCAAGCAGTAGCAGATGGAAGAGAAGGAGGAATGGGGAGAAGCAGCAAGTTAGAAGCAAAGATGCGGCAAAAACTCCTGCTGTGCCCTCAAGCAGCCATTGTTGGCGTAGAACGCACCGCTGACCTGGCTGGTGGTAGCCTCCAGCGTGTCTACACAGGAATTTGCTCAGCTGGTGTGTGGCTCTGACTGGGTGATGTGCAGGGAGGGACGCCAGCCCCTCGGTGACATCATAATCCATTGCTAGGTGGGTCCATCATCATTGACATCCATCACCAGGGGACATCCCAAAGGCCCATTCTCACACAGTGACGGGCAAAGCCCACTGTGATGTTGAGACCCTTAAGCTGTTGGTGCTGCAGTGCTGCCGTATTGCCTGCAGGGCTCCTCTAGGGGCTGGGCATGGGCCTGCCATGGAACCGGCTCAGTCTGGTGTGGGGCAGCCCCAGTTTGTCCTCACACAGAGCTGCTTTTGTCCCCATGTTCCCTGAGACCCAGCACAGCCCTTTCTAGTCCAGTGGTACCTGAGCACAGGGCTTTTTTCACCAAACAGTGTGAAATAAACTTATCCAAAGACAATTTGTTGCAAACAAGGAGACACTTCTGTATTTCACTGCCAGGAAAAAAGGGGGATTACTCCTCCGAATTTGTTCTGATTTGTAAACAAAATTAATCCATTTTATATGGCTTTTTCTGCTGTGTCATTTGACACAGCTTTTTCTGCTGTGTCATTTTTACATAAGTTCATTTACATAGTATGCATCCTCTGCCCATTCTTCAGTGTAACCTTCACAATGATTGGTTTCACTAGTTATATAGCTACAATAATATTCATACCCTGAGACTATAATTGGCCATAAATACTGAGATCTACTGATTGTAATCCTTGATAGTCACATTAGCATGGGAAGGGAAGGGAAGGGTTTTCCAAGCACACTAACTGGTGTTCATGACAATTTCCATAGCTTCTTGAACAAGGCATATGATAGCTGGTAACTTCTTGATAAGGTTTCTCTGACTGAATACTTTAAAAACAGCACTCCTAACATTCCTATAATATATGCTTCAGGGTTTTCTACTTGTAATCATAGTAACACTTTTGTCTTTTTTATTATTAAATTTTTTCTATCAGTGTATTTGTAAGCAGCTGAGTAGACTGAAGTGCAGGCCACAGAGCTGAGAGAGGCTCCTGCCTTGGAGCACCTGAAAAAGCTGCCGACTCCAACAATTGCCACCCTGTTCCCCAGCAATCAGGGGACTTTGTATCCTTTTGGCATCACCGCTTAGGCCGAGAGGAGAAACAGGCTCCCCAGGAGCACAGTAGAGTCCCATCACTGGCCACAATCAAGTTTGCAGTTGGCTAGGTGCTGGCTAGTCTCTTCCAGGCTGCCTCTCACACACGAGGGCTGGATGAGGTCACCTTCCAAGGTCCCTTCCCACCTGGGCTGTTGCAGGATTCTGTGGTGATTCCATGTTCAGACTGGGAATAATGGTTCTTTCTCCTTAGCTCTCAGTGGTCTGAGGACTTGCCTGTGGAAATGAGCCCCTGCCTGTGGCAAGAGAGTGTGCAGGGCAGATGTGGTTCTGGGCACAGCTTGGGCAGATGCCACCTGTGTGCACTGAAAAGGGGGACCCTGAGATGGGCTTTGTCCTTGAGGCCAGCATGGGCCAGCATGGAGTGAGAGTGTGCAAGGCAGGGCTGGAAAGCTTTCACAGTGTTTTGCTCAGGTTA
The DNA here is from genome assembly GCA_024362935.1 of Setophaga petechia. Lineage (NCBI taxonomy): Eukaryota > Metazoa > Chordata > Aves > Passeriformes > Parulidae > Setophaga > Setophaga petechia. The sequence continues at coordinate 38,996,521 of JANCRA010000005.1, read as the reverse complement.
GGTGAAACGCTGGTGTTGGAGATGTCAGTGTGGCTCACGCTGTCACCTCACTGCTCTCCCCTTACCCTCATCCTGCCGTGTCTTGACTGAGGCATAGACATGAGACAGTGAAGCCAGTGGTCTACACCAACGCACACCTAACCCCACCCTGCTGCAAAGGAGGAACAGAAAAAAGACCTCTTCAGGTGTCTGTCTTTAATCAAGATGTGTTGCAGGTATTAAAGAAGCTTTGTAGAGAGAATGTCGGAGTCCAAAACCGAAGGCAGGATCCCGGGCCTTGGTTACTGACAACTGGAAGAGGAAATTGGGAAGAAAAGACGTGAAGATGATGCCTCACTCTCCAGAGCTGTCCTCAAGTGAAGGTTATGCAGCAAAACACATTGATGGGCGGACTGCCTTACCTTTCCCAGGGTGTATTCTGCTGGACCTGGAAACGCTCCCTTTCCAGGAAGTTTGGTTTTTAGTCCCATTGAGAACTTGGGAGCCCTGGTTTTGTAGACATCCAGATCCACCTTGTCAAATGCCGCAGGACCTGGCGTCTGCAAAAGAAGCAATGAGGTTGGTGGGTACAAGAGGCAGTGTGGATTCTTGCTGGGTGTCCATGAGTACTGTGCTGCTTTAGGTGGCTGGCCAGAGGAGTAGCGTGCGAGGCCTGGAGCCTTGGGAATGAGGGCTCCTTGGGAAGACAGGTAGATTTCCCAGAGGATGAGGGGAGATTAGTGCCGTTAATGCCAGTGAGCTGTACTGTGCCAAAGCTGCTGGTGTGGAAAAATGGGGGGGTTCAGATGTCGGTGTTACTGGTAATAGCAGAGCCAGAGGCGCTGTGGCTTCTTGGGCTTTGCTGCAGGTGCAGTGTGTTACGTGGGGAAACGGCAGGCACTGGGGCCCTTCTGCCCTAAGCAGAGCAGCTGAACTTCTGCTGCTGCTGTTGGAGAACAGAAGCACAGCTCACCTTTGCCACATCTTGGAAACAGCTCTGGTATTGACTCTTCCCCTTGATGGAGTAGCATGGTTCAGCATGAGTGTATGCTGTGTTGGGTCCCAGAATCCTGGGCATGGTGTAGGTGCCAGGACCTGGAAATGGAATAGGAAGACAGCGTAGGTCAGTCCTGTGGGAAAGGGTGCAATGCCTGGGTGGAAGAGAGTCAGCCTGCCAAGCTGGCTGTGAGGAGCAGGAAGGGTATCCTGCCCCTCATCCCAGTGCCTCTGGCTTTTGCTGCATGTGGTGTGCCTTGGCTGTTTGAAAGCAGAGGTGCCGGTTCTTCTGTGAGATGGGAGAGGTTGGTGCTGTGGGACGGCAAAAAGCTTGTTGAGCACACACTGTGTCTTGCTGCCCAGGCTTTTTGCTAGGCCTGTTGAAGAAGCTGCAGATGCTCCCTGGAGGACACACAGGCTGTAAGAGTGTCTGTTTCCCCAAGCTGCATACCTGGTGTTTGGAAACCTTTTAAATCCTTGGGTCGGGACGCCAGGCTATTCGCCGGTGCGTTATGGAAGATGTGTTTGTTGGCAGGATCCGTGGTGTAGTCACCTGTGTGATAAATAGGTATGATTCGTGCTGATAAAATTGAAACAGTAATCAATATTGGTGCAGTAATTAATATTTGGGAATAATAAAAAGAGTTAAAAGTTGTAATGCCAAAGAAGAGAGGGAGAGGAGAGGGGTCCACCGCCCTCCCCGCTCCTGGCAGATGTTCACAAGGACAGGAGGAAAGAAGCTGAAGATACAGTGGCTAAAAATGAGCAGAAAGAAAGCAAAACCTGGTTGGGTCCCAGAAAATGCTAATTATAAGGGATTGATCGCCTTGATATGTAGATGTAATGTAGATACATTATGTAATGTAATGTAGATACATTATGTAATGTAATGTAGATACATTAGTCTTGGCTTATATTGTACTGGCTTGGTGCGCATGTGTAACCCAAAGGTGAATTAAAGGACACAGAGGAAGACTATGAAATCTTCATCAGACAACCCCCAAAAGACTTGTGCGACCACCAAACTGAGTGGTGGCACATGCACGGTAAAGGTGGTGATGAGAGCAGAGATAGAAATATGACGAACCGAAAATAGGAGGAGATAGTATTAACCCATGGCATATAAGGGGGTAATTTTTACTTGGCAAGCTTGTACGTGAGATGGCAAGGGTCCCAGAACCCTGCACTCCGTACCCCATGGTTATCTTTTGCTTATGCGCGATTATTTGAACCAAATTATCCCTTATTTATATATTTTCTAAACTATTCAATTAAAATTGCTGCTATCTCAAATATTGTTTGGGTTTTTTTATGAAGGGACAATTGGCCAAACATAACACCTGGGACAGAGAAGGAAACAAGAAAAGTGAAGCTGGGAGCCTAACTGCAAGCCACAGAGGAGAAGTCAGGAGGAGGTGGAGGAGGTGCTCAGTCTTGCTTGTTTTCTGTCTGGAACTCTCTGAAGCCCATTCAGGGCATGAGCAGAGGGCTTTGTGCCCCAGTGGTACAGGACACACAGTAAGGCCTGCTTGTCTGGCCTGGATGAAGGGCTGCAGAAATGCTACTCACTGGGTCCAGGGGTGACCAAGATCTTGCTCTTGGGACGTGCTGTCACAAGTGCTGATGGAGCAACCTGCTTCCCAGTCTTGGTGATGGATGATTCAATGAAGTACCGAGGACCTGGTGAGCAGGTTGCTGCGGAGGGAGCATTGCTGCCTCGAAATGAGTATGCAGGGGCTCTGTCTTTGGTGGGATCATGAGCCATATGACCTGGGTAAAGAAAAGCCTGTGAAAGGACCTGTGCCTGCAACTGTGTGGTGAAAGGAGGTTCCTAAGTGGAAGCAAGCACTGTGCTGTGCCTCCTGCTGCCACTACCTCCCCTGAGAGTTGCTTTACCTGTTAACCCAGGGAGCCCGTACTTGGGACCTGGGGTGCCGAATTCTGCAAGGATTGGGCCCCGTCGGGGATGAGGTCTCCAGGTGCCTACCCACGGTCCCTCCATGCTGCTGGCCAGAGAAACTACAGGAAAAACTGGAGAGCTACCAAAGGGCTTCTCTGACACAGCGCTGGTACAAAGCTTTCCTGTAGCCCAGAGCGGGAAGAAAGCAAACCAGCATCATGAGAGAAAGTGCAGAAAAGTGAAGAGCAGCAAGCAGTAGCAGATGGAAGAGAAGGAGGAATGGGGAGAAGCAGCAAGTTAGAAGCAAAGATGCGGCAAAAACTCCTGCTGTGCCCTCAGGCAATGATTGTTTGCCAGGCCAGCAGCAGTGGAGAAGCGCAGCACTGGCCTTGAGCTGTAGCAGTTCCCCTGAGTGGTGAAACAGCCCAACAATAGTCCAGGGTTCTGGAGCAGACACTCACTGCTTTGGAGTTTCCATGTCATTCAGCTAGGACTGCTCTGACACTCAGACCTTCCGTGCACTAAGGCAGCCTTCTGATGTCACTACGACGATGTGGCAACCATGCCCTGAGACAGCACAAACGAACAGTTCTGTGTTGATCTGTTAATTTATGCAAAGCAATAACCAACCTTCCCTACAGCAAACACAAAAGAGCCTGGGAAGTGCTCCTCTGTCACAAAGCAGCACAAAGTCTCCTCATGGGCCAAACCCTGTTGTTCAGGGCATCCAAGAGGAACTCCAAGAGTGCCCCAAGCACCTGCAGCCTGGACCCCAACTGAGCACTCAGGTGGGACACAAGCAAAGGAAATCAGATGAAGACAAGGGCCCACAGCATTGCAGATGTGAGAAATGACTCTCACTTTTGAGATTTTAAAGGTTTATTAAACCTTAAGAAAGGAATGAATAAGGAAAAATAACAGCATTGGGAGTCTCCATGACTAGCAGCCATGTGCTCATCTACAGAAGTATTCTCTGCCTTTTATACCCTTAGCTCCTCCAAAAGTTTTGTCAGTAAACTCTTTATCTGCTGTCCATTGGTAGAAATTACCTTCTTGCATCTTGACTGGAGGTCAGGTGTTGTTACACCCCGCCTGCTGGTCACAAGCCAGCCCTCCCCAAATGCCCTGGCTACCAAGGCTATTACAAGGGGGAGGGCAAAGAGCACTATGGGAGGATATATTACAATACCATCACTACACATTTGAACATCCACATAACATCTACTGCTTCATTGCCAGAGCCAACCATTACATAACTCATCTAGAACACACAGAACCAGGAGAGAAGCCACTGTTGGCATCACAGCTGAAATCCTTCCTAACAAATCTCCCCACATATTTGCACCTTTATTGGACATGGGCAGGACTCCTGTGCATGATCTCTGCCTTTCTTCCCCTTTGGAAGTAGTCAACCTGGCAACTTGTAGGAAAACCAAGGGCTTTGTGGGGGCTACATTGCTCTGCACACACCCAGGCCACCTGTGGCACAGAGCTTTGGTGCCTAAAAGGATAAACCAGCTAGAAAAGGTTTCATTTTGATCTTTCTTACCCGCTAACAGAAGTTGCCAAAATAAAAGTCACCAAGCAGGGCCCGATCCCTGCTGCCAGCTCAGGGTTAAAAGGAGGCATTCCTTTATTTCAGTGCTGGGTGCATAAGGGAATTGCTTTCCTAAGCCCTGCACACCCAGCAATCTCACCTACTAGTTTGTATCCATGGAACTAGGACATATTCAATACTCTGCTGAAACTAACAGGCTAAACATTACCTCAAATTTATTGACATATTTCAATCACTTCTCAGAATTTATTGACATCAGAGTAGGAGTGTCCTGTAGGTCTCTGCTGGCCATTGCCACAGTTTCAGGAGGAGATCCATGCGCAAAAGAACCGAAGACACAACTGGGCTTGCAAAGCAAATTTATTCCATTAGTTGCAGTAGCAAATAATACATACTGACCTCTGGATTCCCAAAAATCTGCTGAGCAGCAGAAGGAGATGGAGCGTGGTGCTTGGCAGAAGGGGCAGGTAGGCAGTGCACTTCCAGGACATCCCCTGGATCAAAGCCCTGTGCATCTCATCCTTCTCACCTCTCCACCCCAGAACCAGGCCTTGTATCTCCTGCTCAGGAGTGGAATTTTACAGCAGGAGTTGGAGCAGCAGCTCACACATGCCTGGCGTGTGAGATGAGGCCATGATGGCTCAGGATGACTCCATGACTCCCTGCCACCAAGGGCTCCATTATGCATTGTTCCCCTTTCCAAGCTTGACTGCCTACAGACTGACCGAGACATTTTTTCTCTTTCAAGGGTCAAGGTCCCACCTGTTAAACAAGACACTTTTCTTCATTGTCTTGTCAACCTGCTAAAACATGGATCAAATATGGCAGGGCCTGGGACACGACTCCAGTTCCTGAAACAGTCATTTGGGAAATATTCCCATTGCACAAACTCTCCTTTGCTGGTCAAGAGCCTCCTAAAAACACTTTCTTCCCCTTGACTGCATTCCAGATACCTTCTTAGCAGAACCACTCTCCTTATTCTAAAGGCAGAGATACACACAGTAAGCACTGCACTGGGGGAATACAGGCTTCAGCACTTGTGTTAAAGCTAAAGGAATTCACAAGACTAAGCTCAGTTTGTTACACTTAACACCTCTCGTTCCTAGTCTGGGAATCAAACGAAAGCATTTCATCAACACACCCACGGCCTCTTTGGGACCAGTCCCGGTGCTGGGTGGCCGGCACACTCGCAGGGGCGTGACACAGGCACGGGATGTGTGGCCCAGAGCACCAATGCTGCTCTGTCCCCTGGGCAGCACTGGCACCAGCAGCTGTGGAAGAGCTCTCCCTGCCAAAGGAGATTTGCCATGGCCAAGGCCTGCCAATGCTGCTGCCTGTCTCCTGCCACAGAGACCTGTGGGCCCCAGGGAACATCTCTGCCAGGGGACAGCCAAAGCCAACGTGCCTTGGTGTCTATGCCATCTTTTCTGCTGCTGGCTCTTGGCAGGAGCACCTGCAGCAATTGGTGGCCACACTGGGTATCCGTCAGAAGGCAGAAGCTGTTGTCCATTCCTGGCATGATTTTTGCTCGCAAGTGATTATCTGCAGCGCAAAACCACCATCCACTATTGACTTTCACAGGACAATGACATTCTTACAGAGATACTGTCAAGTTGCCTTGTGTGCTTCTGGCTGTCTTTCTTGCTCTCTGGATAAAAACATCAGCCCGGCGTCTGATGGCCAATGCTGCAGGCGCCGCCCGTCTGTCTGCGGCCAGTAGCTGGTGTCCAAAGACAAGTGGATGCCTTCTGGGCAAGGGAATGGACTGGCACGAGCAGCCATTTTCCCTGGTGAACCTGGCAGGAACCTGGGCAAGTGCAGAAGACTGGCATGACTCCGGCATCAGAGAACGTGTGCTGTGTCTTTGATGATGCTGCCAGCACTGTGAAGGAAGAGCCAAGACAAGCGCTGCAAGCAGACACATCCTGCCACTTTCTGCTCTTCCATGGACACAGAACACACTTGTTCCTCCAGCTCCAGAAGACTTGATGCAGGAACAAAAACATTCCTGCAGCAAGGACCAAAGGCCAAGGGCCCTATGGCCACTTTCCCTCTCACACTGCACGCTTGGGCAACTTCCTGAGACCAAGCAGCCTTTTCCCCCTCTTCCCCATTGGCCTGAAGAGACTCTGCACCAAGAGAAAGCTCCTGGACACCTGGCTATGCAACAACAGCAATTTAATGTTCCTCTAGTGGGTGAAGGGAAAGGAAGTGCTGGCAGAGGAGAAGTGTTCCTCGCAGGCTCAGGTGGCCCCAGCAGACCCAGCCTCCCGCATCAGTTCTCCGCAGCGCCGCGGCAGGACACTCAGCCACGGCCACACAGGGAAGGCCGTGACTTCCAGAGGCGGCGCAGTCGGTCTCGCATCTTCTGCAGTCGGGAGGAGGGAACGCTCTGTACAGCTAAAAGGATGTGCAGAGCTTGAAGCGCCAGGCATGAGATGGCTGGGCTGCTGTCATCCGTCATGTCCTGAAGGGCTGCAGAGAGAGAAAACACAGGCACAGTCAGAGGCTGGATATGCGGGGAGCTGGGCAGAGCCTCCAGCCTCATCCGTGCCACGCAGCTCCTGCCACAGCCTGAAGGAAGCAGGAGACAAGAAGGACGAGCTGCCAGCCGCTGGCCACGAATGTCCCGCAGGCCCCTGCAAGGTGTCTGTGCTGTGGCCACGCTGCCCTTGGGGCGCGCACAGAGCGGAGCCGTCGGCGGGCGGGCCAGGGAACGCAGCTGCCAGCGGCAGCCCCCGCCGAGAGCCCGCGGGCCTCACTCACCCCTGCAGATGACGCGGAACTCCGGCTGCTGCCCTTTCAGGTAGCGCCCGGCCATGCCTGGGGAACACAGAGCGTGTCCTGCCTTCAGAGCCACAGCTGCCGCACACGGCCGCTGCCAGCCCTGAGGCCACACGCCCTCCTGGCCCGGCAGGGCTCAGCCCGGGCCCCTGGCGCACGCTGCCGCCTGAGGGCACGGCTGCCAGAGGGCGGAGCAGCGATGCCCAGGCCAGCGGGGGCTGCGCATGGCCGCGCCCGGCTGCTGCTGTCGGGACAGCAGGCGGGGCTGGGGCCGAGCTGCGGCGGGGCGGGGCGGGCCGGGGTGGGGAGGGAGCCGGGCTCGGGGCTCACCCATGAACCTGACGGCCGCCTCTCGCAGGGGCTCCTGTGCGCTCTGTAGGCACGGCAGTGCCAGGCGCAGGTGCTCGGCAGCTCGGCTCCTGTCCTCTGCCAGCTGCGGAGAGCGGCAGGGCACGGAGGGAAAGGGTTGATGCGGGCCCTGCCCCTGGGCCGGGCCCTGCCCACAGGGCCCTGGGGCCCGGCCAGCAGCCGCAGGCGCCGGGCTCGGGACGGGGCGGAGGGCCCGGCGAGGCGCGGTGCCGCCCCGCAGCAGAGCCCAGCTGGCTCGGGGCTCCGTCGGCACCGCGCTTGGGGCCAAAGGAGCCTGGAGAAGAGCCCGCACGGCCCAGGGAAGGCAGCGGCGTGTGGGGCGCAGGCTGCCTGCGGCACTGGGCAGGGGCCACAGCTGCCAGCCCCACAGATTTGGCGCCGTGGGCAGACGGCTTCTCCAGGCATCGGGCTGGGGATTCCAGCCTGTCCTTACCAAGCACTCGGCAAATCTCCACATCTGATCCGTCTTCAGCAGCTGCTTGAGATCCTTCCTCTTCAGGAACCTTACTGCAGAAAGCAGCGTTTCCCGAGAGGCCTGCAGAGCAGCAGAGACACGGAGATGGCACCGCAGCCCAGGGCACAGGACGCGCATCTCTGTGCCAAGGCCAGGAGGAGGCTGGAGTCCGTCAGGTGCCAGGGGTTGGGGAAGAGAGCTGAGCTCCGTCCCATGGGGACACCCAGGAGGCCTCACCTGTGCCACACGCCCGTTCTCATCGTGGCAGCGGAAGAAGAGTGGGAGCAGGCTCTGGCTCACATGCTTCTTCAGGGCCTTTTCTCCCTTTGCCACTACCCGCGTGATCACGCCTTGGAAGAGGCGAATGGAGAGCAGCTGCAAAACGCTGTTGTCCTGATGGAAAGGAAGCAAAAGGCCTCTACATCAGCTGCTCCAGGCCCTCCTGTGGCCAGGCCCAAGGCACCAGCCAAATGCCCGTGGCTGGGGGCACAGAGCCTCACATTGTCAAAGAGGTGCCAGAGCGCCTCAGCCAGCTGCAGGGCGATGGGGCTGGCTATTGCCAGGTCTTTCTGCAGCAGCAGGAGCCTGAGCACAATGAGGGTCATCTCAACGATGTCTTCATCCCTATCCCACAGTAGCTTCCCAAGGCTTTCAGTCAGGCTGTACATGCTTGGATCCTGTGTGCAAAACAAGGCTGGCTACCGCACAGTGCTGCTGCTGCCTTCGGGCTCAGAGGCCAAAGGCCTGTCCCCAAAGCACTCAGGCAGCTGAACAGCCACCCTGGAGAGCTGGGAGCAGCTGCCACAGCTGCCAAAGCCCAGCTAAGCCCAAGGGGCTGTTTGCCCCAGCCCCACGCTGCCAGCACAGCTTCAGCTGCTGCCTCCTTCTCACCATCAAGGTGAGCACCACGAGGCCTCGGAGTGCCACGCAACGCATCTGCCTGGACTCGCTCTGCAGGTGCCTTGTCAAGATCTCCAGGACTTTTTCACCACATTCGCTCAAGTCCAGGCAATCCAGGACCTGAAAGGCACAGAGCAGGCACAGAGGTGCCCAGCTGGCAGGAGCTCACAAGTGCACAGGGCCGAGCCAAGGCAGCAGCAAAGGGCACAGGCAGCATCCCAGGCAGCTGCGGCTACGAGAGGCCACAGGGCTGGGAGGCAGCTCAGCCAGGCAGCGCTGGCCATGGGGCTCACCTCCACCAGGAAGGCCAGGGCGGGCAGTTCCCAGTCTGAAATGCCTTGGCTGAGCAGGTCAAAGAGGCAGGATGCCATGCGGCAACACCAAAAGACGGAGACATGGCGCATCTCCCTGGCAGGGAGTAAAAAGGCACCATTGCTCCTGAGCCGGGCGGGCAGACCCCTCCCAGGGCTGACTGGCAGAGCTCTGGTCCGCTCCCCAGCACCCCGGGGGCGTTTTGGGAGGTGGCTGTTCCCAGGCACCCTCCTCTGCCGGCCTTTTGCAGTCTGCTCATCCCTCCCTTGGTGACAATGCCCTGCTGCCCATGACCACGGGGACTGTGTGGGGCGTTGCGGGCACAAAGGAGAGGGGCGGTGGGGAGAAGGAGGTCTCACCTGGCCAGCAGACGCACTGCACAGTGGTGGGTGTCAGCACAGAGCAGCGTGTCCCAGGCACACTTGCGTTCCATGGACAGCACCACGTGCTCATAGCGCATTTGGCAGAGCAGGGCCTTCAGGGTCTGCAGGGCAAACCTGTGTGCAGAGCAAAGGCCAGGTGACGCTGGGAGCCGCGGCTCCTGTCCTGGGGGCATGGCAGGGATGGGGAGACTGGGAGGACTGGCATGGAGCACCTGTTGGGCTTGGCGGAGAGGCCGTGTTGCTGCTGGCATCGCTTCCAGAAGGTCTCAGCCTCTTCTGGCATCTCCTGCGTGCTGATGTACACTTGGAAGAGCAGACGTAGAAAGAGATTAGGGAAATACTCCAGCACGACAGGCGAGCGCCAGGCCAGATTGAAGATTTTCCACAGCGCCACGGTTGCCTGCAAGAAATCAAAGAGCCAGAGACAAGGCTCAGTGGCCAAGACATGCACGTGGCAGGGCCCGAGTGTGCGAGGCGAGGGAGAGGCCAGGGGAATCATGGGGGGAGCAAGCCAGCCTGGTGCCCCTGAAGCCTGCCCCTAAGGCAGGATTCAGCGCAGTGTCTGAGGCAGAAGGATGCAGCTGGGGGGAGGACAGAGAGCTGGCTGCTGGAGAGGCAGCCTAGGGCCTAGGCTGGCAAAGGTCAGCTCCAGAAACTCACAGCCAGGGCAAAGACTCCTGCGTCATCCCCATCGCAGGTGTACACACTGTCCACTGGCCAGGCGCTCAGCACATGGAGGAGTAGCTGCAGCGCCGGCTCTGCAGTCCTGCTCGAGGACATGATGGTTGCCCACATGGTGGCAGCAGCTCTGTGGGGGCAGAGCTCTGTGTCAGGGCTGTCTCGGCCACAGCGCCGTGGCCTGGGCAGCTGCAGGGGCCCGCGCTGGCCCTCAGCCCTGCCTCTGCCCACTGCCCTTGGCTGGCAGCGGCCAGCCAGCCCACGTGGGTACAGGGGCCCAGAGGGGCAGGGAGGGAGCATGGCACCAGGCTCAGGAGCTGACGTGGCAGCGCTGGAAAACAGCGGAGCCAGAGGATCCTGGAACTCCCTTCCTGTCTGGCAGTCAGCAGGGACAGGCTCTACAGGCTGACGGGCCGGTGAACCCCAAGCCCTCAAGGCACGTGGGGCTGCCCGACCTGTCACACGATGGGGCCCAGCGCAAGAGGGTGATCAGCACGTCACAGGGGTATTCCTCGGTCAGCTCCAGAAGGGCCTTGTCCAGCCTGTGCCCAGCAGACTCATTGGCCGTGAGCCACTGGTGGATGTACCTCACCATGGCGGGCACCTGCAGAAGGCACAGGCAGACTGGCAGAGCTGCCAGAGCAGCAACTTGCCCTGAGAAATGCTTCCCCTGTAACCGCATTGGGCCAGACCTCAAAGGCCCAAGGAGCCCGGCAGACCCAGCTCGAGGCGCCACACCACTGCTGTGGCCAGCGAGCCCTTGTCCCAGGCTGCTTACTTGCGTTGGATTGGAGACACCCTTCTCCACAAGCAAATCCTGCATGGCAGCACCGGTCTCGGCATCAAGGAACGGAAAGTTAGCCAAGACGCCCGTGCCCGCACCAGCGGTCTCTTCCTGCCAAAGGCACGTGATGAATTCACAGAGGGTCTGCAGGAGAAGGGCAGCAAGAGAGGGAGATTCCATGGAGCGCTCCAAGCCTGGTGCTTGGCTGGCTGAGCAGTGCCAGCAGGCCCAGCCCAGGTGGCGGTGGCTGCAGGTACCTGCGCCGTTCTGCCGAAGCGGTCACGGGCGGCTTCCTGTTCCTCTGTCCAGTCCTCGGCTGCATCTGGCAAAGAGCGAGCGCAGCCAGAGCTGAGGGGGTGTGGGAGAGGCCAGAGAGCACAGCCCAGCCCTGCGGTCCCCAGGCACGGAGAGGCCTGGGATGCCCCGGGGGATGGAACGCGGCTGCCAGGTGCTCCAGCCCAGCTTCTGTCCTATCCATGGATATGTCCACAGGGATGGCATGCGATGGCATGGCATGGGGCCAAGCTGGCTACAGGCAGCAGCCCTGCGGCCCAGCTCAGACACTCACGCTCCTGCAGCAGCTGGATCTGCTCCAGTTCTTCAGGCTGTTCTGCTGAGGTAGCCCCAGCCTCTTCCTCCTCCAGCCAGGCCAGCTTGGGCACACTCGGGGGGGGTCTCTGCTCCATGTCACTCTTTGCAGTTTGGAGTGCTTGCTTAAGCAGAGAGGCCTCGGAAGAGGTGAAGATGAGCAAGTGCTGCAGTTGTGTCTTGAATGCACCTGCAACAGAGGAGCCTCGGGAAGGCTACAGGACTGCAAGTCCCGCAGTCTGTCCTCGAGGGCACCGGCCGCAGGGATGGCAGACGCTTCGGAAATGTTCCACGTCACCGAGTCCCGCAGCCTGGCCTTGAGGTCACCTGCACAGGGAACGCCTCGGAAAAGCTCCGGGTCAGCAAGGAACGAGTTGGCTGTGGGGGGACTCCTCACAGCACTGCTCTGTCCCGTCCTGTCCCGTCGCGTGCACCGAGCACTGTGGCGTGGCCGTGGCGCCGCCAGCACCTACGTCACGACACGTCACAAACGTCACGACACGTCACAAAGGGTCACCCTTGCACGCTCTGTCCCTTTCCATCCCACGGTGACCACGGTGCACTGTGTCACAGACAGCCCCAGGACACAACTCCAGGTGCCCTGGGGACAACCCTACCCTACCCAAACTGCCTCAGCTTGCAGGCTAGACCTTGCCCCAAGAGTTGAAGACACAGCCCAGCAGGAACTTTAGCAACGGCCCAAACAAGAAGCAGCTGCTCCTCTGCTCTGCCTGCTCAGGGCAGCAGAATGAGCTGCCACAGCTGCCAACGCAGCACAGCAGGAAGGGCACCGGGGCCTTCCACAGGCCCTGCCATAGCCTCTTTGGGACCAGTCCTGGTGCTGGGTGACCGGCACACTCGCAGGGGTGTGACACAGGCACGGGATGTGTGGCCCAGAGCACCAATGCTGCTCTGTCCCCTGGGCAGCGCTGGCACCAGCAGCTGTGGCAGAGTCCCTGCCAAAGGAGATTTGCCATCGCCAAGGCCTGCCATTGCTGCTGCCTGTCTCCTGCCACAGAGACCTGTGGCCGCAGGGGACATGTCTGCCAGAGGACAGCCAAAGCCAACGTGCCTTGGTGTCTATGCCATCTTTTCTGCTGCTGGCTCTTGGCAGGAGCACCTGCAGCAATTGGTGGCCACACTGGGTATCCGTCAGAAGGCAGAAGCTGTTGTCCCTTCCTGGAATGAGTTTTGCTCACAAGTGATTATCTGCAGCGCAAAACCACCATCCACTATTGACTTTCACAGGACAATGACATTCTTACAGACATACTGTCAAGGTACCTTGTGTGCTTCTGGCTGTTTTTCTTGCTCTCTGGATAAAAACACTGTATTCCTTTAAATTTAATGCCATCTTCTTAGAAGATGCAGTTGTAGAATAAGAAGGCCATTTTGAAATGGTGGATGCTATATTTGATGTCAAGCAGGCAACTCCATGCCTAGAGAGCTGCGTGGGCCAGAAGGAGGCAGGGGTGCTGCCGACCTTGAGCAGCTGAAGATGAGGCAGCGTGTGGCCAGTGGGCCAAGAAGGCCGAGGGCACGGTGGCCTGTGCCAGCAGCAGGGGGGCAGCAGGAGCAGGGCAGTGAGCGTGGCCCTGTGCTGGGCAGCGCTGTGGGCACAGCTGGAGTGCTGTGTGCAGCTGTGGGCCCTGGGAAGCACAAAGTCATTGAGGGGCTGCAGCGTGTGCACGCAAGGACAGGGGAGCTGGGCAAGGGGGTGCAGCAGAAGGCCAGTGAGGAGGTGCTGAGGGAGCTTTAGCCTGGACAATGGGGGAAGGTCTTGAGGAACCTTCAGCATCGCCTCAGTGCATCCAAATATTTGAGCCACTTTTGGAAGCGACTTTTCCCCCTTTTTTTCCTTGGTTTTTTTTTGTTTGCTTGGAGGAAGAGGCTTATTCATTTTCTTTTTCTCCCAGCTAAGGTTCTTTTCATCATTATTTTCTGCCCTTTTATAGCACTAGGACTAGGTCTGCTAGAATTTTAATTTCCACGGTGTCACTTGTGGGGAATGCAGTAGTTTTGCATGAGAACACATGATTCTGTGCAGGGATCTTGGTGCTGAAGGAGCTGTTGTGGTTCCAGGCCAGCCAGTATGGCCTTACAGATCACTTTGAGCATAGCGGTACCTGTGCCTTTTTGCAGCCCAGGGAATCAGTGTGTGTTGTTTTTGGGAATTGAGCAGGAAGTCAATTGAGCAGGAAGTCAATGCCCTTGCATTCCAGCTGCTCCTCAGCGATCACAGGAGCTGGAAGGGGCTGGGCTGCATTTCTGATTTCAGCCACTTCAGCACCATCAGTGTGGTCAAGTCCAAGAGAAGAACTTGGCCGAGCACAGATGCACAAAGAGTCCAGTTCCCAGCAATGCTCTGGGTCTGATCCCTTTCCATAAGGACCTACACGCTCCAGATTCCCCAACAGTGTGCTTTTTTACACAACAGGAGAGCAATCTCAGGATTGTAGTTGAGCGGGACACTGGCTACCAAGTTCTGATGTGTGTAGCAACAGAGAGGACACTAAAGAGAGATTTCAGTAATGAGATCTGTCTGTCTATATGTCTATCTATGTAACATTTACAAAATTTAATCTTCCCGGCTCTGGTCCAAGGCTGTTGGAGATGCAAAGGTCACCTAAAGCATCCCTTTCAGGAGAGGATTACAGACATGTTCCCTCGACCGATTCTGAGGAGGCAGAGATGTTTTCTCCTCCAGATGTGGTGGTTTGTTTCCCCTCAGAGTTGTTTTCCTCTTCTGGCCTCTTCTGCCCTCAAGTCCCCAAGTTAATTCTTTAAATTTCTGCCTGTCCTAGAGAGGTGCAACAATTCCATGTTTAGGTGGTGTTTGGTGACTCTGGTCATACATGCATTATGTGACACATGGTTTTCCTTCACTGGCATCCCCAGGGCTGTGTAAGTGCATTCGTTCATGGGGCCTTAGGAGAGTCTTCTCTTTCCCTCAGCAGCAGCAGCAGCAGCAGCAGCAGCAGCAGCAGCAGGAGGGAGCGGTGGCAGGCTCAGGACAAGGAGGAGGTGGCTGCCCTGGCCCTTTGCTCCAGGGCCCCAGGCCAGGAGGGCTCTGGCTGCAGCAGGGCGCTCTTCGGGCAGCCCCTGGCAGCCTCTGCACGGAGCACAGCACGCTGCCCCGTCCTGCTGGTGTCACTTTTCTTCAGCAATATCCTAGCTCCTCTTCACAAGGAAAAAACTCCAGCAATGTAAAAAGAGATCATTCAAGTACAATTCTACCTGCCTTTGTATTGTACTTCAGGGCATGTATTTTTTTGTCTAATTTCATGGTTTTTATGAAAGCATGCATTCATAACTGCACATTTTTGTGTTTCTAATTATTCATATACCAAAACACTTCTTTTTTAACTCTTGATTTATTGCAATTGGTAATTTTGAGGTAGTATATTTTAAAATGTCACAAAACAACACCTTTTGGGTAGTTTTCCTCACTCTTAAAAAAAAACAAACCCATACGCCATTTTAGTCTCTGTCTCTCCAAGTTGGTTCATACCAGCCTATTTTAAATCAGGGCTACAATACTTTTACAAGGTTGAGAGGTCCATGAAATGCACACCAGTGATTCCTCTTGTGGAATATCATGGCCCTGCCATAAAGCCTCTTTTCACTTTTTTCTCTCATTAGCTCAACTGCAAACACACCTTTAGTTGCAAGCTTACACAAGATGAGCAAAAAAAAAAAACCAGGCCACAGTGCTCGGAGCATGTGACGGGACAGGACGGGACAGGACGGGGCAGAGTGGTGCTGTGAGGAGCCCCCGCACAGCGCGCTCGTTCGTGTCCAATCAGGAGCTTTTCTGAGGCATTGTTCCTGCAGCTGATCTTCAGGCCAGACCACAGGATTTGCCTGAGATCAAGTGCAGGACTTGCTGTCCTGCAGCCTTCTTGAGGCTTCTCACTTGAACGTGCCTTACAGGCACAACTGCAGGACTTGGTGACTTGCAGTTTTCCAAGGCATATCTCCTGCAAGTTGCCACAAATCCAGTCAGAGACATGGAGCAGAGACCGTCGAGAGCGCCAAAGATGGCCTGGGTGGAGGAGGAGGAGGAGGAAGAAGGCCCTGCACCTGCCCCAGCACAGGAGACTTACGAGGTGGTGCTGTCCCAGACTCCACAGGAGTGTGAGTGGCAGAGCTGGGCTGCAGGGCTGGAGCCTGCAGCCAACTTGGCCTCATGCCATGCCATGCCATGCCATGCCATGCCATGCCATGCCATGCCATGCCATCCTATCTCCTGGGGACATACCCACAGACAGGATGGAAGAGAGCCCGAGCAGTGGCCATGCTCCATCCCCTGGGCCATCCCGGGGCTCTCCCTGCCTGGGCAGCACAGGGCTGGCCTGTGTTCTCCTTTCACTTTTTTTTTTCTCTCGTTAGCTGAACTGCAAACACACATTTAGTTGTAAACTTATACAAGATGTGCAAAAAAAAAAAACCCAAAAACGTGATGGGCCTTTGGGAACTCCTTGCTGATCTTTCTGCTTCTTCAGTTGAGCAAGGCTCTGATCCCAGCAAAGAGATTGCACTTAGTGCTACACAACCATTTGGCTGCAACTCTGCTGATTTCTAGGAACAGCTGGAGGCCTCTATCTCCCCGGGATGTTTTGGGGAGCTGAGCCAAGCTTTGCTGGGTTTTGGCTGCAAATACCATTGCCTGTTCTTTCTTATATCCACAAGTACCATGGCTGGGCAAAAACTGCCACGTGGGCCACCTTCCAAAGGCACTTTGGTCTGCAGTTTGTGAATGAACGACAGCCTCATCCACTTCCAAACCACATGAAAAAATCATCAAAGAGAACTTCCCATCCTTAACAAACAACTGACAATTCACAAGTGGATCTAGAGATTCTTTACGGAATGAAACGGAAGGCAATCTTCCGATCCAGTTGTGTTTTCGGGAGTTTTTCTTCTGACTCCCACTCACAGCTGGCACTGGAAAAAGTCACGTCTCTCCAAGTGTCCGTGTCTTCTGTCTGCCATCAATTATTCTGCTGCAACAATCAGAACAGGCATCAGGCTGGAGAGAGGCTCAGCTGATGCTACGAACAGGAACTGCCCCAAGGAGAAAAAAGAAATGAAATTTTACCTCCCAAACCCATCTCCCCAGATGCTCAAGCAGTATTCCTCTGGTTCCCAGAAATACAAAGAAATAGGGCTGACAAGACCCTCTGCAGCTATGTGTTCATGCCCAAGACTTTGCTGACGCCATTTATGTTTTGCCTTTTTTTTTTCTTTTTTATCTTTTCAGGATTCTTTACACATCTATTTAGAGCTCTGTAGGCTACTCTATTTGTGAATACTTTTCCCAGTCCTTTTCCATGGTCTTTGCTTAAGCAGAAAGACAAACTTCCAGAGCTTCAAGTGCCGGGGGGTAGAAGGCCCCAGTGTCATCTTGGTTCTACCTGGGACAGAGCCCACCAGGGAGCTGGTGGACTCACCATCCCTGCAAGCCTTTAAAAGAAGATTGGATGCAGCACTCGCTGCCGTGCTTTAGTTGAGGTGTTAGGGCGTGGGTTGGACACTCGATCATCTTGAAAATGTGTCGTCCAAGCCCGTGATTCTGTGATTCTGACACTGAGGGAGCTTTTCCTGCAGCCCTGCAAAGGGCTGCGGGGGCCCTTGGCCAAGGACGGGGATCAGGGCTCATGGAAAAGAAGCGAAAGGCTCAAGGCGAAGGCCGGGAGGGCAGAGCTGCCCCAGCGCGGCCCAGAGCGAGCCTCACGTCCTCCTCCTCAACCTGCGCCCTCTGTGCTGCCCTTTGCGGCGCCGGCGGCTCCTGTCGCGGCAGGGCTCCAGGGCGCGCGGGGGGCCGGGCCCCTCGTCTTCGGGAAGCGCCGGAGCCTGGGAGGCGAGCGGCTGCTGCTGTGGCCGGCAGGGGAGAGCTGCGGCTGCGGTCCTGGGCACGGCGAGCTGCCGCTATGGCCGGCTCCTGCCGCGGCTCCTGCCTCTGCTGCGGGCTCTGCTCCTGCCCTGGGCGCACAGACACGGCCGAGGGCTGCCCGGGAGCTCCCTGCCGGTCCGCAGCGGGCCCGGCCGGGCTGCTGCTCTCCGCGGCCTCTGCCCGCCGCTGCCGGCCCCGCCGCGCTCCCGCCCGCCTCAGCCGCAGCCGGGCCCGCACGGGAGGCAGCACATTGCGGCCGGCTCGGAAAAGCCCTGCCCGCAAAGCGCCCGCCACGGCCCCGGCTTCAGGGCACAGGCTGCCGGCGTCCCCGCAGCTGCGAGCCGGCCCGGGCCGCCTGCCGGCCTCGGCCACAGCTCCCGCCTGTGTCTCCATGGCCGCGGCCGCTCGGCACAGCGGGCTGAGCACAGCCAGCGCCAGCAGCAGCTCCTCACAGGCCCGGGCTCCGCGCGCTCCGAGCCCGCCCGACCCCGAATCCCAGCCCTGAGGGGCTCGGCGTCCCAATGCACCCCCTGGGGACAGCGGAGTCGGCCGCTGAGCTCAGCCCGTGGTGACACCACCAAGTGACCAATCGAAAATTCACCGAATCCTCATCAGAAACAACAGAGAACTCCCATGGTGCCTGACAGCCTGAACCAACTGCCAATTACAGAGCATTCCATCCGTGTGGGAAAAGAGACTTTTGCATTAAAGCAGAAAAGACTTATCTAAAAGGAGGCCAGGAACAAACAACACAGTTATTTGGACTCATGGTTCTTGTGTCTGTTAGAAAGGCCAAAAAAATGCAATCTTTGCTCTTCTGACACAGCTCTTTGTTCATGATGTGGGACAGCGAGTGCCGATGTGCAAGGAAGGGACAGGGACGAGGATGAAGCAGGCACAGTGCCAAGCTGACAGAGGCATGATCTCTGGCAGTGGCACTGAAGGAGAAGAGTTTGCAGGCAGGACCGAAAATGGCTCTTTGTCTCACCTCTTCTTTCAGTGCTGCTAAGAACGTACCCTGGAGCAAGCTGGGAACACCAGAGCACGGAGCCCTTTCCAGGCAGGGCTGCATCTGCTCAAGGGGCAGAGGGAGCCCAGCAGGGATCAGACACAAACCAGCAGGGGACTGAGGAGCCCCTCTGGTGGCAGTGAGCAGCTCCCGGTTCTGCTCACTGCTGCTGGCATTTTCTATTGAACTATCTCCGAGGACTTCTGTTGTGCTCTGTACTTCTAAGTGTTTTCCCCCTTGGTTTTTTTTTGCTTGTCTCCTGCAGCTTTATTTCTCCCCATTTTCCTACCCTGTCAGCAACAGCCCCTGTCCAGAACTGGCTCTAAAATATCAGCAAAGCAGCTGGCAACAGCAATGGGTGGAATCCTGGGGCTCAGAAATTCTTATGCCAGAGCCCTGCCTGTGCCTTATGATTTGTCAGTGCCTCCTTCTCTGTGCAAAAACTAGTGATTAGTGCAGTTTTTTTGCATAAGAGCTCCTGAGAAGCAAATGTTGTGCTGGGATTCTCATGAGTGTATCTGTGAAGTTCATTGCTGGGGAACAGAAAATAAGGCCAGGGTAGCAGAGCAGCTGGGAGCTGGTCGCTCCCTGCAAAGGGCTGGTGTATGATGCAGGAACACCACGCTCCAGGATGGGCGAGAAGGGAAAATGTGCTCAAGGTGTTGCAGGTGAGGTTTGGGTTCGCTTAGAGAATAGTCAGGGGTGGTGAGCACTGGAAGATCCAGCTGCAGTCCCCATCCATATGTCCCTTTCAGTGCTGGCTTTAGGGTGTCTGCAGCCTGGATCCAGAGCGCCCTGGGGGCTCCTGTGGCTGCCTTTGCACTCAGGGTGAGGATGCCCAGGAGCCGCTGAGGCCGACAGTGGGGACCAGGGCTGGGGCTTGTGGCCCGGCAGGTGTGGCTCTGGGGGCTGTTACACGCCAGGGCACGGGTCACTGTCACTGCCCTCTGGAGCCCTGGCTAGCTCTGTGATGCTCCAGGGACAATGGCAAGAATGGGGAACTGGCTAGGTTAGGGTTTTGCCTCAGCCAGAACCTCTAGGCCAGCTGCCTAGCAGTAGAGACCCCCGGAGGACCAAGTGAAGGAGGCAGAGGAGGCTCTTCTGTGGTGTAAAGTGCAACAAATTCATTCGGAGAGCCAGGGGCAAGGTACAAAGAAGTAAACAACCAACGACAAACAGAAGTTAAAAGCACCCCCAGCATCCCCGTCCACGGCTTTTAAAATCTTTCAAAAGTGGGGGTGGACACCATTTAGTAACCAATAAGCGACTCTCGGGGTGTGGTTCTGAGCGCTACAACAAATCAGAACAAGGGGAGGAGAGAGGGTTGGGTCAGGGATTGGATCTTAGCGTGAGCGACAGGGAACTTTCTGGAACAAAGGGTAGGGTTTGGGCTGATGGATGGGCCAAAGGGGCCGGGTTGTCTTGACAGACAGGGAAAAATCTGGTGAGGAGGGAGGGGATTCCTTGAGGGACACTTGGGTAGGAGAGCATAACCCAGGGGCGAAACTAACTGCAATAACTCGGGAAGCACTTGAACATACCGCAAGCTAACAGAACATTTGGCTCAGAAACTAACACACCACAACACAGAAATTCAGGCTTTCGGCAGCCGAGAGGCGGCACTATTAGCACCCGCAGCAACTGGTGAAAGCCATCTCTCTCCTTCAGGTTCTTGCTGGGTGGGAAGGTGCTGCGAGTTGTGGTGGCTGCACTCCCCCTTTGCTGGGAGGATGATCTGTACCAGGGGAGAGCAGAAAGCTGCCATGGTGAGCAGAACATGCTCAGAGCATTACAGTTCAGAGAATGGCACTGCCCCCGAAGGGCAAAAAGCTTGAAAACATACAATTCTGTGCAGAACCGTTGCACAAACTTTCACTTCTAAAACGTGCACATTTTTCTGTTCTGTAGGTGAATACTCTGGGTTTTATAGAATACAGGGGGTTTTCCTTAAGGGTTTTGGGAGAACTCTCAAGTTTATTTCTATTTACATTTTACATCCACCATGTATACAGATTTTTTTAACCATTCTTTTGTAAATACTTAGGCAAAAAATACCCAAGCATTTTTTAATCCTTTGCAATATTGTGATTAATATTTTTAGAAAGAAAACCTTGTTGAACAAGCGTGAAAACACAAGAGAGAGGAAAAATAGCATAAAAGTCTTTTTTAAAAGGGTTTATAATGAGTAATTCCTCCAAGGGCAAATTCTTCAAGAACAGCCAAGATCCTTCCTTAAATCAAGGGAATTATGACCTGAAGCCATACAAAGTACAGCCAAAGCAAATGAAAACCCTTTGGAAAAGAGGGAATTTTCCCAGTGACATCAGTCTGGCGAGATAACTGAGGGATGCCCATCATCCTTGCGCTGCATTCCTTGATATTTGTAGCTTTGTGTTTTCTGCCAGTTTCTGTGAAGTGAATAAGAAGCTGCAGTTGTTTACCCTTACTTTAAGCTCTTAGGGCAATTACCGAGTACCATCAATGTTTTTTTGTAGCTGAGCAGAACTTGAGTTTCCCAAATCATCTACAAAGCAGAAGGGAACCACACAGTTACTTGTGCCAGTGTTAATGAAGGGTTTCATGAAAGCAGGTGAATGAGAGCGTTGCATTATAAAACTTCCATGTTCAAGGAAACAGGAGTGCACTTGGAATAAAGCATATGAGGCTAGCATAACATCAGAACAGGATAAAAGGAAATTACCTGGCAGGAAGTGATGTAGGGAAAAAAAAGCCATTTCTGATACATGTGCATGCATTTGTAAGCTAAAACAGAATAAGAAGGGCAGAGATAATAAGGAATGAAGATTTTAAAATTGCACTGTGCAGAAGAGACACACGAACCACCAGTGTGAACACAGCTGAGAGATTCAGCTTGGAGATGGATTAGAGTGGAATCCATTCACAGAAGGTCTCTGGTGCACACTAGTGCAAAGACTGAGGAAAAAAGGAGAAAAGTTTTGTTTCTGAAAGCCATAAAATCTAAAGCCTCAGAGAATCGGAACCTAAAACATCCCCAAATGGATTGAGAAGGTATGATGTGCACATCTCTGCTGCTCTCAGAGTCAATGAAATTGACGAGTGTCTGCAAATTAGGAATGCCCACCCAGATTTTATCTCCATTACTTGAAGAACACCTTAATAAGGCACTTCAAGAACTGAACCCTGACATTCTCACCTTGCTCTATTTACTTTACATTTGAATACAGGCTGGTAGAAGGAGAGATCTGCCTTTAATTTCTCCCCAAGTTACCTGTTGCACATTCAGGTTAGGAGTAGAAGTAAAATTCAGCTAATCATTCTCTCTATCCATGAATATCCCAATAGCGATCTGACATGTAGAAACATCCTTTTTCTCTGAGCAACTTCCTAAGTGGTGCCCTAATGAGCAGGAGACTTGCATAAATCTCACAGAAAATCACTAAAATTGCTGAAATTAACACTCAATTCCATGATAAAAGCTTCTGAGAAAAGGCTTGGCAGGATCACTGAACAAACTCAAGCTTGCAAGAGAAGCATGCATTTTAGCACTGATCAAGGGGAAAGAAAAAGAAATGCTGTAAAACTTCCAAGCTGAAGATAAGGAGAAAGACAGGCAGCACAGGAAGAACAAGGCCCTGTCAGATGACCTGTGGAAGGTAACTTTGTGCCCCAGCACTGTTAGAGGATGTTCCCTGTCACTGGTGCAAGCAGCTGGAGACATAAATACTGATAGATTTGCGGACCACCCTCTTGGTGAGTGCAGAGGTGGTTCAATAGCGTGACATGAGGGAGTTCCCTCAGAGCACCTGGGATGCCAGAAAGAGCTGAACAGCTCACCACAGCCTGGCCCGCTCAGCTGCTTTTCCTTCTGACCCTCCTGGGGAGGCTCTAAGGTTTCCTCTTCCCTGATGGAAGCGCAGCTGCTGCCAAGGGAAACGTCCCCATACTCCCTCAGCGTTCCCTTTGCTTGCCAGATGTCCCATCTGCTGTCCCTGTCCAGGAGAGCTGCTCTGCACGGGAGGAGGAGACCGAGGGGAGAGCCTGGGAACATTGGCGGCTGCAATCCCTCCTGATGTAGCGCTGTTTATGGATGTGTAGAGTTAGACTTGGATAGTTACAAGTATAGGGCTTTACATACACTGACTGATATTTGTATGGGGATATTATGAATGTGTATCTAGTTACATTTATGGATGTATTTTATGTATGTATATATATATATATATATACACACATGTAAATATATATTAAAAATATATGTATGCAATTATTTATATGTGTACCTATGTATCTAGTTATAGTTATATGTCTGTGTTCACTTTACATTCCTGCTTTCTTATATTCGCATATGTGTACAGTTGTAAAGCTGTATAATTCTACAGTTAGAGTTAGATGCATTTTTATATTGGTACATTGATTTTGTATTTATAGGTAGGATTCTTATGTATATATTTATATATGTCTTGTTATATGTAACACAATATATATTTATACTGTACATTGTTATGGTTGTGTATTTACTTCTATTATATTGAAATACATATGGATTTGTATAGTTCTGAAATTGTATTCCTTTAATTCTAGGCCTAAGGTTATTTAGAGGGGTTTTGTATATGGGCTGTACAGTTGTAGTAGTATGTAATAATTTAATTGTTAAACTTCCATTGATACTTGTTTATAGTGAGTGTTTGTAGATGGTTTCAGTACATTAGTTTTTTAACTGCATTTGATATTTGTAAATATTTACATTGCATGATAGTAACAATAAATTTCTTTTGTAACCTTAAATTGGTATTTGCATGTTGGCAGCGCAGGTGTAGCAATTTATAAAATATTTCATTTTTTAAACTTAAGTTGATTTTTGTGTATTTGTTCACTGTTGCAGCGTTGCAGGGTGGTAGAAATGCTGCAGCCTTCTTTGAGGCATCTCCTTCAGAAGCTGTTCAGAGGAGGCCACAAGAACAGCCATTTCCAGTCCATGTGTGCGTGGACTCAGGGACTCACAGATAGCTCAGCAGAGGAAAGACAGGAAGGGTCTTTGCATGAGATTTCCAGCAAGGGTTTTATTGCATCCATCACGCCAGAGGGACCAGAGAAAAGAGCAAACCGGGTGCTCTGCATGACTTAAGTGTGGGGTCAGTGACCAATGACCTGAGGGCACAGGGATGGGCAAAGGGCAGGGCCAAGGGCAACAACCTGTAGGGGGGATGAGGGATGAATAATTGGGGTGGGCAGTGTCAACTGGCCCGTGGGGGAGGCAATCTGATGTAGATTGGCAGTAGTGCTGCAGAGCGTCATGGGTTAAGTCTTCTCCATCAACCTAGGTGGGGAAAACTCTATGATACTGAGTTTGAGGTGGGGGGGAGTCAGAGGATTCCACAACTCCCCTGTTTTTCGTTACTATGAAGACTTCTCCAGTGGACCTCTGCAGACACTCAACTAAACAGAGAAACAGGAGTAAAAACAATGATTGCAACCCAAAAATTCCTCTAACAGACAATGAAACCTATCCTGTAAACTCCAATTGTCCAAAAAGTTCATTGATGTCATCTGAGTTCTTCTCAACTTACAAGTCCTTTACGTGCTCCTTCAGCTCTGGATGTTTATGTGGGTAGATGCTGAGTGTGAAGAAAAGTTGAAGCAGAACATCCTTTCAAAGTCGTGGCAGCTGTATCCACGGGCCAGCAGTGAAAAATCTGGTTTATAGTGTTGCATGCTTGGTGCTATTAGCGTTTGTTAGCAACTCACTTGGAGCTCAGGACATAGCATTGGTTTGCTTACTGAGCTAGCAGTTTCAATTCTCTTAGCAGTTTTTTTTTAAGTTTTTGCAGCAGTAACCCCAGGGACCAATACTGAGGCTGCTATTTTATTTTTTACCTCAAAAATCAATTTTGTTTCTTCAGCCAGATTTAAACTGATGGTGAGGTGATAGCGTTGTTACCAGAGTTAAGGAAGGTGAGGAGAACCATTCCTCATGGGACATTTTTTGTTTTCTGTTTGGATTCTTTAGTTCCTTACTATGAAAATTGAAAGATGTAGCCAGACCATAATAAATCTAAAATCTCCCAAGGCAGAGGTGGGAAGGTTAACATGATTTCAAATACATGGAAGTTTATGTTGAGAAAAATTATACATCCATAGGAGATTTCCTACACCCCCCTTTTTTTTCATTAAAAAAAAAAAAAAAGTTATTTGACTCATATTTGGTCTCCCAACATGTCACTTGTGATGAGAATACAGACAAATGACAAACATTAGAAAATTGTCAATAGAAGAAACTATGGTGTCAATTCAAAATTTCATTGGCTCCCTCACAGCTCCATCTCAACTCTAGGAAAGTTTCTATAAAAAGAAAAGAGAAAATTTGGCCCACTACATACCCTTTATTAAAAGGAAGGAAAAACCTCTTGTATCTATGCCAAAGACAGAGCCCAAGTGAAAAATAATCATGACATCTCGATTTAAAACTGCTGGCAGCTGCCCCACTCGCAGACTGGTTCTTCTGATCTTCAGCAGGGAGGTGGGGACATTCCTAGGAAAAGAAAACAACACAAACTTCCTGGGCAGAACCAAACTGTGTAACTGCATCAGCTTGGGATCTTTTGGGCTGGGTTCTAACTTGTATTGTGTGAAGTGCTCTCTGCACTGCTTTTGTTGCTTCCCCCAACTTAATAACTACTATGACACTACTTGCAAGCATAACTTAGCACCAGCAGAGGACCTCCTCTTTGTCTTCCTTCTGGGTTAGAACAAAATAAATTTGAAGAGGAATATTGCCTGAAAAATTGTTCCTCTACAGCTCCAAGTTGATCCATAACAATTCTAACTAAGAGACAGCAAGAGACTATCAACTCTTCCAGAATTCTTGTGTGGTTGTGGCTGAGGGAGCTTTTCCTGCAGCCCTGGAGAGGGCTCCAGGGGCCTTTGGCCAAGGATGGGGATAAGGGCTCAGGGAAAAAACCAACAGGCTCAAGGCAAAGGCTGAGAGGGCAGAGCTGCCCCAACATAGCACAGAAAGAGCCCCATCTTTTTTTTTTTCCTTTATTTTTTGCTGTGAGGGAATGAAACCAAAGAAATTGGTCTCAGCATGACTTCTGGGACTGCAGAGATCCCCACACATTAAACCCCAGGTGAACCTTTACCTTTACTAATTAGACCAGTCTTGCATTTCTCCCTCACTTACAAACTGTATGAAAACTCTGAGGCAAAGGCTTAGGGATACCAGATGTGAGTAACGGCCTCAATCTGGTGACTGCATCTCTGTGCACTTTGCAAACTTGCAGAATTGTTCAAGAAAACTTAAAGAATGAAACAGATTTTGTCTCTCCTATCTCCTCCCACAAAATCCCTAATCTTTCTTGTCCTTCAGTGTCTTTTCTTTATGGAAAGGACAAGAGCATGCCTAATCAACAGCACGTTACTATGGCAGTTTTCCAACAGGCAAAAATATTCCTGTCTTCTGCTCACAGATTCTAAAGAAAAAAGAAAATCAGAAAGAATGGAGGTTTTCACAGGTATTAAAAGAAAAAACAAATTTGTGAGAGTACAAACTATGTCTTATCACTTGATCATACATGGGTTTTGCCAGTCAATGTGCTCGGAGAAAGATTCCCTTTGGGAGGTAGTTTTTAAAGGTATTCCTTGGAATTGAGGGGTACAATGTCACAATCCATCCCTCTGTGATGTCACAGCCCACTGTTCTCTGACACCAGCCTCCAACCCCTGTGACATCACAAAAGGCCCTGAAATGCCTTGGAACTCCAAGATAAGCAGTAAGAAAACGTGAGGTCACAGTCCAGCACTGCTTGATGTCATCATGCACAGTTTGGTGACATCAGAGTCCTCTACCATGTTGTGAGAGATGAGGTAATATTTTGCTGAACCCAAAAGGTTATTAGGTAAAAAAATGAAAGTTGTTGGTTCTGTGTGTTTTTATTTCTGGTTTGGATTTGCTCCAGTTAATTTGTTGTGTGTGGCTGTGAGCTGGGAAAGCAGCCAGATTAAAGACCTGACCAAAAAGGAAGTAGGATCAGAGGAGAGGGGACGGAAAAGTAGGCGGTCAGGAGAGAATAGAAATTCCAATTACCCAGCCAATGGGAAAGGGGTCAGGGACTGCCCCTGGCCAGGAGAAGGGATAAAATGTAGTCCTTCTTTTGGAGGGTGTGTAGGTTTGGCTCTTGGGGGAAAGAGGTGAATTGTTACTAATAAACAGATTTCTTTTACCTCCACGATTTTGTCTCCCTGTTTAATTGTATCTAACAGTTAATTTCTAATACTGTGATGACACAGCAGGCCTTCCATCACTGCAGGCGCATGTTGTCAGAGAACAAAGGAAATACAGTTTCCTAGTTTCAGTTGCTACATCTCCATGATACTCTCCCTCAGCCACCTGCATCATGTCCTTAGCCCTGTCTCTAATCCCTGCTCCTAACACCTTGCCATGGTTTCCTGGGGACAGTCCTGGTCTCTATCCACAGGGCCTCTCGTCTCTCTCCCATGGAGAGGCCATCACATCCAGGCCTTTCAGGCCAGGTCCTGTACAAGCTTTTATCCCTTTTGGTTTAAGGTCAGAGTTTGTCCTCTCTGCAGCCCTGCTGGATTGAGGGTGATGGGCACAAGGACACTTAGCACCTGTGTTTAGGGCTGTGGGACTGTTCAGCTTTGCTTGCTCAGCAGAATGGGTCCTGTCTAGGGGGGCTCCAAAGTCAGGAAGGAATTCTTTCTTCCTTTTGTTTCTGCAGCAGTGACAGAGAGGTGAGAAGGACAGCATGTAGGCCCCTGAACAAAGGAAATCTGCAAATACACAAATGGTTCAGAGAGACTGGATCCTTGGATTTCCTGTAGGAAAAGGTGCTGCCCCCATGGCCCTGGGCCTAGGGCTGTGCCCCACAGGACATGGGCGCCACCCAAGGTGGGGCACAAAGGGAAGGCTGAGGAAACAGAGCCCAGAGACTCTGTGGGGGAAATAAGAAGAATTTCTTTCTTTTTCCTAAAATTAGGGGTTGAAAGAGCCTTGCTAGTGGTTCTGGCAGGGGGTCTATTGCAGGGGTGAGGAGAGTCCTCAGGGTCTGGGGCCTTTTCCTTTAGGGACCGCCGGGGCTGCCCAGGTGAGCAGTGCCTGCCGTGGGTGGAAGCAGAGGGGCTGGGGCTGGTGCCCTGGACAGAGGGACCTGCCTCCTCCTGAGGCTGGTCCTGCTCTGGGGACACTGGCACAGCTGGGGGGTGGCTTTGACCCTTGGTAGGAGTGATCTTAGGAAGGAGCTGGAGTTGCTGTCCCTCCAGAGCGGGGTACAAGGGCTAGAGGAACCCCGTCATGACTCTGGAGAGCCCAGGACCCATCACTACATGGGCCATGCTGTGCCATCGTCCCCTCTTCCTCTGGCAGTTGTCATCCCTGAGAATCATCAGCCCAAGCAGTTCTTTCTTCATTTGGAACTAATTTCTCGTGGTTTGAGGCTTGGCAGGCATGAGGCAAGGATGCTGTGTGCAACCACCACGTGGCTCTGCCTCAGTGTACAGAGATCTCTCTTCAAACCTGTGCAAACAGAGGATGTCCATTGCCATACGTTCATGCTTCGCAATCCACATGGAAAAGGTGAAAGTTTGTCCGTCAAGACTTCTTTGTAGTGTTTTGGGGAGGGTTGTTTCTCCTTGCTTGAGAAAGTGCTTCTTAAAACATTCAGTTATATTCCATTTCAGTTGGAATTGACTTTTAACAGTCTGAATATGCAGGCAGCAGATGGAATTTCAGAGTACCAAGATATTCCCTCTTTCCTGGGGTAACTAAGGCTACAGATAGACCAGGTTTGCATTTCATGTTTTAAGAGGACTCTTGGCCAAGGTGCTGATTTCATCTTGAGTTCCTTGCACATCTGTGGCCCAGAATATCCCCCCATTAACTTGCTGCCATGGTCACATTTAATTTCTTTTTCTCTCCTGTACCATGTGCCCTGAAATGATGAAATGACAGAAAGGGTAGGGATGGAAGGGACCTTTAGAGATCATCTAGTCCAAGCCCTCTGCCATGGTCAGGGACACTTTCCACTAGACCAGTCTACCCTACCTGTATTTCAATGCTACCACTTGGCTCAGCCTCCATTCCTTAGACCTACAACTTTTTTCCCAGTGCCATCTCTTTAGAAAGGCATATTCCAGAACTTAGCAAAACAGCAGGGGTGATGAATGGATTGAGAGCAGCCCTGTGGAGAAGGAGTTGGAGAGATCCTTGAGAAGGAAACATTGGTCATGAGCTGGCATTGTGTGCTTGCAGCCCTGAAACCCCTCTGTACCTGTGTCTAAAGGGGGATGTCCAATAGGCCAAGGGGGGGAATTCTGTCCCTCTGCTCGAGTGAGGGCCAGGAACAGGATGCCCATGGCTGTTGTGGATGTCCATCATTGGTCGTGTTCAGGGTCAGGTTGGATGAGGGACTGAGGCAGGAAGAAGTTAGCTTCTTCGGATAAGAGGACAATAAATTCTTGTTCTCTGAAAGATTTAGGTGTCCTGGGGCTGCTATCTGGTGTGAGTGCTTCATTCCTTTCTTTAAAAAATCTCACTAACAGAGTTCTTATTTTAACTACAAAAGTTACCTTTTAATTATAAGACTACGTTTATCATATTATTAAAATATTAATACAGCACTACTAATCAATACATCAAAATATACATTGTAAATATCTGCATAGAGCCATATAATATGCACTTTTCACATACATTATATTTGTCTATTAATTATGAGAGTCAGTCATCACATGACTCATCTATCACAACAGGAAAAGAAGTTTCTGGAGGGAGGGACACTGGCTTTAAAGGTAGGACCTGTTCTTGAGGTTTGATTTGCTCCCTCTTTCAGATTACAAGGAAGTCATGGTGTTCCAGAGTAGAAGCTGGTGCCAAAAGTTTGAGAACAGGGTGGGATAAGATCACCAGAGTATTTTACCTGTATCTAGGAAGAAGCCCTGCAGAGCTTCTCTTTGGCTTTTACTGAAAGTAGAAGTCCTGTTTTTACTGAGAATTTTGATTTCTTGGTGTTTTGGAGGAAGAAAAAGAAAACAACAAAGCACCTGAAGTCTGCATTGAGGTGACGTGTATCACAGAGGGCTAAGAGCTCACCAAGGCAAAAGACCCACCTGTAATTTAAACTGGTCTTTCAATAATAACAATAATTTCTCAGTACATGTTGATTTCAGCAGACACCAGCAGAGTAAGTGAGATTCTCTTTTCTTGTTCTGGCCTTTCACATATCACTAAGGAAAGGTGAGGCTGTGTCATTCTCATTTGGATTTTTAATTCTTCAGAAGTCAAAACTGAATTCAAGTCAGGTTCATTAACACTGCAATTTACATACTTGTAAAATCTTGTAGCCTTTTATATTTGCCTGGAGATTTGAGCTTGTTCCTTGACAAGAAGAAAAGACTACATATGGTACTAATCCTTTTTTTGATATGAAACAGTTCTCAACAGAAAACAAGGGAAAATGGCTTTGAACACATCTTTACTTGGAAGAAAGGTGGCTGCTGCAGCAAATACTTACCAGGACAAAAAGGCATGAGCTGTCATTCTTTATGTGTTCAGTTAATCTCAAGAGCTAGAAAGCCAAAGCATATGGGAAAACACTATTTATTGTAGCAAATATCTATGTTGTCAGAAAATGTCCTTTAGATAAAATCAGAATTTCCAAGAACTCTATCCTCTCCCTCTCTCCCTTTCTCTTTCCTTTTCCTCTTTTTTCTTTTTTTTACTTTTCCCTTTCCCATTCCCTCTTCACTCCTATTGTCTCCTATTTTCACAGAGAGAGGTTTTTTATAAAAGGGATTTAGCAGCCCTTCATTCACTCTGCCAGATGCTGTTTGAAGGTGTTCTCTCCGTTCTCTGAGAGGCATCTCTGCACCATCCTGCCCCTGCAGATGCTCTTGCTTGGTGGCAGAAGCTGCCACAGCAGTGCCAACAGCAACTGTGCAGCCAGAGCTGCAGATTTTGTCATTGCAGGCCTGAAAGTGTCAGCCCTGAATGGAAATATCAGTAGGAGCTCACACTCTGCCTCGCCGTGCTGACAAATCCCTGGAATCACTCCTGCTGGGTTCTGTGGCAGCACTGCCAGGGGAGGCAGGAGATGTGGCAAATCCTCAGGGACACCTCGGGCTGGCTCTGGGCAGCAGCACCTTTCCTTGGCCCGTGGTCAGTTCTGCAGACAGGTATGGCCCTGCTCCTCAAAACACTCCTTGCTTTTTGGGGGAAATCCCTTCAGCTTTAGTCATTCAAAGCTCTGAAAGGGCCCAAAGACTCAACCCTCTTTTTCTGAAAAAGCAGATGATGGGGAGTTCTTCAGCCCATGGAATTAAAAATAAATTCTTTTGACCTAAGTAGCATCCAAGCACATACTTTGTGAGGGAATTACTTTGCCACACGTGATGCACTTTCCCTCTTTCACTGCTATCAAAATCCCAGTGTTTGATGCAAACAGCCCCTGAGTATTTTCATGAATAACTCACAACATAGCTCACAATCAACCTCTGGAGAAAAGCAAAGTGTGTTTTCTAATGTAACCAATTAGCTTGAGTTTTGAATGCTTTGCATTTGCAACTGAGACCCTGTAAGCAATTCTAATTGTTGTCAGTAGGTGAGGTACTTCTGAACAAAGAAATAAGTTTTACATGGCATTTCCTAATGGATAATGGTCAAAAAAAAGAATGGATGTTTGGAGAGTGTGTTATTATAATGTGGTATGTTCAAGGTGTCACACATGCACACGCTACAATATCTCTTCTTTATATTTCTGTTTTATAAATACATAGTCTTAAGAATTTATAACTTTTATTTGGCTTAAAAGGTCAAAGACTCAGTATTAAACACCTGTCTAGCCTCCTGAACCTCTGTTCTGGCCATCCAGGGCCATAGGGTGCCACTTCAAAAGGTATTTTCCAGTCAACAGTAGCAGACATCGGCCCCAAGACACCAGCCTACCCTCTTTGTGTATCATCAACAATAGAAATTAGTTCCTTCCAGTTCCCAAATGTCAAAATGTATGTATTTTTGCATGGAAACTATGATGACTTTTGCTGATGTTTGTAACATTTCACAGGGCCAAAGATGATTAAGATTTCTGAAGTTTTACAAAAGAGAGATGCAAATGTCACAGCAAGCAGAGCAAGGACGAAGGTTTAATCAGTCTGAAAAAACCCGCTCTTGCTGAAGTATCCATAGAATCACAGCTTGATGCAGAGTGCGCTGGTACCGCCTCACCCTGTCCATGGGCCATCCTGGAAATGCAGAGCATGCCAGCCCCAAGTCTGGTCCTAGTGCCCATTCTTATGCACAATTCTCTCCAAAATCTGCAGCAGCATGTTAGGAAAATTAATCCACAAACACCACAGGTTTATGTCCAAAAAGGAGACAGAGGATAGTCTTTTTACTTTATTCAAATAGAGGGAGAGGTCATGGGGCATTCCCCTGGGATCTCTCCAATTTTCGGAGGACACAGCCTCCTTCTTATCCCAATTTCCCAGTCTCATTTCCCTTCTGTCTTTCCCCATTGGCTGAGGTACTTGAGAGGTACAGACTCCCCGATATGCCTGATACCAAAGATTTCCCTCTGATGTATAACCCTCCCTTTTCATTTTTAATTCTTATGGAATGTAGGGGATTTTTTCCCCATTGTTTCTTTCATCTTTCAATGTCTAATTTCATTTATCAGCAAACCTAAAGTTTATTTGTAGAAGCAAATATCTTTTTCCATTCATCAATCAGTGGAATCCTTCCCACTGTTTCTTTTATCTCCCAGTGCTGATTTTATCTACCCACAGCTTGTTTGTAAAGACAAATGCACTATTCCTCTCACTGGCTAGCCCATAACTTGCCTTTCTGTGCAAACACAGAGGTTTCAGTTGCCCGCCTTTCAGAGACAGGAGCCTGCAAGACCAGGTGGAGCATTCAGCAATGTCTACTTGAATTATCTAAAGTTTCCAATCCAGAAGCCCAAGCTTATGAAGTGTGATTCCTCATTTAATTTCCTATATTCAAAACTGTT
The DNA here is from genome assembly GCA_024362935.1 of Setophaga petechia. Lineage (NCBI taxonomy): Eukaryota > Metazoa > Chordata > Aves > Passeriformes > Parulidae > Setophaga > Setophaga petechia. The sequence continues at coordinate 38,963,928 of JANCRA010000005.1, read as the reverse complement.
TTTTCAGATCTACTCATGAGATTGTTCTCAAGGTCTGCTAAGGACATGGAATGGTTTGGAAAGCAAACTAAGGAACAAGGCACAAAAATAATGTTACAGGGCCAGGGAGAAAATGCTAAGGAGGGAAGAGGGAAATTGTGGTTTTTATTGCACTGTTATTAGCTATAACTTGCAATTGCTGTGGGGTACTCAACAGTTTATTCAGGTTATTCCTGAAGCTTCACACTTGAAATTCTTCAAGTTCAGACATCCCCAGTGAATCCTGTATGCAAAATACTTGAAAGCACACTCTTTATCTGAAAGGAAAAATAGATTTAAGCATCATTGCAAGCATTTTGAAAATTCATAAATTCTCAAAGGTTAATTCCTGAGACTATTTTTATCTTTTGCTCTTGTGCTTTTTGTTGTCTTATTTCATATTTTATTACTACCTGTAACCTACATTAATCCTATCTCACTGCAGTGCAATAATAAAGTAAATAATTGCCTAAGGGACGAAAAGTGTCTATTCCTCACTTTCTTGCATAAGGATGAAAATAGAACGTTTCAGGGACATCAACAACTCATTTCTCTTAATAGTACCCAAAAAAACCCGCCCCCCCAAGAAAGCAGCAAGCTTTAAACACTCCACCAATTCTAGCTCAAGTAAGAAGCTCACAAAGGGCACTAAGCCAGGGAGACGTGCACACCATCACCTCATCTCCTGTTTCTCACCACCAGCCAGTTCATAGACCCAAGCTCCTTCCCCAACCCCATGTGAGAGCCGTGCCAAGGCACAGGAACCGGGAAGTGTGCCAGGATGCAGAGATAATGCTCCCAGCAGCGCTGGCTCAAACGCACTGAAGTTAAGCTGCTGCTGTACAGCAGTTTCTTCAGACTGCTAGACTTCATGGTCCTGGCTGCATTTTCACAACAGCCACTTCAGTACAGGACCTGGTGTAGTGAAAAGTTCTGGAGTTCTGTTTTGTGAAAAATGCATGTATTTTATGATTGGCTTTTCACAAATATTAAAATGAATATTATATGTGTTAGGAAGTAATGCTGCATTAATTCTCTTAAGTACTGTGTTAAATATAGTCTTAGGTTATAAAAAATCGTTAAAATAGAAACTGTGCTATGTAGGATGCTTTGATTAACAGAAAGGACTTGCAGCGAGATAGCAGCCACAGGACACCTAAATCTTTCAGAGAAAGGGAATTTATTGCCTTCTCATCAGAAGAAACGAACTTCTTCCTGCCTTGAAGGTGCTGTTAGGATTAGAAGGAAGAAGTTGACACTGACCAGAGAGAATCCTGTGTTTGAATGGAATTTATGCATCATGTATGAAGTGTATGAATATGCAATAGGCTATTGTTCTTAAGGGTTAATCCTTTGTTAGCAGGGGTCGTTTTTCAGGCTCGTGATGCCCAGAAAAAAGTACCCGGACGGTCGTAACTCTTTGCTTTTATTGTCTCATATTGTCCTGATTTAAATTGTCCAAATTATTATGACTCTAATTGTATTACTATTTTTATAACCATTTTATTACTATTAAGCTTTTAACAATTTCAAAAGCAAGTGATTGGCGTTTTTCACAATTTGGTAGCAGAGGATGGTTACTAACACCTCACTGCCGGTGCTTTAGAAGAGTCAGAGTAGGGAAGGCGCGCCCTGCCCTCTTTGGCAGCCTCGCTCTGTTTCCCCTGAAGTGACCGACAGACGCAGGTTATGATCTGTGGACAAAAGGAGGCAATAAAACCAAGAGAAGGGAAAAAGGCTCCCTACAACCGCAGTAATTGGCCCCCTAAGACTAGCAGTGCACACGAAGAACCTGGGAAGGCAAAAGGATTGGTAAGTATTTCTCGGGGGGGCAGGTACGGGGGGATGAATGTGTGTGAATGAGAGGCGGGCTGGTTGTCCCAGACCTGCCAAGTGAGTGCGGAGTCTCCCATGCTGCGTTTCCGTCTTTTCGCGAGAAAAACGGCCAGGAAAGAGCTGAAGCGAGTGATAAGAGAGTGAAAGAATCCCCCAGGGTAATTGGGACTGGGTCTCAGGGAGGGGTTGGACCCCTCAGAGGTAGGGAGCAAGGTTTCCTAGCCCAATCCACTAGGAAACGGGACAGGAGGGGCCCCTAAAACCTGCTGGGATGAGGGATTTATATTCCAAGAGCAGGGTTGAGCAGAATTCTGTCGGAGTGAGGATATGCCCAAGAATACTCAGGGTGGGACAACACAGCTACATTGAAGGATGAAAATTTTGCCCAACGGCATCCGGGGTTGGGCAACACAGCTAGACTCTGAGATGAAAATTTTGCCTAACAGTATCCGGGGTTGGACGACACAGCTAGATTGAGGGAAAAATTTTTGCCCAACAAGATCCAGGGTTGAACAACACAGCCAAACAAATTAAATGCCCAAGAGCATCTGTAGTTGTACCACACTGCTGGGTTGAGAGACAGAAAATGCCCAAGAGCATCTGGAGTTGGACAATACAGCTGGATTGAGGGAAAAATACCCAAGAGCATCTGGGGTTGGACAACATGGCAGGATTAAGGGAAAAATTGCCCAAGAGCATCTGGGGTTGGACAACACGGCTGGGTTGAGAGAATATCCAATAGCACCAGGACTGGCCAGTAACACCTAAACTTGTAATAGGTGATGTGAAAGTAAAAGGTACCTTGTTGTTGTTTTGTGGTGTGTGAGAGTGAGACACACACAGAGTCAGCCTCAACTTCCCAGGTAGGTGGGAAGGGGGGAGGCAGTGGAAAGAGGAGTGAGTGACCTGCACACCAGGCCGTAGCTCCCGGGTAGGTGGGGGCTGCTGGGCCGAAGAGGAGTGAATGACCTGCGAACCAAGCTAGCGTTCCCTGGGCGTGTGAGGGGCCGTAGTTAAAGAGTGTGAAAGACACGCAGGCAGCCTCACAGGTGAATGGGCACCGGAGGCGACCCGAGTCAGGGCCCTTCCAGGAGGCCCGGAGATACTGGGACCTAGAGGCCAACCCCAAGGCGAAGGGGGGGGCACAGAGACCTGTGATTTTCTGGCAATAAAGATCCACTTTGTGTCTTGAGGGTGTGAAAGAATGTGTAAGGGTGAATGAGAAATAAAGGTGAGTGAATGTAGATGAATGAAAGTATGAGTAATGAGGATTGTGCATTTCAAGCAGTACTCTATCTCCTTGGAGGGAGGTATATTGTGTTGAAAAGCAGTGTAAGAGAAAAAAAGTTTGGTTTTTTTTTTTGGTGTAAGTAGTTGAAATAAAGTGGTATTTAAGTTGTTGGTAAAAAGTGAAAAACAGAAGCAGAAGACAAATAGATTTGAGAAATGGGGCAGAAATCCAGTAAGAAGGATACGGGAAAGAAAAACGGAGAAAAACATCACCAAGAGAAATACCCCCAGATAGCCCTCTGGGAATTATGTTAGCCAACTGGGAGAAAAACCCCTGTACAAGGAAAAAGGACAAGGTAAAGATGATACAATTCTGTATGCTCGAATGGCCAACAAAGGAAATAAGACCTGACCACGTTTATTGGCCGAGATACGGCTCTTTTGAAAAATGGATCTGTCAGGCTTTAAATGAATTTATAAATTCAAAGGAACCGTTTAATTTAGAAGAAAGAGAATATGCCATGTGTTGGACAGGGGATTTTAGGAAAATAAAAATCTGTAAAGTATCAGAGATTCCCGAAGAAAAACAAGAGAAGAGAAAGGGAAACGAGAAGGGAGGGGAACAAGAAAAGAAAGAAGAAAAAGAATGGGACCCTTTGCAAGTCCTGCCCCCTCCGTTTACGACCGAGGAGCCGGTCTCGGAACCCGGCTCACTGCCTGTTTCAGCTCCGCCTCTCCCGGTCCCGGGTCCCGGCTCACTGCCTGCTGCAATTACGTCCGCCGTGGATCCCGTCCCAAGTGCGGGCGTGCTGCCCGCGGTAGCCCCGCCTGGCCCTGCCTACACCTCAGTCCCGGAGGTGACTTTGTCTGCCCCGGTTCCAGCCGCCTGGTCTGCGGCTGCCCTAACGGCCAGACCCGGGGTCCCTCCTACTCCATGGTCTATGACCACTGCCCCGATTGTGCCCGGGGTCACATCGTTCCCAGTCATTCCATCCTCGACTGTTCCCCCCCAGCTCCATCTGCGGCTGCCCCGCCTGTGCCGACTACGCTGGGTGCCGCCGCTGCTGCTTTACCGAGAGCTGCCGTCCCAGCCGCCATCAACCACGTGCAGGCGGTCCGTGCCCCCGGCTGGTATCCCCCAGAGACGCTCCCCCCTCCGGCGGCTCCGGCCGCGGACCACGCCTATGTCCCGCCCTTGGAGGACCAGGCTTCGGCGGGATACCCCTCCCTCAGCCCTCGTCCAGCCCTGAGCTCTGTTCCCTTAGTAACCACAGCTCCGGCTGGTCGGAGAGACTCTTTCTTCCTAGAGGACGCACCTTCTCGAAACACTAGGAGCTCAGTTAAAAGGCAGCCTTCTCCAGACTCTTCCTCAAACCGGGGGGGGAAGACCATAGAAGAAAAACAAGGGAAGGCTTTAGATGAAAGGATTGGTCTATTTCCGTTGAGAGAAGTCCCCATGGGAGGGGGTGGAACGGGGTTTGTCAATGCCCCTCTGACTTCCTCTGAGGTCAGAAACTTTAGGAAAGAGATCAAAGGGATTTTGGAGGATCCCATAGGTACAGCTGAACAATTAGACCAATTCTTAGGACCAAACATTTATACTTGGGAGGAAATGCAATCCATATTGAGAATATCATTTTCTCAGGAAGAGAGGCAATTAATTAGGGCGGCTGGAATAAACGCTTGGGAAAAGGATAATCCACAGGGGCCTCCTGGAGAAGATAAAATGCCAACTGCACCTCCTGACTGAGGTCAAAATAATGAGGAGGGGAGAAAACAAATGAATGAATATCGTAATCTAATAATCAAGGGGATAAAAGGGGCAGCACCTCGAGGGCAAAATGCTAAAAAGGCTTTTGAGGCACAACAGGAGAAAGAAGAGACTCCAACAGAATGGTTGGACAGACTCAGGAGAAATATGAAACAATATTCTGGGACAGACCCTGAAGACGATGCGGGAAAAGCATTGCTAAGGATTAACTTTGTTACTAATGCTTGGCCAGATATTAGAAAAAAGCTAGAAAAAATTGAGGATTGGCATGGTAAAACGTTAGATGATTTATTAAAGGAAGCTCAGAAAGTTTATGTCCGGAGAGATGAAGAAAAGGCCAAACTAAAAGCAAAATTTATAGTAGCCACCTTGCGAGAAAACAATTCCCAGAGAAAGGCAGACCGTACAAGAATTAATCCTAGATATGAAGGTGGTGGAGACAGGGGAAGGGAAAGGAATAGAACCCCAATACAAACCAGGTCTCAGGAGCATCTCGGAATTGTCTGTCATTACTGTGGGGGCAGAGGGCATTATAGAAAACATTGTACTAAGCAGGCGCAAGATCTGAAAATCTTCAGAGAAATAGGCACAGAGGAGGAATAGGGATGATATAGGCTCTATTTTTTAGGGGACGAATACCACCTAGAACCTGTGATAACTTTAAAAGTAGGTCCCCAAGAAGAAGAGTTGGAATTTGTTGTAGACACAGGGGCAGAAAGAACCTGCCTTCTAGATATTCCAAAAGGATATAGTGTGAGTAAACAAACGGCAAAAGTAACAGGGGCAAAAGGTGAAAATTTTATCGTTCCAGTCATTAAAGATGTGGTAATTGAGGGGGAAACTCAAATTTGGATGGGAGATGTTTTACTGGTCCCAGCAGCAGGTAGCAACTTATTGGGAAGGGACTTACAAGTGCATTTACGGATAGGGGTTATCCTGGAAGATGGGAAAATGACAGCTAAAGTTTTAAAATTAGGCCAAGAGGATGAAGAAAAAATCAACAAGGAAGTTTGGGCTGAGGAAGGAAATAGGGGAGGTTTAAATATCAACCCCATAAAGGTCACAATTGAGAGAGAAGATTGTCCTATACGTGTCCGTCAGTATCCTATATCGTTAGAAGGACGGGAAGGTTTGAAGCCAGTAATAGAAGGACTAATAAAGGACAGGACATTAGAACCTTGTATGTCTCCTCACAATACCCCTATCCTCCCAGTAAAGAAGTCTGATGGGAGTTATAGATTGGTACAAGATTTAAGGGAGGTTAATAAAAGAACCCGAACTCGCTATCCAGTGGTACCGAATCCATATACTCTTTTAAGTAAAGTCCCACCCCAGCATCAGTGGTTTAGTGTGGTAGACCTTAACGATGCATTTTGGGCTTGCCCCTTGGCTGAGGAGAGCCGAGACATTTTTGCCTTCGAATGGGAAGATCCAAAAACTGGGAGGAAGCAGCAATTACGATGGACAAAATTACCACAGGGATTTACTGAATCTCCAAACTTATTTGGGCAAGCTTTAGAAACAGTATTACAAGATTTCCCTACTCCTCCAGGAATACAAATTATCCAATATGTCGATGACCTTTTACTATCTGGGGAAGCTGAAGTCGAAGTGAGAGAGACTACCATACGACTTTTAAATTTTCTTGGGGAAAAGGAATTAAGGGTATCAAAAGGGAAGTTGCAATTTGTAGAAACAGAGGTAAAATACCTTGGACATTTAATCAGTAAGGGCAGTTGGAAACTCAACCCAGAGAGAATCGTAGGGATTTGATCCCTTCCCCCCTCCTTCTACAAAGAAAGAAATCAGAAAGCTACTGGGATTACTGGGATACTGTAGATTATGGATTGAGGGATACACACAGGCCGTCAAATTTTTGTATGAGAAATTGACAGAGGAGGATGATATCAAATGGACTAAGGAAGATGATGTTAAATTAGAAGAACTGAAGTCAACGCTGGCCTCAATCCCAGCTTTAAGTTTACCCTCGCTAGAAAAACCCTTTCATCTGTACGTGAATGTGGAAAAGGGGGTGGCTCATGGAGTTCTGGCTCAGGAGTGGGGAGGAGTAAAGAGGCCAGTAGCTTATTTATCAAAAATGTTGGACCCAGTGAGCCACAGCAGGCCAGTATGTCTTCAGGCTGTAGCAGCTACTGCAATCCTGGTAGAAGAAAGTCGTAAGCTTACTTTTGGAGGTAAACTAACTGTGTGCACACCTCATGCAGTTAGGAATGTGTTAAATCAGAAGGCTGAAAAATGGTTGACAGACTCCAGGATGTTAAAATATGAAGCAATCCTAACAGACAGTGATGATCTGACATTAGAAGTAAACAGGAGTCTAAATCCAGCTCAATTCCTATATGGGGAACCAGCAGACAACCTAATACACAATTGTTTAGAAATCATTGAATACCAAACAAAGGTTTGGGAAGATCTTGAAGAGCAGCCTCTTTTAGAAGGGAAAATAATCTATGTAGATGGGTCTTCCAGATGCTTACAAGGAAAGAGAATGTCAGGGTATGCAGTAGTTGATGGGAAAAACATGCAAACTATTGAAAAAGGAAAATTACCTTCAAGCTGGTCAGCTCAAACCTGTGAATTATATGCTCTAAAAAGAGCACTGGAATCTTTAGCACACAAAAAGGGAACTATATATACGGATTCAAGGTATGCCTTTGGAGTAGTACATACCTTTGGGAAAATTTGGGAAGAAAGGGGATTACTTAATTCAAGAGGAAAAGGATTGGTACATGAAGGGTTCATTTTAGAGGTTCTAGAGGCACTAAAATTACCTGAAGAGATAGCTATAGTACACATCAAGGGACACCAGAAGGGAGGGACCCCAGAAATAAGAGGAAATAATTTGGCAGATCAGGAAGCTAGGGATGCAGCAGAAAATGGAACTGAGAGAGTTATGTTAATATTAACTCCAAATGAGGAAAAATTGGAATTTCCCACATTTATTGAAGCCGAGAAAAAGGAATTAAACAAGATCGGAGGTGAACAAGATGAGTCAGGGAAATGGAAACTCCCTGACGGAAGGCAATTACTTAATAAAATGATTACTAGGAAGATATTAGAAGACATGCATAAGAAAACCCATTGGGGTACCCAGGTCTTGTGTGATCATTTTTTAAGGAACGATGGGTGTATTGGGATTTTTGGGATAGCAAAACAAGTAACTGAAAGGTGTATAATTTGCCAAAAGATCAATAAAAAGGTAATGAAAAAAACTGCATTAGGAGGTCGTGAGTTAGCTCTTTGACCATTTCAAAGTATCCAAATAGATTCCACTGAACTCCCTCAAGTGCAAAGATGGAGGTATTTGTTAGTAATGACAGACCATTTAACTCATTGGGTGGAAGCAGTTCCCACTGCCAAAGCTACAGCCAACGTGGTAAGTAAAACCCTTCTGGAACAGATAATCCCCAGATATGGACTGGTTAATAGGATAGACTCAGACAGGGGGACGCATTTTACGTCAAAAGTGTTACAAAAAATAATTCATGCCTTGGGGATAAAATGGGAATTACATACCCCATGGCATCCACAGAGTTCTGGCCGTGTAGAAAGGATGAACCAGACTTTAAAGAGAACTTTGACTAAATTGATGATTGAGACCCGAATGTCATGGGTACAATGCCTACCTTTAGCCTTATTAAGGATCCGAACACAACCCAGGTCAGATCTGGGAGTGTCGCCTTATGAAATGATGTTTGGGTTACCTTTTCTAACCACCCAACATGAAAATGCTACCTATGAGGTGGGGAAAATGAGAGTCTGAGGATATGTTAACACTATTGCTAAAACCCTCGAAAATTTACGGCTAAAAGGAATAATCCCTCAAACTACACCTTTAGATTTTAAAATCCATCATGTTCATCCAGGGGAGTGGGTGTTAGTAAAAACATGGAAGGAACAATCTTTAACTCCACAATGGGAAGGTCCTTTTCAGGTATTGCTGACAACCGAGGCTGCGATCTGGACCAAGGAACGGGGGTGGATCCATGCCAGCAGAATCAAAGGACCCGTGGAAGAACCTAAGGAATGGACCATAACATCTGAACTGGGTGATACAAAACTGACTTTTAAACAGGGAATGGGAGGCAATGAACTGGGAGGACCCAAATGATCTACAAAATATACACAGGATCACGCCTAATTGGGAAATAAGACAGAGCTTATACCAGTGGTTTCAAGTACCGTCAGGACGAGCTTTGAGACGTCTCCGGTACTCTCCTTGGGGAGGAATACTTCCAGTCCAAACAGGAGGATCAGGACTGTTTCGAACAGAGAACTCTTGTGTTCAGGCCTTAGCCTTTGACTTATACAAAGAGGAGAAGGAGTTGCAACTTCCATCAGTGCCATCCCAAATACCCTGCTTGATTCACCCAAATACCGGACATGCTAGCTGGGTTAAATATAAATGTGTAAATTGTGGGAAGAATTGGTATTGTAGTTCGCATAACTGACGTTCTTATTGCAGGAGGTGTCAAGTGCCAAACCGATCTCCTGTCCAGGGAGAACTTGAGGGAACTGAGATAATAAGTTTGTTGTGTGGATGGGAATTATTAGTGCCTGTTGCATGGGAGATACCTGAGGAACAGTGGGAAACTACAGTGAAGGAGTGTCAAAAGCGATTTGCCTGGAAACTAGTTAAGAGAAAGTGACAAGGAGGTAGAGGGCAAGACCAGATTGGCCTCTGTATTCGCCACCAAGAAGATCAAATACACCTGCTGTGGGTTGCAACCCCATAGGCATGGGAGGTGGGAGTATAAGCCATACTGGACCTCTGTTATTCCTTTTTATGTCATTCATTTTTTGTTGTTTCCCTTTTGGGATATCAACAAGATCATGCTACAGGTGTTACCGTAAGCTATACATGGAAAGACACCGAGGTTCTTTTTTCATTTCTCACACTCATGTCGACAGTCACTGTTATAACCCATCCAAGTTAGGTAAGTGCATGCACAACAGGAAAAAGTACTGGATTGCAGAGAACTTAGGAGCAAGTGGTAACAGAATGGGAAGTCAATGCCCAAAAGGGGAGAAATGGGTTTGCTTCACCTACGTGATTGGAAACAAAGCACAAGATTTAGTAAAAGAGCAATTGATAAGTATGAATACTAAACCAGTAAAATCACCTACATCTGTGCCAATCTCAATCGATGATTTGTATACGAAACTTGAGCGACAATTGGAAAAAGAAATAGATATTTCAAGGATGGGTAACAACCAGTTTGTGGAATTGGGGGAAAGGATAAGCAGAGAACTTAATATAACCAATTGTTGGGTCTGTGGAGGGGCTTTAACGTCAGAAGAATGGCCATGGAAAGGCAGCAGCCTAGGCCCAATTGAGCTCCTTTAAGTGGAACCAAACAAGTATAAGTGGGGAGGATCGACCGGAAGGGTGGATTTTGAGTTCAATAGTCATAGGAGAAGAATGTCTCTGGAGCACTGGGAAAAGGTTCAATCAGGAAGTAGGAAAAACTCCCTGTAAAAGATACAAGGTTAGTAATGGAACTTCTATATGGTGGGTACCAGAAAAACCAACTATGTACTGGACACAGAAAGAAAGAAAGAAAGAAAGAAAGAAAGAAAGAAAGAAAGGGAGTTGTAAGTATTATAATAAAATTGGGCTTTTTCAGTGCAATGATACAGGCAAAAATCCGTACTCTGGCATCCCAGAAATTTCCAAATTTTGGGAGAATATAGATCAGCAAAGATTTGACTATTGCAAAGCTCCAGATGGCTTATTTTGGATATGCGGAAAAAGGGCATACCCAAAACTCCCCTCTCAGTGGGAAGGGAGCTGCACTCTGGGAATCATACAGCCAGGATTTTTTCTTTTGCCGGGACCTGATGGGGATCAATTAGGGATACCAGTTTATGAGGATCTAAAGAGGAACAAAAGAGATTTGATTGGAGGATTCCAAAAATGGGGGGATGAGGACTGGTCTCCCGAACGCATATTAGAGACATATGGGCCAGCCACCTGGGCACAAGATGGAAGCTGGGGATATCGGACCCCAATCTATATGTTAAATTGTATTATAAGACTCCAGGCCGCGGTAGAAATAATAACGAACAAAACTGGTTGGGCAGTAGAATTAATATCGAGGCAACAAACCCAAATGAGAGCAGCCGTGTATTAGAATAGGTTGGCCTTAGACTATCTATTGGCTGAAGAAGGGGGCGTTTGTGGGAAATTTAATACATCAGACTGTTGCTTAAAAATAGACAACAATGGAGATGCTGTCTTGGATATAGTCAATGATATCAGAAAGATCGCCCATGTGTCGGTTCAAAAATGGGAATCAATGTTAAATACTAGCTGGTGGGAAAATGTGCTAGGAATAGAATGGTGGAAAAAATTAGGCTTCTTCCTTTTGTGTGCTACAGCTGGTCTGATATTTCTTCCTTGTTTGATCCCCTGTTTCATTAGGCTCATCACCAGTGTGGTCCAAGGCATGCAATTAGTGACCATGCCCATAGACCAAAAGTTGGTTTCAACAAAAACAGTGCAACGGGTTATGGTCTTAAAGAAACAAAATAATATGACAGACCCCTTCAGAGAAGCAAGACAAATTTGTGACGCAAATGAGCGGCTGATGAAGGCTCAAAAAGCTGTAAATACTGCTTGAGCCAAATTAATCATCAAAAGAAAAAGGGAGGATTGTGAAAAGTGCATATTATATGGCTCTACGCAGACATTTACAATATATATTTTGATGTATTGATTAGTAGTGGTGTGTCGGAGACGAGGGGAGAACGACCACCCGGGTAATGCATCGAACTCCGTTTATTGATCCATCAATCTCCTTAAATAACAGTGTTAACGAGCTTCATACATATTCTGTAATCCAAGTACATGACAGGCTAACAGAGAAGCTCTAACCACTCCTTCTGTTTACAATACCAAGATTTCTTTTCTCACCCTGATATGAATGGTTCTCAAAACTTCCATGTCTGTTCCCAAAACAGCCAAAGATAGAATACCCACTTGTTATGAGAAAGCTGCCTGAGAACTTTGCTGTGAATAAGGATGTGCTTGAGAACTTTATTGTTTTCAAAAGAGAGTAATTGTTTATAGAAATCAGAAGGCTGAGAACTGTTAGAAACTGCTTTACTTATCCCTTTACTTTTCTCTCAATTGTATGTCTCATGGCCTCTTTCTTTTAGCCATTCTTGAATTAATCTCTCCACATTTCCCCCTTTTTTTTCTTTGAGAGAAAAGAGGTTAGTTTGCCAGGTCTTTTCTATCATTCTACTAACCATCTTTTGGATACTGTTACAAAAGCAAGGTAAGATAAGTAGAAGCAATAAAAATACTTTCCCCTTTCAGAGGCCATTGCTTAACCCAAACTGGAGTGTCAACAATCCAGGTGATGGGAATTGGGAAAGTCCAAGCAATGGCTTTTATTCCAAAGGGTGTTCATTTGTCAAAATCACCCCTAGCTGAGCCATAATGTCCCGACCTATAAGGCATTGAACAGTAGGTGGTAACTGCACCACTGAAAAGGTAGCTGTCAGCTGTTTCCTATCGATATAAACTTGAAGAGGGGGTGAACGGCTAGCCAGGGTAAATCCTCCTACTCCGGTTACTGTAGTGGCTGCTGGCTGCAACGGCCAGTGATGAGGCCAGCAGTGAGGAGTAATGATGCTGGAATCTGCTCCAGTATCCAGCAGACCTGAAAATGACCTTTTTTGTCCATTAAATTCCACTTCTACCTTTTTCTTGGGTCTCTCAGCAAGATTTAAAGTTAGTAAAGTAAGTCCTCCTGTGGAACCAAAAGCACTTTCTTTCCTCTCTTGACTTCTTATGGGTTGTATTCCTTTCGTCATTTGCTCAAGTGGCACTAGCTGAGCAATCTTTTGTCTTTTGTTGATTTGAAGGGGAGGAAAAGGTGTATAAGCCATTACCATAATCTGACCAGTATAATCAGCGTCAATAACGCCTGGTAAAACAAACAGTCCCAACATAGATGCAGAAGATCTTCCCAATAGCAACGCACCCACCGCTTTGTTCTGAATAATGATAGGTCCTTGGATCCCCGTAGGGATTTTTTGCGGGTGCGGAGTCATTAATGTTACGTCTACTGCGGCTGCCAGGTCCATGCCGAGGCTCCCTGCTGTGGCGGGCTGGAGGTTCCCGGCCGTGGAGGGCTGGAGGGGGGGTTGACGGCTCCCTGCTGTAGTATTGTTTCTGCAGCGGCAACTTGTGTCTGGGCGCGGCTGCTGCGGGAAAACGCGCTCCTGGAGAAGTTTCTCGACTTCCGTTTGCAGACGCTTGTATGATGATTGTCCGTACGGCATTTCTGGCACCAGACTCCGACAGCTTGGCAGTCCTGGCGCTCATGGCCCCTGCCTCCGCATCGGAAGCATTTTATATGGCCCCTTTTATTTGATGCGGCAAACACAGATGACGTTTGAAGAGGTGCAAGAGCGGCTAACACCTGGTTCTGAGAGGACTTTGCCTGTTCTTGTAAGCCTACTCCTAACTGTTTTATTGCGTCTATTACCAGAGCCTGCGGCCCGGTTGGTACAAGAGCCATCCTCTCCAATGCCTCCTCTATAGTCCAATTCGCACCTAAGGTATTAAGTACACTTCTAGTAGCTGAATTACAATTTTGAATAGCACACTGCCTAAGAAGGGCCCCGCGCATAAACTCAGCGACTCCTGCCCTGTCAATTGCAGCGGCAGCTCTATCAATAAAAGCACCAAATGATTCTTCTCTGCCTTGCTTAATTCCCATATATGATGGTATCCCTCCTGGTTCCTTTACCCTTTCTATTGCGAGTCTGACTAACTGCATTGCCTCCCGGCACTTCTCCTGACCTATTAAAGCTTGTGCCTCTGTGCGAAGGAAAGGTCCCAGACCCATAAGCTCATCTACTGTGACGCCATGCAGGGGGTCGCCTGGCTGTCTCTGAACCGCTATGCACTCATTCACGAGCGCCTGCCAATGGGCATTAAACAGCAATTGTTGATGTTGTGTAAGGATTAATTTAGCTATGCCACGACAATCATTAACAAGAAGGATACTAGTGTCAAAAATATAGTCGAGCATTTGCTTGGCTGGTTCGCTTTTAAAACCAAACTCACTAACAGTAGCTCGCAATTGAGATAACAGTTTCCAGTCAAGAGCACTGATTGTTGCCTGAATCCCGCCTCCGGCCTGAGGTGAAAAAACAACTGGACAAGCTAACTCGTTAGCCATACCCATTAATTCTTGATCTCCCTTTTCCATGGCATCTTTGGCCAGGGCAGCCCACGCATCTCTTCTATCCCTAGCAATCGTCACCGCCAAATCGTTTTCCGACTTAGGGACCGACTGACTGCTTTTTGGGAACGGAGTATACGTTTGTAGCCCCGACTGCTGTGAGATAGCAGATACGGGAGACTCTGAAGTGCTCCGTGTAGCCTGCGGCAAAGTAGGCAACATTAAAGCACCCTGCGGAGTTTGGCTCGTCAGGGGGGGCTGGCTTGTTAAAGGAGACGGCGAAACGGGCAATACAGTGCTCTGCGGAGCTTGGCTCACCGGGGCCTGGCTGGAAACCTGGCTCGGAGCCTGGATCGGAGCCTGGCTCGCAGCCTGGCTTGCCAATGGAGGCGGCGAAGCCGGCAATAAAACTGTCGTCGATGCAGGGCCAAGAGGGGTCCCTGACTCCTTATCAAAGTCCCTGTGTTGATCGTAATCTTTATTACGATCATGAGCGGCAGTAGCCTGGTGCGCGGCCCGCTTTTCAGCTTGAAACTGTAAAAGCTCGGTGTTAATGACCCGCCATAATTTACCCAACTTCCTGGCAGTTTTATCATCATCTAAAGTAGCCTGCCATAATATCTCACCAAATTTACGCCATTCCGTCAACTCGTGCACTGTATGGGGATTGACAAAGATTCCTTTTTCTAAACCATAAGCTAAAAGACTCGGTAACTCTTTTTGCAAATCTATGCCCTTAATTTGCCTTCTTTGCAAAAAGTTAATAAAAAGATCATATGCGGCTTGCCTTTCCATACCTATTTAAATGCGCGCGCTTTGCAGCTCCTCAAAAGGCTTCGGCCGCACGTACCAAGCCGAGACCCGTCTATACGGTCGCTCGGGGCCGGCGCGTATCGGCGGATTTCTTTCCGCTTTGTTTTCGCGCTTATTGCCGTTCCGCGGCTGCTTCTCGGAACCTGGACAACTAATCCTCACCTCCCGTGGTGCTCGCGATCCCTGGGCACGGCGCGTATCGGCGAGTCTCCTTCCGCGTATCGGCGGGTTTACCTCGCTTTAGTTTCGCGCTTAGTTGCCTCTTCTATCACGTCGGGGTCACCATTTGTCGGAGACGAGGGGAGAACGACCACCCGGGTAATGCATCGAACTCCGTTTATTGATCCATCAATCTCCTTAAATAACAGTGTTAACGAGCTTCATACATATTCTGTAATCCAAGTACATGACAGGCTAACAGAGAAGCTCTAACCACTCCTTCTGTTTACAATACCAAGATTTCTTTTCTCACCCTGATATGAATGGTTCTCAAAACTTCCATGTCTGTTCCCAAAACAGCCAAAGATAGAATACCCACTTGTTATGAGAAAGCTGCCTGAGAACTTTGCTGTGAATAAGGATGTGCTTGAGAACTTTATTGTTTTCAAAAGAGAGTAATTGTTTATAGAAATCAGAAGGCTGAGAACTGTTAGAAACTGCTTTACTTATCCCTTTACTTTTCTCTCAATTGTATGTCTCATGGCCTCTTTCTTTTAGCCATTCTTGAATTAATCTCTCCACAGTGGTGAATATGTATTTTGATGTATTGATTAGGAGTGATGAATATGTATTCTGATGTATTGATTAGTAGTGGTGAATATGTATCTTGATGTATTGATTAGTAGTGCTGTATTAACATTTTAAACGTATGTAGTCTTGTAATTAGAAAGCAACTTTTTGTAATTAAAATGAGAACTATGTTAGCGGGGGTTTTTTTAACAAAAGGAATGAGGCACTCGCAGGGGCTAGCAGCCACAGGACACCTAAATCTTTTGGGGAAAGGAATTTATTGCCTTCTCATCAGAAGAAACGAACTTCTTCTCGCCTCGAGGGCACTGTTAGTATTAGAAGGGAGAAGTTGACACTGACCAGACAGAATCCTGTGTTTGAATGGAATTTATGCATCATGTATGAAGTGTATGAATATGCAACAGGCTATTGTCCTTAAGGGTTAATCTTTTGTTGGTTGGGGTCCTTTTTCGGGCTCGTGATGCCCAGAAAAAGGTACCCGGATGTCCGTAACTCTTTGCTTTTATTGTCTCATATTGTCCTGATTTAAATTGTCCAAATTATTATGATTCTAATTGTATTACTATTTTTATAACCATTTTATTACTATTGAACTTTTAACAATTTCAAAAGCAAGTGATTGGCGTTTTTCACAGCCTTGTTCTTCCTGTGCTGCCTGTCTTTCTCCTTATCTTCAGCTTGGAAGTTTTACAGCATTTCTTTTTCTTTCCCCTTGACAGTGCTAAAATGCATGTTTCTCTTGCAAGCTTGCGTTTGTTCAGTGATGCTGTCAAGCCTTTTCTCAGAAGCTTTTATCATGGAATTGGGTGTTAATTTCAGCAATTTTGGTGATTTTCTGTGAGATTTATGCAAGTCTCCTGCTCATTAGGGCACCACTTAGGAAGGTGCCAAGAGAAAAAGGATGTTTCTACATGTCACTTCACTAGTGGGATATTCATGGATAGAGAGAGCATTAGCTGAATTTTACTTCTACTCCCAACCTGAAAGTGCAACAGGTAACTTGGGGAGAAATTAAAGGCAGATCTCTCCTTCTACCAGCCTGTATTCAAATGTAAAGTAAACAGAGCAAGGTGAGAATGTCAGGGTTCAGTTCTTGAAGTGCCTTATTAAGGTGTTCTTCAAGTAATGGAGATAAAATCTGGGTGGGCATTCCTAATTTGCAGACATTCTTTGTCAATTTCATTGACTCTGAGAGCAGCAGAGATGTGCACATCACACCTTCTCAATCCATTTGGGGATGTTTTAGGTTCGGATTCTCTGAGGCTTTAGATTTTAGATCTCTAGACAATGCTTCCAGCAATCCAAATGGCTTTCAGAAACTAAACTTTTCTCATTTTTTCCTCAGTCTTTGCACTCATGAGCACCAGAGACCTTCAATGGATGGATTCCACTGTAATCCATCTCCAAGCTGAATCTCTCAGCTGTGTTCACACTGGTGGTTCGTGTGTCTCTTCTGCACAGTGCAATTTTAAAATCTTCATTCCTTATTATCTCTGCCCTTCTTATTCTGTTTTAGCTTACAAATGCATGCACATGTATCAGAAATGGCTTTTTTTTCCCTACATCACTTCCTGCCAGGTAATTTCCTTTTATCCTGTTCTGATGTTATGCTAGCCTCATATGCTTTATTCCAGTGCACTCCTGTTTCCTTGAACATGGAAGTTTTATAATGCAACGCTCTCATTCACCTGCTTTCATGAAACCCTTCATTAACATTAGCACAAGTAACTGTGTGGCTCCCTTCTGCTTTGTAGAAGATTTGGGAAACTCAAGTTCTGCTCAGCTACAAAAAAACATTGATGGTACTCGGTAATTGCCCTAAGAGCTTAAAGTAAGGGTAAACAACTGCAGCTTGTCATTCACTTCACAGAAACTGGGAGAAAACACAAAGCTACAAATATCAAGGAATGCAGTGCAAGGATGATGGGCACCCCTCAGTTATCTCGACAGATTGATGTCACTGGCAAAATTCCCTCTTTTCCAAAGGGTTTTCATTTGCTTTGGCTGTACTTTGTATGACTTCAGGTCATATTTCCCTTGATTTAAGGAAGGATCTTGGCTGTTCTTGAAGAATTTGCCCTTGGAGGAATTACTCAGTTCTGCACTCCTCATTATAAACCCTTTTAAAATGACTTCTACGCTATTTTTCTTCTCTCTCTGTTTTCACACTTGTTCAACAAGGTTTTCTTTCTAAAAATATTAATCACAATACTCCAAAGGATTAAAAAATGCTTGGGTATTTTTTGCCTAAGAAAAAGAACAATAAAAAATGTAGAGAGCCTAATTGCTGAGTGGCTTGATGAGAAAGGCCACAGTGGCTATAAGATGGTCAATATGAGCAGTAAATAGGGCAAGGGTAGCTGTGGGAACCAAGGGTAGCTCTGTGATCACAGTGCCCTTGTCAGCAATACAACTTGGCCTGAACCTAGCAGACGTGCTGTAGGAATCATAGCTAGCGAGCAACAGGAATACAGAAGTATAACTATGTTGCAGAAATATAACTATGTTGCAGATATTGACGCAAATGCCTTCTGACCAATAATGAGCTCAGCTTTTGCAATATGTATGAGACTAATTAAGAAGTGTATTTAGCCTTCTGATATGGATCAATAAATTGAGCTACGTTGATGAACCATATGGTGTCACGTCTCCCTTCTCCGACAAAATGGTGACCCCGAAAAAGGCCTGCTAAAAGAAACGGAGGAAAGCGGGTCTCGACACGCCACGGCCGGAGAAGTTGGGTCGGGCTCCGAAGCGGCCGGAGTGGTGCCAAAAGGGAAAGGGAAGGCACCCCCAAAGATCACAGAGGTTGTTTTGGACCGTACGTGCTGCCGAAGCCGGAGAGCCGCAACAGCGTCGACGCATAAAAATGGTCAGGCAAGCAGCATATGATTTATTTTTTACCACCCTAGAGAAAAAGGGAGTAAAAGGGGTGGATAAGAAGGAACTATTAGGATTACTAGCATGGGGATATGCTAAGGGCTGTTTTGTTAACCCTCATACTTTAGATAATGATAGGACAGCTGAAAAGATAGGAAAACTTTGGAGAGTGATTCGTAATGATAGGACAGCTGAAAAGATAGGAAAACTTTGGAGAGTGATTCGTAATGAGTTTCTGCAGTATCAGGCAGAACAGAAAGCAGCGGTGCAGGCATTTGCTGCTTATACGAAAAACAGAACCTATGAGGGAGATTTATCTCAAGACACTATATTACCTCCTGTGTTTAATAGGGTGTCTTTGCCTCCTCCAGCACCACCGCCTCTTAATTCTGGTACCGAGGCAGCGAGCGAGCCGTCTGCACCCCCCGGAGAGAATGATTCATGGCCGAAACCGGCCCCGGCTGTCCTCCCTTGGGGCAGTGAGCCGATCCCTGGGGCGGAAAGCGACCTAGCGGGGGCCACTGCCATGGGACAGGGGGAGGCTTGGGCTGTGCTGGCGAAAGAAGGCTTGGAGAAAGGGGATGTTGCAGTTAATGTGGCTACACAAATAACATGCCCGGTGACTTTTCCAACTCAGGCGGGGGGAGGTCTGCGAGCAATAATAACTGCTCTGGACTGGAAGTTGCTATTCAAGTTGCAATCCGGAGTTAGTCAGGTTGGAGTGACAGCAGATGAGTTTATGGAGCTAAGAGTGTTTCTTTGCATCGAAACTCAGGCTCTGACAGGACCAGATAAGTACCAAGAGGCGATGAGATTGATTAGACTGGCTATAGACAGAGTAAAAGAACCTGGAATTAAGCAGGGCCAGGAAGAATCTTTTGGTTTGTTTATAGATCAAGTTGCTGCCGCGATAGAGAAAGTAGGGGTACGTGATTATACGGCAGAGGCTATGTTGAAACAGTGTGCTCTTCAGGACAGTAGGCAGGCTGCGAGGAATGTGCTTAACACGTTAGGTGCGAATTGGGCCATAAAAGAGGCATTAGGGAGAATAGCTCAGATGCCGGTAGAATCAAAAGCATTTTTGGTAGATGCTATCAAACAGCTGGGGTTAAGGTTACAGGAGCAGGCAAGGGTTTCCCAAGCGCAGGTATTAGTGGCTCTTGCACCTCTCCGAGCTCCTACGGCAATGGCCAGCACCCCTGCGGAACGTTTAGGATCTGGAACTCGATGCTGATGAAATCACGCTGATGACTCCGCACCCACAACAAAACATCCTGACGAGGTTAAAGGACCTATTGTTATACAAGGTCAAGCAATGGATGCACTGCTTTTAAGGAGATCATCTGCCTCTATACCTGGATTATTTGTTTTACCTGGAGTTATTAATGTGGATTCCTCTATACTTGGATTATTTGTTTTACCTGGAGTTATTATTGTGGATTTTACCGGGAAAATTATGGTTATGGTATACACTCCCTTTCCACCACTTCAAATTAACAAGGAGCTATTGTTTGGAATATCGAACAGGCTGCTGGATGGTTTATATCCACTTCTTAAAGACACAGACCCGACAAGTCCGATCTGCGTTACCCCAGAGCAGCAGCACATTTTTCAGCAAATTATGCACTGTGTTACTCAAGGACAAGTTTATCGGCAGGACACAGAGTTGTCTATACACCTGACAATTTGGCATGGTCCCAAATACCTCCTTGGTGCACTGACTTGGTTGCAAACGAAAGCAGGGGAGATACGGGGGCTGTGTGGGTACCTGCCGGATGGACTAAGCCTGTTCTTGATGCAGTGACTGACAAAGCAGACTGATCCTACGACCGCTGATGTCACAGCTGAAAGGACACTCGAAGGCTGTCAACAGGACTGTGGCCTGCTGCCGGACCTTTGGGGGACTGGTTACAACTGTTGGGTCGCTGTTGGAATATTACATATGGGGTCCAGTGGGTCAAAAATGTCTTGACTGTAATATCCTGTATTGTGCTGCTTGAGTAACTTTGTATTGCAGGTGTGTGGTAAAACCTTTTCGATAGAACAGTCTGTAGTATGTGAATTGTAGTGTAACAAGTGCGTGTTTAACCATAATTTTAACGACTAGCAGAGAGAGCTACAAGAACAAACAAGATTAAGAGTCAATCTAGCTTTAGAGCTTTTTAAAACGCCTGAGCAAAAGGTCCTAATTTGTTATTGTTAAGAACTAAAGCATATCTTTGAAAGGGTTATAGCTCAGAGTAAGTCTCATATTGTCTCTGCAAAGTACAGATAATTAGTATAATTGTGAAAAAATACTAAATCACTTGCTTTTGAAATTATTAAAAGTTTAATAGTAACAAAATGGTTATAAAAATAGTAATACAACTAGAGTTATAGTAATTTGGACAATTTAAAGCAAGACAATATGAGACAATAAAAGCAAAGAGTTGCAGACATCCAAGTACTTTTTCCTGGGCATCACAAGCCCGAAGAAGGATACATGTTAACAAAGAATTAACCCTTCAAAACAATGGCCTGTTGCATACTTATACACTTCATACATGCTGCATGGATTCCATTTAAACAGAAGATTCTGTCTGGTTAGTGTTAACTTCTTCCTTCTAATCCTAACAGTGCCTTCAAAGCAGGAAAAAAGGTTAGTTTCTTCTGATAAGAAGGCAGTAAATTTCCTTTCTCAGAAAGATTTATGTGTCCTGTAGCTGCTATCTCACTACAAGGCCTTTCTGTTTAACAAAGCATCTTACATAGCATAGTTTCTATTTTAATGATTTCTATAACTTAGAACTATGTTTAACACAGTACTTAAGAAAATTAATACAGCATTACTTCCTAACACAACACATGTGGTGTTCATTTTGATATTTACAAAAAGCCAATTATGAAATACATGCATTTTTCACAGTACCCATAACACAGCATTCCGTGATAAGGCCAATTAGCAGAGATCCCAGCAAAGAACCAAGTCAGTGCTTGATCAGATTACAAGAGCTAATCAATCATTGCTTTGCCTTAGTTTAAGAAGAGTTACTAATCTTTTTCAAACTTGTTTTATAAATTCACCTGTTTGGTTTCCAGGGGAATTTAGTGGTTTTTGGGAACAGTAGTAGTTTATGTAAAAAACTTGTCTTTTTCGGCCCGTTGCCAACATCAAAGCAAACAGGATGGATGCCAGCAGTGTGAGTTCATACTGTCCTTGAACACACACTCTCCCCTAGAAGAATCAGTTCTCTTTGAGAGTGCAAATGCCAGCCTTGCAGGCAACCCGCAAGGGGGGAGTAGGTTAAGCTTTGAACCCTTAAATGCCCAAGATTTAAATAAGAATAAAGTAAAATGGGGCTAACTTAGACTCAGCTCTGGAATGGCATACCAGCAAGCACAAAAGGGGCCGTATTATTTGAGAAAACTATCACTGTTCCATCTTAATGTATCTTTCCTAATGTAAGGGTGTAAAAACACAAGTAATAGTTAAACATAGAAGAATTTAGGTTTTTAGACTATGCTGCATTAAGTAGTAGTAGCAACTATTTTACCTGGAAGTGTGGCAGATAAGAAACTTCACAAAACAGATAGGGTGCTGGGTTAAAGCTAAACTGAATAAGAAATCACAGATTTTAGATATGCTTACTATAGATGTGTAAAATGCTTATTATGCAATGCTTTAGAATAAAGCTGCTATAGATTTTTTGCTTTTAGCGCAAGGCCACGGCTGTAAGGAGTTTGAAAGAATGTGTTGTATGAACCTTTCTGATCACTCTGTTTCAATTCACAGCAAGATTAAAGAGCTTCGAGAAGGACTCCGTAAGTTGAAGGAGGAAAAAGAGCTAGGAATCGATGAATGGTTAAGAAGTCTGGGACTTGGGCCATGGTTACATGTGATAGGGTTATTAGGAGTGATTTTATTGCTACTGTTAATTTTGCCTTGTGCTTGCAGTTGTATTCAAACATGATGCAGAATATGATTGAAAGAACATGGAAGACTAATTTGCTTGTTCAGACAGAAAAACGGGGGAAGTGTAGAGAGCCTAATTGCTGAGTGGCTTGATGAGAAAGGCCACAGTGGCTATAAGATGGTCAATATGAGCAGTAAATAGGGCAAGGGTAGCTGTGGGAACCAAGGGTAGCTCTGTGATCACATTGCCCTTGTCAGCAATACAACATGGCCTGAACCTAGCAGACGTGCTGTAGGAATCATAGCTAGCGAGCAACAGGAATACAGAAGTATAACTATGTTGCAGAAATATAACTATGTTGCAAATATTGACGCAAATGCCTTCTGACCAATAATGAGCTCAGCTTTTGCAATATGTATGAGACTAATTAAGAAGTGTATTTAGCCTTCTGATGTGGATCAATAAATCGAGCTACGTTGATGAACCATATGGTGTCACGTCTCCCTTCTCCGACAAAAAAATATCTATATACATGCTGGATGTAAAATGCAAATAGAAAAAAACTTGAGAGTTCTCCCAAAACCCTTAAAAAAACCCCCATGTATTCTATAAAACCAAGAGTATTCATCTACCGAATACAAAACTGTGCACGTTCTAGAAGAGAAAATTTGTGCAACGGTTCTGCACAGAATTATATGCTTTCAAGCTTTTTGCCCTTCAGGGGCAGTGCCATTCTCTGAACTGCAATGCTCTGAGCATGTTCTGCTCACCATGGCAGCTTTCTGCTCTCCCCTGGTACAGATCATCCTCCCAGCAAAGGGGGAGTGCAGCCACCACAACTCGCAGCACCTTCCCACACAGCAAGAACCTGAAGGAGAGAGATGGCTTTCACCAGCTGCTGCGGGTGCTAATAGTGCCGCCTCTTGGCTGCCGAAAGCCTGAATTTCTGTGTTGTGGTGTGTTAGTTTCTGAGCCAAATGTTCTATTAGCTTGCAGTATGTTCAAGTGCTCCCCCAGTTATTGCAGTTAGTTTCGCCCCTGTGTTATGCTCTCCTACCCAAGTGTCCCTCAAGGAATCCCCTCCCTCCTCTCCAGATTTTTCCCTGTCTGTCAAGATAACCCGGCCTCTTTGGCCCATCCATCAGCCCAAACCCTACCCTTTGTTCCAGAAAGTTCCCTGTCGCTCACGCTAAGATCCAATCCCTGACCCAACCCTCTCTCCTCCCCTTGTTCTGATTTGTTGTAGCGCTCAGAACCACACCCCGAGAGTCGCTTATTGGTTACTAAATGATGTCCACCCCCACTTTTGAAAGATTTTAAAAGCCGTGGACGGGGGCGCTGGGGGTACTTTTAACTTCTGTTTGTCGTTGGCTGCTGGCTTGTATGTACCTTGTCCCTGCCTCTCCGAATGAATTCGCTGCACTTTACACCACAGAAGAGCCTCCTCTGCCTCCTTCACTCGGTCCTCTGGGGGTCTCTACTGCTAGGCAGCTGGCCTAGAGGTTCTGGCTGAGGCAAAACCCTAACCTAGCCAGTTCCCCACTCTTGCCGTTGTCCCTGGAGCATCACAGAGCTAGCCAGGGCTACGGAGGGCGGTGACAGTGACCCGTGCCCTGGCGTGTAACAGCCCCCAAAGCCACACCTGCCGGGCCACAAGCCCCAGCCCTGGTCCCCACTGCCGGCCTCAGCCGCTCCTGGGCATCCTCACCCTGAGTGCAAAGGCAGCCACAGGAGCCCCCAGGGCGCTCTGGATCCAGGCTGCAGACACCCTAAAGCCAGCACTGAAAGGGACATGGATGGGGACTGCAGCTGGATCTTCCAGTGCTCACCACCCCTAACTATTATCTAAGCGAACCCAAACCTCACCTGCAGCACCTTGAGCACATTTACCTTTCTCGCCCATCCTGGAACGTGGTGTTCTCACATCATACACCAGCCCTTTGCAGGGAGCGACCAGCTCCCAGCTGCTCTGCTACCCTGGCCTTATTTTCTGTTCCCCAGCAATGAACTTCGTGTATACACTCATGAGAATCCCAGCACAACATTTGCTTCTCAGGAGCTCTTAGGCAAAAACACTCCACTAATCACTAGTTTTTGCACAGAGATGAAGGTGCTGACAAATCATAAGGCACAGGCAGGGCTCTGGCATAAGAATTTCTGAGCCCCAGGATTCCACCCATTGCTGTTGCCAGCTGCTTTGCTGATATTTTAGAGCCAGTTCTGGAGAGGGGCTGCTGCTGACAGGGTAGGGAAATTGGGAGAAATAAAGCTGCAGGAGACAAGCAAAAAAAAAAAAAAAAAACCAAAAAAAAAACCCAAGGGTCAAAACACTTAGAAATACAGAGCACAACAGAAGTCCTCGGAGATGGTTCAATAGAAAATGCCAGCAGCAGTGAGCAGAACCAGGAGCTGCTCACTGCCACCAGAGGGGCTCCTCAGTCCCCTGCTGGTTTGTGTCTGATCCCTGCTGGGCTCCCTCTGCCCCTTGAGCAGATGCAGCCCTGCCTGGAAAGGGCTCCATGCTCTGGTGTTCCGACCTTGCTCCAGGGTACGTTCTTAGCAGCACTGAAAGAAGAGGTGAGACAAAGAGCCATTTTCGGTCCTGCCTGCAAACTCTTCTCCTTCAGTGCCACTGCCAGAGATCATGCCTCTGTCAGCTTGGCACTGTGCCTGCTTCATCCTCGTCCCTGTCCCTTCCATCAGCTCCTGCACATCGGCACTCACTGTCCCACATCTTGAACAAAGAGCTGTGTCAGAAGAGCAAAGATTGCATTTTTTTGGCCTTTCTAACAGACACAAGAACCATGAGTCCAAATAACTGTGTTGTTTGTTCCTGGCCTCCTTTTAGATAAGTCTTTTCTGCTTTAATGCAAAAATTTCTTTTCCCACACGGATGGAATGCTCTGTAATTGGCAGTTGGTTCAGGCTGTCAGGCACCATGGGAGTTCTCTGTTGTTTCTGATGAGGATTCGGTGAATTCTCTATTGGTCACTTGGTGGTGTCACCACGGGCTGAGCTCAGCGGCCGACTCCGCTGTCCCCAGGGGGTGCATTGGGACGCCGAGCCCCTCAGGGCTGGGATTCGGGGTCGGGCGGGCTCGGAGCCCGGGCCCGTGAGGAGCTGCTGCTGGCGCTGGCTGTGCTCAGCCCGCTGTGCCGAGCGGCCGCGGCCATGGAGACACAGGCGGGAGCTGTGGCCGAGGCCGGCAGGCGGCCCGGGCCGGCTCGCAGCTGCGGGGACGCCGGCAGCCTGTGCCCTGAGGCCGGGGCCGTGGCGGGCGCTTTGCGGGCAGGGCTTTTCCGAGCCGGCCGCAATGTGCTGCCTCCCGTGCGGGCCCGGCTGCGGTAGAGGCGGGCGGGAGCGCGGCGGGGCCGGCAGCGGCGGGCAGAGGCCGCGGAGAGCAGCAGCCCGGCCGGGCCCGCTGCGGACCGGCAGGGAGCTCCCGGGCAGCCCTCGGCCGTGTCTGTGCGCCCAGGGCAGGAGCAGAGCCCGCAGCAGAGGCAGGAGCCGCGGCAGGAGCCGGCCATAGCGGCAGCTCGCCGTGCCCAGGACCGCAGCCGCAGCTCTCCCCTGCCGGCCACAGCAGCAGCCGCTCGCCTCCCAGGCTCCGGCGCTTCCCGAAGACGAGGGGCCCGGCCCCCCGCGCGCCCTGGAGCCCTGCCGCGACAGGAGCCGCCGGCGCCGCAAAGGGCAGCACAGAGGGCGCAGGTTGAGGAGGAGGACGTGAGGCTCGCTCTGGGCCGCGCTGGGGCAGCTCTGCCCTCCCGGCCTTCGCCTTGAGCCTTTCGCTTCTTTTCCATGAGCCCTGATCCCCGTCCTTGGCCAAGGGCCCCCGCAGCCCTTTGCAGGGCTGCAGGAAAAGCTCCCTCAGTGTCAGAATCACAGAATCACGGGCTTGGACGACACATTTTCAAGATGATCGAGTGTCCAACCCACGCCCTAACACCTCAACTAAAGCACGGCAGCGAGTGCTGCATCCAATTTTCTTTTAAAGGCTTGCAGGGATGGTGAGTCCACCAGCTCCCTGGTGGGCTCTGTCCCAGGAAGAACCAAGATGACACTGGGGCCTTCTACCCCCCGGCATTTGAAGCTCTGGAAGTTTGTCTTTCTGCTTAAGCAAAGACCATGGAAAAGGACTGGGAAAAGTATTCACAAATAGAGTAGCCTACAGAGCTCTAAATAGATGTGTAAAGAATCCTGAAAAGATAAAAAAGAAAAAAAAAAGGCAAAACATAAATGGCGTCAGCAAAGTCTTGGGCATGAACACATAGCTGCAGAGGGTCTTGTCAGCCCTATTTCTTTGTATTTCTGGGAACCAGAGGAATACTGCTTGAGCATCTGGGGAGATGGGTTTGGGAGGTAAAATTTCATTTCTTTTTTCTCCTTGGGGCAGTTCCTGTTCGTAGCATCAGCTGAGCCTCTCTCCAGCCTGATGCCTGTTCTGATTGTTGCAGCAGAATAATTGATGGCAGACAGAAGACACGGACACTTGGAGAGACGTGACTTTTTCCAGTGCCAGCTGTGAGTGGGAGTCAGAAGAAAAACTCCCGAAAACACAACTGGATCGGAAGATTGCCTTCCGTTTCATTCCGTAAAGAATCTCTAGATCCACTTGTGAATTGTCAGTTGTTTGTTAAGGATGGGAAGTTCTCTTTGATGATTTTTTCATGTGGTTTGGAAGTGGATGAGGCTGTCGTTCATTCACAAACTGCAGACCAAAGTGCCTTTGGAAGGTGGCCCACGTGGCAGTTTTTGCCCAGCCATGGTACTTGTGGATATAAGAAAGAACAGGCAATGGTATTTGCAGCCAAAACCGAGCAAAGCTTGGCTCAGCTCCCCAAAACATCCCGGGGAGATAGAGGCCTCCAGCTGTTCCTAGAAATCAGCAGAGTTGCAGCCAAATGGTTGTGTAGCACTAAGTGCAATCTCTTTGCTGGGATCAGAGCCTTGCTCAACTGAAGAAGCAGAAAGATCAGCAAGGAGTTCCCAAAGGCCCATCACGTTTTTAGTTTTTTTTTTTTGCACATCTTGTATAAGTTTACAACTAAATGTGTGTTTGCAGTTCAGCTAACGAGAGAAAAAAAAAAGTGAAAGGAGAACACAGGCTAGCCCTGTGCTGCCCAGGCAGGGAGAGCCCCGGGATGGCCCAGGGGATGGAGCATGGCCACTGCTCGGGCTCTCTTCCATCCTGTCTGTGGGTATGTCCCCAGGAGATAGGATGGCATGGCATGGCATGGCATGGCATGAGGCCAAGTTGGCTGCAGGCTCCAGCCCTGCAGCCCAGCTCTACCACTCACACTCCTGTGGAGTCTGGGACAGCACCACCTCGTCAGTCTCCTGTGCTGGGGCAGGTGCAGGGCCTTCTTCCTCCTCCTCCTCCTCCACCCAGGCCATCTTTGGCGCTCTCGACGGTCTCTGCTCCATGTCTCTGACTGGATTTGTGGCAACTTGCAGGAGATATGCCTTGGAAAACTGCAAGTCACCAAGTCCTGCAGTTGTGCCTGTAAGGCACGTTCAAGTGAGAAGCCTCAAGAAGGCTGCAGGACAGCAAGTCCTGCACTTGATCTCAGGCAAATCCAGTGGTCTGGCCTGAAGATCAGCTGCAGGAACAATGCCTCAGAAAAGCTCCTGATTGGACACGAACGAGCGCGCTGTGCGGGGGCTCCTCACAGCACCACTCTGCCCCGTCCTGTCCCGTCCTGTCCCGTCACATGCTCCGAGCACTGTGGCCTGCTCTTGTCACCGCCAGCTCCTATGCCACAATGTGTAACAAAGGGCCCATGACCTGGGAAACACGGGTCCGAGGGTCCTGGAGCTCTCTGCCTGTGTGGCAGAGCCCATAGCACAGGCTGTGCAGGGCCATGGGCCCCAAAGGCTGGTGAGGCCTGAGCTGTGCAGGCACGTGGGCCCCGTTCCTGTCGCATGTTGGGGCACAGCGCAGCAGGGTCAGCACCACGTTCGCAGGATGTTGTTCAGGCAGCCTGACAATGTCAATTTGCAGCCTGGCATCCACAGTGACATTGGACAGTAGACTCTGGTGAATGCTCCTTACAGTGGCTGGCACCTGGAAGAGGCATGGGGGAGATTTTGAGTGCTGTCAAAGGCAGTAACTTGCCCAGCTTCCCCCAAGAAGTTCTTCCCTTCCTGTGACACTGTGCTGGCCTAAAAGACTGAGGTGGCTCAGTGACCATGGCTTGAGAGGGGACACAGGATCCTGGCAGGCCTCCAGGCCTGGCCCCAGGCTGCTTAGCTGCTGCTGAGAAGGAACAGCACTCTCCTCAAAAAAATCCTTGGTGGGAGCTTGAATCCCAGTGGGAGGGGGCGTGGTGTCAATATTTGAGATGTCCTCAGTCTCTCCATTGTCAGTGTTTGTGATGGCCACATGCTCCGTCATTGATGTGGGAAGAGCCTTTGCCCAGCTATACATCACTGAGGCGTCAAAGTCTGGTGAGAGCTCAGCCAAATCTGCACTGACATCAGGCTCTGCCTGGAGCTTGCTCAGCCTGGAGTCAGGCTCATCTGTGCCCTCAGCAGCTGCGGTGCCTGTCCTACATCGAATGCACGGGAATTTTCCGAACATCTGCAGGAGAATTTAAGGCAGGGAAGGCAGGGATGTTCCATGGCATGCTCCAAGCCTGGTGCTCAGCTGAGCAGGGCCACCACGCTCCCCTCCACAAGGAATGGCAGGAAAGGCAGATCCCTGTATGGGTCCTGCCCTCTGAGCTGCTGGAGCAACTGGAGTGCGATGTGAGAGCGCAAAGGGACCAAGTGACGGCGCTCAGTGCTGAGGTGTCGATGGGGCAGGGCCCAAGGGCAGACGCAGGAGGAGCAGCGGGCCTGGTGCCCCCTGAGCCTGTCCCTAGGCCAGGGTTCAGCCCAGCGCCTGAGGCACAGAGAGGATGACCAGGTAGTAAGCAGAGCCCAATTGCAGAAACTCAGAGCCAGGGCAAAAACGTCCCTGTCGTCCCCATCAGAGGTGCAGGCGCTGTGCAGTGGCCAATCCTCCATGACACAGAGCAGTGTTGGCAGCACTTTCTCCACGGCTGGTCGCAATGATCCTATGGCTTTCCACATCATTGCAGCAGCTCTGTGGGATCAGAGCTCTGTGTCAGGGGTCTCTCAGTCCCAGTACCATGCCCTGTGCAGCTGTGGGGGCCCAGGTGACAGAGCCCCGGTGCCCTGAGGGGCAGGGAGGGAGCATTGGCAGCAGGCTTGGGAAACGGGGGCCCGAGGGTCCTGGAGCTCTCTGCCTGTGTGGCAGAGCCCATAGCACAGGCTGTGCAGGGCCATGGGCCCCAAAGGCTGGTGCGGCCTGAGCCGTGCAGGCACGTGGGCCCCGTTCCTGTCGCATTTTGGGGCATAGCGCAGCAGGGTCAGCACCACATCCGCAGGGTGTTGTTCAGGCAGCCTGACAATGTCAATTTGCAGCCTGGCATCCAGAGCAACATGGGTCTGTAGACTCTGGTGGATGCCCCTTACAGTGGCTGGCACCTGGAGGGTGCATGGGGAACACCTGGAGCACTGTCCAAGGCAGCAACTTGCCCAGCTTCCCCCAAGAAGGTCTTCCCTTCCTGTCACACTTTGCTGGTCTGAAAGGCTGAGGGGGCCCAGTGAGCATGGCTTGAGGGGACACACAGTCTTGGCAGGCCTCCAGGCCTGGCCTCGGGCTGCTTAGCTGCTGCTGAGAAGGAGCAGCACTGTCTTTGAAAAAATCCATAGTGGGAGCACAAATCGCAGTGGGAGCGGGCATGTTGCCAATGTTTGTGATGCCCTGGGTCACTCTGCTGTCTGTGTTTCTGATGGCCATGCTCTGTCATTGCCATGTGAATAGCCTTCACTCCTTGATAAGTCGCTGCATTGTTCCTGCGTCTGCTGTCCATTCTGGGGTGGCGTGAGGCTGTTTCTGGAAGTTGGTGGGCCTGGAGTCAGGCTGGGCTGGGAGCTGAGATGCTGTGCTGCCAGACTCGCTATGCTGAATAGGCAGGAATTTTGTGAACATTTTCAGAAGAAAGGGCAGGGAAGGCAGGGATGTTCCATGGCATGCTCCACTCGTGGTGCTGGGCTGAGCAGGGACAGCAGGCCCAGCTCAGGTGGGGATGGCTGCAGGTGCCTTCAGGGTTTTGCGCACGTGGCCACGGCCAGGTTCCTGCTCTTGTGTCTTGTCCAGGGCTGCATCTGGCAAAGAGCGAGCGCAGCCAGAGCTGAGGGGCTGCAGGAGAGGCCGGAGAACACAGTCCAGCCCTGTGCTGCCCAGGCAGGGAGAGCCCCAGGATGGCCCAGGGGATGGAGCACGGCCACTGCGGGGTGTCTGCCCTGCCTCTGTTCCATCCTGCCCATGGGCATGTCCCCAGGGGATGGGATGGGATGGGATGGGATGGGATGGGATGGGATGGGATGGGATGGGGCCAAGCTGGCTGCAGCCATCATCACTGTTGCCCAGCTCTGCCACTCACCATCCTTCAGTGGCTGGAACTGCTCCAGTTTTTCAGGCCCCTGTGCTGGGGCAGCTTCAGGCCTTCTCTTTTTATTCCGTCTGAAGATTTTGAAGAGGCCAAGGAATTTACCCTGCCATGCCTGAGTCTGGCTTCAAGGGCACCTTCCCTTGAGATGGCTCAGGAAAGCTCCAAGTCCGCAAGTCCTCAAGCGCACCTGCCAAACACAAGCCTCGCGAAGGCCACGGGCCACCAAGGCCCGCAGTCTTGCCACGAGGTCACCTGTAGGAACAACGCCTCGGAAAAGCTCCGGGTTGGACACGAACGAGCGCGCTGTGCGGGGGCTTCTCACGGCACCGCTCTGTCCTGTCCTGTCCCGTCACGTGCTCCAAGCACTGTGGCCTGCTCCTGTCACCGCCAGCTCCTTTGTCCCCACGTGTCACAAAGGGCCCTTGGACACCCGTTCCATGTTACGGTGACCGTGCTGCACCGTGTCACCAAGGGCCCGTGCACACACTGCCGCCTGCCCTGGGGCCGCCCCCAGCCCAGCCAAAGTGGCCCAGGCTGGAAGGAATGCCTGGCCCCAGGTGTCTAAGGCAGCCCCACAGGATCTTCAGGAAGGGCTCAGAGCATCAGCAAACGCTGCCCTGCTCTGCGGGCTCAGGGCAGCAGAAGGAGCCCCCAGGGCTGCCGACGCAGCTGCACCGGGAAGGGCACGGGGCCTTCCAGGGAAGCTGGCACGGCCTCCTTGGGACACGTCCCAGCCCGTGGCCATCCTAAAGCCGCGGGTGTGATGACACACACAAGGAACGTGTGGGCCCGGGCACCAACGCTGCTCTGAGCCCTGGGGCCCGGGCAGTGCTGCCATCAGCAGCTGTGGCAGAGTCCCTGCCCAAGCAGAGCTGCCACCCCCCAAGCCCTGGCAGGGCTGGTGCCCGTCTCCTGCCCCAGAGACCTGTGCCCCCGGGGGGCTTCTGTGCCACAGGGAGCCAAAGCCCACGTGCATTGGGGGCTGATGGCCAGAGCACCTGGAGCAACTGCTGGCAACACTTGGTCTCTGTCAGAAGCTCTTGCTCCATGCTGGAATTATTTTCTCATTGAAGTAATTTCCTGCACCACAAATACATGTTTGCCATGAAGACACAGAAGAATCTGGCGTCAAGGAATCCTCACTTCAGGAAAGCTTTACTTCCCATTGCTCAGCTCAAGTAATCCTATAGCTGAGAGGGCGGCACTTGGCAAACAGAACTGGCTGAAAATGAACGGGACAGAAATCAGTAACTCTGAAAGTTTTATTTGCTGTCAAACACATCCCACACACCCAGCGCTACGCAATCTTCATCCCACTGCTCCAAACTGGGATCCCACTTCTCCCAATCTCCTTCAAACCCCATCTCACCGTGGTGGCTTTGGAATTGAAGGAGTTTGGCCTGGGACTGAGTTTTTTTGAGGAGGGAACATCCAATCTGAGAGGGGTTTGAGCCTTTATGGGTTAAAATACATTTGTTTCCACTGGGATTTGAAAGGTTTTGAGGTGACAGATGAATCCCTCTTGGCTTTTGGAGTGCAAAGAAATGGAGAAGAAAACAAAATTAAGGTGAAACTAGAAGGAGAAGCAGCCAGGTGTGTTCCCAACATGGATCACAGGGAATGTGAGTGACCAGGGCTGTGCCCAAAGTGCCTCCTCCAGTGGGGGATGGAGCTGGAGCTGTTGCCCGATAGATAAATGACACAAAACTCGGAAAAGTTTTGTGCGGTGCTTTATTGAGGCCCCGAGGGTCCGTGGACTCACGTCCCAAGCCAGAACCCCAATTTCTCGGGTACAGGTGCTCTTCTTTATACACATAATTCATAACAAAATATCCAAGAAACAGTTCAGCTTGAATAACCGACAAACCCCCTTGCAATACATTCCTGAGCTCAAAAACAAAATCATCCATCTTCTACCTATCACATTGTGCTGACTCAGAAAAACCGGCTAAACTTGTAACCTTCCCTATACTAGTTAATTATTTATCAAGTTCCTAAGACTACCTGCTAAGTTACACACAAAACTCAACACACAGCTTCCACAAAAAAAACCGATTCACACAACTCATAATTAAATATTTTGCTAAATTTCATTTCTTTTCCAACATTTCCCCCCTTTTGAGCATCCTTCAGTCCTGCTGCAAGGATGCTCAACTAACAGTATTGACAGTAATGTCTTCATAACGAGGTGGGGAGTGTTCTTCATTCTGCCGCCCACGGGTCATCGCCTTCAGCAGCCGGAGAGATCGCTTCCTTTCCCTTTCGATCACACCTAGAAGGCATCTATATACAATCCATGTAGTCACTAAAAATACCAAAAACATTAGTGCATACTCTATGGCAGACGTAATCCAGCCAGACAGGTGAAGCCCCAAGGAATCAAATACTGCTCCTATCCAATTATGCTGTGCTTCCTTTTCAATTTCCTTGGTTTTTGTTTCCACTTCTGCCAATTGGGAAATATCTTTCTCAACTTCAAGTGTAACATTTGGAATATGCACACAGCAATGATCAATGCTCCTACTCAGGTAACCACAAACTCCGTGTTCTTTTAACAGTAGCAAATCCAATGCCATTCTGTTTTGTAGGGTCATTCTTGATGTGGCTTGCAATTGCAAATTTAAATCTTTAAATCCCTTCTTAGTAGCTGCTGCCAACCTTTCTGTCTGTCCTAACAAGTTGTCAAGCATTTCCCTATTTCGATATGTCGCAATTGGAGGGAATAATGACTCTAATATCCATCCAAATTTTACTCCTGAGCCAGGTTCATGTCACTGCTCCTCTAGGGAGCTTTCCCTCTTTTTGAGCCCTTTCTTTTGGGTCAATTTATTCTGTTTCCAGTATGGACACAGTGTGGGAACCCCTAGGGTGATTTGTGTTACTGATCCATCTAGGGGTAAATGTGTGGTCCACTGTCCGTGTCCCAACACCCAAACCAGATTTCCAGGGCTGTGCACAGCAGTATATCTGCAATCTATAGGCCCATTCATAAACTCGTGGCTCACCGTGTGATCATATCCCCTACACTCACATCCCCATTTTAATGCCATTTTCACCGGTACCAATCCGATTCGGTCTTCCGGTGTATCACATGTAAAAACCTCAGTACAATTCCAATCCTCTTTCTGCGGCCTAAACTCTCGGGAAGATGTAGACATGATGATGGCTCTATAATGTGACTGATTCTTTACTCCTGACCATTGAATACACCATTGCACTTCCCCAAGGTAACTATAATGTTCCAAAATACTGGGTCCCCATAATGTCTTCCAGCTTTTCCAGGTGTCAAAATTCTGTGTAACATTTTGACAACTCATCTCATTTCGCTGAGATTTCGTTTTTATTCGTATTGTATTGCATGGCTCATCTACTGGGGTTGCAATCAAACACTTCCTGGTATTTTGAATCCAACCATAATAAGTGGGTTTCTTTTCACATTCCTCTTTAGTCATAACCCGAACAGTCATACACAAATCCTTCCATACCTCTACCGATTTGGGGACTGACTGGCAAGACCATGAAACATTCTTAAATGATTCGGGCATTTTGGTTACCGGTATGATTCCCCAGGGAATTGGTTCACCTGCAGCATGTGGTAATGGCAAACAAGCTGTTATTTTAGTCACATTCTGCATAATCCCAAAATCCCTAATCAATCCTACCACTAAATTTTTCTGCTCAGCACTTTGTTCTATTGTATTGTTAGCCTCCCGTCTACTCCTTCTACCATGTCTCTGTAAAGATAACATCATTCTGTCATGCCTCCCCCATGCATCTTTAGCTGCCCAACACCAATATTCTCCTGTATCGTTTGTGGTTACCTTGGTAAGATTCAGTACCGTGTTTCCTTGTTGTTTATCCTGATCCCCGCCGACACCTTTCTTGCCTCGGCTTCTTTCGGCCCCCCGTTGCCATATTGCAATAACTTCACCGGCCTCAACTTTCTGGCTGTCAAGTTTAACACAAGTTAATTGAACATCCATCCCTGTAACTTTTGTTTCTTCAGCCTGTACTAAAGTAGACCTTTGAACGGGTATTAGTCTCATGATCACCAGCAGTAGTATAATTAAGAAGGCGGCTTTGCGCAGAAGATCATCCTGGTTGGAGACAGTATCTGGGTTTCCCATCGGAGCGGTGCCTTCTTTACCCTGGTGTAATGGATCCAAACATCCATCCCCTGGACCTTCACCGCCGTGTAGGTTGTCATCATCACCTGGTGGGGTCCGCTCCATGATTCCTGTAGCGGATCCGTGATCCACTTCTTGACGTACACCTGGTCCCCAGGCTGAATGTCGTGGACAGGGTTCTCCAGCGTGAGCGGTCTATTTCACTGCAACGTATTTCTTAAAGAGTTCAAAATCTTATTCAGTGACATAACATACTCTGCAATTGCCTGGTCCCCGCTCACATGTACCTCCCCTTTTAATACAGTTGCATGATATGGTTTGCCATATAGTATCTCATATGGACTTACACCTACCTTTTCCCTTGGTTTTATTCGAATCCTGAGTAGGGCCAAAGGCAAAGCTTGAGGCCAGTGCAGTTTAGCTTCCTGGCAAATCTTTTTAATTTGCCCTTTCAGGGTTTGATTCATTCTTTCCACCTGCCCACTAGACTGAGGTCTCCAGGGGGTATGCAAACCCCAGTTTATATCTAACATTCGTGCTACATCCTGCACTACCCCAGCTATAAAGTGCGGTCCCCTATCTGATGACAATCCTAAAGGTACTCCAAATCTTGGTATTATTTATTTTAACAGGGTTTTTACCATCTCCTTAGCCTGATTAGTTCTACATGGAAAAGCTTCTGGCCACCCTGAAAATGTACATACGTACACTAGCAAGTATCTGTATCCTTGTGCCCTAGGCAATTCGGAAAAATCGACTTGCCAGTAATCTCCTAGTTGTGGCCCAATTTGCAATTTTCCCATCTGTACTTGTCTCCTTACTACTGGATTATTTTTCAAACATACCGGGCACATTGCATTAACTCTTTTTGCCATTGTTAACATCTGATTAGAGAATATCTCATTCTTCAAAAATTTTACCAATACTTCTGCCCCCCAATGGCATTTATTGTGTTCTGTTTCCAAAATAAATTTCATTATGCGGGTAGGTACCACTATTTGTCCCATTGGCGTAACGTACCACCCGAGTTGGTTCCTCTGTGCTCCTAGCAAGTTTATTAGCTTTCCATCTTCTATCGAATATTTAGGCTCCTGATTCAGATATGGGGTAGCTGGATTTGTTCTTACCGGTATCAATGCCATTTGAGTCCATACTTCCCGTGCCACTTGCCGTGCTGTAACATCAGCAAATCGATTTCTTTTGTAAACGTCTCCCTCCGCAGTCTGATGTCCCCTGACATGCATCACTGCAACTGCTTTGGGACAATGTACCGCATCCAGTAGCTGTAGCACTTCTTCCCGGTGCTTGATATTGGCTCCCTGTGAATTCAAAAGCCCCCTTTCTTTCCATAATGCCCCATGTACATGAACCACACCAAAGGCGTATTTAGAATCTGTCCAGATATTAACCCTTTTGTCCTTGCTCAAATACAGAGCTCTGGTAAGTCCAATCACCTCTGCTTTCTGGGCCGAAGTTCCAGGTAACAAAGCCTTTGCTTCTATTACCTGATCCAAAGTTACCACTGCATATCCAGCGTAGCGAGTCCCATTCTCGACAAAACTGGATCCATCAGTGTATAGTTCCTGTTCAGGTTCTTCCAATGGTTCATCTTTAGGTCGGGTCTGCTGGCATATACTTGCTCAATCACCTCTACGCAATCGTGCACCAGTTCCCCAGCCTCCTGGTCACTACGTAGAAACTCTGCTGGATTGACATGATTAGTAGTCCTTATTTCGATATCATCCTGCTCTCTCAGGATAGCCTGGTATTGCAACATTCGGTTTGATGATAGCCAGTGACCCCCCTTTTGCTCCAAAACAGCCATGACCATATGGGGAACAAACACTTTCATTTTTGCCCCCAAAGTCAATTTCCGGGCCTCTTGAATAAGGATTATTGTTGCTGCCACGGCCCGTAAACACGAAGGCCACCCGGAACTTACCGAATCCAGTTGTTTAGGGAAGTATCCTACTGGCCTCTTCCATGATCCCACCTTCTGGGTGAGGACCCCCAATGCCAGTTTTTGCCTCTCATTCACATACAACTGGAATTCCTTGGTCAGGTCAGGGAGTCCCAAGGCTGGGGCCTCTTTCAGTGCCTGCTTCAGCTCCTGGAAGGCCTTCTTTCGCTGTGTTGTCCACTCCAGCTGATGCTGCTTCAGGGCCTCATACAGTGGCTTGGCTAGGAGACCGAAATTCATGATCCACAGTCGACACCATCCCACCATTCCTAGAAAAGATCTCAATTCTTGATGACTACGAGGCAAAGGAATAGCACATATTGCTTCTATTCGGTTTACTCCCAAACGTCTCTGTCCCAGTGTGATCTCGCAACCGAGATAAATGATGCTATTTTTGAGCAGTTGAGCTTTTTCCTTAGAAACCCGATACCCTGCTTGGCCCAGCATGTTGAGTAATTTAATTGTTAATTCCACACACATTTCCCTTTCCTTAGTAGCCAGAAAGATGTCGTCCATGTACTGCAGAACTATATACAAGGATGGGGATATTGTTACCTGGGTTGTCTTCCACACCTCTAGCTCCTTGGCCAGTTGTTTTCCAAAAATAGTAGGGCTGTGTCGGTACCCTTGTGGGAGTCTGGTCCACGTAAGCTGTTTCTTCCTCCCAAAATCAGGATCTTCCCACTCGAAGGCAAAATATTTCCTACTCTCTACTGCCAGTGGGATGCAGAAGAAGGCATCTTTAAGGTCAATCACTGAGAACCATTTAAACTCCTCCAATACAGATGTTAACAAGGTATAAGGATTTGCAACAACTGGGTGTATGTCTTTCACTATTTCATTAATAGCCCTTAGGTCCTGTACCAAATGATACTTACCATTAGGCTTCTTCACTGGAAAAATTGGAGTATTATACTCCGATTCACATTCCTGTAATATTCCTTGAGCCAAAAATTGTTTAATTAACGGGGCTACTCCCCTCCTTGCCTCAAGCTTCAAGGGGTATTGCTTTACCCTCACTGGTTGGGCCCCTTCCTTTAGTTCCACTTTTACTGGCTGTGCTGCTTTAGATTTTCCAGGGGCCCCTGACTCCCATACCCAGGGTACTACAGCCTGCTCAATTTCTTCTGGAATAGGAGAGGCATCCACTTCCTTGATCACAAAAAGGCCTGCTATTTGTTCCTCAGGTATTTCCAATTTCACCCTTCCCTTTTCAAATATTATTTTCACATTAAGTTGGGACAACAGGTCCCTGCCAAGAAGGGGTGTGGGGCAATTTGGCATATACAAAAATTGGTGATCTAATTGTTTCCCCCCAAACCTAAGATTTAAAGGTTGTAAAAATGGTTGTTTCTCTAGCTTCCCTGTTGCCCCCACCACCTGTACCATTGTATCACTCAAAGGTCCCAGTCGTTTATTAAGTACAGAATATGTACTCCAGTATCTACCATAAATTCTTGATCCTTTCCGTTTATCTCTAAAACTACCCTCAAATCCCGTTCTAGTCAGCTCTGGTTCTGATAGTTTCCCAAAACTAGTGCTTGAGCAACATCGGCTGGTCCTCCCGCAGAAGCATTCCCCATTGCCCTTATTCCCACATTTCCCATGCCCATTCCTCCCCTGACCGGGCATTCATTTTTCCAGTGTCCTAATTGTCGGCAAAACGCACACTGGTTTGGATCCAACCTCCCCGTGTTAGGTGCAAACCCAAATCCTCCCCGACCTCTTGCCATCCCCCTCTGTCCACGATTTGCTCCTCCCCAACCTCGGCCCCGAAAGCCTGCCCCTGTCATCACAGCCAAAATAGCAGCTTGTTGTCTTTTTGCAGTTTCTTCTTCTCTATTATTATATACCTTCCATGCTACCTCCAGCATTTTATCCAAACTCCGGGTATCCTCCCCTTCCAACTTTTGTAACTTTTTCCTAATATCCTCTTGCGATTGCCCCATAAACAACAATGCCAATTGAAGTTTTCCTGATTGCTCCTCTACATCTAAATTTGTAAACTTCCGAGCCGCATCCTTTAACCGTTCCAAAAAAGCAGAAGGAGACTCATTCTTGTCCTGCTTAACCGAATACAACTTAGACCAATTCATAGTCTTAGGTATTCCTGTTCTAATTCCTTCCACCAGCAATTCCACCTTTAGTTCCAATAAACCAGTATTACAGGAATTCCACCTTTAATTCCAATAAACCAATATTACCTTCTCGCCGTCCTTCCCAAAAACCAAACAGGAGGCGAGTCCTGATCCTGCGTACTTAAACGTACGTCTTATGGTCAGGGTCTAGGCTTTTCCACCACCAAATCCAAATCCAATTACCACCTTTTAATATAAAGCACCTTCAGGCTTACCTTATGCAGCTTGTCTGACAGGCATGGGAGTCGGAGCACGGATCGATGACTCCTCCAAGAAGCGCTCGGTGCCGGCACGGAGTGAATCGAGGCGCGAGCCGCCCCGGCTGCCTTCGGAGAGTCCTGCCGCGGTTCGCCAAAAAGCTGTTGCCCGATAGATAAATGACACAAAACTCGGAAAAGTTTTGTGCGGTGCTTTATTGAGGCCCCGAGGGTCCGTGGACTCACGTCCCAAGCCAGAACCCCAATTTCTCGGGTACAGGTGCTCTTCTTTATACACATAATTCATAACAAAATATCCAAGAAACAGTTCAGCTTGAATAACCGACAAACCCCCTTGCAATACATTCCTGAGCTCAAAAACAAAATCATCCATCTTCTACCTATCACATTGTGCTGACTCAGAAAAACCGGCTAAACTTGTAACCTTCCCTATACTAGTTAATTATTTATCAAGTTCCTAAGACTACCTGCTAAGTTACACACAAAACTCAACACACAGCTTCCACAAAAAAAACCGATTCACACAACTCATAATTAAATATTTTGCTAAATTTCATTTCTTTTCCAACAGAGCAGCGCACGAAGCTCTTCCCGCACTCGGGGCACTCGCAGG
This sequence comes from Setophaga petechia, assembly GCA_024362935.1. Taxonomy (NCBI): domain Eukaryota; kingdom Metazoa; phylum Chordata; class Aves; order Passeriformes; family Parulidae; genus Setophaga; species Setophaga petechia. Next base: position 38,923,995 of record JANCRA010000005.1, on the reverse strand, counting down.
GCTTCCCTTACTGGTGCCTCCGCTGGTGTTTGGTCAAGTGAGAGCTCTTGTGAGAAGCTCTTCCCACACTGGGGACATATGGACAGCTTTTTAATGAGACACAGTCCATGGGAAAAGCAACGTGAGAAAGCAACAGCTGCCTAATTCAAGGAAATGGTTTCTTTGAGCAAGAAGTTGTTTGGTAAATTATGTGATAACAGGAGGTAAAAAAGAAGCCACAAACATCTTCAGAAAAGGTGGGACTGATTTTTTTAGCTAACCAATAGTGAGCTTTAGTTTTGCAATATGTATGAGCCTTATTACTGTGATTATAAAAGTAATTCTGTTAATCAATAAAGTCGAGATTTGTGTGCATTAGAGGATGAGCAAGTCTCCCGTCTACCTCGTCAAATGGTGACCCCCGACCACGGACGAGCGACGTAAGACAGTTTGGGTCCTGAGCAGCCGGGACGGCAAATAAGTGCAAACGAAGAGGGCCAGTAAGCCGCACCGTGCCGTGGGTGACCGTACAGACGAGCCTGGCCGATACATGCTGCCGAGACCTTGAGGAGGCTGCAACAGCGCTGACGAATTAGGTATGGAAAGGCAAGCAGCATATGATTTATTTACCGCTTTCTTGCAAAAGCGGCAGATTAAGGGGATAGATCTGACAAAGGAGTTACCGGGACTCCTGCCATATAGGTCTGCTAAGGGAATATTCGTAAATCCTTGTACCGTACATGAGATAACAGAGTGGCGTAAGTTTGGGGAGGTGCTCTGGGAACCTATGTTAGAAGATGATAAAACGGCTAAAAAGATGGGAAAACTTTGGAGAGTGGTTCATAATGAGCTTCTCATCAGCAGTATCAGGCAGAACAGAAGGCAGCGGTGCAGGCATCTGCTGCTTATACGAAAAACAGAACCTGTGAGGGAGATTTATCCCAAGTCACTATATTACCCCGTGTTTAATAGGGTGTCTTTGCCTCCTCCGGCACCACCGCCTCTTAATTCTGGTACCGAGGCAGCGAGTGAGCCGTCTGCACCCCCCGGAGAGAATGATTCATGGCCAAAACCAGCCCCGGCTGTCCTCCCTTGGGGCAGTGAGCCGATCCCTGGGGCGGAAAGCGACCTAGCGGGGGCTACTGCCACGGGACAGGGGGAGGCTTGGGCTGTGCTGGTGGAAGAGTGCTTGGAGAAAGGGGATGTTGGTGCAATTAATGCGGCTACACAAATAACATGCCCGGTGACTTTTCCAACTCAGGCGGGGGGAGGTCTGCGAGCAATAACAACTGCTCTGGACTGGAAGTCGCTATCACAGTTGCGATCGGGAGTTAGTCAGGTTGGAGTGACAGCAGATGAGTTTATGGAGCTAAGAGTGTTTCTTTGCATCGAAACTCAGGCTCTGACAGGACCAGATAAGTGCCGAGAGGCTATGAGATTGATTAGTCTGGCTATAGACAGAGTAAAAGAACCTGGAATTAAGCAGGGCCAGGAAGAATCTTTTGGTTTGTTTATAGAGAACGCTGCTGCAGCAATAGAGAAAGCAGGGGTACCTGATTATGCGTCAGAGGCTATGTTGAAACAGTGTGCTCTTCAGGACAGCAGGCAGGCTGCGAGGAATGTGCTTAACACGTTAGGTGCGAATTGGGCCATAAAAGAGGCATTAGGGAGAATAGCTCAGATGCCAGTAGGATCAAAAGCATTCTTGCTGGATGCTATCAAACAGCTGGGGTTAGGGTTACAGGAGCAGGTAAAGGTTTCCCAAGATCAAGTGTTAGTTGCTCTTGCTCCTCTTCAAAGTCCGACGCAGTTAAGCCGGCTCCACAAGGAAACCTTATGTGATGCTACCGATGTCCCTGCCTCCAACCTGCCACCACAGGAAGCCTCTGACTGCACCTGGCAGCCGCTGTAGAAATCACGCTGATGACTCCGCACCCACAAACAAAACATCCTGACGAGGTTAAAGGACCTATTGTTATGCGAGGTTGAGCGATGGGTGCACTGCTTTCAGGGAGATCATCTGCCTCTATGCTTGGATTATTTGTTTTACCTGGAATTATTGATGCAGATCTTACTGGGAAAATTATGGTTATGTTACACACCCCCTTTCCACCACTTTCAAATTAACAAGGGGCGATTCTTGGAATACCGAACGGGCTACTGACTGGTTTACGTCCACTTCTTAAAGGAACACACCCGACAAGTCCGACCTGTGTTACTCCGGAGCAGCAGCACATTCTTCAGCAAATTATGCACTGTGTTACTCAAGGACAAGTTTATCGGCGGGACCCAGAGTTGTCTATACACCTGACAATTTGGCACGGTCCCAAATACCTCCTTGGTGCACTGACTCAGTTGCAAAAGAAAACGGGGGAGATACGGGGGCTGTGTGGGTGCCTGCCAGGTGAACTGGGCCTGTTCTTGATGCAGTGACTGACAAGCAAGCTACGACCGCTGCTGTTACAGCTGAAAGGACACTCGAAGGCTGTTGACGGGACTGTGGCCTGCTGCCAGACCTTTGGGGGACTGGTTACAAGTGTTGGGTCGCTGTTGGAATATTACATACGGGGTCCAGTGGGTCAAAAATGTCTTGATTGTAATAACCTGATTGTGCTGCTTGAGTAACTTTGTATTGCAGGGGCTGTGGCAAAACCTTTTGGATAAGAACAGTCTGTAGTATGTGAATTGTGGTGTAACAGGTGTTCATTTAACCATAACTTTAACAACTAGCAGAGAGAGCGGCAAGAACAAACAGGATGAAGAGTCAGTTTGGCTTTAGAGCATTTTGAAATACCTGAGCAAAAGATCCTAATTTGTTATTGTTAACAACTAAAGCATATCTTTAAAAGGGTTACAGCTCAGAGTAAGTCTCATATTGTCTCTGCGAAGTATAGACAATTAGTACAATTGTGAAAAACGCCAATCACTTGCTTTTGAAATTGTTAAAAGTTTAATAGTAATGGATTGGTTATGAAAATAGTAATACAATTGGAGATATAGTAATTTGGATAATTTAAATCAGGACAATATGAGACAATAAAAGCAAAGAGTTGCAGACATCCAGGTACCTTTTCCTGGGCATCATGAGGCCAAAAAAGGACACCTGTTAACAAAGGATTAACCCTTCAAAACAATAGCCTGTTGCATATTCATAAACTTCATGCACGATGCTTAAATTCCATTCAAACAGAGGATTTTGTCTGGTTAGTGTCAACTTTTTCCTTTTAATCCTAACAGTGCCTTCAAAGCGGGAAGAAGTTAGTTTCTTCTAATAAGAAGGCAGTAAATTTCCTTTCTTGGAGTGATTTAAGTGTCCTGTGGCTGCTATCTAGCTGCAAGACTTTTCTGTTTAACAAAGCATCTTACATAGCATAGTTTCTATTTTAACAATTTTTATAACTTAAAGCTATATTCATTACAGCACATGTGGTGTTTGTTTTAGTATTTGCAAAAAGCCAATTATAAAATACATGCATTCTTCACAGTACCCATAACAGAGCATTCTGTGATAAGGCTAATTAGCAGAGATCCCAACAAAGAACCAAATCAGTGCTTGAGTAGATTACAAGAGAAAACGACCACGATTAAGGACAGTAAAAGGTAAAAGGAATAGGAGGAGAAAGAGGCGTGAAGAAAAATGAAGTTTAGCTGTGTTGTATTGCTTGGTGTTGTAGTAGCCAGGTGGCAGAAATTGCACGCTTTAATTAGTTAAGAGATAGCATTTGGGTATCATTAGCAAAACAAACAAACTAATCATCGCTTTGCTTTAGTTTAGGAAGAGTTACTAATTTTTTTCGAACTTGTCTTATAAATTTACCTGTTTGGTTTCCAGGGGAATTTCGTGGTTTTGGGAACAGTGACAGTTTGTGTAAAAACTTGTCTTCTTTGGCCCGTTGCCAACATCAAAGCAAACAGGATGGATGCCAGCAGTGTGAGTTAATATTGTCCTTGAACACATCCCTGCACTTCCCCCAAGAGGAGTTGGATCTCTTTGGGAATGCGAATGCCATCCTTACAAACAATTTGCAAGGGGGGAGTAGGTTAAGCATTGACTCTTAAATGCCCAAGATTTAAATAAGAATAGAGTGAAATAGGGCTAATTTAGACTCAGCTCTGAAATGGCATACCAGTAAAACCACAGAGGGGGCTGTATTATTTCACAAAACTATCACTGTTCCATCTTAATGTATTTTTTCTAGTGTAAGGGTGTATAAACACAAGCAATAATTAAACGTAGAAGAATTTAGGTTTTTAGACTAAGCTGCATTAAGTAGTAATAGCAACTATTTTACCTGGAAGTGTGGCAGATAAGGCAAGAAACTTTACAAAACAGGGTGCTGGGTTAAAGATAAACTGAATAAGAAATTACAGATTTTAGATATGCTTACTATAGATGTATAAAATGCTTATTATGCAATGTTTGAGAATAAAGCTACTATAGGTTTTTTGCTTTTAGCGCAGGAACATAGATGTAAAGAATTTGAAGATATGGGTTATATAATTAAAAAGCTTAAGCTTAGAACCACGGTTAAGGAGCTTTGTAGTATATGCACTATTTTAAGCATAGTTTTGATGCTTTTATTTGTTTTGCTTTGTATTTTTAGCTGTATTTTAAAACATAGTCAGTCGCTTGATACGAAAAGATGTGGCAAACAAAGCTTCTTGCTCAAAAAAGAAACGGGGGAAAAAGTGGACAGTTTTTTTACTGAGACACAGTCCATGGGAAAAGTAACGTGAGAAAGAGCATCTGAGAAAGCAACAGCTGCCTAATTCAAGGACATGGTTTCTTTGAGCAAGAAGTTGTTTTGTAAATTATGTGATAGCAGGAGGTAAAAAAGAAGCCACAAACATCTTGAGAAAAGGTGTGGCTGAATTTTATAGCTGACCAATAGTGAGATATAATTTTGCAATATGCATGAGCCTTATTATTGTGATTATAAAAGTATTTCTGTTAATCAATAAAGCTGAGATTTGTCTGCATTAGAGGATGAGCAAGTCTCCTGTCTACCTTGTCAGGGACACTCGTAGGGCGTCTCCCCAGTGGAAGCGCCGGTGGGTGACGAGGGTGGAGTTGTGCTTGAATCCCTTCCCACAGTCGGGGCATTGGAAGGGCCTCTCCTCTTTGTGAATCCAATAGTGCTGGAGGAGATCAGAGCTGGTCTGAAACCTCTTCCTGCATTTATCAAACTCGTAGGGCCTCTCCCCTGTGTGGATCTTTTGGTGGACAATCAGGTTGGAGCTCTGGCTGAAGCTCTTCCCACACTACCCACACTTGTGGGGCCTCTCCCCAGTGTGAGTCCTGTGGTGCCTGATCAGGTTGGAGCTCTGGCTGAAGCTCTTCCCACATTCCTCACACTCATGGGGCCTCTCCCCAGTGTGGATGTGTCGGTGCCTGACAAGATCGGAGTTGTGCCTGGAACCCTGCCCGCAGTCGGGGCAGCGGAAGGGCCTCTCCTCTGTGTGTGTGCGCTGGTGCTGGAGGAGATGGGAGCTGCTCTGAAACCTCTTCCTGCACTGATCACATTCGTAGGGCCGTTCCCCAGTGTGGGTCCTCTGGTGATGGATCAGGGTGGAGCGGTGGCTGAAGCTCTTCCCGCATTCCCCACACTTGTAAGGCTTCTCCCCGTCATGACTCTGCTCATGGAGCACCAGCTCCAAGCTCTGGCTCCATCTCCGGCCGCCTTCCTGGCCCAGGCTGGCTCTTTCCCCCTCACATCCCCGCCAGCTGCGTTTGCAGCCCCTCCTCGTGCGGCATCTCCGGGCCTTTTCCTCCCCGTTGGCTTCCTGCGCCGTGGAGCTGCTCCAAACGGCCTCTTCCACCAGGTTCTGCCGCGGGCGTTTGTCCTCCCTGCTCTCCATGCTCAGCTCCTGCTCTGGGCGAGGAAGGACAAGGACAGGATGGGATTTGCCTCTGTGCCACAGGCAAGGGCAAGGAGATCCCCCCAGGGCTGTGCTGCATTCGGGGCTGTGCTGGGCTGGGAGATGGAGCAGCACAGAGGGGAAAGGGGCACTGACTTCCTCCTCACCTGCCTCAGTGTCCCGGGGCATCTTCCTCTTCCTCGGTGCCTCCCTGGGCTTGGAAATGGGAAATCCTGGTAGACAGGATGAGAGAGTAAGAGAGTAAGAAGGTATGAGCGTAAAAGAGTGAGGTTCCCATTACAATACAATAAATCTTCTTCTGTGTTGAATATTCTATTTCTGACTAACCAATCTAGTACAAGATACAAATCCTATAGCATTTACATAAAAGCTATAAAAACCATTACATTACCATACTGTGTTACATTTTAAACCCTAAAAACTCCTCTTTGGACCCCTTCTGCTGAGCTACTAGGGTCTGCTCTGACCCTTGGACCTGTCTGCAAGCAGAGGGAATTGTTTCATCAAAACGGGATTACGTTCAGTTGGGCCACACCACTGTTTTCCAGCTGGTCAGTAACTAAGGCATCTAAAAACTTGCTTTCATTTCAATCTTGCTTCTACTTTCCATATTCTCAAAATCTTTTGCCAGACAATCATATTTATAAGGCTTTCCTGTTTCATCTTCCCCAACACACGTTGTGTTTGTAAGTCCCTCTGCCCAAGTCCATCTCTACAAGTCACCAGGCACATGGGCTCCAGAAAAAACTCCCAAACACCAAGATTCTGCTCTGGAAAAGCCTCCCAGGCATTCCCTGTCCTGGTCCCTCCCCGCTGGTGTTCAGGGGTCCCCCCTGTCCCAGCTGCTGGGGTCAGCTTTGGACTGGGGGTCCCCCTTCTCCTCGGTGCCCGCCCTGCCCAGGCTGCTGGCAGTGCCAGCAATGCCAAAAGCTCCCCCCTCTTGGCTCTCCCCATTTCGGGATGCTGGGGCTCTTTGGGCACCCTTCTCCCCTCATTCTCTGCTCGGGGCTGCAGCGGCTCCAAGGAGTCCCCCCTGCCCCTCTCCAGGCTCTTGAGGCTCCCGCCAATGGCGGCGCTCCCCCCTCTCTGGGCTCCCCACTTTGGGCTCCTGGGGGACACAGAGCTCTGCTCCTCCAGGCTGCCTCTGCCGGCAGCCGCCACCGCCACCCCCCGATGTCCCCCCGAGGGGCCTTTTCCGCTCAGCCTTGGACTGCTTCATTCTCCAAACATCCCCCCAAAAACCCAACTGGGAGCAACTGGGAGTGACTGGGAACATGCTAGAGGGAACTGGGCTACACTGGGACATACTGGGAGGGACTGGAACAAAAGTGAGGGTGAGAGAGAGCAACTGGAACCATGTGGAGCACAACTGGTTCATACTGGCAGGGACTGGGAGCACACTGGGCTCAGATTTGGATCATACTGGGAGGGACTGGACTAATACTGGGAGTACCTGTGAGCAACTGGGAACACACCCTGCACATCATCCCCCATACTGGGCCTGACTGGGTTGATCTAGGAAGCAACTGGAACCATGCTGGAGGCAGCTGGGATCATAGTGGGAGAGATTGGAAGCAACTGGGATTATACTGGGACCACACTGGGAGGGCTGGAATGGGACTGGGATCAAACTGGAGCTTACTGGGATCATATTGGGGTTGAAAGGGAGCGACTGGGATCCCACTTTGGGCTACTGGGAGCAGCTGAAAGAAACTTGGGATGATGCTGCCAGCAAACTGGAGCAACTGGGAAGGACTGGATGCATGCTGGAGGCAACTGGGATTTACTGAGCATGACTGGGGGATCATACTGGGATAACTGAAACCTTACTGGGGCCACTGGCAGTGCCTGGAAATGACTACAGACATGCTGGGGGCAACTGGGATATACTGGGAGTGTCTGTAACTATACTGGGGGGACTGGAACCACACTGGGAACAGCTGGGATCATGCTGGGGAGAACTGGGATGATGGGATTCGGATTTTTGGTGGGAATTGGGAGGGGGGTTATGGGGTTTTTTGGGTGTTTCCAGGATTTCTTTGGATCTTGGGGGAGATTTTGTGGGACTTTTGATGGTTTTGGGGACATTTTTGGGGGATTTGCAGAGTTTAATCAGGATTTTTGAGGCTATTGGGATTTTAAAGGATTTTGTGGGCTTTTATTGGGATTCTAAGGTGTTCTAATGGGATTTTGAGAGATTTAATTGGGATTTAGTGGGTTTTATTGGGAATTCTGGAGCTTTTATGGAGATTTGGGTGCCTCTCAGCCCTTCCCCACACCCAAGCAATTCCCCAAACCTCCCCTAAAATTTCACGAAAACCCCACAAAATCCCCAAAAATTACAAGAAAACCCTCAAATACCCCAAAGAATCCCACAAAATCTCAGTTAACTCACCAAAATTTAAAAAAACTCCAAAAAAGTTCAATAAATCCCCCCCAAGAAATCTCCACAACCCCAACAAAACACCCAAAATCCGAAACCCCCCAATACAACAAAACACCCAAAGCCATGTAACCATCCGAAAACCCAATAGTTCTCCCCAAAAACTGCAATAATTCCCCCCAAACTCCCAACAAAATCCCCCAAAGGCCAAAAAAGCCACCCCAAAATCCCCAAAAACCCTCTCAAAGCCCCAAAATCCCCACAAATCCCCCCAAACCCCCCCAGACTCAGTGGGGCCGTCCTGGGTCAGGGGGCACCGGCCGGTGGAACAGGAGCCACTTCAGGGGGCCCTCGGAGCTTTTTGGGGAGGGGGCACCATGGGAGACCCCCCCAAAAACTGGGGGGGCGTGGGGAGGAATCTCTGCTGTGCCCCCTCCCCCAGACAGCCCCAGACCTCGGTTCAGGGTGGGCCTGGGACTCCCCGGGACCCCCATATCTCCCCCGGGACCCCTCCAGGAGCCCCAAACCCCCCAGAGCCCATTAAGGTTTGCCCAGAACCACCCTGGACACCAAAAACCTCCCCAGGACACTCAGACTCCCCCATTTCCCCCCAAAATTCACCCCTGACCCACCTGAGACCCCTGTCAAGTCCATCAGACTGCTCCAAATCCCCCCCAGAGCCCTCAATCCCCCCCAAACCCTATGAAATCCCCTCAGACTCCACCAAATTTCCCACTCACCCCAGAACCCTCTCGACCCACTCCCAACCCCACAGTTTCTGTTGCAATCCCCCAAAATCCCCTCAGACCTTCCCAATTCCCCTCAGATCCCCCTAAACCCACCTGAGAACGCTCCAGGCCCTCTCAAGCTCCCCCCAAAGCTCCCTAAAGCCCTCTCAGAACCACCAAGATCCCCTCACAGCCCCTCATTCCCCCTAAACCCACCGCACACCCTCCTATTTCCCGTTGATGCCCCCAAAAATCCTCAATTTCCCCTCAGACCCGCCGCTCTCCCCCCCACTTTCCCCAGCCTCACCTCAGCTCCTCCTCAACCGCTCTCCCCTCACAAGCTCCCGCCGCTGCCACGCGCGTGGGCACCCCCAACCAATAGAGGCGCGCCCCGACAAACCAACCAATCATCGCGCTACATTTTCTTAAATTACCCAATCACGGCGCAGCTTCTCTCAGCAACGCCCGCCTCCCCCGCACCGCCCCAGCCAATCAGAGGCGAGCCAGAAGCGGCGCCCCCTCCCCCGCCGCCGGCGGGGACCCCCGGGCTCGGGACAGGAGTGGGAGGAGGGGATCGGGGGGGGGGGGGGGGGGCGGGGGAGGGTCCGGGGGGGTCTGGGGGGGCTTTGGGGAGGGGTCCGGGGGGTGCGGATGGGTCCTAAGAGGGGTCTCGGCGGGGGGGGGGGATCGTGGGAGAGTCTGGGGGGTTTTGGAGAGGGGTTGTAGGAACGTCTTGGGAGGGTCTGGGGGGTCTTGAGATGGTCTTGGGGGGTTTTGGGGAGGGGTCTGCAGGGACCTGGAGGGATCCTGGGTGGGGTCTTGAGAAGCAACAAGGGGGGCCTTGGGGAGGGGTCTTGAGAAGGGTCTGGGGGGGTCTCAGGGGGCTCCTGGGCTATCCTTGGGGAGCTCTGGGGGGTTTGGGGTTCCTGGAGGGGTCCCGGGGGAGATTTGGGGGTCCCGGGGGGTCCCAGGCCCACCCTGAACCGGGGTCTGGGGGTTTCGGGGGGAGGGGCACAGCAGGGGTTCCCCCCCCGGTATTTGGGGGGTCTCCCATGGTGCCCCCTCTCCAAAAAGCTCCGAGGGCCCCCTGAAGTGGCTCCTGCTCCACCGGCCGGTGCCCCCTGATCCAGGACGGCCCCACTGAGTCTGGGGGGATTTTGGGGGCGTCTGGGAGGATGTTGGGCGGCTCTTTTGGGATTTGGGGAATTTTGGGACATGTGGAGGCCTTCGGAGGGGCTTGGGGGGGGGGTGTTGTAGGGAGTTTTTTGGGATTTTGGGGCAATTTTGAGGCGATTGTGGGAAGGCTTTGGCGGACTTGGGGGGGGCTTTTTTGGGTTTTGAGGGATTTTGTTGGGAGTTTAGGGGGAATTATTGGGTTTTTGGAGAGGATTATTGGGTTTGGGGGGATTACAGGATTTTGGGGGGTTTTATGGATTTGGGGAGTTTGGATTTTCGGGAATTTTATTGACTTTAGGAAGGGTTTCTTTTTTGGGGGGGATTTATTGAAATTTTTGGGAGTTGTTTTTAAATTTGGTGAGTTTCACTGGGATTTTGTGGGATTGTCTGGTATTTTCGAGCATTTTATTCTGATTTATAGGGGCTTTGGGGTATATTTTGTGGAATTTTGGGGGGCCTTGTGTGGTGTCGGGGGGCTTTGGGGTTGTCCCCCGCGTTTGGGGAAGGGCTGAGAGGCACAAAAATCTCCTTAAAACCTCTGAAAGTCCAAATAAAAACCATGACATCCTAATTTAATGTCAAAATTCTAAAACTCCCTAGAATCCCAATAAAAGCCCACAAAATCTCTTGAAATCCCAACAACACCCCCCCATAATCCAAATTAAGCCCCACAAATCCCCCAAAGATGTTCCCAAAACCACAAGAAAACCCCCCAAAATCCCGGCCCAGACCCTAAGAAATCCTGGCAACACCCAAAAAAAACCTCAGAAAACACACCCAAATCCCACAAAAATCCCCCCAAAATCCCCAAAATTTCCTCAAAAAACCTAGACCTCTAAAGAATCCCACTAAAGGCCTCCACAATTCCAATAAAACCACCCAAAATTCCCCAGAAATTCCAATAAAACCCCCCAAAAACTAAGAGAATTCCAACAAATCCTAATGAAACTCCAGTAATCCCCCCAAAATTAAAAAAAAAACCAAAAAAACCCCCAAAAATTTCAAAAAACCCCCAATCACACCCAGAAAAACACCCCCCCATAACCCCCCCCCCTAAAACCCAAACCGCCCAAAACCCCCAAAATTCCCCAAAATTCCCCAACTCCCCCCAAACCCAATCCTTCTCTCCCAAACCCCAATAATCGCCCCTGCACTCCCCACAAACTCCCCCAGCCCCAAAGCCCCAAATGCCCCAGCCCTCCCTGGTCCCTCCCAGTCCCACCCAGGCCCGTCCGGGGCCGCGGCCAAAACTCCCCGGAGCGAACGCGGAGGGCCCGGAGCGAGCCCGGAGCCCATCCCGGGCTGGGCCTCAGCCTCGGCCCCTCGGGGGCATTTGGGGCCGGCCTGGGCAGGGTTAGGGTGGGCTCCGATCCCTGGCAGCCATTCCCAGCCTGTCTGGGGGATTTTAGGCCCCTTTGGCTGATTTGAGTACATTAAGGGTGAATTTAATTTTATGTGATTTAGGGTCCCCTTTTTTGGTGATTTTGAGCCGATTTGTGTAGGTTTTTTGCTTCTTTGCGTAATTTGACGTCAAGCCAAGTGATTTAGGATGATTTTTAGGTTCTCTTGTGTTGGTTCTGTTATGAATAAGAAGCTTGACTAGGCCAATATTCAAGCAGCAATCAATTTATTAATTAATATGGTAAAGGTTGAGCAATACGGTGCTGGGTACAGCGGGGGAAGTTTTCCCTCCAACTGCACACCGATAGTTGAGGGTTACAGGTATTTATAGGGGTACTCATCAGCTTTCTCAGCAGTTTCTACTCTCAATTTTTACGTCACAATTCTATACACTGCGGTGATTTAGTTTTTCTCAGGATGTATCCCAAAAGGAGTATCCCCACATGGTGGTGGTCTGGTTTCCAAAAGAAGAAAGACGAATCCCATCTGGTGGAGTCCAGCTCCCCAGATGTGGGTCCACCTTTTAATTACAAGGACTATAAATTTCATACCAGTGATGTCCAGCTTCCCTTGTTGAAACCATAAATCCTTGAGGTGATGTTCATCTTCCTTTCTCAAGCTGCTTTTCTCTGTTTTGTTAAGGCGTGAGATAAGCATATTTCCTTTATATATATTCCAAAGCTATAGTTTCAAGGATACCAGCAATATTCTAAAATTATACTTCAAAATGCTATTATTGCAGAACTCTTTAAGGATTAACTACAAGCAAAAAGCAACATCCTTAACGCTTTAATTCCAATGCTCCTAAGTCAACCAAGGCTAATTGCAAGCAAAAGATTGGTTCAAAGCCCTTCTTCCATGCTTTACTTTCCTCAGTTGTTATTAGAATTCACAACTGTCCCAGGGTCGGTCTCCACACATATCGCAGTCACAAATACCCACATTGCCTGTATGTACCTGACACCAAACACAGCTTTGTATTTCACAGCCCGCCGCTCCCTGCCCCGGGCCGTGCGGGCCGGCTCGGCCGGTGCTGGGGGCAGGGAGCGCCCGGCCGAGGGGCAGAGCCCCCGCCGAGCCTTCCGTGCCGGCGCTGCCCGCAGCTGCTGCAGGATGAGAGCCGAGCGGCCGAGCACCTGCGCCGGGCCCTGCCGCACCTGCAGAGCCCGCAGAGGCCCCTGCGACAGGCGGCCGGCAGGCTCACGGCTGAGCCCCGAGCCCGGCCCCTCCCTGCCCCCGGCCCGGCCGCTGCCCCGGCTCCAGCGGGAGCCGCGCCCGGGCCGCCGCAGCCCCGCCCGCCCTCGGCGCTGCCGCCGCCCTCCCGCAGCCGAGCCCTCGGGCGGCAGCGTGCGGCAGGGCCGGCAGGAGCCCTGCCCGGGCAGGAGGGCGTGCGGCCGCAGGGCTGGCAGCGCCCGTGCCGGGCAGCTGTGCCACCTGGCGCCGCCACGGGCTCTGTCCTGCCAGGGCTGGCCGGAGCGCTCACGGTGGGGCAGAAGGAGGAGCTGCAGCTCCTCACTGAGGGTGAGTCAGGGTAGCCGCGCGGCAGCTGCACATCCCGGCCCCGGAGCTGCAATCCCTGCCCGGGCTGCCGAGGGCTCTGCTCCCTGTGCGGACCGGGGGCGGCGGGGACAGAGCCCGGAGAGCTGCCAGGGACACGTGGGGGATCCGAGGCCAGCACCTTCCGGCCCAAGCCCTTGTCTCCCGCTCCCTTCTGGCCATGGCAGGAGCCGGCTGGGATTGCCTGGCAGGAGTGTTTCCCTGGATTCCCGCAATCCGGCCTCTAACTGTGGCTCTGGGCTTCTTTTTTCCAGCCCTTCAAGCCCTGAGGGAATACGAGTGCCCTTCCTTCATCAACCAGTTTATCCAGCTGAAGTTCGAGGCAAGATCTGCTGAACTTGGTCTGCAGTATCAGAAGAACCCGTGTCTTTCAGCAGCCCCCAGTTCCCAATGAAGATGAGACCACCTGCAGAGCACAGGGTTCCAGCTGGAGCTCCAGGCACAGCTCTTGTTGGTCATAGCTGAGCCTGTGGGAAGCTCCAGGAGCTCCTGGCATCTCCCTCCCTGTTGGCAGCTCCCTCCCTCCAGCCCCCAGGCCCTGCCCAGCCCCTTTTTTGCCTCCCAGTTCACCCCTTCGCTTTGCCTTCCCTTAATGAGCAGTTTGGCTTTGTCACTTTACCCACGTGTCCGTGGAGCTGAAGCAGCACAAACCCTGAGCCCGGGGACACGCAGGGCCCTGCTGCCGTTCTCTTCCACAGTGTGTTCTGTGCACGGGCAGAGAGGAACAAGGGCAGCTCAGGCTGCAAAGGTCCCTGTCCTGCTGCTCCAGTTGCACAGCACTGTGGAGTTGAAGGTCGTGCTGAGCATGCTGAAGGGAACAAGGACCCTGGGTTTTAGAAGAGCCAGCTTGAGGATGCTCTGAAGGCAGCTGTGAGGGATTCCACAGCATGCATCTGTGGAGGGCAGAGGAGCTTGCAATGCTGGAAGTTTTTCACAGAGAGCTTCCTGAAAGCACAGCGATGCTCCATCCCTACACAGGGACAGGAAGAGGGCAGAAGCAGAGACCGTCGTGGCCTAGCAGTGAGCTCTGGGTGTGCCTGAAAGCAGCAGCAGCAGCAGCAGGGAGTGGCTGAGCCTCAGAGGCGCGACCATCCCAGTGGCCGCAGCGCTGTCAGGCAGTGCCTGCAGGCTCGGTGTGGTTCTGGCAGCTCTGCTCTCCCCACAAGTGAGGAATGGCAGCCCCTGCCTCAGGCCCAGTCAGAAACCCAAGCAAGTGAGACCGGAGGGAGGAGACCCTTCGCACCTGTCTTGGGCAGGGCTGCAAAACAGCCACTGCGTCTTCCTGCCCCTCTGTTTGGGGTGTGCTGAGCCCCGAGCCGGCCAGCTTGTGTCCTGCTGTGCCAGGAGCGTTCTGGGCGGGCAGGAGAAAGGCTGCGTGCACGGCGGAGCGTCCTGCAAGGGGCTCACCAGAGCCTCCTGCGGGAACAGGCTGCGGGGCACGGAGCTTCTGGGACATGCCACCATCACCAATATGATCTAGTGAAGCCAAACTTATTATCCTTTAAAAGACCCTGTTTAGAATAAGTCTCTGCTATCCATGCGTCTCTAGCTAATACATGCTTGGTTAATCCTAGCTGTTCACACATCTAAAATAGAATGCTGATTGAATCATCTAAGTTTTTACGCGTCTTGCTGTGGTTGTCTGGCCCACCCATGGCTCACTTTCCCAAGCTTGCTGACAAACTTGCTGAGTCCTGATGACTCTTCTTCTTGTCTCTTTTTCGAGGATATACTGACCCCAATTCTGAATGTGTCCATAATTCATTGTTTGTGAACGTGTTCATTGTCCATTATTACAAGCAGGCTGGATTGTGCATCGGCTGAATATGGCCCTTGTCTTGCAAAAACTCCTCCATTCTGTCTCTGAGTCTGCATTCAAGCCAGTTAAACAAAATCCTCCCTCTCACGCTGTAAAGAATGTGAAAGTAGAGTTGGAATGTGACCCTGAAATTGAAGCAGCTCAGAAACTGAAGTAGAAAAAAGTTATTCCAGAAGCTATTGTAGAAGGGACTTTTCTCTCCAATGATGTAGAAGCTTTTCCTCTAGTAACTAATGCTGCAAGTAGAGTTTGAGAACCTTTCAATTGGAAGATTTTAGAAAAGTTGAGAGCTGCAGTTTCACAATTTGGTTGAAAATCCCAACTTGCACAGTCACTTCTGCCGTATATTTTTCCATCTAACACATGAATTCCAGCTCATGTGTATACCCTAATAAGACTTATAATGCCACCCCATCAGCAGGAGATGTGTCATAAAAGCTGGGAGGAAAAGTGTGCTCAGGAAGCACCTGGAGTGCAGGGTGATCCTCTGTATGGTTTAACAGCACAACAGTTACTTGGCCAAGGGCCCTGGGCTACGGCCACTGCCCAGGCTAGGAGCATTGATCAAGTCTTACAGGTGAGCCAACAACCAGCATATAATGCTATTCTTGCACTTCCAGATAATTTACACACCATGTCTTTTACACAAATTCACCAAAGAAAGAATGAAGACTTTGATAAATTTGTAGACAAATTGCATGAAGCTATCTATAATCATTCTGACTTAAATTCAGACACAAAGATACAATTGTATGGATTTTGGGATCATGACTCCATTCCAAATGGCTTTCCTTTCAGTCACAAGAGCCTTCTGTCTTTTCCAAAAATTGCCTGCTGAAACTCTTCTGCTCCCTCCCAAATCATTTCACTACTCCAGCATAACCCTTGAAGCACGGACAGACAACTCTTCAACTAATTATAGTAGAAAAGAAGGGTATTTATTGCAGCGCTGGACACATGTGAACTAGATTCCAAAGACACATGCAAGGAGTTGCAGACTCCTGCTCTCTATTTCTACAGAAAATGTTTTACATTAGGCTCCTAAGGACCCATAATACATAATTATTACCTGCCTGCTTTGCATTTTTATCAGCTGAATATCTATTACAGCTGCGCAATTGTACTCCCTTAACTGGGTCGGTGGGCTTTTGAAAGGAGGGAGTGGTTGTATGGGAGGAAGAAAGCCATCTTCCTCATGGTGAACTCTTCTCCCATGGCCAGTTGACAAGAGCTTTAGACCTGCTGGTCATGGTCCAAGCCTCTCCTAACTGTTCAATTATTCTTAAGGCAAGGTATTTCTATGGTCTCTGCTTCTTCACAATTACTTCCTCTATCCCTGTCACTCCTAGTTTTATGTTCCTAATATATTTGGTACTCATTAACTAAGGGATGTGATTTCTGCTAGCTGTATTACTAACTTAGCTTCTTATCTCATATTAAAATCTTAACTGAAACATGCAATTTTCTACTATCCCAATTCTATTCCCAGTTGGCCCCTCATCTGCAGTTTTCAATTACCCTAATTACATTTTCAGCTAACCCCTTGACTCACCTCAGGCACATCCCCGACTGCCTCTCTCCCGGCAGCTCAGAGCTGCATTGCACAGCGCTTGCTGTGCGCCAGAGAGCACAAAGCAGGCTGGCCTGGTGGCCATGAATATTTCTGCCAAACACTCTGCATCTCACACCTTTGCTGTGGCTCAGTGCAGAGGTGCAGGATTGCAGGCGCTTCCTCCCAGAGCTGCGGGAGGCGCTGGCTCCTGCAGATGTGCCCTGCCGAGCTGTCCCTGCCTCACGCTGGCCTCGCTTCCCCTGGCACAAGTGCCGGGCCTGAAGGAGGCTGCCCTGTGCTCCAGCCTGCCCAGCAGCCCGGCTCCCTGCCCCGGTGCCCAGGGTGCTGCACACACTGCTGGCCTTTGCCAGGAGGTACAGGGCAGCCGGCAGGAGAGGAGGAATCCTCAGCCAGCCCAGCGGCCCTCGGCTGCCCTTGGCCTTTCTCTGCTCCTGGGCGCGCTCCAGACGGCCAATGCCTCCAGGCTGGGCTGTGCCCAGCACGGCTGCGCTTCCCCTCGGGAGCAGCCAGCTGCCACCTGGGCTCTGAGAGCGGAGGATTCGCCCGCTGCCAGGAACAGGCACCCAGGGCCCGGCTGCTGCCTCTTGCAGCTCCAAGGGCCTCCTCCCAGCCTGCCTCTGCCGGGGCTCAGCCTGCTCCGGCCTCTGCCGGGGCTCTGCTGGGGCTCCAGCCCGGCCAAGGCCGGGCCCGCTCTCACCTTACAGGCGCTGACAGCTCTGCACCTCAGGAGACCTTCCCCAGCACCCTCTCTGATCTTTCTGCTTGCTCACTTGAGCAGGGCTCTCCTCCAGCCAAAGACATTGCACCCAGGGATACAAATCCAAGTGGCAGGAACCCCAATGCTCTCCAGTCACAGCTGAAGGCCTGCATCTGCACAGGATGTTTGGGCTGCCTCATTCTTCCTTTGCTTTTGCCTTCAAATGCCATTGCCCTTTCTGCCTCCAATACAAGTACCAAAGGTGGCCAAAAACAGACTAGTGGGCCATATTCCAAAGCCAGTGTGGTCTGGAGAGGATGAATGAAGAAGATCCTTCCCCACTTTCACATTATGCCAAAGACACCACGTCAGTTTCCACCTTTAGGAAACAACAGACAATTCAGAAGGAATTCTCCCACTTATTCACAGAGTGAGAAGGAAGGGAATCTTCAAGGTGAATTGTGGTTTCAGAAACTTTATTCATTTCCAATCCTAATCTGCAGTCCTATTGGACAATCCTACTCTATCCCTAATCCTAATCGTAATCCTAATCCGAATCCTAATCCTAATCCTAATCCTAATCCTAATCCTAATCCTAATCCTAATCTTAGTCTTAACCTACAATCCTGCTCTAAACTGGTTGAACTGGTCCTGATGTGATTGTCACATTCTTGTCTCCTTCCTCTTCTTCACTGAAACAATCAGTGGCACCAGGCTGGATGCAGGCTCAGCAAATTTTACAAATGGATGCTGCCCAAAGGAAAAAAACCAAATCAACAAAAAGCAATGAACCATGACTTTCCAAGCTCAGTGCTTCACAGGATTCCTCTGGCTCCTAGAAGGATGCAGGGAGAGGACCAATGGGACCATCTGCACCTCCATCTTTATGTGCAGGACCCTGCCATCACAGGCAAACCTGGCCCAGAATCCCACTCATCCATTTATGCAGGTGTCTTCATCTTGCTGAGATTTTTGCCCTGCCAGTGCTCTAGAAATGGTGCTTTCTGTCCTTGGAGTTTCTTCCTTTCAGAAAACTCCAAAGCTTCACATTGGTCCCTCTCTTTGCAAGACAGGCACTGTGCTGATTCCCACAAGGAGACAGAGCAGTGTCTACCTTTCCATGCCCTGGCCCTCGTGTGCTGGATGGCACCTTCCTTCCCAGCAGGGCCAGCCCAGTGGCACTGGGCCCTGCAGTTCCCTCTGTGCCACACAACCTGGCAGTAACCCTGGCGCAGCTCCCGTCTGCCTGAGCGTGCCAGGCAGCAGATGGGGCTGGGACAAGTCCCTGCCAGCTGTCCCTGTTTGCGTGGCATAAACCTCTGAGGGTGGGCTGGGGGGCACAAACCAGGGCCCCTCCGAGGCTCACAGTGAGCCCCCCACAGCCCCTCCTGCCCACAGCCAAATCTCTGACTGCTCAGCTGGGACTGGCTTCCTTGGCTTTCTGCACCACCATTTCATGCCTCTGTACCCTGCATTGCTCTGCTTCCATTCTTTTGCCATTAGATCAAACTGAACACTCCACCAAATGACAAAACAGGGCGACAGAAACAGTCAGAGGACGGAGCACCTCTCCTCTGAGGAAAGACTGAGAGACCTGGAGTTCTTCAGCCTGGAGGAGAACAGGCCCCAGGGAGACTTCATTGCTATGTTCCAGTATTTCAAAGGGCATTCTCAGGAAGTAAGAGACACCTTTTTTAACAGGGTCTGTTGCAACAGGACATGGGATAGTATTTATAATATATAATGGGGATTGAGTCAGATTAGGTCTAAGGAGGATCTTGTTTACTTGGAGCATGGTGCAACCCTGGCACAGGTTGCCCTTAGAGCTGGCAGGTGCCCCATCCCTGGGCAGGGATGGGGCAGCCATTCCAGGGCAGGTGGGAAGGGGCTCTGAGCAACCTGATCTCTGTAAGGATGTCCCTGCTCATTGCAGGACACTTGCACCACAGGACCTGTACAGAGCCCTGCCAGCCCAGCCCAGTCTAGGATTCCCCACTGTTTTCACTTGAAGAGCAGCAAGAGTGGAGGTGAGGAGGAAGGGGGCTCATCTGATGCCTTGGACTTGAGTGGAGGAGGAGCCCATCCCTCAGAGCCTGTTTCACCTGCAGCCCCTTCCCATTTTACCTGCAGGAACTCCTTGGCAGACCAGCGCCGCGCCTCGTCTGTCTGCAGGCAGCAGCTCAGGAAGTCACGCAGGCAAGGTGAAAATAGGTTGGGCTGCTGCAGCTTTTGTCTTCCTCCTGTTGCTATCAGCAGTTGAGGCTGGGGAAAAAGGAGACACCAGGCTCCACCTGCATCTTTCCCATCTGGAACTGCTCTCCCAGATCCCATTGATGAAGCTCCACTCTGCAGTGGCACTTTCTGCCCTGGCAGAGACCCAGAGATGACATTCCTTTACCAACCAAAAACCCAAACTCCCATGCAGCCACAGCTTTTCCAACATCCCACAGATCTTGCCTTGGCAGCTGATTTCATTGACTGACCTAGTTAGTGGGAACTACATTACCATAAGCACATTTCCTTCCCTGAGGATTCATACCAGCTTGAGAGGCTTTTTGGAAGAAGGACTTTGTTTTCAAGAACAAAGCAAAAAGCTTGATTAAATCCACCAGGTATTCCTCAGGTAAGGAAACAAACATTTGGAATCTCATCTTCAACACAGACACATTCAGATGCATGCACAAATGTACTGGGATGCAAATGCCTGCTGGGACACACAGGAGCCACCTGCAGCTCTGTCTCTCAGCAGTCTGAAAATTTCTGCTTTCCTTCCATGGAAAAGAAAATCTTTTCATGGTCAAATCAGAAGGAGAGGTTCCATCCCTACGGTCACCCTCTACTCATTGGGCTACTCAAGTCAATGCATTAATCAACTGCCACTTCCCTTTCTGATACAACCAAAGCTACAGCAGATGCTGATGTGTTGCAGGGGCATTTGTAGAAGGAGACCTTGGTGGAAGTGGTGCCAGCAGATGGCAATGGAATTTTGTCCAATGGCACACAGAAGATGGGACAGGTGAGAAAGACAGTGGGATCAGTGAGTATTTGCAGCTTACAAAGACAGGAGTAGCATTCCAGTAGGGAACTTCTCGTTCCACCATTTGGATGCCCACGATTCCCAAAGACCATATGTCCACCTTGGGGCCATATGGGTGACCTGTCACCACTTCAGGCGCCAGCCACCCAGAAGTGCCGGCCACGGAGCTGCGTCTGCCCTGCTCAGGGGTGAGCTGAGCAAAGAGGCCAAAGTCAGCTGTGGAGAAAACAACAAACCATGAAAGCCAGCTCCAGTTAGGAAACCAAGCAAAAGAATTCCCTACTCTCACTCTAAGAATGTGCTGTTCAATCTCCTGGAGAACTGTCCACGCTCCATTTCCTTGGGGCTTTAGCCAAGGGAGTATGGAATTGGCCACTTCCAAAAAAACCCAGGTTTCTTAATGCTGCTCACAGCAGTGGACTTCATTGCCCTGAAGCTTTAGATTGTAGCTCCCTCTGTCTGGAAGGAACACACACAGAGCAAGGCCACTCTTGACTGCTTGTGGTTCCTTGTCATACCTCTGTGCACGTTGCAACTGTGCCCTCAGCTGGCAGCAGGGTCCCTGCACTGCCACCAGCACCATTTCTGGGGAGCTGGCAGTCACTCCAAGCAGCCCCACACCCACATCCCTGGAACGCTGCATCTGAGCAAGAATATACTGACCCAGCTTGACAGAGCCGTCGGTTCTGAGAAGGCTGTTGCAGCTCTTCACATCTTGGTGGATCACATGGTTCGAGTGAAGAAAATCCAGTCCTTGCAGGCACTGAGAGAGAAAACAGAAAGAGGAGGGCAAAAATGAGTGATGTGATTTCATCACGCAGGAAAGGAAACAAAGAATGGAAAATATTCCTTCTCCAGGGGAATGGGCAGTAATGGCAGAACAGTAATGGCCACTGAGAGGAAGAGCTTGCTTCTCCAACACTTGCAGAGCAGGACCTTTCTGAGGAAAGGCACGTCAGCTTTTGAAAGAGCAACAGCACCTGCTGTTGTAGGCTGTCCCCTGCAAACCAGCCAGGATGACTGCTGCTGCAGTGGACGTGCTTTTTCCATGCAGAGGACAAAGGAGGGGTTTTGAAAGGAAGAGTCCCTCCCTTTGGTGTGAAGCGATCACTTTTGGGTGGGAGGCTGCATGACAAAGATTTTCTTGCTGGCCTCAGCACAGGCTTGGAAGTATCACACCAGTCACTTTCCGGAAGCAAAGAGCATTTTGGCTGCACTACTATCCTATTCAGATGAGGACTGTGAGAAATGAGTCTTTTTTCTTTGCTGATCATTTCAAATCCTGCCACCAGCACCTTTGCTTTTACAGGCAAGGAATGCAGTGAAGACAGACTCCAGGCAAACATTTAGAGAGGCAAGGTGCAGAACAGTAAATACAAATACAAGAGACAGAGCGAGAATACAACAGCAGGAGATAAGAGTACTGGCACTGAGTACAGGGAGTGCAGGGGCACTGGCAGGCCTTTCACTTGAGATGCTTTTGCTTGCCCAGAGAATAGCAGCAACACAGAAACAAAGCTTGGCACAGGAAATGACTCCAGCTCTGAGCCCCTGTTTCCCAGACAATCCTGCCAAGCCCTTGGAAACACAGATGGGATTGCTGACCTCCCGACTGATGGCTGCCATCTCATCCTCACACAGGCAGGTCTTGCTGATGACATTGCTCAGAGTGCCCCCATCCATGTACTCCATGATCAGCAAGAGTTCCTCACCCACAAGGCAGCTGAAAGAAGGAAACAAGGGCATGGAGATGATTGTACATGGCTAGGTTGCTGTTTGGAAAAGACAGGTTGATTCTTCTTTTCAGCTCCCTTTGAGACAAAGACAAAAGAAAGGAATAGACATTCCCTCTTGGCTGTGCATTGTTTGCCATCTGTGCAGTCTCAAGGAGAAAGGCACAGCTGCGAAAAAGGAGATGTCTTAGATGGGCAGCAAGCAAAATGTGCAGTTCTGTAACAGCCCAGATAAAAAACCTGTCAGGCATGGTGTTTCTGGAAAAATGCACCTAGTCTTCCTGGTTGCTGGCATAGCAATGGAAAACAGTGGCAACAATCCAAGGGAAATCCTTGTTAGTTTACCTGGACCTAAGAAGACACTTGAACAAAATCAAGCTCCAAAACAAAGTGGTGGCTGTGAATATAGAGATCATTGATTTAGTAAGACATAGCTCATCTGGGTTTTGAAACAATTTTCAAATACCATGTGCCAGCGAAGACTCATGCAGACAAAATGCAATCTCTTCCCATCCACTGGAGATGAAAAGAGCAATAAGAATTAGCCAATAATTACAGCTCTATTTTCTGCCAGTGACCAAAGTGGGATTTTACCTTGCATGTTTGCAATATGTGAACTTTAAATATTCATGGGACAAAAGCATAACTCACCTGTCTAAACAGTTGACCATGTTGGGATTCCTGTTCACCTTCATGACCATGAGTTCATTGACTTTGAGTTCCTTCTTCCTCAGTCCTTGAAGATGTATTTTCTTTATGGCCACCTAAAATGACATTGAAAATCAGGAACTTGAGAGGTTGGTGGCACGAGACCACAAGGCACATGGAACAAGTGATTTTGCAATGACACAGCCGAGCTGTTCCAAACTGCCTTGTGATTAGGCACTGCAGTAATTGGGAACTGACATTCCAACAGCCCATTTCTCTGCTCCCTTGGGAGCCAGTTACAGGACACGTGGGGCCACTGACATTTTGCCTTGACCACTTGGTGACAGCGGTGTCTCAGTTAGCACCCACAAAGCTCTGACCACACTCTCTGCTGCTTTGTTTGCGACTCAGAAGAAGTGATCCATGCTTTAATACTCTGTGGGTACATCTTGGGCTATGGGCAGGGCTTAGGGCTTTCAGGGACGCCTTGCAGATCTCTCCCTACGTGCAGTTCCCAAGTGCAGCACTGCAGGTGGCTAAGGAACTGCCAGTAACTTTCAGATGGATTTGCTGGCAGCCAGAAATGAGAATTCAGGGCTCTGAAGCTGTAGCCCCAAAGAGCAGGGAGGCGCTCGAAGGCACCGCCTTTGTTTTAGCCATGGAGAGCGAGCGAGCGCGTCCTTCTCTGAAAGGAACTGCTGCCCTCCGTGCCTTCCTTCCACCAGCTGAGGAGGACAAAGCCCCAAATGTATTTTGTGGGCTGGCACCAGTCTGTGCTTCTTGTGCCTTTTCAGCACAGCTCTGCCCAAAGCTCCAGCCACAGCTCACACCAGAGGGGAAAGCCCTCGAGTGCAGCAGAGTCTGCAGGGGCTGTTGACATTTACCTCTCCTCCTGTGGCAGTGTCGAGTGCTTTACAAACATCTCCAAAAGTCCTAGAAACAAAACAGAAGCAGAGAAAAGAGAAGCCATTTAGATCTTGCAGTGAAAGCCAGCCCACACAGGAGATCTGTGCTGCAAATGCCTAAGACCTGCAGGATGCAGGAGGGCTCTGCCAGGAGGCAGATGATGCATTTTCCTCTCAAGTGCATGGACACTGGGCCTGTTCCTGAAACGTTTGGGTTTACTGCCTCAGCTCCTAAAGACAGCTTCTTCTTTGGTCTTGGGTTTCAGTTTCTAAACTGTGCAGTTTCTATCCTGACTATGGAGTATTTCCTTCAGCAAACTCTTGGACAGAAATGTTCCCGAGAACTGTTACCTCACAGCTATCAGGGAGTAGGTTGCTCTCTCAGGCAAGCAAGTTTCTTTTTTCATTAGTGTGCTAGTATAATTTTGAGACGTACAAAAATGCTAAATTAACACAGAGCTCTCCCAAAATTGAGAGACAAAGAGACCTTCCAGGTGCTGTTTCTTGATGCAGGCAAGACCTTGGCAGCATGGAAGTGTCTCTGACAATGCCTTCTGAGCCCACTCACAAATTCTGAGCAGCACTGAGAGGTGGGACAATCTATGCCCAGTGTGTGAACATGTTTGCAGCTGGCCTGACTTCACACTGGATAGACATTCCACCAGGAAAACACCTGGCCCATGGTTGTGCAGGAGTAACTGCTGCTGGACTCACCCGCTGCCAATATATTCCAGCTCAGTGTATGTCATCCCAGGATTTCCAATGGGGTTCACCATTCTCCCTGAGGGAAACAAAATGCAGGATGCTGACTTGAAAGCAGGGATCCCAGCTTGCAGGAGATACAAAAGGCAGCCCCAGTGTCTGGGGCTCTGAGCCCTCCCTATGTGCTCGGCCGGGTAACAACAACCACAACCAAAACAGCAAGAGGACAGGCAGCCCTGCAGTGCAGATGGCTGGCACAGAGACTGGTTTTGTACAGTCCTTTGAAGAGTTCTCTTGACAGGAAACAAAGCACGGAGAGATGCTTTTCCAGGAGAGAAGGACACCTTCTCTACCTTTCAGCAGTTTGCCAAAAGAATGCCTTCCCATTTGTAAACCAGAGCAGCTCATGCTAGAGCCAATCCCGACGGGGCTTTCAGCATCAGGACCTTCACCTGTCTATGAGCAGGCTGAGCTCAAAGATGCCCCTCTCCCAGCTAAGGAAGGCTCCAGCCTCTGCAGTCCCTCCAGCCCTCAAGGGCAGGGCAGCCACCACAACAAGGCTGGCAAAGCCCAAGCATGAGCACTGACAGGCACTGATGGGAAGAAGCCACAGCCAGCCTGAGCCCCGGACAAGCTGTTGCCCCCATTCAGGACACAACAGGATAGGCTTTGAGATCAGCCACAGCGAGGCGCAGATCAGCGCCCTTTTTGTCCCAACAGGTGATGGTAGACACAGAATCCACTGGGCTCTCTTCTCAACCCCACCAGGTCTTATCTGAGAGCACAGCACTGGCAACTGTTACGGGCAAGAAGCAGATTCATTGGCTTGTGCTGCAGAATCACAAAGGGCTTGATGTGTTCTCCTAGAGACTGATCTCAGCAGGGTTTGGGCCAATGGGTAGGATTCTAACATGGAATGTTAGTCATGGAAAAGAGTGGGAATTGGGGATGGAAAAGTGCCATTGATGTGAGGAATATACCGTGGCTGGGCTGGAGGCTCTCTCCTGAAAAATGCCTGCAGTACAGTTTTATCTGATCATGCCACTAGCATGTGTCTCTTGGACACATCTTGATAAGCATAAAACTAGAAGATTAAACAAAGGTTGTTAGAAGAGTATCTGTTTTTTACTTTGGGGGCACATGGAAAACACCTCATGCTCTCTATTTGTCCTGGAACCTGATGTTCTTTCAAAGTAGCTCTTATTGAAAAAAAGATAGCATTCTCATGAAAATAAACTGCAGATGTAGTGATGGTAACAGTAACAGTCATAATAATGACATCGGCAAGGCATGTGGGGCAGAAGGATGGAGAAAAACAAACTCCACCAAAAAAACCCCCATAAACCAACCAAAAAAAAAACCAAAAAGAAAACAAACAAAAAAAAACCCCACAAAAACAAAAACAAAACAGCCCAATAAAATTCCCCAACCAAAAAGACAAAACCCCAAAGCCAGTCCATTTCACCCAGAGCGCTCTCTCGCTGCCTCGGAGCACAGCATTTCCTCTGGGGAGTCCTAAATGGCCCTGTGACACCAAACTCAGGAGGAGCATTTGGTACAGCTCTGCTGACACCTGCACACAACACACTGTCCCTCAGACAAGAAACACCCCAAACGTACCCAGCATCTCCAGGTACTTCTCCTCAGGCTCTTGTTTTGGAGCAGCCATGCTGCTGTCAGCACTGGAGATGAACAAACTGCCCGAGCTCGAGTTCCCAGGTTTGGCAATAGAGGTTCCTTGAGGAAATGCTGCTGCAGCTTTAGAGCCAGAGCCGGTGTAGATGTGCTCAACCTGTGGCACTGCTGGTGGGCACTGTTCCCGTGCCTCATGCCAACCTTGGGCTCCTTCATTGCCAGACATTCGCTGGAAGTCTTCGCAGGCTGCCCGGTGAGATGTCGGCACTTGTACCTCAAGTCAAACAGAACAAAGCAGTCAGACACTACAGCTTGTCCCTGTCAGCCAGGAGTCATCGACTGTGAGGAAAGGCAAAGGACAGATTGACAAGGGATACAGACAGCTTGCTTCAATCCTCCATCTGGGTCACCAGGTTCCACTGTAAAAACACCTCAAGAAACAAGGAGAGCAGGAACAGGCCAGCAGGAATCAATTTGGATGAGTGCTGGCCAAAAGGCCAAAGGACAAGTTTCACTGTCCAGGGCAGCAGTTGAGATTCAGCACAGCAGGAAATGTCCTTCAGAGTGACTGTGATACACACTACAGCAGGATGGCACTCAGAGGCATCACCCCACTCGCTGCTGCTCTGCACTGCAAAGGCAAGAAGGGCAGAAACCACCAGTTTGGTGATGGCAGTGGCTATCCCTCTTTCACTCACTTGCTTTTCTAGAGCCTGAGGGAGGCAGTCAGCTTTCGCTCTGATCATTTTCATGTCTTCCTCAAGTCTCTTCTCCAATGCCTTGATCCTAGTGTCAGTTCGCTGCAGCTCTGCCTGCAGGTATTCCTTGATGTTCTGTAAACAAGGAGGCAGAGGACGCCTTATGACTGGAGTGGCTGCCATTCGTTCACTCACCTGGTTTTGTTGATCGTCCCTCTGCTGATGGAGGTTCATCTTTTGAATTCTTCCCATGTCTTCCTTGTTCCTCCTCTTCCCTGCCATGATGGCATTCTGAGCATTGGGCAGCTCTGCTTGTGGCTCTTCCTTGATGTTCCGTACACACAAAAGCAGAGCAAGTGACTGGGAGCTGCCATCAGGCTCTGCTTTTTCCTCTTGCAACCTCAAAATCACATTTATTCAGCCCCTTCTTTCTGCTTCCCTCCCTACATCTCCTTCCAATGTAACCCTCCTGTCCCAGGGCTGATCTCTGCAGATTCCAAGGCTCTGTGCTTCCAGTGCCTGTGGGACTCCTGGCCTCCTCAGTCCCAAGAGCTCTGGTTTATGCCCCTCTTCCTGCCCTTCCCTCTGTCACCTGGCCAGTCAGGCTTACCTGGCCCTTCTCCTGTGGCACTTCCACCTGCTGCCTGAGCTGCTCTTCCTGCTCTCAGGAAGGGAACAGCTCTCCCTGAGTCTGGCACGGCATCTCAGATAAGGCAGTGTGCTCCTGCCCTTTCTCTAGAAGCACCTGCACAGAAAGCAAGAGCAGATGGGTTGCAACTTCCCAGACGCCCTTTGTGGGCCAAGACTCAAAGGCTGCTGGGCTCACACGTTCCCAAAGCACTGTGCTGCTGCTCTGCTGGGTTGTTCTCTGCCCGAGGGGAAGCACAGATTCCAAAGTGACCCTGGCCCTACAATCAGGGGCCATGTGGGACTGAAGCTCCAACAGCCTCTCAGGCAGCTGACAGGGAAGGTGTGGCATTTCTCAAGGCTCTGCTGAGGGCCTCCCTCTGCTTCTGCCATGTCCTGTTTGTCTTTCAGTAGTGACTGGCACCCCGCCCTTTCCCACAGCTCCATCCTGGCTCTGCAGGTGGCTTCCTGGGTGAGCTCACTCCTTGTGAGACACACTTGTGGAGTTCTCTTCAGACCTGACCAGCATTCCTGCCTTCCTGACATGGCCGCCTCAAGAGGAGGACCAAGGTGTTTCTTCTCCCTCTTTTGTCAGCTGAGAATTCTGACCAGCATTTGGACCCACGCAGCTCCCCAGACATAGAGTTGCCCATTTCACTTCAGATCCAGCAGGCACCAGTGCAAGATGGCCTTCCTCTTCCAAGCAACACAAGAAAGCAGTCAAGGACCTGCAGCTTCACCCCCACTCCAGGCTCCAAGGCACTTGTCAAAGCTGCAGACTGCACCAAAATATGCACCCACAGAAACTGGCCGCTTCTGCTTTTGGCCTCACAAGAAGGCTTCGCAACTCCGCGCTTTGTTTCTTTGGCCACGCGGGACAAGAATGGCCCCCACAGCTGCATGGACCACACAATCCTCCCCCTGCAGCTTATCAAAAGCTGCACCCCCTGGCCCAGCTCCCCTGTCCTTGTGTGCACACGCTGCAGCCCCTCCATGGCTTTGTGCTTCCCAGGGCCCACAGCTGCACACAGCACTCCAGCTGTGCCTGCAGCGCTGCCCAGCACAGGGCCACGCTCCCTGCCCTGCTCCTGCTGCCCCCCTGCTGCTGGCACAGGCCACCGTGCCCTCGGCCTGCTTGGCCCCCTGGCCACACGCTGCCTCATCTTCAGCTGCTCAAGGCCGCCAGCCCTGCATCCTTTTAGCCCACGCAGCTCCCCAGCCACAAAGGTGCCCATTGCACTGCACATACAGCAGGCACCACTGCAAGATGGCCTTCCTCTGCTATAACAACATCTTCTAGGTAGATACCATAAATTTTGATAGGAATAGAATTCTAAGGCCCTCTGACTAAATTAAAGTAGTCTAATTCACCTGTACAGGAAATTGCTCTTAAGTAAATATTCCACCCTATCTGCTATCAGCAAGCAAGGTTCTCTCTGCAAAACTAGGTTTCTAGTTCTTCACAGCTCTGAGATGGAAATTTAAAAATATCCATCTCTGGCTTTGTTATTTTTTCTTGCAGGCATGTAAATGGATTTTCTTTCAGCCTTCCTAGCTGGCCCTCTACACTCTATTGCTACTGGCCAAGCTCTCAGCTTGCTCTACAATTCTTAAACACCAGGAACATGAAATGTCCCTTTCTCACTCACCTCAGGATCAGCACCTCTGAATACACGCCTCAGGTGACCTGTAGTGGGAAAGGGAAAATGAAGCAGATGCCGTGAGAAAGCTGCTTGGGCTGCTGAATCCCACAGAACAAGCCAACCCAAACAGAGATGATTTCCTGTTTCACAACATCCCTCCAGGAGACAAGTTTCATTCACACAGGAAGCAACGGACCAGGACAATATTCTTGCTTGTGCCTACACTTTGGCCTGTTTAGCCAGGAAATGAATACAAACATAAAGAAGAAAATACAAATTGTTCTTTAACACTCAATGCTCCTGTTCTAGGAAACACATAAAACTGCTTTTTAAATCATCCCCATTCAGGGCCTTTTTTTTTTTTTTAATCAGTTGTATGCACTAATTCTCATTAATTTGCTGGAAATGCTTGCCCAGAAAAGCTTCCCCAAAATTCCCCTGAGCTGTGGCAGTTCTATTGTGGAGGAGCACAGAAGCAACTCTAGAGTTCAGGAGCAGACAGTCACTGCTTTACAGTTTCCACTTCCTTTCAAAGGGAATAACTATTTTAGAACTCAGTAAAAGGTCAGGGTAGACAATCAAATCCTTTCATGTCAAAATTTAGAAAGAAAGAAGCTTTCTCTGAATTCTGGGAACAACTGCAGAGTTTTTAGATGGCATTCCCTGAAGGTCTGCCAGTCTACATTTTCAAAGGTGTCTTGCTTGTCCCAGCAAACTGATGAAATGACAGACTCTCCTGCCACAGACTCTCCCGTGGAGGGAAGGGAAGCCCTGCAGGCTCCCTTGCACATGCTGCCCCTGTGGCTACAGACACCCCCTTTTTAGCTGAACGCCTTGACAGGAGCTTTACCAAAGCAGTGGCATCCTAATGCTCTGTCTCAAAATCAGACACTCAGTCACTAAGAAAGAGCAGGAAGACATACAAAAGCCAATTAAGGTTACACCCTAACCTAAGCAGAAGGGAAAGCTGTACTTACGGACGAAGCGTGTTGTGGCGGTGCTGTAACTGAGCCCGGCTGGCCCACAGAAATGCACAGCTCACAGCCTGTATGAGGGCACGGGCAGCTGCGGATCCAGGACCTCCGGCGGGAGCGAGCTGGATATCGATGCCCTTTCCTGGAGCTCCCTCCACGTCAGTGGTGGAGGAGGCAGCTCCAGCAGGCTAGGCGGCAGAGGCAGCAGCACGATCCAGAGGTGAAGAAGCACACGCGAGGCAGCAGTTCTCCGCAGCAGGGGAAGGTTTATTGGAGAGGGTGAAGAGTGTGGACAGGTAGGAAGCCGCAGGGAACTGCCCCGAGGGGCGGGGTGAACAGAAATTATATAGGGAGACCAGAGGGAGGTGGATCCCTTCCTCTGGCCAATGAACACAATACCCAACATAATAGACATGGGGCGGCAGCAAATGAAACCACTAAAGGGGTGGGACAGCCCTCTCCTGCCCAATCACCCTCTGCCCTGGAGGGAATGTTCTAGGGAAAAGGCAGGGGCAGAGAGTGACAGGCAGGCAGGCTGACAACTTAAAAATAACAGGGAGGGGACAACTCGATACAAAAAGGCGGGAGTTGCTAAGTAACAGAATGATGGACAGCCCGGCAAGGAGAAAAACAGGGGGAGGGGAAGCCTGGCAAGCGCCATCTTAGGTAAGTAAAATCAATACATTACAATACAATAAATTAAAATCAAACTGAACTGAGAAAAAGGGGGAGGGAGACTGCAGGGGCGCACTGCAACAGCGTGTCACGTAGTAAGTGGAAAAAGAAATGCCATAGGTAGCAAAAGCTGCCGTGGCCACATAGTGAAACATTTGAACAGTGTTGAGGGAGTTTGCCACAACACCAGAAAACACAAGGTTCTTGTCAGTGGGCAGCTACCTACTAACAAATGCTCTGAGCAGGAAAGTTCTCCTGAACTGAGCAAGTGCTAGGGCTGCTCTGACACTCAGGCCTGCCGAGCACCAAGGCAACCTTCTGATGTCACTATGACAGTGTGGCAACCATGGCCTGACATCACAAAGGAACAGCTCCATGTTGGTCTGTGAGTTTATGCCAAGCAATAACCAACCTTCCCTACAGCAAACACAAAAGAGCCTGGGAAGTTCTTCTCTGTCACAAAGCAGCACAAATTTTCCTCATGGGCCAAACCCTGTTGTTCAGGGGATCCAAGAGGAACTCCAAGAGTGCGCCAAGCACCTACAGCCTGTACCCCAGCTGGGACACAAGCAAAGAAACCAGACCAAGAAAATGGCCCACAGCATTGCAGACGTCAGAAATGACTCTCACTTTGAACATTTTAAAGGTTTATTACACATTGACAAAGGAATGAATAAGGAAAAATCGCAGCATTGGGCGTCTCTGTGACTAGCAGCCATGTGCTCATCTACAAAATCAATGCTCTGCCTTTTATACCCTTAGCTCCTCTAAAAGTTTTGTCAGTCAACTCTTTGTCTGGTGTCCATTGCTGGAGATTGCTTTCTTGCATCTTGACTGGAGGTCAGGTGTTGTTACACCCCGCCTGCTGGTCACAAGCCAGCCCTCCCCAAATGCCCTGGCTACCAAGGCGATTACAAGGGGGAGGGCAAAGAGCACGATGGGAGGATATATTACAATACCATCACTACACATCTGAACATCCACATAACATCTACTGCTTCATTGTCAGAGCCAACCATTACATTACTCATCTAGAACACACAGAACCAGGAGAGAAGCCACTGTTGGCCTAACAGGGGAAATCATTCCTAACAAATCCCCCCACATATTTGCACCTTTATTGGACATGCCCAGGGCTCCGGTGCATGTACATCTCTGCCTTTCTTCCCCTTTGGAAGTAGTCAAACTGGCAACTCATGGAGAAACCAAGGGCTTTGTGGGGGCTGCATTGCTGTGCACACACCTAGGCCACCTGTGGCATAGAGCTTTGGTGCCTAAAAAGATAAACCAGCTAGAAAAGGTTTCATTTTGACGTTTCTTATCTGTTAACAGATGTTGCCAAATAAAAAGTTACCAAACAGGGCCCGATCCCTGCTGCCCAGTTTTAGAAAGGAGTCATTACTTTATTTCAGCGCTGGGTGCATAAGGGAATCACTTTCCTAAGCCCAGCACACCCAGCAATCTCAGCTACTGGTTTGTATCCATGGAACTAGGACATATTCAATACTTTGCTGAAATGCACAGGCTAAACATTACCTCAAATTTATTGACATATTTCAATCACTTCTCAGAATTTATTGACATCAGAGTAGGAGTGTCCTGTAGGTCCCTGCTGGGCGTTGCCACAGTTTCAGGAGGAGATCCATGCACAACAGAACCGAAGACACAACTGAGCTTGCAAAGCAAATTTATTCCATTAGTTGCAGTAGCAAATAATACATACCGACCCCGGATTCCCAAAAATCCGCTGAGCAGGAGAAGGAGATGGAGCGTGGTGCTCGGCAGCAGGGGCAGGTAGGCAGTGCACTTCCAGGACATCCCCCGGATCAAAACGCTGTGCATCTCATCCTTCTCACCCCTCCACCCCAGAACCAGGCCTTGTATCTCATGCTCAGGAGTGGTATTTTACAGCAGGAGTCAGAGCAGCAGCTCACACATGCCTGGCGTGTGAGATGAGGCCATGATGGCTCAGGATGACTCCATGACTCCCTGCCACCAAGGGCTCCATTATGCATTTGTTCCCCTTTCCAAGCTTGACTGCCCACCCACTGACCAGGACATTGTTTCTCTTTCAAGGGTCAAGGTCCCACCTGTTAAACAAGACACTTTTCTTCATTGTCTTGTCAACCTGCTCAAACATGGATCAAATATGGCAGGGCCTGGGACACGACTCCAGTTCCTGACACAGTCATTTGGGAAATATTCCCACTGCTCAAACTCTCCTTTGGTGGTCAAGAGCCTCCTAAAAATACTTTCTTCCTTTTGAATGCATTCCAGATACCTTCTTAGCAGGACCACTCTCCTTATTGTCAAGGCCAAGATACACACAGTAAGCACTGCAGTGGGGGAATACAGGCTTCAGCACTTGTGTTAAAGCTAAAGGAATTCACAAGACTAAGCCCTGTTTGTTACACTTAACGCCTCTCCTTCCTATTCTGGGAATCAAACGAAAGCATTTCATCAACACACCCACGGCCTCTTTGGGACCAGTCCCGGTGCTGGGTGGCCGGCACACTCGCAGGGGCGTGACACAGGCACGGGACGTGTGGCCCAGAGCACCAATGCTGCTCTGTCCCCTGGGCAGCGCTGGCAGCAGCAGCAGCTGTGGCAGAGTCCCTGCCAAAGGAGATTTGCCATCGCCAAGGCCTGCCAATGCTGCTGCCTGTCTCCTGCCACAGAGACCTGTGGGCCCCAGGGGACATCTCTGCCAGGGGACAGCCATAGCCAACGTGCCTTGGTGTCTATGCCATCTTTTCTGCTGCTGGCTCTTGGCAGGAGCACCTGCAGCAATTGGTGGCCACACTGGGTATCCGTCAGAAGGCAGAAGCTGTTGTCCCTTCCTGGAATGAGTTTTGCTCGCAAGTGATTATCTGCAGTGCAAAACCACCATCCACTATTGACTTTCACAGGACAATGACATTCTTACAGAGATACTGTCAAGTTGCCTCGTGTGCTTCTGGCTGTTTCTCTTTCTCTCTGGATAAAAACATCAGCCCGGCGTCTGATGGCCAATGCTGCGGGTGCTGCCCGTCTGGCTGTGGCCAGCAGCTGGTGGCCAAACACAAGCGGGTGCCTTCTGGGCAAGGGAATGGACTGGCACTGTCAGAGTCTGTCAGAAATACCCTTCATTTTTTGCCTCACGATTGTCATGGAAGACCACTGAAAAGTTAAAACTGTTAAGCCAGTGGGGAGGGGAAAGTCACGCGATTGTCAGCTTGTTTCCACAGGTGTTATTTGCATAACATGCCATGCTGAACACGAAGGGGGCATCCTGCCCCTTCTGAACAATGCACTCTCTCCCTACCTCCTGGCCTGCCTGGCTTGAGCTCTGGGTGGTCTCCCACAGAAGACCCCTCTCACCTGCCCTCAACCATCGTGACAGACAAGCAGAAAAGGCCTCTTCATCAAGGAACCAAGACAAGAAACTCCCCGTGCAAGAAAACCCCCCTTGCACCTTCTTCCAGAGACTGGGACTGAACTCCCCCCCTTACCTGGGGGAGGTGTGCAGTGGAGGGGGAAATGTTGTCCAGAACAAACGCACCTGCGAGCATTTGGCCATGAAAACAATGGTCTGTGCCTGTTGCTTGGCTTGGACTCTGTGTACGCTCCTATTCTGTTCTTTCCCCCTCCCTGGAGACCTTTGTTTCGGCTTCCCTTCCCCCAATGAAAAATCGTGTAATTGGAGCCCCGGTTAGCCGTGCTTTTCGAGATCTCCCCGGACGTGGACTGGCTGCTTTCAAAGGCTGGACCCTCGAAGGACAAGAGCAACACCATGCTTCGGTAGCTATACCCATCCCCCCTGCTCCTCCCTTTTTCCCTTTTCCTCCCTTCTTCTCCCCAATTCCCTCACCAACGCACTACAGTTGCAGTTATATCAATAAACAAAACCTGTTGATTTTGTTTCTGCAAATCCCCTCTGCCTTGGCTGGTTATTTTTGCACGTAAAAATCCCCGTGTCATCTGTCCACTGGGATGGATTGCAACATAGTTGGCGTCATAGACAGGATTCTGGTAGCCAAAGGGATTTTCAGGTTTTGTGTAGTCTGTAACAGGGGAGAGAGACTCTACCCCGAAAGGGTGCGATTCGATTCTCTCGCAAACTGCACACGCCTACAAAGGCAAATCTCATTCTCAAGAGCGCTCAGGCTCTGGAACTGGCACAAAAGATTTTTCGGTGCAAAACGGGGGTAACTATCACAGTTGCTGTTACTGTTACTGACACTGACACTGACGCTGATACTGATCTTGTTACTGCCTCTGCCACTGATACTGATCTTGTTATTGCTACTGATGCTGATACTGATGCTGATAGTGATACTGCTGATTTGTGTGAATTTGTTATTGTTGTATTTGAGTGTATTTGGACTGTCTAGGAAGGAAGGGGCAGTCTTGAAGCAACCACGCAGGGCCTCCTAGACAGATATTGTCCTTCGCCTACACAGGGGAGTGAGGGGCGGCACAGCAAAGGCCGAGTGGCTTCCCCCTGTTCTAGGTTCTGGTCCCCTCAGAAAGAAAACATTTGTGTGTGTGTGTGTGTGTGTGTGTATGTATGTACTGTCTGGGAAGGAAGAGATAAATTTGAAGTAACCAAAATTGAACAACAATTTAAAGCTGTCTCTTCAACTATCCAGGGACACGAAGGGGGGACAATGAGAATTTGCATGATTGTGTAACCTGAGTTCATCCACCCCCTGGTATAGTTTTGGTCCCTCCACACAAAATGAATGAACAGCTCAATCCTAAAGCAAAATCTGATTTTTACTCATTGCTTGCTAAACACAATGCAAAACCGTCACCTGGCGGAGAGACTTGGGCAGAGAACAACTGGTTTAATCTGGAAAATGTCATTGATAGAATATGTTCTCTGCAATACAAATCAAAATTTAAAATGGGCAGAAATAAGAACATTCTTTGCTTAGTTTTGGGAGCCTGTCTCACTGCAGCCATCGAAAACCGCTTTAAGCGGAGAAGTGAGGAAATGGTAATAATAGACTCTCTCCAAAATCTAGTTGAAATCTTGCAAAAACGGTTAAATGAAGATAGAAATGAAATTTACATGCTGCGAGCTGCCCTTAGGGAAGAACGCATCAAAAACACATACAAAATCAGCTCCTCTACAGAGGAGGAAGAAAAGGAAACATCTCACATTAGACAAATTGACGGAGTCGACAGGAGACAAGCACATCTGATGATGATCAACAAGTCTCAGATTTATTGATTAACAGGCACGCTTTTATAATCACAGTAATAAGGCTCATATATATTGCAAAAGTAAAGCTCATTATCGGTCCGCTATAAAAAGTCAGTCCCACCTCTCTCAGGATGTTTGTGGCTTCTTTTTACCTCCTGTTATCGCATATTTTCTTGAACAACTCCTTGTTCAAGGAGACTGTGTCTTTGAACAAGGCAGCTGTTGCTTTGCCAGCTGTATATTTTCATGTGCCTTTCCCATAAGCCATGTTTCAACAAAACTCTCCACAACAAATATATCCACACAAAGAACTTGAAGCAGCAAAACAAAACTATCCATACAAAGAATCTGAAACAGTTAAAAATTGTGGAGAAAATTGCTGTCCCTGCTTAAGACCTTTTATTAAAACTGAATATAATTATATCCATGATGAGGATGCAGATCCACACATCACAACCAAACACACACCATTTAGTGCTACCGAATTAGCTAAATTGAAAAAGATATTCGGGCGCCTTCCTCATGAATCAGAAACAGAATATGTGTTTCGTGTATCTCTCACTGGCGGAGATCAAATTAAATTAACTGAACAGGAAGCCAGCGGATATTGGGGACATGGTGTTTTCCTGACAACAGGAGATAAGCGTGACTCTTGGTCTCTAACACAACGTGCAGCTTTTTGGGCCGGGGGAATAAATCCCCTGGAAAGGGGTGATCCCCTGGCAATTGTCAGTACACCCGACCAGTTCCTAGAAAGTGTACATAAAGCTGCTTGTTTGCAAATGATACATGCAAAGAAATTAACTCCTGGTTTTGAGTCCCCCATGCAATTGCCTGTGAAGCCCAAAATAATGACCCCTTTAATTTGTGGGTTTCCAGAAACATTGAAACCAACAGCAATCACTATACAAAAAACCATAATGGCTTTAAGCCCTGTAGAAAGACTGGATAGATTTCTCAATAACTCCGCTGATCCAGCTGAGTCTACTGACTCTGCTCCTTCACCATATTCACCATCACAATCCACAAACACACACTCTGATTCACTTAGCAACACCCGTAAGATTTGGACCTGGGGTGAAGTTGCAGTAGATTAAATTAATTATTGTAGACAGTATGGGCCTGTAAAAGGCCTAGAGGAGAAACCAGAAAAAACAAAAGGTGTCCGGTTTATGGGAACCCCCAACACTGAAAACACAGAACCTGGAAAACAAGTTTCCAACAGACAACGTTGGTGGACGCTGGGAATAAAAAAGGGGGTCCCCAGGGAAATAATGGATGGTTTACCACTTGAAAAATTGCAGAAAATAATAAATAACTGGCATTTTAGGAGACCAAACCCGCCCACCCAGCCCAGTGCACCGATCCCCCTCCCTCCTCAGAAAACAACATATGCTCCTACTAATACACAGTACAATACATACAGCACATCTCAGTCCCCCCCACAGAACACATCTAATGAGCCAAAGTTAACCCTTCCCCAGCTTCTCCCTCAGAAGCTGGGCACTGAAACCGCAACTCAATCCTCCTCACAGAACACAAACTATGAACCAAAGTTAACCCTCTCCCAGCTTCTTTCTCAGAACCTGGGCAGTGAAACCCTTGCTGCGTGTCTCTTAAAAAGCACTGGCAGTAAGCCAGAAGTAACTCTTTCACAACTTCTTTCACAGAACCTAAGCAACATAACTGCCCACCCTCCCATACCCCAAAACACAAACAGTGAGTCCACAACAACAGAGCTTTCAGGAAACTAATATCTCTGCCGCTTACAGGTGAGCAAAGGGGCAGAAGCTGGGTTTATTTACGAATGCTCACAAAAAACAAATCAGGAGACATATTAATCACAGCAATCATGGGCCCCAAAAAAGTTCTGGTAACCTTCATAGTTGATACTGGAGCCCAGATGTCCGCACTGACATATAAAGATGCTCAGAAGTGTGGAGTTGTTCCAACAAAAAGGCAATGTTGCATTCTTAATGCTTTAGGAACCATAGAACCCATGAATGTGGCTCTAGTCAAAGTAACACTCCCTGGAGAAGAAAATCAATTAGCTGTCAAAATGGTGACTGGGGACATTCCAAATAATCTGCTAGGGATGGATGTGCTCGCAGGAAGACAGTGGGAAGACACTGAGGGATTTCTGTGGTCTTTTGGCACTCCTCCATTAAACATCAGACTGCTACAGACCGCACCCGCACTGCCTTACAGTAAAACAATCAATGTAAAACAATATCCTTTGCCTTCTGGAGCTAAGGAAGGCATCAAACCAGTTATTCAGGAATTGCGTGAACAAGGAATAATAATTAACACACATTCCCCATATAACTCACCCGTATGGCCAGTCCGAAAGCCCAGCAGGAAGTGGAGACTTACGATTGATTATCGTAGGCTCAATGCCAACACTGATCCTCTGACTGCAGCAGTGCCAAATTTAGCTGAGTTAATAACATCAATACAAGAAAAATATCACACAATCATGGCAACAATAGATGTTAAAGACATGTTCTTCATGATACCAATACAACCAGAAGACATGGGTCGCTTTGCATTCACATGGGAGGGACAACAGTACACATTCACAAGACTCCCACGAGGTTACAAACACTCTCCAACTCTAGCACATCATGCTTTAGCTAAAGAATTAGAAAAGATACCCAAACCTGACACTGTAGATGTTTATCAATACATTGATGACATTTTGGTAGGAGGAGAGGAAATTAAAGAGGTGGGGGATCTCCAGCAGACTATAATCTCTCATCTGGAGAGCCTAGATTTAAAGATTCCCCCAGAGAAAATCCAAAAGCCTTCTCAGGAAGTAAAATTTCTGGGAATTTGGTGGCAATCCGGGAGCACATGCATCCCACCTGACACTTTAACTTCTTTAGAGCAGATGAAAATACCTGAAAATAAAAAAAGACCTCCAGCAAGCCTTAGGACTCTTAGTATTCTGGAGGAAACATATCCCAGACTTCTCCATCATTGCTAAGCCCCTTTACAATTTACTAAGAAAAGGAGTCAAATGGGATTGGACTCCTTCTCAGGAAGAAGCATTACAACTACTGATCTTTGAAGCCACTGCACATCAGGCATTGGGGCCAATTCACCCTAGAGACCCTTTCCAAGTGGAATGGGGATTTGCCTCCTCAGGGCTATCAATACATATTTGGCAGCGAGATCCTGAGGGTCCAACGAGGCCTGTTAGCTTCTTTTCCCGGGGTTTTAAAGATGCTGAGAAAAGATACACTACCTAGGAGAAAGGACTGTTTGTTGTCAGCTTAGCTCTCACTGAAGTAGAAAAAATCACACGGCAACAAGCTATTGTATTGAGAGGTCCTTTCAAGGTAATCAAAGCTGTTACAAATGGGACCCCTCCACCTGATGGCATAGCCCAAAAATGATCAGTCAGAAAATGGTATGCCCAAATAGAATACTATTGCAATACCTTTCATGTCACAGAAGATGCTGCAAAATTCTTAGCAATACAAGACACTGAGAGCCTGGATAGCAGCCAAGACAAACCTGCTTCTGTAATAAAAGTAGCACCACCCTTCTCGTCTGAGTTAGCAGCAAACTGTTGGTTTACAGATGCTTCTTCAAAACGGGAAGGAAAGATTTGGAAATATAAGGTGGCTGCCTTACATATTTCATCTGGTGAAAAAATTATCACAGAAGGGGAGGGCAGTGCTCAGGTTGGGAAACTCATAGCTGTCTGTTTTCCAACGTGAGGCACAGAACACTTCTCTTGTTTACATCTACACTGATTCATATGCAGTATACAAAGGCTGTACTGAGTGGCTCCCTTTCTGGCAGCAGAATGGCTGGGAAGTTAACAGAATCCCAGTGTGGCAGAAAGATAAGTGGCAAGAAATTCTAGAAATTGCTAGTAAAGGAAACTTGTTGGTTGGTTGGGTAGCTTCTCACCAAACAGATGGGAATCAAGCAGGAGAATGGAACAACAGAGCTGATGAACTAGCAAGGCTTAGCCCCCTGAATAAGGAAGCTACCTCAGAGGACTGGAGCCAACTATTAGAATGGTCACATGTAAAAAGACAGCACACAGGTGCAAAAGATTTCTATCAGGAAGCACATGCCCGTGGCTGGCCAGTTACCCGTGAAATGTGTAAAACATGCATATCAGCCTGTGAACAATGCCGCAAGCGACTGGAAAGGCACCCTTTAGAAGATGACCCTCTGCATTTGAGGAAAGGTAAAGGCTTGTGGGAAGCGTGGCAGGTAGAGTACATTGGTCCTTTTAAAAAGTCAGGAGGAAAACATTATGTGCTGGTAGGAGTAGAAATTGTGTCTGGATTAGTGCAAGTTGATGCTTTTAAAAGGACCACAGGAGATAATACAGTCAAAGCTTTGCAGGGGTGGTTTGGAACTTTCCCAAAGCCACAAGAAATTCAGTCCAACAATGGGTCTCACTTTACTGCTAAGGTGGTAAAAGTCTTAGCCAAAATTGAAGGCATAAAGTGGACTTTTCATACTCCTTACTATCCTCAGGCTAACGGGATCATAGAATGGACAAATGGCCTTTTGAAATGGTTCCTTAAGCCTCAAAAATCAAATTGGGACTGTTGGCTGTGGGAAGCTGTTGAGGGGGTAAATAGCAGGTGGGGAGTGAATGGCTGCCCCAAAGTCACTGCTTTTTACCCTACACCTCCGAGCATCATCCCCTCACTGCAGGGTCCTGACGACCCCAAATCATCCATCACATTACCCTGGACAGCCGGTCTTAGTGGACCTCCCCACGGTGGGTGAGGTACCACTTGTGCTGAAAACCCCTCTGAACAAATATGCATGGGTAGCCTCTGATGCTCTTGGGAAAGAGCACCGCATACATACACGCTGGATAATCCCTTCATTTTAAACTCCTTTTCTGCCTCTCACTGGCAGGACTTTTTGTTGTTTTTGCTTTTACAGGAGAACCCCGAGGGACATGAGAATCATTTGAAACATTATAACATTGCTAATACTTTTCTGCATCTTACCACAATTTCATGGACAGCCCCCTGGTGAGCAGCTGTGGCCCAAAGCCATCATCCAGCACACCATGTTCTTGGATCCTATCCCAAGGGTTGTTACCCGAGCCTGGCAACCCTAGTGCTGCATGACTCCAAGGTGTATCGCCCAAATGAGTGGAGATGGGACCAGAAGGAATTGATCCAAACCCTAATGGGAGCAGTCGGTGAGTCAATTGTGGTAACATGCAGAAAGGTAGAAGGAACCCTCCATGAAAAAGCCACCTCCATCATCATTGCTGGAAATTTTATGGAAGCCGGTGGAAGGAATCATCTGGACATCACTTCAGCAAAATTATGTCCCACAAAGAAGTGGGGGTGTTCCAAAATAAAAAGTCCCCTCACTCTATGTTGCCGCCAGGAACATATTGGTAGTTATCCTTTAGGCCCTAAAACTAACAATGTTGCAATTACAAGAGATTGTAATGATGAATCACTTGATTGCTGGTACAGTTTTACTCTGGTTAAACCCACTTACGTGACATGTCGCTGGCAAAATGACACAGCTGACCCATTAGGATTAAAAGGCTTGGTTTATAAATTCAAGATAAACACTGTACCAAAACCCACACCGAGTGCTGTAACCTTCTCCCAGATGGAAGGTGTGAAGCCCATTGCTAATACATCTCAAGGGGCAGACACCACAAAGCCTGCATTGAGCATGGAAAACACAACAATCACACCCCAACTGGTAGAGACAACGGAAGGCCCCTTTACTACGTGGCCCTGGTCTCAAGCCTTCCTGCAATTTACGGGATCTATGGGAGATGTTACTGGTCTAAGTTTACTAACGGTAGTTACACATGAAGATAAATTGTACACTAGGCAAGAACGGGAAAAACAGAAAACCTGGCAGCTTCAAGGAGTGGTGAGAGAACAAATCAGCATTGGATGTGGAATGGTTAATGGGTCTGACTACAGCAAAGCAATTGCAATTAATGTTTCCACAGATCAGGAAAACAAAGAAGAGCAGGTAGGTACGCACCCAAGCGTATGAGACTGCTGGCACAGCTTCACATTGACCCACACTACGGAGGTAGTTTGCCTCTGGTCTAAGGACACTCAAGGTCTTTCTTTTAAATTTGTGATAAATGCTGAAACCTACTTTACCATTGTTACACTTCACCCGTACCACCGGTTATACTCACTCCAAGAATTTTCGAAATTGGACCCTATATAATCAGGAAAACCGGCCAACAACAAATATTGTTTAATCCAGGATGGTCTCTCAAACAAGTCAAATTGCTAATGTAAAACAATGTTTTGTATATTCAGTCAGCTTGTTCCCCGTTTTTGCAGACTTCTTTTGAAGGTTGGACCACCTGGCTTTGGAAACGAAGCTCTTTTAAAATTAGAACACCAAGAGATGTAACCGGTGTTATGGGTACAGGATTAGGAATTCTGAACAGCATTGATTCTGAAGTACTAATGAACAAATTGGCTGCCACAACTAGAGATCTGACCAGATTACAGCAACGACTGAAATCATCTTTGCTAGCCTTAGGGACACATCAGTGGCTGCTTGTGTATAGTTTTTTACTGAGACACAGTCCATGGGAAAAGTAACGTGAGAAAGTATCTGAGAAAGGAACAGCTGGCTAATTCAAGGCCATGGTTTCTTTGAGCAAGAAGTTGTTTGGTAAATTATGTGATAACAGGAGGTAAAAAAGAAGCCACAAACATCTTGAGAAAAGGTGGGATTGACTTTTTATAGCTGACCAATAGTGTGCTATAATTTTGCAATATACATGAACCTTATTATTGTGATTATAAAAGTAATTCTGTTAATCAATAAAGTTGAGATTTGTCTGCATTAGAGGATGAGCAAGTCTCCCGTCCACCTCGTCAAATGGTGACCCCCGACCACGGACGAGCGATGTAAAACAGTTCGGGTCCTAAGCAGCAAGGACGGCAAATAAGTGCGAACGAAGAGGGCTAGTAAGGCCGCACCGTGCCCTGGGTGACCCTACAGACGAGCCTGGCTGATACGTGCTGCCGAGACCTTGAGGAGGCTGCAACAGCGCTGACGAATTAGGTATGGAAAGGCAAGCAGCATATGATTTATTTACTGCTTTCTTGCAAAAGCGGCAGATTAAGGGGATAGATTTAAAAAAGGAGTTACCGGGACTCCTCCCATATGGGTATGCTAAGGGGATATTCGTAAATCCTCATACTGTACATGAGATAACAGAGTTGGGGATGTGCTCTGGGAACCTATGTTAGAAGATGATAAAACAGCTAAAAAGATGGGAAAACT
Source organism: Setophaga petechia (assembly GCA_024362935.1). Lineage (NCBI taxonomy): Eukaryota > Metazoa > Chordata > Aves > Passeriformes > Parulidae > Setophaga > Setophaga petechia. Next base: position 38,881,056 of record JANCRA010000005.1, on the reverse strand, counting down.
TTGGAGAGTGGTTCATAATGAGCTTCTGCGGTATCAGGCAGAACAGAAAGCAGCGGTGCAGGCATCTGCTGCTTATACAAAAACCAGAACCTATGAGGGAGATTTATCCCAAGTCACTATATTACCCCCTGTGTTTAATAGGGTGTCTTTGCCTCCCCCGGCACCACCGCCTTTAATTCTGGTACCGAGGCAGCGAGTGAGCCGTCTGCACCCCTCGGAGAGAATGATTCATGGCCAAAACCGGCCCCGGCTGTCCTCCCTTGGGGCAGTGAGCCGATCCCTGGGGCGGAAAGCGACCTAGCGGGGGCTACGGCCAGGGGACGGGGGGAGGCTTGGGCTGCACTGGCGAAAGAGGGCTTGGAGAACGTGGATAATGGTGCAATTAATGCGGCTACACAAATAACATGCCCAGTTACTTTTCCAACTCAGGCGGGGGAAGGTCTGCGAACAATAACATCTGTGCTTAACTGGAAGTCACTATCGAAGTTGCGATCGGGAGTTAGTCAGTTCGGAGTGACAGCAGATGAGTTTATAGGGCTAGGAGTGTTTCTTTGTACCGAAACTCAGGCCCTGACAGGACCAGATAAGTGCCGAGAGGCTATGAGATTGATTAGACTGACTATAGGCAGAGTAAAAGAACCTGGAATTAAGCAGCGCCAGGAAGAATCTTTTGGTTTGTTTATAGATCAAGTTGCTGCAGCGATAGAGACAGCAGGGGTACCTGATTATGCGACAGAGGCTATGTTGAAACAGTGTGCTCTTCAGGACAGCAGGCAGGCTGCGAGGAATGTGCTTAACACGTTAGGTGCGAATGGGGCCATAAAAAAGTCACTAGAAAGGATAGTTCAGATGCTGGTAGGATCAAAAGCATTCTTGGTAGATGCTAACAAACAGCTGGGGTTAAGGTTACAGGCAAGGGTTTCCCAAGATCAGGTGTTAGCTGCCCTTGCACCTTTTCAAAGTCCGAAGCAGTTAAGCCGGCTCCACCAGCAAACCGTACGTGATGCTACCGATGTCCCTGCCTCCAACCTGCCAACACAGGAAGCCTCGGACTGCACCTGGCAGCCGCTGTAGAAATCACACTGATGACTCCGCACCCACAACAAAACATCCCGACGAGGTTAAAGGACCTATTGTTATGCGAGGTCGAGTGATGGGTGCACTGCTTTTAGGGAGATCATCTGCCTCTATGCTTGGATTATTTGTTTTACCTGGAGTTATTGATGTGGATTTTACTGGGAAAATTATGGTTATGCTACACACCCCCCTTTCCACCACTTCAAATTAACAAGGGGCAATTCTTGGAATACCGAACGGGCTACTGACTGGTTTACGTCCACTTCTTAAAGGAACACACCCGGCAAGTCCGATCTGTGTTACTCCGGAGCAGCAGCACATTTTTCAGCAAATTATGCACTGTGTTACTCAAGGACAAGTTTATCGGCAGGACTCAGAGTTGTCTATACACCTGACAATTTGGCACGGTCCCAAATACCTCCTTGGTGCACTGACTCAGTTGCAAAAGAAAACGGGGGAGATACGGGGGCTGTGTGGGTACCTGCCAAATGGACTAAACCTGTTCTTGATGCAGTGACTGACAAGCAAGCTGCGACTGCTGCTGTTACAGCTGAAAGGACACTCGAAGGCTGTTGACGGGACTGTGGCCTGCTACCGGACCTTTGGGGGACTGGTTACAACTGTTGGGTCGCTGTTAGAATTTTACATACGGGGTCCAGTGGGTCAAAAATGTCTTGGCTGTAATAACCTGATTGTGCTGCTTGAGTAACTTTGTATTGTGGGGCCTGTGACAAAACCTTTTGGATAAGAACAGTCTGTAGTATGTGAATTGTAGTGTAACAAGTGCTTATTTAATCATAATTTTAAGGACTAGCAGAGAGAACTGCAAGAACAAACAGGATGAAGAGTCAGTCTGGCTTTAGAGCATTTTGAAACACCTGAGCAAAAGATCCTAATTTGTTATTGTTAAGAACTAAAGCATATCTTTGATAAGGTTACAGCTCAGAGTAAGTCTCATATTGTCTCTGCGAAGTATAGATAATTAATATAATTGTGAAAAACGCCAATCACTTGCTTTTGAAATTGTTAAAGTTTAATAGTAATGGAATGGTTATGAAAACAGTAATACAATTGGAGTTATAGTAATTTGGACAATTTAAAGCAAGACAATATGAGACAATAAAAGCAAAGAGTTACAGACATCCAGGTACTTTTTTCTGGGCATCATGAGACCGAAAAAGGACACCTGTTAACAAAGTATTAACCCTTGAAAATAATAGCCTCTTGCATACTGCTTAAATTCCATTCAAACACGGGATTCTGTCTGGTCAGTGTTAACTTCTTCCTTCTAATCCTAACAGCGCCTTCAAAGTGGGAAGAAGTTAAGTTTTTTTTTTATAAGAAGGCAGTAAATTTCCTTTCTTGGAGTGATTTAAGTGTCCTGTAGCTGCTATCTAGCTGCAAGACTTTTTTGTTTAACAAAGCATTTTACATAGCATAGTTTTTATTTTAACAATTTTTATAACTTAAAGCTATATTTAATACAGCATATGTGGTGTTTGTTTTAGTATTTGCAAAAAGCCAATTATAAAATACATGCATTTTTCACAGTACCCATAACACAGCATTCCATGATAAGGCCAATTAGCAGAGATCCCAACAAAGAACCAAATCAGTGCTTGATCAGATTACAAGAGTTAATCAATCATTGTTTTGCTTTAGTTTAGGAAGAGTTACTAATTTTTTTTTCAAACTTGTTTTATAAATTTACCTGTTTGGTTCCCAAGGGAATTTTGTGGTTTTTGGGAACAGTAGTAGTTTATGTAAAAAACTTGTCTTTTTCGGCCTGTTGCCAACAACAAAAGCAGCTGCAAGCGAAATGGATGCCAGCGGTGTGAGTTCATATTGTCCTTGAACACATCCCTGCACTCTCCCCCAGAGGAATCAAAACTTTTTGGAAGTTCAGGTGCCGGCCTTGCAGGCAACCCACAAGGGGGGAGTAGGTTAAGCTTTGAACCCTTAAATGCCCAAGATTTAAATAAGAATAGAGTGAAATAGGGCTAATTTAGACTCAGCTCTGGAATGACATACCAGCAAGCACAGAGGGGGCCGTATTATTTGAGAAAACTATCACTGTTCCATCTTAATGTATTTTTCCTAATGTAGAAGTGTAAAAACACAAGCAATAATTAAACGTAGAAGAATTTAAGTTTTCAGACTTACCTGCATCAGATGATAATAACTACTATGTTACCTGGAAGTGTAGCAGATACAGCATAAATCTTCACAAACAGATAAGGTGCTGGGTTAAAGGTGAATTGAGTAAGAAATCACAGATTTTGGATATGCTTTTTATAGATGTATAAAATGCTTGTTATGCAATGCTTTAGAATAAAGCTGCTATAGGTTTTTTGCTTTTAGCGCAGAAGCATAGCTGTTAAGAATTTAAAGATATGTGTTATATAACTTAAAAAGCTTAAGCTTAGAATTACGGTTAAGGGGCCTTGTAGTATATGCACTATTTTAAGCATAGTTTTGATGTTTTTATTTGTTTTGCTTTGTATTTTTAACTGTATTTTAAAACATAGTCAGTCGCTTGATATGAAAAAATGTGGCAAACAAAGCTTCTTGCTCAAAAAAGAAACGGGGGAAAATGTGGATAGTTTTTTACTGAGACACAGTCCATGGGAAAAGTAACGTGAGAAAGTATCTGAGAAAGGAACAGCTGGCTAATTCAAGGCCATGGCTTCTTTGAGCAAGAAGTTGTTTGGTAAATTATGTGATAACAGGAGGTAAAAAAGAAGCCACAAACATCTTGAGAAAAGGTGGGATTGACTTTTTATAGCTGACCAGTAGTGAGCTATAATTTTGCAATATGCATGAACCTTATTATTGTGATTATAAAAGTAATTCTGTTAATCAATAAAGTTGAGATTTGTCTGCATTAGAGGATGAGCAAGTCTCCCATCCACCTTGTCAGCTGCTGTCAAACGTTCTGCCAAATTGGGAAAGAGTGAACGTAAATGATCACAAATTAGTAATTGATGCACTTAGTGCTACACAAAACAATGTTTCCTTAGCCCTCAGCTGTATCCAAGCACAACTGTGGATGTCTCCGCCTCCATTATAAGAGAAGACAAGGAAGGCACTTTCCCCACAGAAATTTGGAAAATAGTCTGGGACAGTGCCACTGAGTTTGAAAGAGAATTCCAATCCTGGTGGAACCTGGTAAACTTTACTTACGATCCCCTTACAAATACAGCTACTGCTTTTGTGTTAACCATACGCAATGCTTCTGTACATTTGGTTTTCCCTGTTATTGCATTAGGACTAAACCATGACGGAGCTGTTCTCTATCCCACAGAACACAGGGAATGGGCCCGTCAGGTCGATGACAAATGGCAAACTGTTAATCTGGAATCTTGTATTGTCTGAGAACAACAAGGGTTCATCTGTGAAAGCAATGCAATCATAGCTCAGGATATCTGTTTAGATACAGAGCAAAACATCTGTCATTTTGAGATTCGTCCTAACGAAGCTACTGAAACAGTTCTTATATACATAGGCAATGGATGTGCATGCTTCAGGACCATTTGTGATTTTGTGCTTGCAGAAGATGTTGTAGTGGATACAAAAATCACTCAAACTTTTGTGCTTGTAACTTTACTAAGATTTCAGGATGTGATTTCTCTTATGAAGCTTCAGTTACCTCTCACCACCTATTGCAATCCAACTACACACTGATCCACAAGCTGATGCTACCCCCATTGGAATGACCCTTACCCTGGTGAGACAACTGCTGCTCCATCAAGACCTGGTTGAGAATCTCGAGAGAATCAAGGAAAGCAGACAGAGGACCCTGGTGACTGTTCACCATAACGTGAGACAAATACACCGGGTCATGGAGAGGGTAAATCAGGATGCCGAGCTTTGGGTGGTCACCTACTGCTACCGGTGTCCTGAACAGTGTGTGTCATCCCATTGTTGTTCTTTTGATTTTAATTGCGCTTGGTTTTATCTTGTCAGCAGCCCTGTTCGTTGTTAATTGGAACATGATGAAAAAGCTAAAGAGATTGATGACTATAATCAATGCACATAGCTTAGCTGAGGTCCTTTACACTATAGACATCCCCAAAACCTTTGACACAAAGCAATCATGAATCAAGCATATGTGCTTTAGAATAATTTTTGACTTTTAAGTATGATTTTGTGAAAATTATTTTAGTTTTAGTAGATTACTTTGGAAAGAAATTTTTTTAAAGTTAATGCTTATGTTATGATTTATTTGATTGTGATTTGTTTTAACCATTTTTTGAAATTGTTACACAAATGATATTGTTTTAATTAAATATTTATTTTTGAAATTGTTATGAAATAATATATTAATCAACTTTTGCAAAAATTGTTATGATAATTAATATTAATTATGTTTGTTTATTGCTTCCCCTTTTCCTATCTTTCTTTTTTCCTCTTTCCTCCTCTTTCCCATCATCCTTATTTTTTTTGGGTTATGCTACCAACCTGCAACGAGTTCTAAAGAGTCTTCAGAGTTCTGCTGATGAAGATCCCCTAAGACAATCATGAGTCACGGGGTTGTGTAAGAGTCTGTCAGAAATACCCTTCATTTTTTGCCTCACGATTGTCATGGAAGACCACCAAAGAGTTAAAACTGTTAAGCCAGTGGGGAAGGGAAAGTCACTCTATTGTCAGCTTGTTTCCACAGGTGTTATTTGCATAACACGCCATGCAGAACACAAAGGGGGCATCCTGCCCCTTCTGAACAATGCACTCTCTCCCTACCTCCTGGCCTGCCTGGCTTGAGCTCTGGGTGGTCTCCCACAGAAGACCCCTCTCACCTGCCCTCAACCATCGTGACAGACAAGCAGAAAAGGCCTCTTCATCAAGGAACCAAGACAAGAAACTCCCCGTGCAAGAAAACCCCCCTTGCACCTTCTTCCAGAGACTGGGACTGAACTCCCCCCCTTACCTGGGGGAGGTGTGCAGTGGAGGGGGAAATGTTGTCCAGAACAAACGCACCTGCGAGCATTTGGCCATGAAAACAATGGTCTGTGCCTGTTGCTTGGCTTGGACTCTGTGTACGCTCCTATTCTGTTCTTTCCCCCTCCCTGGAGACCTTTGTTTCGGCTTCCATTCCACCAACGAAAAATCGTGTAATTGGAGCCCCGGTTAGCCGTGCTTTTCGAGATCTCCCCGGACGTGGACTGGCTGCTTTCAAAGGCTGGACCCTGGAAAGACAAGAGCAACACCATGCTTCGGTAGCTATACCCATCCCCCCTGCTCCTCCCATTTTCTCATTTTCCGCCCTTCTTCTCCCCGATTCCCTCAAACACGCACTACAGTTGTAGTTATATGAATAAACAAATCATGTAAATTTTGTTGCTGCAAATCCCCTGTACCTTGGCTGGTTATTTTTGCACGCAAAAATCACTGCGACATCTGTCCACTGGGACGGATCACTACATATGAGCAGCCATTTTCCCTGGTGAAAGTGGCAGGAACATGGGTAAGTGCAGAAGATTGGCATGACTCTGGCATCAGAGAACATGTGCTGTGTCTCTGATGCTGCTGCCAGCACTGTGAAGGAAGAGCCAAGACAAGTGCTGCAAGCAGACACATCCTGCCACTTTCTGCTCTTCCATGGACACGCAACACACTTGTTCCCCTCAGCTCCAGAAGACTTGATGCAGGAACAGAAACATTCCTGCAGCAAGGACCAAAGGCCAAGGGCCCAATGGCCACTTTCCCTTCCACACCGCACGCTTGGGCAACTTCCTGGGACCAAGCAGCCTTTTCCCCCTCTTCCCCATTGGCCTGAAGACACTGTGCACCAAGAGAAAGCTCCTGGACACCTGGCTATGCAACAACAGCAATTTAATGTTCCTCTAGTGGGTGAAGGGAAAGGAAGTGCTGGCAGAGGAGAGCTGTTCCCCGCAGGCTCAGGTGGGCCCAGCAGACGCAGCCTCCCGCATCAGTTCTCCGCAGCGCCGCGGCAGGACACTCAGCCACGGCCACACAGGGAAGGTCGTGACTTCCAGAGGCGGCGCAGTCGGTCTCGCATCTTCTGCAGTCGGGAGGAGGGAACGCTCTGTACAGCTAAAAGGATGTGCAGAGCTTGAAGCGCCAGGCATGAAATGGCTGGGCTGCTGTCATCCGTCATGTCCTGAAGGGCTGCAGAGAGAGAAAACACAGGCACAGTCAGAGGCTGCATCTGGGGGCAGCTGGGGAGAGCCTCCAGCCTAATCCAATGCCACGCAGCTCCTATCACAGCCTGCAGCAAGCAGGAGACGAGAAGGACGAGCTGGCAGCTGCTGGTCACGAATGTCCCGCAGGCCCCTGCAAGGTGTCTGTGCTGTGGCCACGCTGCCCTTGGGGCGCGCAGGGAGCGGAGCCGTCGGCGGGCGGGCCAGGGAACGCAGCTGCCAGCGGCAGCCCCCGCCGAGAGCCCGCGGGCCTCACTCACCCCTGCAGATGACGCGGAACTCCGGCTGCTGCCCTGTCAGGTAGCGCCCGGCCATGCCTGGGGAACACAGAGCGTGTCCTGCCTTCAGAGCCACAGCTGCCGCACACGGCCGCTGCCAGCCCTGAGGCCACACGACCTGCTGGCCCGGCAGGGCTCAGCCCGGGCCCCTGGCGCACGCTGCCGCCCGAGGGCACGGCTGCCAGAGGGCGGAGCAGCGATGCCCAGGCCAGCGGGGGCTGCGCATGGCCGCGCCCGGCTGCTGCTGCCGGGACAGCAGGCGGGGCTGGGGCCGAGCTGCGGCGGGGCGGGGCGGGCCGGGGCGGGGAGGGAGCCGGGCTCGGGGCTCACCCATGAACCTGACGGCCGCCTCTCGCAGGGGCTCCTGTGCGCTCTGTAGGTACGGCAGGGCCAGGCGCAGGTGCTCGGCCGCTCGGCTCCTGTCCTCTGCCAGCTGCAGAGAGCGGCAGGGCACGGAGGGAAAGGGTTGATGCGGGCCCTGCCCCTGGGCCGGGCCCTGCCCACAGAGCCCTGGGGCCCGGCCAGCAGCCGCAGGCGCCGGGCTCGGGACGGGGCGGAGGGCCCGGCGAGGCGCGGTGCCGCCCCGCAGCAGAGCCCAGCTGGCTCGGGGCTCCGTCGGCACCGCGCCTGGGGCCAGAGGAGCCTGGAGAAGAGCCCGCACAGCCCGGGAAGGCAGCGGCGTGTGGGGCGCAGGCTGGTGCCCCTGCCTGCGGCACTGGGCAGGGGCCACAGCTGCCTCCCCCACAGACTGGGCGCCGTGGGGCAGGCGGCTTCTTCAGGCATGGGGCTGGGGACTGCAGCCTGTCCTTACCAAGCACTCGGCAAATCTCCACATCTGATCGGTCTTCAGCAGCTGCTTGAGATCCTTCCTCTTCAGGAACCTTACTGCAGAAAGCAGCGTTTCCCGAGAGGCCTGCAGAGCAGCAGAGACACGGAGATGGCACCGCAGCCCAGGGCACAGGACGCGCATCTCTGTGCCAAGGCCAGGAGGAGGCTGGAGCCCGTCAGGTGCCAGGGCGTGGGGAGACAGCTGAGCCCCCTCCCATGGGGACAGCCAAGAGGCCTCACCTGTGCCACACGCCCATTCTCATGGTGGCAGTGGAAGAAGAGTGGGAGCAGGCTCTGGCTCACATGCTTCTTCAGGGCCTTTTCTCCCTTTGCCACTACCAGCGTGATCACGTCTTGGAAGAGGCGAATGGAGAGCAGCTGCACAAGGCTGTTGTCCTGTTGGAAAGGAAGCAAAAGGCCTCCACATCAGCTGCTGCAGGCCCCCCTGTGCCCAGGCCCAAGACCCCAGCCAAATGCCCGTGGCTGGGGGCACAGAGCCTCACATTGTCAAAGAGGTGCCAGAGCGCCTCAGCCAGCTGCAGGGCGATGGGGCTGCCTATTGCCACGTCTTTCTGCAGCAGCAGGAGGCTGAGCACAACCAGGGTCATCTCAACGATGTCTTCATCTCTATCCCACAGTAGCTTCCCAAGGCTTTCACTCAGGCTGTACATGCTTGCATCCTGTGTGCAAAACAAGGCTGGGCAACTCCACACTGCTGCTGCTGCTGCTGCTGCTGCTGCCTTCGGGCTCAGAGGCCGAAGGCCTGTCCCCAAGCACTCAGGCAGCTGAACAGCCACCCTGGAGAGCTGGGAGCAGCTGCCACAGCTGCCAAAGCCCAGCTAAGCCCAAGGGCCTGTTTGCCCCAGCCCCACGCTGCCAGCACAGCTTCAGCTGCTGCCTCCTCACCATCGAGGTGAGCACCACGAGGCCTTGGAGCGCCACGCGACACATCTGCCTGGACTCGCTCTGCAGGTGCCTCGTCAAGATCTCCAGGACTTTTTCACCGCATTGGCTCAAGTCCAGGCAATCCAGGACCTGAAAGGCACAGAGCAGGCCCAGAAGTGCCCAGCTGGCAGGAGCTCACAAGTGCACAGGGCTGAACCAAGGCAGCAGCAAAGGGCACAGGCAGCATCCCAGGCAGCTGCGGCTACGAGAGGCCACAGGGCTGGGAGGCAGCTCAGCCAGGCAGCGCTGGCCATGGGGCTCACCTCCACCAGGAAGGCCAGGGCGGGCAGCTCCCAGTCTGAAATGCCTTGGCTGAGCAGGTCAAAGAGGCAGGATGCCATGCCGCAACACCAGAAGACGGAGACATGGCGCATCTCCCTGGCAAGGAGAAAAAGACACCATTGCTCTTGGGCCAGCGGGCAAACCTCTCCCAAGGCTGACTGGCAGAGCTGTGGTCTGCTCCTGAGCACCCCGGGGGTGCTTTGGGAGGCAGCTCTTCCCAGGCACCCTCCTCTGCCGGCCTTTTCCAGTCTGCTCATCCCTCTCTTGGTGAAAAGGCCCTGCTGCGCATGACCACGGGGACTGTGTGGGGCGTTGCGGGCACAAAGGAGAGGGGCGCTGGGAAGAAGGAGGTCTCACCTGGCCAGCAGACCCACTGCGCAGTAGTGGGTGTCAGCACAGAGCAGCGTGTCCCAGGCACGCTTGCGTTCCATGGACAGCACCACGTGCTCATAGCGCATTTGGCAGAGCAGGGCCTTCAGGGTCTGCAGGGCAAACCTGTGTGCAGAGCAAAGGCCAGGTGACGCTGGGAGCCGCGGCTCCTGCCCTGGGGGCATGGCAGGGATGGGGAGACTGGGAGGACTGGCACCTGTTGGGCTTGGCGGAGAGGCCGTGTTGCTGCTGGCATCCCTTCCAGAAGGTCTCAACCTCTTCTGGCATCTCCTGCGTGCTGATGTAAGTTTGGAAGAGCAGACGCAGAAAGAGATTAGGGAAATACTCCAGCACAACAGACGAGCGCCAGGCCAGATTAAAGACTCTCCACAGCGCCACGGTTGCCTGCAAGAAATCAAAGAGCCAGAGACAAGGCTCAGTGGCCAAGACATGCACGTGGCAGGGCCCGAGCGTGCGAGGCAGAGGCCGGGGGAGACACGGGGGGGCGCAGGCGGCCTGGTGCCCCTAAAGCCTGCCCCTAAGGCAGGATTCAGCGCAGTGTCTGAGGCAGAAGGATGCAGCTGGAGGGAGGACAGAGAGCCGGCTGCTGGAGAGTTGGCCAGGGGGCTGGCAAAAGCCAGCTCCAGAAACTCACAGCCAGGGCAAAGACTCCTGCGTCGTCCCCATCGCAGGTGTACACGCTGTCCACTGGCCAGGCGCTCAGCACATGGAGGAGTAGCTGCAGCGCCGGCTCCGCAGTCCTGCTCGAGGACATGATGGTTGCCCACATGGTGGCAGCAGCTCTGTGGGGGCAGAGCTCTGTGTCAGGGCTGTCTCGGCCACAGCGCCGTGGCCTGGGCAGCTGCAGGGGCCCGCGCTGGCCCTCAGCCCTGCCTCTGCCCACTGCCCCTGGCCGGCAGCGGCCAGCCAGCCCACATGGGTACAGGGGCCCCGAGGGGCAGGGAGGGAGCATGGCACCAGGCTCAGCAGCTGACGTGGCAGCGCTGGAAAACAGTGGAGCCAGAGGATCCTGGAACTCCCTGCCTGTCTGGCAGTCAGCAGGGACAGGCTCTACAGGGTGATGGGCCGGTGCACTCCAAGCCCTCAAGGCACGTGCGGCTGCCCAACCTGTCACACGATGGGGCCCAGCGCAAGAGGGTGATCAGCACATCACAGGGGTATTCCTCGGTCAGCTCCAGAAGGGCCTTGTCCAGCCTGTGCCCAGGAGACTCATTGGCTGTGAGCCGCTGGTGGATGTACCTCACCATGGCGGGCACCTGCAGAAGGCACGGGCAGACTGGCAGAGCTGCCAGAGCAGCAACTTGTCCTGAGAAGTGCTTCCCTTCCAAACACATAGGGCCCGGCAGACCCGGCTCGAGGCGCCACACCGCTGCTGGGGCCAGCGAGCCCTTGCCCCAGGCTGCTTACTTGTGTTGGATTGGAGACACCCTTCTCCACAAGCAAATCCAGCGTGGCAGCACCGGTCTCGGCATCGAGGAATGGAAGGTTGGCCAAGATGCCCCTGCCGGCACTGGCGGTCTCTTCCTGCCAAAGGCACGTGATGAATTCACAGAGGGTGTGCAGGAGAAGGGCAGCAAGGGAGGGAGAATCCATGGAGCGCTCCAAGCCTGGTGCTTGGCTGAGCAGGGACAGCAGGCCCAGCCCAGGTGGGGATGGCTGCAGGTACCTGCGCTGTTCTGCCGTAGCGGCCACGGGCGGCTTCCTGTTCCTCTGTCCGCTCCTTGGCTGCATCTGGCAAAGAGCGAGCGCAGCCAGAGCTGAAGGGCTGCGGGAGAGGCCAGAGAACACAGCCCAGCCCTGCGCTGCCCGGGCAGGGAGGGCCACAGGATGCCCCGGGGTATGGAGCGCAGCTGCCAGCTGCTCCAGCCCAGCTTCTGTCCTATCCATGGACAGGACAGGACTGGGATGGGATGGGATGGGATGGGATGGGATGGGATGGGATGGGATGGGATGGGATGGCGCCAAGCTGGCTACAGGCACCAGCCCTGCGGCCCAGCTCAGACACTCACGCTCCTGCAGCAGCTGGAACTCCTCCGGTTCTTCCGGCTGCTGTGCTGAGGTAGCTCCAGCCTCTTCCTCCTCCAGCCAGGCCAGCTTGGGCACGCTGGGGGGTCTCTGCTCCATGCCACTCTTTGGAGTTGGGAGTTCTTGCTGAAGCAGAGGCACCTCAGAAGAGGTGAAGATGAGCAAGTGCTGCAGTTGTGCCTTGAAGGCACCTGCAACAGAGGAGCCTCGGGAAGGCTACAGGACTGCAAGTCCCGCAGTCTGTCCTCGAGGGCACCGGCCACAGGGATGGCAGATGCTTCGGAAATGTTCCACGTCACCGAGTCCCGCAGCCTGGCCTCGAGGTCACCTGCACAGGGGACGCCTCGGAAAAGCTCCAGGTCAGCAAGGAACGAGTTGGCTGTGGGGGGGCTCCTCACAGCACTGCTCTGTCCCGTCCTGTCCCGTCGCGTGCACCGAGCACTGTGGCGTGGCCGTGGCACCGCCAGCACCTACGTCACGACGCGTCACAAAGGGTCACCCTTGCATGCTCTGTCCCTTTCCATCCCACGGTGACCACGGTGCACTGTGTCACAGAGAGCCCCAGGACACACCTCCATGTGCCTGGGGACAACCCTACCCTACCCAAACTGCCCCAGCTAGCAGGCAAGACCTTGCCCCAAGTGGTGAAGACACCGCCCAGCAGGAACTTTAGCAACGGACCAAACAAGAAGCAGCTGCTCCTCTGCTCTGCCTGCTCAGGGCAGCAGAATGAGCTGCCACAGCTGCCAACGCAGCACAGCAGGAAGGGCACCGGGGCCTTCCACAGGCCCTGCCATAGCCTCTTTGGGATCAGTCCCGGTGCTGGGTGGCCGGCACACTCGCAGGGGCGCGACACAGGCACGGGATGTGTGGCCCAGAGCACCAATGCTGCTCTGTCCCCTGGGCAGCGCTGGCAGCAGCAGCAGCTGTGGCAGAGTCCCTGCCAAAGGAGATTTGCCATCGCCAAGGCCTGCCAATGCTGCTGCCTGTCTCCTGCCACAGAGACCTGTGGGCCCCAGGGAACATCTCTGCCAGGGGACAGCCAAAGCCAATGTGCCTTGGTGTCTATGCCATCTTTTCTGCTGCTGGCTCTTGGCAGGAGCACCTGCAGCAATTGGTGGCCACACTGGGTATCCGTCAGAAGGCAGAAGCTGTTGTCCCTTCCTGGAATGAGTTTTGCTCGCAAGTGATTATCTGCAGCGCAAAACCACCATCCACTATTGACTTTCACAGGACAATGACATTCTTACAGACATACTGTCAAGGTACCTTGTGTGCTTCTGGCTGTTTTTCTTGCTTTCTGGATAAAAACATTCTATTCCTCTAAATTTAATGCCATCTCCTTAGAAGATGCAGTTGTAGAACAAGATATCCATTTTGAACTGGTGGATGCTATATTTGACGTCAAGCAGGCATCTCCGTGCCTGGAGAGCTGCGTGGGCCAGAAGGAGGCAGGGGTGCTGCCGACCTTGAGCAGCTGAAGATGATGCAGCATGTGGCCAGGTAGCCAAGAAGGCCAAGGGCACGGTGGCCTGTGTCAGCAGCAGTGGGGCAGCAGGAGCAGGACAGTGAGCGTGGCCCTGTGCTGGACAGTGCTGCGGCTACAGCTGGGGGCACTCTTGGAGTTCCTCTTGGATCCTTTGAACAACAGGCTTTGCCCCATGAGCCATGGATGGGTCTGCTCTGGAGCTGCTGTGGGGCTGCGGCGCTGCTGCCGGGCAGCTTGGCCGGGCTGGGGTAGCCCCTGAGGGGCTGGGGCGCTGGCAAGCCCTGAGCAATGGGCTGTCAGAGGCCACAAGCAGCCCCCTGGCCGCCGCCTTGGTCCTGACAGCCGGCTGCTCTGGCGCTTCCTCAGTGGGTGGTGTGAGGGACCCCCTGGAATGAGGCGTGGAACCCTGGTCCTGGCCTTTCAGGGCTGTGAGGCCAGGAGTTGTGGGGCTGGGTGTGTGCCCCCCCTGTGCTCCAGACTGGAGCCCCCAGCCCCTCAGCCTTAGGCATTGAGCTCCACTGCCTGCTTGCTGAGTCTTGTTCCTGTTACCATGGTATAGGCCGAGCTCTGTGGCTTTAGGCCCCAATAAGCCAGAAGAGCAGCAGCTTTGAGCCCAGAGGGGCCACAGAAAAGCCCTCTGGAAAAAGGGCATTCCTGGCATTCCCAGGGCAGGGACACATGAGAGTGTGGCGGGCTCCTTCAGGGTGCCACGCTGGCTTTGCACTGGGCCACCTCCCTGTGTGCAGGGCTGGCTCTTTGCTTTGCTGTCCTCAGCCTTTTGCCGTCTGGCTCCTTTGGCTGCCTGCAGAGAGGGGCAGCCCTATAAGGAGGGTGAAAGGCCCTGTCTCCAACATCTCAAGGGGGAAATGGAGCTCTCCCGGCCCTCAGCCCATGCTGTAAGCAGAGCAGAGCCTTTTCCCTAGCCCTGATGGATTTCTGCCTGCTGCTGGCCCCTGGCCACCATGACCCACTGCACTCGCTCTGAGTCACCTACAGGATGGCTGGTGCCTCTTGATTTGCGGACAGGACGTGAGGGGCACTGATGGAAAGGTGGGTGTCACAATGCTGAGGGCACGCACGGGTCACTGAGCAGACTTGAGGCTTCCCCAGCAGGTTGCAGGTGCCTTCTGTGTCACTGAAGGGAAGGCAGATGCCCCGTGTGTTGCTGAGGCGTCATGACGGGCTCTGAATGGGATGCAGATGCCCTGCATGCCACTGAGGCCAGTGAGAGTCCCTGAGGGGAGGCGGGTGTCTGTCGTGTCCCTCAGGGTACGGCGGTGGCACTGAGGGAACGTGAGTGTCACTCGAGGGGGACACGGGCACGTGTGTGTGTGGCTGAGCGCACATGCCGCTGGCTGAAGGGACGCCGGGGCCGCTAAGGGGCCGTGGGCTCGCCCTGAGGGACACAGCAGGGCCGGGCCGGTCCCCGCTGCGCCGCCGCCGCCGCCCGCTCCCCTCAGCCGCAGGGAGCGTTTCCCGCCCAGGCGCGGGCGGCCCCGCCCCGCTGCTCCCCTCAGCCGCGGGCGGCAGCTCGAACCCGCTGGGGCCGCCCCGCGGGGCCGGGCGCCGGGCGGCCTTGCAGAAGCCCTGCGGGAGCTGCCCTGGGGCTGCCCTGCGCTCATACACACCGAGGAGCATGAGCCAGGGTTGCCTCAGTGCCAGGGAGTGTTTCACTTTGCCAGGGGTAAAGCTGCAGTAGATTACAGGGACAGAACTTCATAGCACAGGAATGCTGGAATTACCTGGTGGCACCTGTAAGGCACGGAATGCACATTTGGGCTTTCAAGTTGAGGTAATCACTAGACTATGAGAATAATGAAATTGGAGGTGATCTGTCGAGTACATGTAGTGGATGTTTGAGCAGGAAGATTTGAGGTGATCTCCAGGAGAAAAAATTGGTTTTGAGGCAAAGTCTGAATAAATTCTAGAGGGCACATAGAGATCATTTTGTGACAAAACTTGAGGTAAATGTTAGGGCAAAGACAGAACATTTAGGGGTAAAATCTCAGGTTCTCTTACTTCCCACTCCATCATCCCATGCCCCAGCAGGGGAGCTTTGCCCACCCTGTGCCCAGCCAGCCCAGCCTGGGCACCTCGGGGGTGCCCCCACCCTCCTGCTGGGGTGGTGTCCCGGCCTCGAGGGCTTCTGCCGCAGGCCTGGGAGACGCTCTGGGCAAGTGCCAGAGCAGCCGGGTGCCAGGGACAAGGCGGCTGCCTGGGGGCTGCTTGTGCCCTCTGACACCCAACTACTCAGGGCTTCCCAGCACCCCGGCTCCTCAGGAGCCTCCTGGTGTTCTGCCAATTGACTGACGCGATGTAAAGGACACAACACTGGAAATAATGTTCTGATTTTACTGTGAATGTGAAGGAAACATAATGTAAGATGATACATCCAACAAACAATGTGTGCTTGGTTTTAATGACAAGCAAAAACAAGCAAGGTAGTGCACCTAAATCAGTAGTATAAGAGAGAAAGGAGAGCGATTTAGAAAGATGCATCACCAATTGCCTAAATTGTTTATCCTCTTGCAGGTCTGCACTTGCTGGGCAGCCCGATTTTACACCAAGGAACAGGGGAACCATTCCCAGCAATTGGGAAAATCCTAGGTCATCCATTTACCCAGAGACGAGGTCTCCAAATTTGCCCCAAAAATGGATCCAGCTTTTATAGGCCAAAAAGAGCAAGTCAACATGACTCAATTCTATTTTTAGCCCAGAAACACCTGCAGCTGATGGCACACTTCACAATCAGCAGGGACACAGCTAGGCCAAAGCCCAGACCTCTGCAGGGAGGGTTTCCCCTCAAATACCCTTCAAACAAACCTTCATGACAGTCAGTTGGGAAAGTTTCTTCAAGTGATCCATTGCTGGCACATAACTACACAGGGTTATGGGAAAGTTTCCAAAACAGCAGGTTTGGGTGCAAAGAGCCAGCATTAGGAGTCCTTGTCATCTATTTGTATCAAAATCACACTTAGGGGGATTTGAAGGAGTTTGGAACAAGTTAGAGACCAGACCTCAGAGTTTTTTAGATGATGCCATTTCTTTTTCTTATCTTCTACATAGATAGGAAGGATGAGTTTGGCTCACATCTCTACCACAAGGCTCAGAAGGTCACAAGACTTCTACCTTTTAAGGATTTATTGGCCAATAAAGCATTGCCAACAAGGATATGTATGTTTCTGACAGAATCCTTCAATATTTCATCTCATGGACTCATGCTGCAGTGTAAGCTTTCTTAGGCAATCAGTAGTTTATGACACACAAACGCAAAGCACTGCATTCGGACCTTTGTGTTTACATTTAAAACTAATTTTATTTTATCTACATCTTAAATTCTAAAATGCTAAACTTTACTCCACTTAGCTTGGGTGTCTGCTTTATACTACAAATCCACATTCTCACTTGCAGCACCTGAATTTGGAAGCCCTTTTCAAGGTCTCAGCACAAATCCTGTGTTTAATTCTAAGCTTTGGCTTACAGGCCCAAAGATCTGAGACCTCCCTGCATTTGGGTTTCCAACAACACTGATGCTCTTAGCTGCAGAGTACCCGGGATCCGTCTTGCAAGTCAACTCTGGCAGGATCAAGGCGTCAGCCAGGGGGTTGCTTGCGGCCTCTGACAGCCCATTGCTCAGGGCTTGCCAGCGCCCCAGCCCCTCAGGGGCTGCCCCAGCCCGGCCAAGCTGCCCGGCAGCAGCGCCGCAGCCCCACGGCAGCTCCAGAGCAGCCCCATGCAAGGGCACCTGGGAGCCCTCAGCAAGGCAGCCAGCAGCACACGGGCAGGAGGACACGGATGGCGCTTCCTGCCTGGCACAGGGCTTGTGGCCATCTCCAGGCACCGCTCTGGCAGGGATCCCCGCAGCTGCGGCCCCTGCCCAGCCGCTCTGTGGGCAGCACAAAGGCTTCAGCAGAACCACCAAAGGCCAAGGGGCTTCTGGCCATTTCCCCTGCAGCACTGCACGCCTGGGCAGCTGGCTGAGCACAATCAGCCTTCTCATCCTCCTCCCCTAAGCCCTGCCGATCGTGGCAAGGAAAAGATCCTGGGAGTCTGTCTACTATACATATTTTTTATTCACACCCAAAAGAAAAATGAAAATATGAAAACAAAAATCTCGTAGGAAAAACCAAAATCCCTGCTGGCTCAAGTGGCCCCAGCAGACAGCGTCTTCCAGATCATTAATGCCCGGAGCTCCAGCAGCACATCAAGGCTCTGCTGCAGAGATGAGGGCGTTTCTTCCATGCACTGTGGAACTGATCTCGCAGCTTACGCCATGCGGAGTAGGGAGCTCTCTGTACAGCCCGGAGTACGAATCCAGTTTCAGCTGACAGATTCTTGATGGAAGGACTGCTGTCATATGCCATTGCTTCTAGGGCTGCAAGAGAGAGGAACAGAGCCAAGGTCAGGTTCCGGATCTGCAGGGAACCGAGGAGAGCCCTCTGCCAGGGCCATCCCAGCCGGCTCTTGCCATGGCCAGGATGGAGACAGGACCAAGGGGATCAGATCGAAGCTGCTGGCCACCAATGGCCCATGTGGCCCTGAAATCTCAGTGTGCTC
The DNA here is from genome assembly GCA_024362935.1 of Setophaga petechia. Taxonomy (NCBI): domain Eukaryota; kingdom Metazoa; phylum Chordata; class Aves; order Passeriformes; family Parulidae; genus Setophaga; species Setophaga petechia. The sequence goes on along the minus strand of JANCRA010000005.1, from coordinate 38,863,024 downwards.
TGCCCCCGGGAGCAGAGCCCTCCGCAGCCGGGGCAGGCCTTGCAGCTCCCCCTGTCAGCCTTTGCTGTCAGCCCGCTGCCCTCACTCACCAGTGCAGATCAGCTGCAGCTCTCCTGGCTGCCCCCTCAGGTGCCGCCCGGCCATGCCTGTGAGCACAGAGCCTGTCACGGCGCCGGCAGCACAGCTCCCTGCCAGCGGCGCTGCCGGCGCTGTGGCCACACGACCTGCTGGCCCGGCAGGGCTCAGCCCGGCCCTTGGCGCACACTGCCGCTCAAGGGCACGGCTGCCAGAGGGCGGCAGCAGCAATGGCCAGGCCAGGTGGGGCTCCATGGCGCCGGGCCCGGCTGGCGCTGCCGGGGCAGCAGGCGGGGCTGGGGCCGAGCTGCCGCGGGCCGGGCCGGGCCGGGGAGGGAGCACGGGCTCGGGGCTCACCCATGAACCTGACGGCCGCCTCTCACAGGGACTCCTGTGGGCTCTCCAGGTAGCGCAGGGCCCGACGCAGGTGCTCGGCCGCTCTGCTCCTGTCCTCTGCCAGCTGCAGAGAGCGGCAGGAGGGAAGGGTTGGTGCAAGCTCCGCCCCTGGGCCGGGCGCTGCCTGCGCCCAGCCCCGAACTCCCCTGGCCGCACAGCCCTGAGGCGCGGCCAGCAGCCGCTGGCCAAGGGCTCCCGAGGGCAGGGGGCAGAGGGCCGGCTGCTGCCCGGGGAGCCGCGGTGCCGGCCCGCAGCCCTGCCGGGCCGGGGCTCCATGGGCACCCGGCTCGGGCCTGCAGGAGGCTGGAGAAGAGCCCGCCCGGCCTCTGGCTGCAGCAGCGGGCAGGGGCACAGCTGCCAGCCCCGCACACTGAGCACCGCCCTCAGGGACCTTCTCCAGGCTGAGCCTGGGGATTCTTGGCTCTCCTTACCAGGCCCTCGCCAAACCTCCAGGTCTGATCCACCTGGAGCATTTGTTCGATATCCCTCCATTTCAGGAGTCTGGCTGCACAATGTAGTGTTTCCCGGGAGGCCTGGAGAGCAACAGAGAGGCACAGATGGCCCTACAGGCCAGGGCACCGGATCATTCCGGTGCCACAGCCTGGAGGAGGCTGCAGCCCGCAAGGTGCCAGGGCAGGAGGCAGACCAGCCCCCTCCCAGGAGGACAGTGGGTGGCCACAAGTCCTCACCTCAGCAACAATCTGATTCTCATCATGGCAGCGGAAGGAGAGTGGGAGCAGGCTCTGGCGCACATGGAACTTTAAGGTCTTTCTTCCATCTTTGGTTAATAACTCCAGCATCTCTTGAAAGACACACATGGAGCTGAGTTGCACCTGGCTATCATCCTGTATGAAAGGAAGGGCAAAAGACCTCAGCATCAGCTGCTTCAGACCCCACAGTGCACAGGCCTGCACCTCCACAAGGCTCCAAGTGTCTGGGCAGCAGGCAGTGGCCGTGGCTGTGGGCACAGAGCCTTACATGGTCAAAGAGTGGCAGGAGCGCCTCAGCCAGCTGCAGGGCGATGGCAGTGGGTATTGGGGCACCATTATGCAGGAGCACATATCTCAGTAGAAGAATGGTCATCCTGATCATGTTGCTATCATTGTCCTGCAGGAGCTCCACGAGACTTTCACTCAGGCTCCACATTTTTTCAACCTGTGTGGAACACAAGTTTGTGAAAGGCCACCCTGCTGCCGCAGGGCCCAGAGGCCAAAGGCCCGTCCCGAAGCACTGGGGCAGCTGAAGCAGGAGGCAGGAGAGCTGGGAGCAGCTGCCCCAGTGCCCCAAGCCCAGGCAAGGCCAAGCGAGTGCGTTTCCCAGCCCCACGCTGCCTGCACAGCTTCAGCCACTGCCCCCTTCTCACCATCCAGGGATTCTTGCCCAGCACTACGCTTCTGAGTGCCAAGTAACGCCTAGCCATGTGCTCGCTCTGCAGGTTCTGTGCCATGATCTCCAGAACACTGTCACTGCATTCCCTCAAGTCCAGGCACTGGAGGACCTGAAAGGCACAGGGCAGTTGTAATAAGTAGCAATATGTTTGTTCATTAATTAAATTAATAGCTGAATAATTCTTACAATATAAAAGTAATAGCTAAATAGTTGAGTTTACTTGTGACTATAACAATAGCCAACCTGGCAAGAATTGCTGAGCTTGCAGAAACGTATAGTGCTTAGAATCGCTGAGCTTGCAGAAAATGTATAGTGCTTTGGAAACATATGGTTATCGTTAAGTCCTATAAGACTAAGTCCACCCAGCGAACAAAGCGGGCCCCCCTTCTCCTTCAAGACCACCAGAACAGGATACGTCACCCCGAGAGGAGAAGAAATAAAAGACCAGCCCCAGAAAGGAGAGTTGCAGACTTTGAGAGCAGAATTCTCTCAGTCACCCAGCGCTGAACTTTTGCTTGTCACTGCTTGCTTTATAATCAAATAAATTCTGATTGGGAAAAGAAATTTACATAGTAAGATTCTTCTTTATAACAAATGGTGCCGTGACTCGGATACAGGAAACGGGGCCCAGAGACTTCGGGGAGGCGCCCCCACCCCTTTTGGTGGGCTCCGGAGATCCTTGGGCCACCCGGTAACCTGGACCTGACGAACCTAAATTCGGTGAGCAAGCAAAAGAGTATACCGGTAACCCTGTAAACTTTGTGCACGAAGATCCGAGCGAAGACGCAGGATGCGTGAGTATATGGGTGAACCGCTCGGTTGGGGTTGGGATCCCAGGGCACGGTGAATGAGACGTCCAACAGCGGACGAAGTGAAAGGGACCCTCCAGTAGTGCGGTTCTCGTAGCCCGCGAGGGAGCGAGCCACGACCGAGGGGTGTGTGTGTGTGTGTGTGTGGAGGTGCCTTGGAAGATGGGGCAGCAGGAAAGCAAGCCTTCTGAACCCATGGGGGAGGGCCCCCGGTTACCCTCAATACCAAAGGATAGTCCATTAGGATTAATGCTTAAGTATTGGGATGATTTTCCCTCCAGAAAGGGGAAGGATAAGGCAAAAATGATAAATTATTGCATGGTAGTGTGGGGCGCTAAGAAGCTGGAGTCAGGAAATGTTTATTGGCCCGTTTTCGGATCCTCCGAGGATTGGGTCTGCCAAGCCCTGAACAGCTTTGTGAATTCTAAAGAGCCAGTAAACCTGGAAGAGAGTGCTTATGCTAAATTATGGTTGGTAGGAAGTAATGAACAAATGACTAAATTGTTCCCCCTTAAGGGAAGTCAAGGTGAGGAAGACAGAAAGAAGAAGTCTCGACTAGAGGAAGAGACTCCTATTTACCCTCCCCCATATGTACCACCACCAGCCCCTCCCGTACCCCTTCCAAACGTACCTCCGGCATCTGCTCCTAATCAACAGCAGGTCACGAACTCCCTGGATTGCAGGAGGGGTACTCGGAGTCAGATGAGGACAGTAATTGAGGAAGGAGAGAGCAGTGGGTTGTTCCCTCTCAGGGAAATAGCATTAGGAGGACCCCAAGCTGGGATGGGGTTTGTCACTGTCCCGTTAAACTCAGGAGATGTGCGCGAATTTAAGAAAGAGATGGGAAAATTATTAGAAGACCCTATAGGAGTGGCAGAAAGGGTGGATCAGTTCCTAGGGCCAAACATATATACTTGGGTGGAAATGCAGTCCATTTTAGGCATCCTATTTACAACAGAGGAAAGAGGGATGATCAGAAGGGCTGGGATGAGGATTTGGGACACCCAGCATGTTCAAGGTCCTGCGGCTGATGTGAAATGGCCCTTACAAAATCCCAATTGGAACAATCAGGACCCCAACCATCGTGGTCATATGCAGGACTTAAGAGCTATCATAATCCAGGGCATACAAGAGGCTGTGCCCCGGGGACAAAATATAAGCAAGGCATTCAGAGAGTGCCAAGGAAAAGACGAAACCCCCACTGAATGGTTGGAAAGATTAAGGAAAAGCTTTCAGTTATACTCAGGGGTGGATCCGGACACGCCAATGGGGCAAGCACTCCTGAAAACACAGTTTGTAGCTAAATCATGGGAAGACATTCGAAAGAAACTAGAAAAGTTGGAGGATTGGCAGGACAGAGGACTTGATGAATTGCTTAGGGAGGCCCAGAAGGTATATGTTAGACGGGAGGAGGAGGCATATGAAAGGCAAGTTCGGATGATGGTGGCGGCAGTCAGGGAGGGACAGCGAAACAACCCCCCAACACAGGAAAGAAATGGCATGAGGAGAGGTCCCCGGGATTTAGGAGGGCCCCCAGCTGGAGGGAAAGAAGGAGCAGTGTGCTACTATTGTGGTGGGAAAGGACATATGAAGAGGGAATGTCGAAAGAGACTTAGGGATGAAAAAATGTTTAAAGAAGATTAGGGAGGTCAAGGGCTCTATCTATTGGGGACCCAAATGTCATCGGACCCCTTGGTAAAACTCAGAGTGGGTCCTCAGCACACCCCCATAACCTTCCTTGTAGATACAGGGGCCGAGAGATCAACAGTTCAATCTTTGCCCCCAGGATGCAAGATCTCATCTTCCACAATACAGGTTATTGGGGCAAGGGGAGAACCTTTCAAGGTTCCTGTAATTGAAGATGTTTTAATAGAATCAGAGAAGAAAATGGGGGTGGGATCACTATTATTAGTCCCCGAAGCTGACTACAATTTATTAGGAAGAGATTTAATGGTGGAATTAGGGATAAATGTGAATATTGAAGAAAAACAGTTGAAAGTCAAGTTGTGCCCCTTACGGGTCACTGACGAAGAGAAAATCAACCCAGAAGTCTGGTATACCCCTGATACTGTAGGAAGATTAAATATAGAACCCTTCACAGTCAAAATTCAAAACCCAGAAATCCCAGTAAGAATAAAAAATATCCCATGTCAGATGAGGGGCAAAGGGGACTGAAACCAGAGGTAGAACGGTTAATCCGGCAAGGGCTCTTGGAACCTTGCATGTCTCCCTTCAACACCCCTATTCTGCCTGTAAAGAAACCAGATGGAAAATACCGACTCGTCCATGATTTAAGGGAAATAAATAAGAGAACCATTGCCCGGTTTCCTGTAGTAGCAAACCCCCACACATTGCTCAGTCAATTGAAACCAGATGATCAGTGGTATAGTGTTATAGATTTAAAAGACGCCTTTTGGGCATGTCCCTTAAAGGAAGAATGTAGAGATTATTTTGCATTTGAATGGGAAGATCCCGATACCCACCGAAAGCAACAATTAAGGTGGACAGTACTTCCCCAGGGACACACTGAATCCCCAAATTTATTTGGGCAGGCACTAGAGCAAATAATGAGATCTTATACCCCAAACCAAGGAATAACCCTTGTTCAATATGTAGATGACTTATTAATTGCTGGAAAGAGCGAAGAATCAGTTAGGGAAGAGAGCATTAAGCTTCTAAACTTTTTAAGCATCCAGGGGCTGAAGGTGTCTAAAAGCAAACTGCAATTTGTAGAGGAAGAAGTAAAGTATCTAGGACACTGACTCAGTAAAGGAACTAAAACATTAGACCCAGGGAGGGTTAAGGGGATCCTCTCCCTTCCTCCCCCAAGAAATAAGAGACAAATCAGGCAGCTATTGGGTCTCATAGGATACTGCAGACAATGGATTGAAAACTTTAGTGGTAAAGTAAAATTTTTGTATGAAAAACTAACTGCTGAAGGTGTGATAAAATGGACTGAGAAGGATGATGAATCATTAGAACAATTAAAAGAGGAATTAGCTAACGCCCCAGTGCTAAGCCTCCCGAATGTTAGGAGGCCTTTTTATTTGTTCGTTAACACTGAGGCAGGAGTAGCATTTGGGGTGCTGGCTCAGGACTGGGCTGGCAGTCGAAAACCAGTAGCATTTATTTCTAAACTACTAGACCCCATAAGTAGGGGGTGGCCAACATGTTTACAGATTATAGTGGCAACAGCCCTCTTAGTGGAGGAAGCTCTCAAAATTACTTATGGAAGAGAACTGAAAGTCTGTACCCCCCATGTAGAGAGCCTAATTGCTGAGTGGCTTGATGAGAAAGGCCACAGTGGCTATAAGATGATCAATATGAGCAGTAAATAGGGCAAGGGTAGCTGTGGAAACCAAGGGTAGCTCTGTGATCACAGTGCCCTTGTCAGCAAAACAACTTGGCCTGAACCTAGCAGACGTGCTGTAGAAATCATAGCTAGCGAACAACAGGAATATAGAAATATAACTATGTTGCAAAAATATAACTATGTTGCAGATATTGACGCAAATGCCTTCTGACCAATAATGAGCTCAGCTTTTGCAATATGTATGAGACTAATTAAGAAGTGTATTTAACCTGTCAATGGAGATCAATAAATTGAGCTACGTTGATGAACCATCTGGTGTCACGTCTCCCTTCTCCAACAAAATGGTGACCTCGACGTCGGCCCTCTCAAAGAAAACGGGGGAATAGAGGGTATCGACTGCCATCGGTTGGAGAAGTTGGGTCGGGCTCTGAAGCGGCCGGAGCGGTGCTGAACGAAGGGATAGCACCCCCAAAGATCACATCAGTGGTTTTGGGCCGTACGTGCTGCCGAAGCCGGAGAGCCGCAAGAGCGTCGACGCATAAAAATGGACAGGCAAGCAGCATATGATTTATTTACAGCTGGGTTAGAAAAAAGGGGAATTAAAGGGGTAGATTTAAAAAAGGAATTACCAGGATTACTAGCATGGGGATATGCTAAGGGCTGTTTTGTTAACCCTCATACTTTAGATGATGATAAGACAGCTGAAAAGATAGGAAAACTTTGGAGAGTGATTCGTAATGAGTTTCTGCAGTATCAGGCAGAACAGAAAGCAGCGGTGCAGGCATTTGCTGCTTATACGAAAAACAGAACCTATGAGGGAGATTTATCCCAAGACACTATATTACCCCCTGTGTTTAATAGGGTGTCTTTGCCTCCTCCAGCACCACCGCCTCTTAATTCTGGTACCGAGGCAGTGAGTGAGCCATCTGCACCCCCCGGAGAGAATGATTCATGGCCAAAACCGGCCCCGGCTGTCCTCCCTTGGGGCAGTGAGCCGATCCCTGGGGCGGAAAGCGACCTAGCGGGGGCCACTGCCATGGGACAGGGGGAGGCTTGGGCTGTGCTGGCGAAAGAAGGCTTGGAGAAAGGGGACGTTGCAATTAATGCGGCTACACAAATAACAGGCCCGGTGACTTTTCCAACTCAGGCGGGGGGAGGTCTGCGAGCAATAACAACTGCTCTGGACTGGAAGTTGCTATCGAAGTTGCAATCGGGAGTTAGTCAGGTTGGAGTGACAGCAGATGAGTTTATGGAGCTGAGAGTGTTTCTTTGCATCGAAACTCAGGCTCTGACAGGACCAGATAAGTACCAAGAGGCGATGAGATTGGTTAGACTGGCTATAGACAGAGTAAAAGCATGTGGAATTAAGCAGGGCCAGGAAGAATCTTTTGGTTTGTTTATAGATCAAGTTGCTGCCGCGATAGAGAAAGTAGGGGTATGTGATTATACGGCAGAGGCTATGTTGAAACAGTGTGTTCTTCAGGACAGTAGGCAGGCTACGAGGAATGTGCTTAACACGTTAGGTGCGAATTGGGCCATAAAAGAGGCATTAGGGAGAATAGCTCAGATGCTGGTAGGATCAAAAGCATTTTTGGTAGATGCTATCAAACAGCTGGGGTTAAGGTTACAGGAGCAGGCAAGGGTTTCCCAAGCGCAGGTATTAGTGGCTCTTGCACCTCTCCGAGCTCCTACGGCAATGGCCAGCACCCCTGCGGAATGTTTAGGATCTGGAACTCGATGCTGATGAAATCACGCTGATGACTCCGCACCCACGAAAAACATCCTGACGAGGTTAAAGGACCTATTGTTATACAAGGTCAAGCGATGGATGCACTGCTTTTAAGGAGATCATCTGCCTCTATGCTTGGATTATTTGTTTTACCTGGAGTTATTAATGTGGATTCCTCTATACTTGGATTATTTGTTTTACCTGGAGTTATTATTGTGGATTTTACCGGGAAAATTATGGTTATGCTACACACCCCCTTTCCACCACTTCAAATTAACAAGGAGCTATTGTTTGGAATATCGAACAGGCTGCTGGATGGTTTATATTCACTTCTTAAAGGAACACACCCGACAAGTCCGATCTGTATTACTCCAGAGCAGCAGCACATTTTTCAGCAAATTATGCACTGTGTTACTCAAGGACAAGTTTATCGGCGGGACACAGAGTTGTCTATACACCTGACAATTTGGCACGGTCCCAAATACCTCTTTGGAGCACCGACTTGGTTGCGAAAGATCCTAATTTGGATACAGGGGCTGTGTGGGTACCTGCCAGGTGGACTAAGCCTGTTCTTGATGCAGTGACTGACAAGCAGACTGATCCTACGACCGCCGATGTCACAGCTGAAAGGACACTCGAAGGCTGTCAACGGGACTGTGGTCTGCTGCCGAACCTTTGGGGGACTGGTTACAACTGTTGGGTCGCTGTTAGAGTTTTACATTCGGGGTCCAGTGGGTCAAAAATATCTTGACTGTAATAACCTGTATTGTGCTGCTTGAGTAACTTTGTATTGCAGGTGTGTGGTAAAACTTTTTCGATAGAACAGTCTGTAGTATGTGAATTGTAGTGTAACAAGTGCGTGTTTAACCATAATTTTAACGACTAGCAGAGAGAGCTACAAGAACAAACAAGATTAAGAGTCAATCTAGCTTTAGAGCTTTTTAAAACACCTGAGCAAAAGGTCCTAATTTGTTATTGTTAAGAACTAAAGCATATCTTTGAAAGGGTTACAGCTCAGAGTAAGTCTCATATTGTCTCTGCAAAGTACAGATAATTAGTATAATTGTGAAAAAATACTAAATCACTTGCTTTTGAAATTATTAAAAGTTTAATAGTAATAAAATGGTTATAAAAATAGTAATACAATTGGAGTTATAGTAATTTGGACAATTTAAAGCAAGACAATATGAGACAATAAAAGCAAAGAGTTGCAGACATCCAAGTACTTTTTCCTGAGCAACACGAGCCCGAAGAAGGATACATGTTAACAAAGAATTAACCCTTCAAAACAATGGCCTGTTGCATACTTATACACTTCATACATGCTGCATGGATTCCATTTAAACAGAAGATTCTGTCTGGTTAGTGTTAACTTCTTCCTTCTAATCCTAACAGTGCCTTCAAAGCAGGAAAAAAGGTTAGTTTCTTCTGATGAGAAGGCAGTAAATTTCCTTTCTCAGAAAGATTTATGTGTCCTGTAGCTGCTATCTCACTACAAGGCCTTTCTGTTTAACAAAGCATCTTACATAGCATAGTTTCTATTTTAATGATTTCTATAACTTAGAACTATGTTTAACACAGTACTTAAGAGAATTAATACAGCATTACCTCCTAACACAACACATGTGGTGTTCATTTTGATATTTGCAAAAAGCCAATTATAAAATACATGCATTTTTCACAGTACCCATAACACAGCATTCCGTGATAAGGCCAATTAGCAGAGATCCCAGCAAAGAACCAAATCAGTGCTTGATCAGATTACAAGAGTTAATCAATCACTGCTTTGCCTTAGTTTAAGAAGAGTTACTAATCTTTTTCAAACCTGTTTGGTTCCCAGGAGAATTTTGTGGTTTTTAAGAACAGTAGTAGTTTATGTAAAAAACTTGTCTTTTCCGGCCCATTGCCAACATCAAAGCAAACAGGACGGATGCCAGCAGTGTGAGTTCATATTGTCCTTGAACACATCCCTGGACTTTCCCCAAGAGGAGTTAGATCTCTTTGAGAGTGCAAATGCCAGCCTTGCAGGCAACCCGCAAGGGGGGAGTAGGTTAAGCTTTGAACCCTTAAATGCCCAAGATTTAAATAAGAATAAAGTAAAATGGGGCTAACTTAGACTCAGCTCTGGAATGACATACCAGCAAGCACAAAAGGGGCCGTATTATTTGAGAAAACTATCCTTGTTCCATTTTAATGTATCTTTCCTAATGTAAGAGTGTAAAAACACAAGTAATAGTTAAACATAGAAGAATTTAAGTTTTTAGACTAAGCTGCATTAAGTAGTAGTAACAACTATTTTACCTGGAAGTATAGCAGATAAGAAACTTCACAAAACAGATAGAATAAGAAATCACAGATTTTAGATATGCTTACTATAGATGTGTAAAATGCTTATTATGCAATGCTTTAGAATAAAGCTGCTATAGATTTTTTGCTTTTAGCGCAAGGCCACAGCTGTGAGGAGTTTGAAAGAATGTGTTGTATGAACCTTTCTGATCACTCTGTTTCAATTCACAGCAAGATTAAAGAGCTTCGAGAAGGACTCCGTAAGTTGAAGGAGGAAAAAGAGCTAGGAATCGATGAATGGTTAAGAAGTCTGGGACTTGGGCCATGGTTACATGTGATAGGGTTATTAGGAGTGATTTTATTGCTACTGTTAATTTTGCCTTGTGCTTGCAGTTGTATTCAAAACATGATGCAGAATATGATTGAAAGAACATGGAAGACTAATTTACTTATACAGACAGAAAACGGGGGAAGTGTAGAGAGCCTAATTGCTGAGTGGCTTGATGAGAAAGGCCACAGTGGCTATAAGATGATCAATATGAGCAGTAAATAGGGCAAGGGTAGCTGTGGGAGCCAAGGGTAGCTCTGTGATCACAGTGCCCTTGTCAGCAAAACAACTTGGCCTGAACCTAGCAGACGTGCTGTAGAAATCATAGCTAGCGAACAACAGGAATATAGAAATATAACTATGTTGCAAAAATATAACTATGTTGCAGATATTGACGCAAATGCCTTCTGACCAATAATGAGCTCAGCTTTTGCAATATGTATGAGACTAATTAAGAAGTGTATTTAACCTGTCAATGGAGATCAATAAATTGAGCTACGTTGATGAACCATCTGGTGTCACGTCTCCCTTCTCCAACACCCCCATAATATACGGGCAGTATTGCAACAAAAGGCAGAAAAATGGATAACAGACATGAGACTCCTGAAATATGAGAGCATTTTGCTCTCGTCTCCTCGGTTGAAACTTGAAACCACCTCTCTGCAAAACCCTGCAGAATTTCTGTTTGGAGACCCACAGGAGAATTTAACTCATGACTGCCTACATAGTATAGAAAAACAAACAAAAATTAGGCCAAACCTCGAAGAAGAAGAACTGGAAGAGGGAGAAAGGCTATTTGTGGATGGGTCCTCTAGGGTTGTCGAGGGAAAGCGAATATCTGGATATGCGGTTGTGGGAGGTAAAAATTTAGAAGTAATAGAATCTGGACCTCTGAGTCCTAATTGGTCAGTCCAGGCCTGTGAGTTATATGCAGTATTGCGGGCCTTGAAACTCTTGGAAGCTAAAGTTGGGACCATCTATACGGACTCAAAGTATGCCTTTGGAGTGGTACATACTTTTGGGAAAATTTGGGAAGAAAGAGGGTTAATAAACTCCCGAGGAAGAGAATTAATACATCAGGAACTAATTACTCAGGTACTACAAGCTTTAAGAGGCCCAAAGAAAATAGCAATAGTACATGTTAAAGGACATCAAAAGGGCCTCTCCCATCTGACTAGAGGAAACAACACAGCAGACAGAGAAGCGAAGGAAGCTGCCCTCAGAAAATTCCAGGGTCAGGGAATAAAAAAACCACTAGATAATGAGAAAATTCATGTCCTGAGCTTCACAGTCCAGGAAAAGGAGAAGTTAGACGAAATGGGAATAAAAGACACTGGGGGTATTTGGAAATTGCCAGACGATAGGGAGGTGCTGCCAAAATCTATGGCCCGAAGAATAATGCAGCAACTGCATGACCAGACTCATTGGGGAACCCAAGCCTTAGTAGATCAATTTACCATTAAGTGTATGTGTATAGGAATTTATGATATAGCAAAACAAGTAGTTAGGGGATGTATAACATGCCAAAGAGTAAATAGACATCAAGTTAGAGAAAGGATTCCAGGAGGAAGGGAATTAGCACACCGGCCCTTTTCACATGTACAAATAGATTTTACCGAATTACCAAAAGTAGGGAGATACAAGTACTTATTAGTATTGGTAGATCATCTAACCCACTTTGTAGAAGCATACCCTACATCGTGGGCTACTGCAAATGTGGTAATTAAAATCTTGTTAGAAGAAATAATCCCCAGGTATGGAATTGTAGAAATACTAGACTCTGATAGGGGCCCCCACTTTGCAAACAAGGTAATGAGAGAGGTAACCATGGCCTTAGGCACTAAATGGCAATATCACACCCCTTGGCATCCTCAAAGCTCAGGGAGGGTGGAAAGGGCAAATGGAGAAATCAAGAAGCAACTCACCAAACTCATGGTAGAAACTAAAATGTCTTGGGTCAGATGTTTACCCATGGCATTGCTAAACATTAGAACCCGACCCAGGACGGATGTAGGAATCTCTCCTTTTGAAATGCTTTATGGAATGCCTTACAATTTAGAACTCCCGGGAAACCATCCTTCTATACAAGATAGTCAAATTCAGAGTTATATACAGCAGTTAATGAAACGGAGGGAAGAATTAAAACGAAAAGGGCTATTGGTACAAAGACCCCCCCTTGGATATAATGATGCATAAACTTAAACCCGGAGATAGAGTTCTAATTAAGACTTGGAAAGAGACAACCCTAACACCCCAGTGGGAAGGTCCCTATGTTGTTCTGTTTACCACAGAAACAGCCATCCGAACTGCTGAAAAAGGCTGGACACATGCCAGTTGGGTGAAAGGACCCATCACTGCAGACACCCCTTGGGAGGTGACCAGTCGCCCTGGAGATCTACGGTTAACTCTTCGGAAGGCACAGAAGCCTGCGCCCATGGGTAATGTGAATGACTGAATTAGGGGACAGAGAACTGTACCGACTGAGACTCTTGGTAAGAAAACCCCTACAGGAACTGGAACAGGAGTTAGAGTGTCCTCTACCGTGGAAAACCTGGAATGAACTGACACTTGCTCTTTCAGTAGTGGCTGAAGTGAGGCGAGAATTATTCGATTGCACCGAGTGTCTTAAATGTTGGAAATCTTCTTGCCGGGCATCGGTAAAAATCTTTTGCGGGGGCTGTAAAAACAAATGGTGGATTTTCCAGTCACAGTTGGTGGGAAGCACATGGTGTCTTACTTGTGATTGGCATTGGAGAAGAGCAAATCCATTAAGAGCCTTAAGACAATTTATACAGATCCCTGGAGGGCGGGAGATCCCCGACAGAGAAGCAGCGTCACTAGTTGAAAACCTAGAACAGAGAAGGAATTGGGCCCTAGCGTGGGAACTTCAACACCAATTGCATAGGATTACAAGCCAAAACCGGACAGTCGTATTAACTACCTTGTGTAAGAAGGGAATCCACGTTCCTCTGGTATGGCAAGTGAGGCCTGACAAGTGGAATAGCACGATTCGCCGCTATTCCCGAATTCATAAACAACAAAAACGTAAAGAACGTAGGGAAGAGCGATGCAACTCTAGGAAATCGAGAGAAAGGGAATAAAGACAGAGGGTGAACCCTAAGTAGATGTGAGACTTAGGTCCTGTAAAGCTCGCTAGGGACGGCAGAGTTCATCATAAAACCAAGGAGATCCTTTGCCTGGAGGCCAGACAGCCTGCCCTTAGGAGTGGGGGCAGGAGTTAAGGAGATAGCCCAAATAATGCACCCCCTGAAGACTACCCCTGCTGCCGAGAAGATAATGATCCCTGCAGACCGATGCACCCGGGCTGGCAGGCGAGGCAGAGAGGTAAGGGATAGTGGGGGAGAGCAATGGGCCACAGGAATAAAAACGGAGCATAGGAAAGCTCCAGATAAAAGAGGTATAATTATGAAAAACAGAAGAAATTTGTTGCTAGGAACCTGGCCTGATTGGCGAGCTACCTTAATTATTATAATCCTGAGCCTCCCGGCTGCCTGGGGAAACCCCCTTCAGCCTTACAAAGGGAACCTGACCCCTGACTGGTCTCAGGCCTTTTCGAGGTCTACCGGATCTATGGGGGATACCACAGGTTTAAATTTACTAACATTAGTACTGCATGATGGTCTGCCATACGCTAGACACGAATGGAAGAAGCAGAAAACCTGGCAGCTCCAAGGAGTAGTGGGAGAACAAATTAATATTGGATGTCGAATGGTTAATGGGTCCGATTATACTAACGCAATTACAATCAGTGTTTCCATGAATCAGGAGGATAAACAAATAGAGTGTAAATACCCAATTGCACGAGACTGCTGGCAAAACTTCACATTAGCTCACAAAGCAGAGATAGTCTGCCTCTGGTCAAATGATACACAGGCCCTTTCTTTTAAATTTATAATAGCTGCTAAAACACACTCTACCACTATTGAACCTCACACTATCTATCACCACTCCACTTACACCACCAGTCATACTCATCCCAAAAATTTTCAAAATAGGACCTTACATAATTAGGAAAACTGGTCAACAACAAAATTATTCAATCCAGCATGGTCCCTCAAACAGGTCGAACTGCTGATGCAAACCAATGTTTCAGACATCCAGCCAGCATGTTCTCCGTTTTTGCAAACGTCCTTTGAAGGCTGGACCACTTGGCTCCGGAAACGCAGCTCTTTTAAAACAAGGAAACTTAGAGATGTGACCGGTGTTCTAGGTACACGATTGGGAATTCTGAATAGTATTGACTCGGAAGTACTAATGAGCAAATTGGCTGCTATGACTAGAGATCTGTCCAAACTACAGCAACCACTGAAGTCATCTCTGTTAGCCTTGGGGACACACCAGTGGATGCTGTCAAATATTTTGCCAAATTGGGAAAAAGTAAATGTGAACGATCATAAATTGGTGATTGATGCACTTAGTGCTACACAAAATAATGTTTCCTTAGCCCTCAGTTGTATCCAGGCACAACTGTGGATGCAGTCGGTCTCCGCCTCGATTATAAGAGAAGACGAGGAAGGCACTTTCCCCACAGAAATCCGGAAAATAATCTGGGACAATGCCACTGAATTTGAAAGAGAATTCCAATCCTGGTGGAAATTGGTGAATTTTACCTATAACGCTATTTCAAATACAGCTACTGCTTTTGTCCTAACCATACAAAATGCCTCTGTACATCCAGTTTTTCCTGTCATTGCATTAGGAGTAAACCATGACGGAGCTGTTCTCTATCCTATAGAACATAGAGGATGGGCCCGTCAGTTTGGGGATAAATGGAAAACTGTTGATTTGGAATCTTGCATTGTCCGAGAACAATTGGGGTTTATCTGTGAGGGTAATGTGATTATAGCTCAAGATATTTGTTTAGACACGGAGCAAAATATCTGTCAATTTGAGATTCATCCTAACGAGGCTTCTAAAACAGTTCTTGTATATATAAGAAATGGGTGTGCGTGTTTTAGAACTATTTGTGACTCTGTGCTTATAGATAATATTGTGGTGGATACAAAAAATCACTCAAACTTCTGTACTTGTAACTTTACTAAGATTACATTACTTATGAAGCTGCAGTTACCTCTCACTACCTATTGCAATCCAACTACACACTGATTCACAAACTACTGCCCACCCCGATTGGGATGGACAAAACCCTGACAAGGTAGACGGGAGACTTGCTCATTTTCTAATGCAGACAAATCTCAGCTTTATTGATTAACAGAATTACTTTTATAATCACAGTAATAAGGCTCATGCATATTGCAAAACTAAAGCTCACTATTGGTCAGCTATAAAAGTTAGTTACACCTATTCTCAAGATGTTTGTGGCTTCTTTTTTACTTCCTGTTATCACATAATTTACAAAACAACTTCTTGCTCAAAGAAACCATGTCCTTGAACTAAGCAGCTGTTGTTTTCTTAGATGCTCTTTCTCACGTTACTTTTCCCATGGACTGTGTCTCAGTAAAAAACTGTCCACAAAACCCTAGTGAGACAACTGTTGCTCCATCAAAACCTGATCAAAGTCCTCGAGAAAATCAAGAAGAACGGACAGAAGACCCTGGTGACTGTTCATCATGACGTAGGAAAAATACACCGAATTATAGAGAGGGTGAAGCAGGATGGCGAGTATAATTGGTGGGATACTCTCTTTGGGTGGACCCCCACTACCACAGGTGTCCTAAATAGTATATGCCATCCCATTGTTGTTCTTTTCATTCTGGCTGTACTTGGTTTTATTCTGTTAGTAATTCTATTTGTTATGAATTGGGATATGAGGAAAAAGCTAAGGAAATTAGCGCCTATAATTAATGCACATAGTTTAACGGACGAAGCAGCTTATTTAACACTTGCTAGGAATGAACTAAAAAGATTTAATGAACAAAATTGATAATAAAAAGAGATGGGGGAATTGTAATAAGTAGCAATATGTTTGTTCATTACATGAACATGAATAATTCTTACAATATAAAAGTAATAGCTAAATAGTTGAGTTTACTTGTGACTATAACAATAGCCAACCTGGCAAGAATTGCTGAGCTTGCAGAAACGTATAGTGCTTAGAATTGCTGAGCTTGCAGAAAATGTATAGTGCTTTGGAAACATATGGTTATCGTTAAGTCCTATAAGACTAAGTCCACCCAGCGAACAAAGCGGGCCCCCCTTCTCCTTCAAGACCACCAGAACAGGATACGTCACCCTGAGAGGAGAAGAAATAAAAGACCAGCCCCAGAAAGGAGAGTTGCAGACTTTGAGAGCAGAATTCTCTCAGTTGCCCAGTGCTGAACTTTTGCTTGTCACTGCTTGCTTTATAATCAAATAAATTCTGATTGGGAAAAGAAATTTACATGGCAAGATTCTTCTTTATAACAGCAGTGACAGGGAGCCGGCCGGCAGGAGCCCGGAGCCGCACAGGGCTGGGCCCAGGCAGCAGCACAGGACACGGGCATTGTGCTGGCAGTTATGCCTACGAGAGGGCAGAGAGCTGGGAGGCAGCTCAGCGAGGTAGTGCACCTGGAGAAGGCACGGGGAAACCTGGAAAGCTGCCAGATGGGGTAAAGTTTCCAGCTTCCCCAGAAAAGTGCTTCCCTTCCCACTGCACTGCCATGGCCTCAAATGCTCCCAGACACCAGCAAGTGTGGCTCGGGAAGCAAGGTGACTCATGGGGGAATTGAAGCCTGGCCCCAGGCTGCTTACTCGTTCTGGCCTTGAAACTGCCTCCTCCACGAGCGAATGCAGCAGGGCAGTACCGGTCTTACGTGTGAGGAGCTCAGAGTGTGCTCTGAGCCCAGTGCCTATGGTGTTGGTGTCTTCCTGCTGAATGCTCTTGGTGAATTTGCAGACAAATTGTAGGAGAAGTGCAGGAAGCCGGGGATGTTGCATGCAGTGCTGCACACACGGTGCTGGGCTGAGCAGGGACAGCAGGCCCAGCCCAGGTGGGGGTGGCTGCAGGTACCTGCGCTGTGCTGCGGAAGCGGCCACGGCTGGATTCCTGCTCCTGTGTGCGCTCCAGGGCTGCACCTGGCAAAGAGCGAGCGCAGCCAGAGCTGAGGGGCTGTGGGAGAGGCCGTAGAACACAGGGCAGCCCTGCGCTGCCCAGGCAGGGAGAGCCCCGGGATGGCCCAGGGGATGGAGCACGGCCCCTGCAGGGGTCTGCCCGGGCCCTCTTCCGGCCTGTCCGTGGGCATTTCCCCAGGGGATGGCATGGCATGGCATGGCATGGCATGGCATGGCATGGCATGGCATGGCATGGCATGGCATGGCATGGCACGGCATGGGGCCAAGCTGGTTGCAGGCACCATTCCTGCGGCCCAGCTCTGCCACTCACCCCACTGTGGAAGCTGGAACTGCACCACCTCCCTGGTCTCCAGTGCTGGGGCAGCTCCAGGGCCTTCTTCCTCCTCCTCCACCCAGGCCATCTTGAACGCTGTTGGGGCTCTCTGCTCTATGTCAGTGACTGGAGCTGCTTGCAGGAGAGACGTCTTCGAAAAACTCCAGGGCACCAAGTGCCACACTCTGCCCTCAAGGGCAGCTGTAAAAGGGAGACCACGGGTCAGCAAGTCCTGTGGTCTGGCCTCGAGCTCAGCTAAAGGAACAATGCTGTGGAAAAACTCCAAGTGGGACACGAACGAGCGTGCTCTGCGGGGGCTCCTCACGGCACCTCTCTGTTCCGTTGTGCCCTGTTGTGTACTCCGAGCACCTGGGCAAGCTTCTATTTCCCACGTGTCACAAAGGGCCCTTGGACACCCGTTCCATGCTACGGTGACCGTGCTGCAGCGTGTCACCAAGGGCCCTTGCACACACTGCCGCCTGCCCTGGGGCCGCCCCCAGCCCGGCCAAAGTGGCCCAGGCTGAAAGGAATGCCTGGCCCCACGTGTCTAAGGCAGCCCGACAGGATCTTTAGGAAGGGCTCAGAGCATCAGCAAACGCTGCCCTGCTCTGCGGGCTCAGGGCAGCAGAAGGAGCCCCCAGGGCTGCTGACGCAGCCGCGCCGGGAAGGGCACGGGGCCTTCCAGGGAAGCTGGCACGGCCTCCTTGGGACACGTCCCGGCCCGTGGCCATCCTAAAGCCGCGGGTGTGACATGCACAAGGAACGTGTGGGCCCGGGCACCAACGCTGCTCTGAGCCCTGGGGCCCGGGCAGCGCTGCCATCAGCAGCTGTGGCAGAGTCCCTGCCCAAGCAGAGCTGCCACCCCCCGAGCCCTGGCAGGGCTGGTGCCCGTCTCCTGCCCCAGAGACCTGTGCCCCCGGGGGGTTTCTGTGCCACAGGGAGCCAAAGCCCACGTGCATTGGGGGCTGATGGCAGGAGCACCTGGAGCAACTGCTGGCAACACTTGGCCTCTGTCAGAAGGCAGAAGCTGTTAGTCAGTCCTGAAAGGATTTTTTCATGGAAGGGATTGGCAGTAGCACCACAACACCGTCAGCTGTTCAGTTTCCCTGGACAATTTGATTGTACAGAGGCACTGTCATGTTTCAATGTGATCTCCTGTCAGTTCTTCTAAAAAAACACTAGCCCAGTCTGTGATGGTCAATGCTTCAGTTGCTGCCTTTCTGTCTGTGTCGTAGCTGATGCAAGGCAAATATTTCCTCCCGACCCAAAGAGTTGTGCCTGAAAAGTCACAGGGCTACATCTCTTTTTGATTTTTTATTTAATGTTTTCCAGAGCCTGCTGATCATTTTCAAGGTTTTCTCCCTATCCCTAGGGCAGCTTCTCCAGAAGTTCTGCTGTTCCATCCTTTTGCATTTAGTGAAAGCTACCTGCAGTGAGCAGTCGATCAAAGCCCTGGGAAAACCTGAACTCCTGGGTGAAACTGGGCCAAACATTTCTCTCCCAGATCTGAAGCCATTAAGTGCCAAGGACTGTCCCCACTGTCATACCCTGACCCTTGGAACTGTGCTGATGCCATTTAAGAAGGGTTTCCAATGAAAACTACTTTTATCAGTTTTGTAATTCTGCATTAGCATTCAAATCCTTGACCAGAAATATCCCATGGAGACATTTCTGGGATTCCTAAATACCAAAGCTGTCATTTTCATCCTGGATTTCAGAGTCTCTGAACGGAGTGTCTCACACAAGGATTTAGTTTTCAGCACTACAGAAAAACACCCTGGTGTTGAGCTGTACCTTTACATCGGCATATACTCCTGATGATTACTTTAGGCAGGAGCAGCAAACCCAAGAATGAACCAAAGAGGCCATTCCTGTGTTCTCATGTCCTGCCCATCACTAACTGGGAATTCAAGAATGGATTCAGGAGCCTCAGGGTGCACAGGAAGCCCCAAAGACTTTGGGATGCTGAAATGGACCAGCCTGCTGCCTGTGCCTGGGCTGCACAGGGCTGAGCTCCATCTGGATGGTCTAACAAAGGCTGAATGGACATACCATGGCCCACTGGAGACTCCAAATCCTGTGAGCTACATAATTCAGCTGTAACCAGCTGAACTTTTCATGTTCGCTTGAAATCCAGGGGAGGAAATGGTAAACATGGAAAATATTCTTCCAGTTCTAGTGACAGCTGTGCCTGCACAGCACCTGTGCCCAGGGCAGGGTGGTGGGAACCAGATGATCTTTGTGATATTTTGCAACGCCAAGTGTTCTGGCATTCTGTGATTCCCCAAGTGGAGAAGAAAATTTGAATTCTCCTCATGTTGTCAACTGCTGAGCAAACATAACAGCATCAAAGGAGGCATGGGACTCTAATGTGTCCTTCCATTGCCACCATTCCAACTGCACAACCCCTACTGCCACTGCAGACCCTGGAATTGGTGGAAGTTCCTGGTCCAAGCATTGGACAGTCCAAAGAGAGCAAAGCAAGCACTGACAGAGTCAGAGGAGCTCTTTTTTGCTAAAGGAAACCACATATTTGAACTGAAAGATCCTATATTTAATTTAGAGGCTCTTGCCAGCTCCTTCCAGGACTCTCTGCTGGGCACACAGAGCTTTTCATGGCTGCTCCCAACAGCCTTTGGAACACAGAGCACAACCTTGCTGGCTCTGCCACCAGCACAGCCCAAACACAGGCGGAGGAAGAAGCAGCAGGGGCTGTTTTGTGGCCATGGCCGAGAGAGACTGGAAGGGTGCCCTCCCTCTGCTCTCCCTTGCTTGGCTTTCTGACTGGCTCTGAGCCTGGGGCTGCCATTCCTCACTTGTGGGGAGCAGAAGCACAGCCGGGATCCCGGCACTGCCTGGCAGCGCTGCGGGCAGCGGCACGGCCGCGTGTCCCAGTCTCGGGCACCGTGCTGCTGCTTCATTTGCCCTTAGGCACACCCAGAGCTCCCTGCTAAGCCCGCATGCTCTCTGCTTCTGCCCTCTTCCTCATCCTGTGCAGGGATGGAGCGCTGCTGTGCTTTCAGGAAGCTATTCTTGAAAGCTTCCAGCATTCCAAGTTCCTTTGCTCCCTGTGGATGCTTGCCATGGAATCCCTCTCAGCTGGGTTCAGAGCATACTCAGGTTGGCTCTTCCAAAACTCAGGGGCTGTGAGGTGCTCAGCAAGATGTGTAAGTGCACAGTGCTGTGGAACTACACCTTCAGCATAGGGACCTTTCCAGCCTGACCTGCCCTCGTTCCTCTGGGTCTGTGCACAAAACATGGCGTGGCAGAGAATGGCAGCAGGGGCCTGTGTGTCCCAGGGCCCTGGACTTGCTTCAGCTCCACAGGGATGCAGGCAAAGTGAAGAAGCCAAACTGTTTATTAATGAAAGGCAAAGCAAAGGGATGAGCTGGGAGGGGAAAAAGGGAATCGACAGGATCTGAGGGCAAAAGGGAAAGATTTTTCCACGGGGAGGGAGAGTGAAGGGAAAAAGAAGGACTGGGTAGAGGCTGAGGGCTCAAGGGAAAGAGTTGTCCACAGGGAGGGAGAGTGGAGGGAAAAAGAAGGGCTGGGCAGAGGCTGAGGGCTGGAGGGAGGGAGCTGTCTGCAAGCAGGGAGAGGGCTGAAGCAATGCAAGTTTCCCACAGGCTCAGGTGTGCCAAACATCAGCTGTGTCTGGAGCTCCAGCTGGTCTCTTCTGGTCTCAAGGTACTCTCATCTTCCATGGCATTTGGAGGTCTTAAAATAAGACTGGTTCTTCTGAGCCATTTCTGCCGCTTTTTCACGGAATATCTGTTGAACAACTATGTTTGTCTGCGAAGGGTTGTCATCTCTCCTCAGGGCTTGAAGGGCTGGAAGAGGGAGGAACAGAGCCACGGTAAGAGCCTGGATCTGTGGGAATCCTAGGAGACCTTCCTGCAAGGGCCATCCCACCCAGCTCTTGCCACGGCCACAAAAGAGGGGGTGTCAACTGGATCCACTGGCAACGAATTCGCTCCCCTGCTTCCCTGAAACCTCTGTGCGCTCTGCCCATGCCACTCTTCATCCCCACAAGGAGTGAAGCCTGCCGTAACCGGGACAGGGATTGCAGCTTCCTGCCCAGGAATTGCAGCTCCCTGCACCAGCCCCCGCTGTTAGCCCGCTGCCCTCACTCACCCTCACAGATGACCTGGAGCTCTCCTGGTTGCCCCACCAGGAGCACCCCGGAAATGCCTGTGAACACAGAGCCTGTCACGGCCCCGGCGGCACAGCTCCCTGCCAGCGGCGCTGCCGACGCTGTGGCCACACGGGCTGCTGGCCCGGCAGGGCTCAGCCCGGCCCTTGGCGCACGCTGCCGCTCAAGGGCACGGCTGCCAGAGGGCGGCAGCAGCAATGCCCAGCCAGGCGGGGCTCCATGGCGCCGGGCCCGGCTGGCGCTGCCGGGGCAGCAGGCGGGGGTGGGGCCGAGCTGCCGCGGGCCGGGCCGGGCCGGGGAGGGAGCACGGGCTCGGGGCTCACCCATGAACCTGACGGCCGCCTCTCGCAGGGACTCCTGTGGGCTCTCCAGGTAGCGCAGGGCCCGACGCAGGTGCTCGGCCGCTCTGCTCCTGTCCTCTGCCAGCTGCAGAGAGCGGCAGGAGGGAAGGGTTGGTGCAAGCTCCGCCCCTGGGCCGGGCGCTGCCTGCGCCCAGCCCCGAACTCCCCTGGCCGCACAGCCCTGAGGCGCGGCCAGCAGCCGCTGGCCAAGGGCTCCCGAGGGCAGGGGGCAGAGGGCCGGCTGCTGCCCGGGGAGCCGCGGTGCCGGCCCGCAGCCCTGCCGGGCCGGGGCTCCATGGGCACCCGGCTCGGGCCTGCAGGAGGCTGGAGAAGAGCCCGCCCGGCCTCTGGCTGCAGCAGCGGGCAGGGGCACAGCTGCCAGCCCCGCACACTGAGCACCGCCCTCAGGGACCTTCTCCAGGCTGAGCCTGGGGCTTGCAGGCCGTCCTTACCAGGACCTCGGCAAACGTCAACAGCTTCTCTCTCTCCACCAGCTGCTTGAGTTCCCTTTTCTTCAGGAACCCGGCCGCACAATGCAGTGTTTCCCGGGAGGCCTGGAGAGCAGCAGAGAGGCACAGATGACCCCACAGGCCAGGGCACAGGAGCATCCCAGTGCCACTACCTGGAGGAGGCTGCAGCCCGCAAGGTGCCAGGGCAGGAGGCAGCCCAGCCCCCTCCCGGGGCACACCAGCAGCCCATGATTCCTCACCTCTGCCACATGCCGATTCTCATCATGGCAGTGGAAGAAGAGTGGAGGTAGACTCTGGCAGACAATTGACTTAAGGGACTTTTTTCCCTCATCTACTACCAAATCCATCACCTTGAAGAAGAGGTTAAGGGAGAGCAGTTGCACAAGGCTGTTGTCCTGGAGGAAAGCAAAAAAAGTCAGCCCACCTGAACAGTAGAAAAATCCACAGGGACCAAAGTTTCTGGGCAGCAACCAGTGCCCAAGGCTGAGGACACAGAGCCTTACGTGGTCAAAGAGCAGTAGAAGCGTCTCAGCCAGCTTCGGGGCAGTGGTGTCAGATACCAGGATGTCTTTGTTCTTCAGCAAATTAGTCAAGATAGAGAGCGTCATTTTGACCACCTCTCCATCTGCATCACTCAGCATCTCCAGAAGGCTTTGAAAAACGCTGCATATATGCTTGGCCTGTGTGGAACACAAGGCTGTGCTAGGAAGCCATGGATGGATGCACTACCAACCCCGCCCTGGCACTGCAAGGCCACCCTGCTGCTGCAGGGCGCCCAGGCCAAAGGCCTGACCCAAAGCACTGGGGCAGGTGAGGCAGGAGAGCTGGGAGCAGCTGCCTCAGCTCCTGAAGCCCTGCGCGCCCAAGGGGCTGCTTTCCCCAACGGAGCTTCAGCCGCTGCCCCCTTCTCACCGTCGAGGGATCCTTGCTGAGCACCACGAGGCCTCTGAGCGCCAGGTGACGCCGCTCCCTGCACTTGCTCTGCAGGCAACTTGACATGATCTCCAGTGTGCTGTCAGCAGCTTCACTCCAATCCAGGCACTCGAGGACCTGAAAGGCACAGGGCAGTAACAGGGAGCCGGCCAGTAGGAGGCTGGAGCCGCACAGAGCTGGGCCCAGGCAGCAGCACAGGGCACGGGCACCGTCCTGGCAGCTGTGGCTGTGAGAGGGCAGAGAGCTGGGAGGCAGCTCAGGCAGGCAGCGCTGGCCTTGAGGCTCACCTCCACAAGGAATGCCAGGGCAGGCAGATCCCAGCGTGGCTCCTCCCTGCTGAGCAGCCCAAGCAGGCGTAGAGCAATCCCAGAACACAAGGAGAGTGAGACACAGCGCATCTCCCTGGAAGGGCAAAAAAGGCACCAAGACCATGAGGTGGAGAGGCTAAACCTCTCCCAGGAATGACTCAGAGAGCTCTGGTCTTTCCCCAGCATCCCTGGAGAGGATATGAGCGCTATGGGAGGTCTCCCCTTCTGGGCACCCTCCTCTCCCAGCCTTTTCCAGTTTCCTTGGCTGTCCCACAGTGATGAGGCTCTCTGGCCCATGACCACAGGGACTGAGTGGGGCACAGGGCACAAATGCCAGGGCCAGTGAGGAGAAGGGGGTCTCACCTGGCCAGCAGACCCACGGCATAGTGCTGGGTGTCAGCACACAGCAGCGTGTCCCAGCCACGCTTGCGCTCCATAGACATCACCTCATTGTCACAGTGCAGTCGGTAGAGCAGAGCCTTCATGGCCTGCACTGCAAACCTGTGTGCAGAGCAAAGCCCAGGTCACACTGGGAGCACTGGCACTGGCCACAAGGGCATGGGAAGGACAGGAAGCCTGGGACCTGTTGGGCTTGCTGGGAAGGCGGTGTTCCTCCTGGCATGCTTTCCAGAAGTTTTCAGC
Source organism: Setophaga petechia (assembly GCA_024362935.1). Taxonomy (NCBI): domain Eukaryota; kingdom Metazoa; phylum Chordata; class Aves; order Passeriformes; family Parulidae; genus Setophaga; species Setophaga petechia. The sequence continues at coordinate 38,838,507 of JANCRA010000005.1, read as the reverse complement.
TTCCTCTGGTGGCATCTGCTGTGTGGTGATGACAACTTGCAAGAGCAGAGCCACAAACAGGCGGGAGGAGTACAGCAACATCACCTCGTGGCACTCAGGCATGATAACCCAGATCACCAGAGTTGCCTGCAAAAGAAGCAGCCCAAGAGAGCGCTCAGTGCTGGGGTGTCCATGGGGCAGGGCCCAAGGGCAGACACAGGAGGAGCAGCGGGCCTGATGCCCCTGAGCCTGCCCCTAGCCCAGGGTTCAGCCCAGTGCCTGAGACACAGAGAGGATGGAGAGCTGCTGGAGAGACGACCGGGTGGTAAACAGAGGCCAAATCCAGAAACTCACAGTCAGGGCAAAGACATTTGTTTCATCCCCATCAGAGGTGCATGTGCTGTGCAGTGGCCAATCCTCCATCACACAGAGCAGCGTTGCCAGCACTTTCTCCACAGCTGATCCGGATGATCCTATGGCTTTCCAGATCATTGCAGCAGTTCTGTGGGATTAGAGCTCTGTGTCAGGGGCATCTCAGTCCCAGTACCATGCCCTGTGCAGCTGTGGGGGCCCAGGTGACAGAGCCCCGGTGCCCTGAGGGGCAGGGAGGGAGCATTGGCAGCAGGCTTGGGAAACAGAGGGGCCTGAGGGTCCTGGAGCTCTCTGCTTGTCTGGCAGAGCCCTTAGTACAGGCTGTGCAGGGCCATGGGCCCCAAAGGCTGGTGAGGCCTGAGCTGTGCAGGCACGTGGGCCCCGTACCTGTCGCATGTTGGGGCACAGCGCAGGAGGGTCAGCACCACGTCCACAGGGTGTTCTTCAGCCAGCCTCACAATGTCACTTTTCAGCCTGGAATCCACAGTGACATGGGAGACCAGCCTCTGGTGAATGCTTCTTACAATGTCTGGCACCTGGAGGATGCATTGGGAAGGCTTGGAGCACTGTCCAAGGCAGCAGCTTCCCCAGCTTCCCTCAAGAAGTTCTTCCCTTCCTGCCACCCTGTACTGGCCTCAAAGGCTGAGGGGGCCCAGTGACCATGGCTTGAGGGGACACACGATCATGGCAGGCCTCCAGGCCTGGCCCCAGGCTGCTTACCTGCTGCTGAGAAGGGACAGCACCCTCCTCAAAAAAATCCTTAGTGGGAACATGAATCACAGTGAGATGAGGCGTTGTGTCAGTATTTGTGATTCCCTGAGTCTCTCCATTGTCGGCGGTTGTGATGACATCCTCAGTCACTGCCATGTCATCCTTTGCCCTGTGATCACTGGAATTCATTGCAGCCTCAGAGTGTTCTGAGCACTCAGCCAAAACTGGTTTGGTGTCAGTATTTGCGATGCCCTGAGTCTCTCCAATGTCGGCCACATCCTCAGTCAGTGCCACGTCTGCCTTTGCCCTGTCCTTGTTCATTGCAGCCTCAGAGTCTTCTGAGCATTCAGCCAAATCTGGTTTGCTGTCAGTATTTGTGATGCCCTGAGTCTGTCCATGGTCGGTGTTTGTGATGGCCACATCCTCGGTCATTGATGTGAGAAGAGCCTTCTCCCAGATTTCAGTCACTGAGGTGTCAGAGTCTTGTGAGGGCTCAGCTGAATCTGGGCTGACATCAGGCTCTGCCTGGAGCTCGGTCAGCCCCGAGTCAGTCTCGGTGGTGCCCTCAGATGCTGCAGTGCTGGTCTTCCTACGTCGAATGCGCAGGAATTTCCGGAACCTCTGCAGGAGAATAAAGGACAGAGAAGTCAGGGATGTTCCATGGCATGCTCCAAGTGTGGTGCTGGGCTGAGCAGGGACAGCAGGCCCAGCCCAGGTGGGGATGGCTGCAGGTACCTTCAGGGTTTTGCGCACACGGCCACGGCCGGGTTCCTGCTCTTGTGGCTTGTCCAGGCCTGCATCTGGCAAAGAGCGAGCGCAGCCAGAGCTGAGGGGCTGCGGGAGAGGCCGGAGAACACAGGCCAGCCCTGCGCTGCCCAGGCAGGGAGAGCCCTGGGATGGCCCAGGGGATGGAGCACGGCCCCTGCGGGGTGTCTGCCCGGGCCCTGTTCCATCCTGTCCATGGGCATGTCCCCAGGAGATGGGATGGGATGGGATGGGATGGGATGGGATGGGATGGGATGGGATGGGAGGGATGGCATGGCATGGCATGGCATGGCATGGCATGGCATGGCATGGGGCCAAGCTGGCTGCCACCATCAGGTCTGTGGCCAAGCTCTGCCACTCACCCTCCTGCAGTGGCTGCAAGTGCTTGGGCTCTTCAGGCTGTTTTCCTGGGGCAGCTCCAGGGCCTTTCTCTTTTTTCTTCCGGAAGACTTTAAACAGACTGAGAAATCTGCCTGCCATGACAGAGTCTGTCCTTGAGGGCGCATTAAAGAGACATGCCTTGTGAAACTTCTGAGTCAGTAAGTCCTTTAGTTGTGCCTTGAAGGCATCTGAGACAGAGAAGCCTCAGGAAGACTGCAGGACAGCAAGTCCTGCACTTTGGTCTCGAGGGCTCCTGCCACAAGGACAGGAGACACCTCGTAAATGGTTTTGGTCACTAAGTCCCAGGGTTGTGCCTGGAGTGCACAGACCAGAAGGGTGGGAGATGCCTCAGGAAAGTTCTGAGTCACCAAGTCTGGCCTCGCAGGCACCTGGAAAAGAGAATCCTCGGGAAGGCCACAGGCCACAAGGCCAGCAGTCTTTCCACGAGGTCACCTGTGGGAGTAACGACTCGGAAAAGCTCCGGGTTGGACACGATCGAGCGCGCTGTGTGGGGGCTCCTCACAGCACTGCTCTGTCCCGTCCTGTCCCGTCGCGTGCTCCAAGCACTGTGGCCTGCTCCTGTCACCGCCAGCTCCTTTGTCCCCACGTGTCACAAAGGGCCCTTGGACACCCGTTCCATGTCGCAGTGACCGTGCTGCAGCGTGTCACCAAGGGCCCTTGCACACACTGCCGCCTGCCCTGGGGCCGCCCCCAGCCCGGCCAAAGTGGCCCAGGCTGAAAGGAATGCCTGACCCCACGTGTCTAAGGCAGCCCGACAGGATCTTTAGGAAGGGCTCAGAGCATCAGCAAACGCTGCCCTGCTCTGCGGGCTCAGGGCAGCAGAAGGAGCCCCCAGGGCTGCCGACGCAGCCGCGCCGGGAAGGGCACGCGGCCTTCCAGGGAAGCTGGCACGGCCTCCTTGGGACACGGCCCGGCCCGTGGCCATCCTAAAGCCGCGGGTGTGACACGCACAAGGAACGTGTGGGCCCGGGCACCAACGCTGCTCTGAGCCCTGGGGCCCGGGCAGCGCTGCCATCAGCAGCTGTGGCAGAGTCCCTGCCCAAGCAGAGCTGCCACCCCCCGAGCCCTGGCAGGGCTGGTGCCCATCTGCTGCCCCAGAGACCTGTGCCCCCGGGGGGCTTCTGTGCCACAGGGAGCCAAAGCCCACGTGCATTGGGGGCTGATGGCAGGAGCACCTGGAGCAACTGCTGGCAACACTTGGCCTCTGTCAGAAGGCAGAAGCTGTTAGTCAGTCCTGAAAGGATAAAGGATTTTTTCATGGAAGGGATTGGCAGTAGCACCACAACACCATCAGCTGCTGAGTTGCCCTGGACAATTTGATTGTACAGATGCACTGTCATGTTTCAATGTGATCTTCTCTCCGTTCTTCTAAAAAAACACTAGCCCAGTCTGTGATGGTCAATGCTTCAGTTGCTGCCTTTCTGTCTGTGTCGTAGCTGATGCAAGGCAAATATTTCCTCCCGACCCAAAGAGTTGTGCCTGAAAAGTCACAGGGCTACATCTCTTTTTGATTTTTTATTTAATGTTTTCCAGAGCCTGCTGATCATTTTCAAGGTTTTCACCCTATGCCTAGGGTGGAAACTTCTCCAGAAGTTCTGCTGTTCCATCCTTTTGCATTTAGTGAAAGCTACCTGCAGTGAGCAGTCGATCAAAGCCCTGGGAAAACCTGAACTCCTGGGTGAAAATGGGCCAAACATTTCTCTCCCAGATTTGAAGCCATTAAGTACCAAGGACTGTCCCCAGGGTCATACCCTTTCCCCTGCAAGTGTGCTGATGCCATTTAAGAGGGGTTGCCAAAGAAAACTACTTTTAACAGTTTTGTAATTTCTGCATTAGCATTTTGTTTGTTTTCCCTTTTTGGAAAGGTGTGTTTGGCTTGTGAAAGTGGTCTGCACTTTCCTTGAGTAGTTCTTCACTTGGACAGTCTCTTTTGGGCCAGCTGTCTTTTGGCTTTTGATAAGCTGCTAGGGGAGGATTGTGTGGTCCATGCAGCTGTGGGGGCCATTCTTGTCCCGCGTGGCCAAAGAAACAAAGCGCGGAGTTGCGAAGCCTTCTTGTGAGGCCAAAAGCAGAAGCGGCCAGTTTCTGTGGGTGCATATTTTGGTGCAGTCTGCAGCTTTGACAAGTGCCTTGGAGCGTGGAGTGGGGGTGAAGCTGCAGGTCCTTGACTGCTGTCTTGTGTTGCTCAGAAGAGGAAGGCCATCTTGCACTGGTGCCTGCTGGATCTGAAGTGCGATGGGCAACTCTGTGTCTGGGGAGCTGCGTGGGTCCAAATGCTGGTCAGAATTCTCAGCTGACAAAAGAGGGAGAAGAAACACCTTGGTCCTCCTCTTGAGGCGGCCATGTCAGGAAGGCAGGAATGCTGGTCAGGTCTGAAGAGAACTCCACAAGTGTGTCTCACAAGGAGTGAGCTCACCCAGGAAGCCACCTGCAGAACCAGGATGGAGCTGTGGGACAGGGCGGGGTGTCAGTCACTACTGAAAGACAAACAGGACATGGCAGAAGCAGAGGGAGGCCCTCAGCAGAGCCTTGAGAAATGCCACACCTTCCCTGTCAGCTGCCTGAGAGGCTGTTGGAGCTTCAGTCCCACATGGCCCCTGATTGTAGGGCCAGGGTCACTTTGGAATCTGTGCCTCCCCTCGGGCAGAGAACGACCCAGCAGAGCAGCAGCACAGTGCTTTGGGAACGTGTGAGCCCAGCAGCCTTTGAGTCTTGGCCCACAAAGGGCGTCTGGGAAGTTGAAACCCATCTGCTCTTGCTTTCTGTGCAGGTGCTTCTAGAGAAAGGGCAGGAGCACACTGCCTTATCTGAGATGCCGTGCCAGACTCAGGGAGAGCTGTTCCCTGCCCGAGAGCAGAAAGAGCAGCTCAGGCAGCAGATGGAAGAGCCACAGGAGAAGGGCCAGGTAAGCCTGACTGGCCAAGTGACAGAGGGAAGGGCAGGAAGAGGGGCATAAACCAGAGCTCTTGGGACTGAGGAGGCCAGGAGTCCCACAGGCACTGGAAGCACAGAACCTTGGGATCTGCAGAGATCAGCACCAGGACAGGATGGTTACATTGGAAGGAGATGTAGGGAGGGAAGCAGAAAGAAGGGGCTGAATAAATGTGATTTTGAGGTTGCAAGAGGAAAAAGCAGAGCCTGATGGCAGCTCCCAGTCACTTGCTCTGCTTTTGTGTGAATGGAACATCAAGGCAGAGCCACAAGAAGAGCTGCCCAATGCTCAGAGTGCCATCATGGCAGGGAAGAGGAGGAACAAGGAAGACATGGGAAGAATTCAAAAGATGAACCTCCATCAGCAGAGGGACGATCAACAAAACCAGGTGAGTGAACGAATGGCAGCCACTCCAGTCATAAGGCGTCCTCTGCCTCCTTGTTTACAGAACATCAAGGAATACCTGCAGGCAGAGCTGCAGAGAACTGACACTAGGATCAAGGCATTGGAGAAGAGACTTGAGGAAGACATGAAAATGATCAGAGCGAAAGCTGACTGCCTCCCTCAGGCTCTAGAAAAGCAAGTGAGTGAAAGAGGGATAGCCACTGCCATCACCAAACTGGTGGTTTCTGCCCTTCTTGCCTTTGCAGTGCAGAGCAGCAGCGAGTGGGGTGATGCCTCTGAGTGCCATCCTGCTGTAGTGTGTATCACAGTCACTCTGAAGGACATTTCCTGGTGTGCTGAATCTCAACTGCTGCCCTGGACAGTGAAACTTGTCCTTTGGCCTTTTAGCCAGCACTCATCCAAATTGATTCCTGCTGGCCTGTTCCTGCTCTCCTTGTTTCTTGAGGTGTTTTTACAGTGGAACCTGGTGACCCAGATGGAGGATTGAAGCAAGCTGCCTGTATCCCTTGTCAATCTGTCCTTTGCCTTTCCTCACAGTCGATGACTCCTGGCTGACAGGGACAAGCTGTAGTGTCTGACTGCTTTGTTCTGTTTGACTTGAGGTGCAAGTGCCGACATCTCACCGGGCAGCCTGCAAAGACTTCCAGCGCATGTCTGGCAATGAAGGAGCCCAAGGTTGGCATGAGGCACGGGAACAGTGCCCACCAGCAGTGCCACAGGTTGAGCACATCTACACCGGCTCTGGCTCTAAAGCTGCAGCAGCAGCAGCAGCATTTCCTCAAGGAACCTGTATTGTCAAACCTGGGAACTCGAGCTCGGGCAGTTTGTTCATCTCCAGTGCTGACAGCAGCATGGCTGCTCCAAAACAGGAGCCTGACGAGAAGCACCTGGAGATGCTGGGTACGTTTGGGGTGTTTCTTGTCTGAGGGACAGTGTGTTGTGTGCAGGTGTCAGCAGAGCTTTACCAAATGCTCCTCCTGGGTTTGGTGCCACAGGGCCATTTAGGACTCCCCAGAGGAAGTGCTGTGCTCCGAGGCAGCGAGAGAGCGCTCTGGGTGAAATGGACTGGCTTTGGAGTTTTGTCTTTTGGCTTGGGGATTTTTTTTTGGCTTGTTTTGTTTTGGTTTTGGTTTTGGGTTTTTTTTTTTTTTTTGTTTTCTTTTTTCCGTTTTTTTTTTTTTGGTTGGTTTATGGGGGTTTTTTTGGTGGAGTTTGTTTTTCTCCATCCTGAAGGAGCCCTTCTGCCCCACATGTCTTGCCGATGTCATTTTTATGACTGTTACTGTTACCATTACTACATCTGCAGTTTATTTTCATGAGAATGCTATCTTTTTGTCAATAAGAGCTACTTTGAAAGAACATCAGGTTCCAGGACAAATAGAGAGCACGAGGTGTTTTCCATGTGCCCCCAAAGAAAAAAAAACAGATACTTTGATAACAACCTTTGTTTAATCTTCTAGTTTTATGCTTATCAAGATGTGTCCAAGAGACACATGTTAGTGGCACAATCAGATAAAACTGTACTGCAGGCATTTCTCAGGAGAGAGCCTCCAGCCCAGCCACGGTATATTCCTCACATCAATGGCACTTTTCCATCCCCAATTCCCACTCTTTCCCATGACTGTTAGAATCCTACTCATTGGCCCAAGCCCTGCTGAGATCAGTCTCTAGGAGAACACATCAAGCCCTTTGTGATTCTGCAGCACAAGCCAATGAATCTGCTTCTTGCCCGTAACAGTTGCCAGTGCTGTGCTCTCAGATAAGACCTGGTGGGGTTGAGAAGAGAGCCCAGTGGATTCTGTGTCTACCATCACCTGTTGGGACAAAAAGGGCGCTGATCTGCGCCTCGCTGTGGCTGATCTCAAAGCCTATCCTGTTGTGTCCTGAATGGGGGCAACAGCTTGTCCGGGGCTCAGGCTGGCTGTGGCTTCTTCCCATCAGTGCCTGTCAGTGCTCATGCTTGGGCTTTGCCAGCCTTGTTGTGGTGGCTGCCCTGCCCTTGAGGGCTGGAGGGACTGCAGAGGCTGGAGCCTTCCTTAGCTGGGAGAGGGGCATCTTTGAGCTCAGCCTGCTCATAGACAGGTGAAGGTCCTGATGCTGAAAGCCCCGTCGGGATTGGCTCTAGCATGAGCTGCTCTGGTTTACAAATGGGAAGGCATTCTTTTGGCAAACTGCTGAAAGGTAGAGAAGGTGTCCTTCTCTCCTGGAAAAGCATCTCTCCGTGCTTTGTTTCCTGTCAAGAGAACTCTTCAAAGGACTGTACAAAACCAGTCTCTGTGCCAGCCATCTGCACTGCAGGGCTGCCTGTCCTCTTGCTGTTTTGGTTGTGGTTGTTGTTACCCGGCCGAGCACATAGGGAGGGCTCAGAGCCCCAGACACTGGGGCTGCCTTTTGTATCTCCTGCAAGCTGGGATCCCTGCTTTCAAGTCAGCATCCTGCATTTTGTTTCCCTCAGGGAGAATGGTGAACCCCATTGGAAATCCTGGGATGACATACACTGAGCTGGAATATATTGGCAGCGGGTGAGTCCAGCAGCAGTTACTCCTGCACAACCATGGGCCAGGTGTTTTCCTGGTGGAATGTCTATCCAGTGTGAAGTCAGGCCAGCTGCAAACATGTTCACACACTGGGCATAGATTGTCCCACCTCTCAGTGCTGCTCAGAATTTGTGAGTGGGCTCAGAAGGCATTGTCAGAGACACTTCCATGCTGCCAAGGTCTTGCCTGCATCAAGAAACAGCACCTGGAAGGTCTCCTTGTCTCTCAATTTTGGGAGAGCTCTGTGTTAATTTAGCATTTTTGTACGTCTCAAAATGATACTGGCACACTAATGAAAAAAGAAGAAACTTGCTTGCCTGAGAGAGCAACCTACTCCCTGATAGCTGTGAGGTAACAGTTCTCGGGAACATTTCTGTCCAAGAGTTTGCTGAAGGAAATACTCCATAGTCAGGATAGAAACTGCACAGTTTAGAAACTGAAACCCAAGACCAAAGAAGAAGCTGTCTTTAGGAGCTGAGGCAGTAAACCCAAACGTTTCAGGAACAGGCCCAGTGTCCATGCACTTGAGAGGAAAATGCATCATCTGCCTCCTGGCAGAGCCCTCCTGCATCCTGCAGGTCTTAGGCATTTGCAGCACAGATCTCCTGTGTGGGCTGGCTTTCACTGCAAGATCTAAATGGCTTCTCTTTTCTCTGCTTCTGTTTTGTTTCTAGGACTTTTGGAGATGTTTGTAAAGCACTCGACACTGCCACAGGAGGAGAGGTAAATGTCAACAGCCCCTGCAGACTCTGCTGCACTCGAGGGCTTTCCCCTCTGGTGTGAGCTGTGGCTGGAGCTTTGGGCAGAGCTGTGCTGAAAAGGCACAAGAAGCACAGACTGGCGCCAGCCCACAAAATACATTTGGGGCTTTGTCCTGCTCAGCTGGCGCAAGGAAGGCACGGAGGGCAGCGGCTCCTTTCAGAGAAGGACGCGCTCGCTCGCTCTCCATGGCTAAACAAAGGCGGTGCCTTCGAGCGCCTCCCTGCTCTTTGGGGCTACAGCTTCAGAGTCCTGAATTCTCATTTCTGGCTGCCAGCAAATCCATCTGAAAGTTACTGGCAGTTCCTTAGCCACCTGCAGTGCTGCACTTGGGAACTGCACGTAGGGAGAGATCTGCAAGGCGTCCCTGAAAGCCCTAAGCCCTGCCCATAGCCCAAGATGTACCCACAGAGTATTAAGGCATGGATTACTTCTTCTGAGTCGCAAACAAAGCAGCAGAGAGTGTGGTCAGAGCTTTGTGGGTGCTAACTGAGACACCGCTGTCACCAAGTGGTCAAGGCAAAATGTCAGTGGCCCCACATGTCCTGTAACTGGCTCCCAAGGGAGCAGAGAAATGGGCTGTTGGAATGTCAGTTCCCAATTACTGCAGTGCCTAATCACAAGGCGGTTTGGGACAGCTCAGCTGTGTCATTGCAAAATCACTTGCTCCATGTGCCTTGTGGTCTCGTGCCACCAACCTCTCAAGTTCCTGATTTTCAATGTCATTTTAGGTGGCCATAAAGAAAATACATCTTCAAGGACTGAGGAAGAAGGAACTCAAAGTCAATGAACTCATGGTCATGAAGGTGAATAAGAATCCCAACCTGATCAACTATTTAGACAGGTGAGTTGTGCTTTTGTCCCATGAATATTTAAAGTTCACATATTGCAAACATGCAAGGTAAAATCCCACTTTGGTCACTGGCAGAAAATAGAGCTGTAATTATTGGCTAATTCTTATTGCTCTTTTCATCTCCAGTGGATGGGAAGAGATTGCATTTGTCTGCATGAGTCTTCGCTGGCACATGGTATTTGAAAATTGTTTCAAAACCCAGATGAGCCATGTCTTACTAAATCAATGATCTCTATATTCACAGCCACCACTTTGTTTTGGAGCTTGATTTTGTTCAAGTGTCTTCTTAGGTCCAGGTAAACTAACAAGGATTTCCCTTGGATTGTTGCCACTGTTTTCCATTGCTATGCCAGCAACCAGGAAGACTAGGTGCATTTTTCCAGAAACACCATGCCTGACAGGTTTTTTATCTGGGCTGTTACAGAACTGCACATTTTGCTTGCTGCCCATCTAAGACATCTTTTTTGCAGCTATGCCTTTCTCCTTGAGACTGCACAGCTGGCAAACAATGCACAGCCAAGAGGGAATGTCTATTCCTTTCTTTTGTCTTTGTCTCAAAGGGAGCTGAAAAGAAGAATCAACCTGTCTTTTCCAAACAGCAACCTAGCCATGTACACTCATCTCCACGCCCTTGTTTCCTTCTTTCAGCTGCCTTGTGGGTGAGGAACTCTTGCTGATCATGGAGTACATGGATGGGGGCACTCTGAGCAATGTCATCAGCAAGACCTGCCTGTGTGAGGATGAGATGGCAGCCATCAGTCGGGAGGTCAGCAATCCCATCTGTGTTTCCAAGGGCTTGGCAGGATTGTCTGGGAAACAGGGGCTCAGAGCTGGAGTCATTTCCTGTGCCAAGCTTTGTTTCTGTGTTGCTGCTATTCTCTGGGCAAGCAAAAGCATCTCAAGTGAAAGGCCTGCCAGTGCCCCTGCACTCCCTGTACTCAGTGCCAGTACTCTTATCTCCTGCTGTTGTATTCTCGCTCTGTCTCTTGTATTTGTATTTACTGTTCTGCACCTTGCCTCTCTAAATGTTTGCCTGGAGTCTGTCTTCACTGCATTCCTTGCCTGTAAAAGCAAAGGTGCTGGTGGCAGGATTTGAAATGATCAGCAAAGAAAAAAGACTCATTTCTCACAGTCCTCATCTGAATAGGATAGTAGTGCAGCCAAAATGCTCTTTGCTTCCGGAAAGTGACTGGTGTGATACTTCCAAGCCTGTGCTGAGGCCAGCAAGAAAATCTTTGTCATGCAGCCTCCCACCCAAAAGTGATCGCTTCACACCAAAGGGAGGGACTCTTCCTTTCAAAACCCCTCCTTTGTCCTCTGCATGGAAAAAGCACGTCCACTGCAGCAGCAGTCATCCTGGCTGGTTTGCAGGGGACAGCCTACAACAGCAGGTGCTGTTGCTCTTTCTAAAGCTGACGTGCCTTTCCTCAGAAAGGTCCTGCTCTGCAAGTGTTGGAGCAGCCAGCTCTTCCTCTCAGTGGCCATTACTGTTCTGCCATTACTGCCCATTCCCCTGGAGAAGGGAATCTTTTCCATTCTTTGTTTCCTTTCCTGCGTGATGAAATCACATCACTCATTTTTGCCCTCCTCTTTCTGTTTTCTCTCTCAGTGCCTGCAAGGACTGGATTTTCTTCACTCGAACGATTTGATCCACCGAGATGTGAAGAGCTGCAACATCCTTCTCAGAACCGACGGCTCTGTCAAGCTGGGTCAGTATATTCTTGCTCAGATGCAGCGTTCCAGGGATGTGGGTGTGGGGCTGCTTGGAGTGACTGCCAGCTCCCCAGAAATGGTGCTGGTGGCAGTGCAGGGACCCTGCTGCCAGCTGAGGGCACAGTTGCAACATGCACAGAGGTATGACAAGGAACCACAAGCAGTCAAGAGTGGCCTTGCTCTGTGTGTGTCCCTTCCAGACAGAGGGAGCTACAATCTAAAGCTTCAGGGCAATGAAGTCCGCTGCTGTGAGCAGCGTTAAGAAACCTGGGTTTTTTTGGAAGTGGCCAATTCCATACTCCCTTGGCTAAAGCCCCAAGGAAATGGAGCGTGGACAGTTCTCCAGGAGATTGAACAGCACATTCTTAGAGTGAGAGTAGGGAATTCTTTTGCTTGGTTTCCTAACTGGAGCTGGCTTTCATGGTTTGTTGTTTTCTCCACAGCTGACTTTGGCCTCTTTGCTCAGCTCACCCCTGAGCAGGGCAGACGCAGCTCCGTGGCCGGCACTTCTGGGTGGCTGGCGCCTGAAGTGGTGACAGGTCACCCATATGGCCCCAAGGTGGACATATGGTCTTTGGGAATCGTGGGCATCCAAATGGTGGAACGAGAAGTTCCCTACTGGAATGCCACTCATGTCTTGGTAAGGTGCAAATACTCACTGATCCCACTGTCTTTCTCACCTGTCCCATCTTCTGTGTGCCATTGGACAAAATCCCATTGCCATCTGCTGGCACCACTTCCACCAAGGTCTCCTTCTACAAATGCCCCTGCAACACATCAGCATCTGCTGTAGCTTTGGTTGTATCAGAAAGGGAAGTGGCAGTTGATTAATGACTTGAGTGGCCAAATGAGTAGAGGGTGAGCGTAGGGATGGAACCTCTCCTTCTGATTTGACCATGAAAAGATTTTCTTTTCCACGGAAGGAAAGCAGAAATTTTCAGACTGCTGAGAGACAGAGCTGCAGGTGGCTCCTGTGTGTCCAACCAGGCATTTTCATCCCAGTACATTTGTGCATGCATCTGAATGTGTCTGTGTTGAAGATGAGATTCCAAATGTTTGTTTCCTTACCTGAGGAATACCTGGTGGATTTCCTTTCTTTCTTTCTAATTCCCATTGTTTTCAAGAACAAAGCAAAAAGCTTGATTAGTTTTGTTTTATGGCAGCTGTGCTTAAGGGACCAAGAAGCACTGCAGAGATACTTTTCATGTACTAACCCTTGGATACGGTACAGTTACTATAACAAAGTCCTTCTTCCAAAAGCCTCTCAAGCTGGTATGAATCCTCAGGGAAGGAAATGTGCTTATGGTGATGTGGTTCCCACTAACTAGGTCAGTCAATGAAATCAGCTGCCAAGGCAAGATCTGTGGGATGTTGGAAAAGCTGTGGCTGCATGGGAGTTTGGGTTTTTGGTTGGTAAATGAAAGTCATCTCTGGGTCTCTGCCAGGGCAGAAAGTGCCACTGCAGAGTGGAGCTTCATTAATGGGATCTGGGAGAGTAGTTCCAGATGGGAAAGATGCAGGTAGAGCCTGGTGTCTCCTTTTTCCCCAGCCTCAACTGCTGATAGCCACAGGAGGAAGACAAAAGCTGCAGCAGCCCAACCTATTTTCACCTTGCCTGCGTGACTTCCTGAGCTGCTGCCTGCAGACAGACGAGGCGCGGCGCTGGTCTGCCAAGGAGCTCCTGCAGGTAAAATGAGAAGGGGCTGCAGGCGAAACAGGCTCTGAGGGATGGGCTCCTCCTCCACTCAAGTCCAAGGCATCAGATGAGCCCCCTTCCTCCTCACCTCCACTCTTGCTGCTCTTCAAGTGAAAACAGTGGGGAATCCTAGACTGGGCTGGGCTGGCAGGGCCCTGTACAGGTCCTGTGGTGCAAGTGTCCTGCAATGAGCAGGGACATCCTTACAGAGATCAGGTTGCTCAGAGCCCCCTCCCACCTGCCCTGGAATGGCTGCCCCATCCCTGCCCAGGGATGAGGCACCTGCCAGCTCCAAGGGCAACTTGTGCCAGGGTTGCACCATGCTTCAAGAAAACGAGATCTTCCTTAGACCTAATATGACTCAATCCCCATTATATATTATAAATACTATCCCATGTCCTGTTGCAACAGACCCGGTTAAAAAAGTTGTCTCTTACTTCCTGAGAATGCCCTTTGAAATACTGGAACATAGCAATGAAGTCTCCCTGGGGCCCTGTTCTCCTCCAGGCTGAAGAACTCCAGGTGTCTCAGTCTGTCATCAGAGGAGAGGTGCTCTGTCCTCTGTTTCTGTCGCCCTGTTTTGTCATTTGGTGGAGTGTTCAGTTTTATCTAATGGCAAAAGAATGGAAGCAGAGCAATGCAGGGTACAGAGGCATGAAATGGTGGGACAGGAAGCCAAGGAAGCCAGTCCCAGCTGAGCAGTCAGAGATTTGGCTGTGGGCAGGAGGGGCTGTGGAGGGCTCACTGTGAGCCTCAGAGGGGCCCTGGTTTGAGCCCCCCAGCCCACCCTCAGAGGTTTATGCCACGCAAACAGGGACAGCTGGCAGGGACTTGTCCCAGCCCCATCTGCTGCCTGGCACGCTCAAGCAGACGGGAGCTGCGCCAGGGTTACTGCCAGGTTGTGTGGCACAGAGGGAACTGCAGGGCCCAGTGCCACTGGGCTGGCCCTGCTGGGAAGGAAGGTGCCATCCAGCACACGAGGGCCAGGGCATGGAAAGGTAGACACTGCTCTGTCTCCCTGTGGGAATCAGCACAGTGCCTGTCTTGCAAAGAGAGGGACCAATGTGAGGCTTTGGAGTTTCCTGAAAAGAAGAAACTCCAAGGACAGAAAGCACCATTTCTAGAGCACTGGCAGGGCAAAAATCTCAGCAAGATGAAGACACCTGCATAAATGGATGAGTGGGATTCTGGGCCAGGTTTGCCTGTGATGGGCAAGTCCTGCACATAAAGATGGAGGTGTAGATGGTCTCATTGGTCCTCTCCCTGCATCCTTCTAGGAGCCAGAGGAATCCTGTGAAGCACTGAGTTTGGAAAGTCATGGTTCATTGTTTTTTGTTTTGTTTTTTTTCCCTTTGGGCAGCATCCATTTGTAAAATTTGCAGAGCCTGCGTCCAGCCTGGTGCCACTGATTGTTTCAGTGAAGAAGAGGAAGGAGACAAGAATGTGACAATCACATCAGGACTATTTATTCTTCAACCAGTTTAGAGTAGGATTATAGGTTAGGACTAGGATTAGGATTAGGATTAAGATTAAGATTACGATTAGGATTAAGATAACGATTAGAGTAGGATTGTCTAATAGGAGTGCAGAGTAGGATTGGAAATTAATAAAGTTTCTGAAACCACAATTCACCTTGAAGATTCCCTTCCTTCTCACTCTGCGAACTGTGGAAATTCGCACACCTCTCAATCTGGAAAAGTGGAGAATTCCTTCTGAATTGTCTGTTGTTTCTTAAAGGTGGAAAGTGACACGGTGTCTTCAGCATGATGTGAAAGTGGGGAAGGATCTTCTTCATTCATCCTCTCCACACCACACTGCTTTTGGAATATGGCCCACTGGTCTGTTTTTGGCCAGCTTTGGTACTTGTATTGGAGGCAGAAAGGGCAATGGCATTTGAAGGCAAAAGCAAAGGAAGAATGAAGCAGCCCAAACATCCTGTGCAGATGCAGGCCTTCAGCTGTGACTGGAGAGCATTGGGGTTCCTGCCACTTGGATTTGTATCCCTGGGTGCAATGTCTTTGGCTGGAGGAGAGCCTTGCTCAAGTGAGCAAGCAGAAAGATCAGAGAGGGTGCTGGGGAAGGTCTCCTGAGGTGCAGAGCTGTCAGCGCCTGTGAGGTGAGAGCGGGCCCGGCCTTGGCCGGGCTGGAGCCCCAGCAGAGCCCCGGCAGAGGCTGGAGCAGGCTGAGCCCCAGCAGAGGCAGGCTGGGAGGAGGCCCTTGGAGCTGCAAGAGGCAGCAGCCAGGCCCTGGGTGCCTGTTCCTGGCAGCGGGCCAATGCTCCGCTCTCAGAGCCCAGGTGGCAGCTGGCTGCTCCCGAGGGGAAGCGCAGCCGTGCTGGGCACAGCCCAGCCTGGAGGCATTGGCCGTCTTGAGCGCGCCCAGGAGCAGAGAAAGGCCAAGGGCAGCCGAGGGCCGCTGGGCTGGCTGAGGATTCCTCCTCTTCTGCCGCTGCCCTGTACCTCCTGGCAAAGGCCAGCAGTGTGTGCAGCACCCTGGGCACCAGGGCAGGGAGCCGGGCTGCTGGGCAGGCTGGAGCACAGGGCAGCCTCCTTCAGGCCCGGCACTTGTGCCAGGGGAAGCGAGGCCAGCGTGAGGCAGGGACAGCTCAGCAGGGCACATCTGCAGGAGCCAGCGCCTCACGCAGCTCTGGGAGGAAGCGCCTGCAATCCTGCACTTCTGCACTGAGCCACAGCAAAAGTGTGAGATGCAGAGTGTTTGGCAGAAATATTCAGGCCCACCAGGCCAGCCTGCTTTGTGCTCTCTGGCGTATAGCAAGCGCTGTGCAATGCAGCTCTGAGCTGCTGGGAGAGAGGTGTTAGAAATAAACAAACTCCTAAATACAATTAAATGGAGACAAAGTCATTAAAGCAAAAGAGAATCTTCTTCTTAGGAAGGATTCAACTGAGCCAGCTGTGTATCCCCCTCTCCTGAGAGCTGAACATACACACATGCCAAGATAATGCTGCTTTTTATTGCTTTTCCCAGCCCTGGGCCATCCCTGTCCCCTTTCCCTTTGGCTGGGTACTAGGGAACTTCTATTCTCTCCTGACAGCCTACTTTTCTGTCCCCTCTCCTCTTCTCCTACATCCCTTTTGGTCTGGTGTTCAACACCTCTCCTTTTCCAGCTCACAGCAACACCCACCACATTACCTGGAACAAAAAACCCCATAACTAACACCACCTAGCACCAACAACTTTCATTCTTTTTTCTAGTAACCTTTATGCTGCAGCAAAATATGACCTTCTATCTCCCAGAGGGAATCAGGGATGAGCCTGAGGCTTCTGCTTGGCTAGTGAACTGATTTGGAAGGGAGCAGAAGGGCTTCAGAAGGCAGTTTTTGTTATTTTTATTAATTTCTGAAGAAAAGAGGCAATGCAGCTGCAGTCAGCAAAAGCATTTGTGAGGTGCACTGACGAAATGCTTGTGAGCAATTCCCAGAGAAGGAAGGTGTTGAGAAAAAGTTGAATTGTAACAAATGCTGAATTCCTTTAGCTGTAGCAGACAATGTGGAGCCCTCTGTTCCCCCAGTGCAGTGATTAATGTGTGCAAATGTCTGTCTTAGCCGTGAGAACAAAGAGAGTGGCCCTCCTCAGAAGGTTTCTGCCCTTTGGTTGGCGCTGCGGCAGGCCCTTGGTGGCCCGGCAGGCACAGTCTGTGGCGGGCCGTGCCCAGGGGGCGGTGGCTGCGTGGGCTCCTGTGGCCCTGGCCGCTCTCAGTTTCGGCCGCGGTGGCTTCCCCTGGCTCCGGTCACGGGGCTGCTCCCGGCACAGGCAGCGGGGCCGTTCCTGCTCCTGCCCCCAGGGCCGCTCCTGGCTTTGGCCGCAGCTGCTGGCGGCGCTGGGATGAGCCCCGGCAGCAGGGCCCGGCGGCCCTGATGGGAAAGAGCCCCCGACCCCGCCGGGAAGGGGCTCGGCTGTGCCCGCAGCTCCCCTCGGAGGGCAGAAAGAAGGAAAGAGCTTCCTGCACCTTCTTTCCTCTCTTAAATACGTTGTCCCAGAGGCGTCACCAGCTTTTCTAATTGGCTCAGCAGTGGGCCTATTTTCAGAGCCAGTCAGTGATTGGTTTGGCCTGCACGGAGAAGCTTATAGCAGCTCCTCAGAGAAATGCCACTTTGGTGGCTGCCCTCTTTCCTCCTCTCCAAAAATTAAGCCATGCAAAACCAACAAAACCGGCCAGTGGTGGTCCTGGGGCTGGGGAACCCGGACACTCAGAGAAAACTTGAAAAACTTGTGTGGAGCCATTCCAAAATCTCACATGACTTCATATCCAGACACACAGCTAAAGCCCAGCTATTCCTCTATTCTTTTTCTTTTTAACTGAGAATGGGAGTCACAGGTGATGGGGTCTCGATTCCACATCTATTGGAATTGATAGCTATCTCTTTAAAATGCTGCAGTACTTAAGATTGTCAAATCAGCACTTCTGTGAGCATTCATTTTGCAAAACTCAATTCTGAGTAACAGTTGTAGACTAAAACAATAACATATCTCTGTAGAAATTCAATCCTATTTCAAGGAAATGAATAGCCTAGGAGTTCCGTACAAAAGAAACCAACAAACATTGTTGAAATGAAAGATGTCACTGCTACACCTGCTGTCTGAAATACCGTTGAAATAAATTTAACAACACCCTTTGAATGTATTTGCACATGTACAAGTCAAACTCCAGAAAAATCAAATCATGTCCAAGAAAATTCTACAAGGCGATGAAAAGCATATGTGCATTTTCCTATAAGGAAAAAAAAACCTTGGGATTTTACTCCTTAAAAATGGCAAAGTTTTCAGATCAGTCTATTTGCAAAGGAACTGTTTATCCTAATAACTTTAGATTACAAATAAAGCATTGCACCTTCAAGGCATATAGTCTTAACCATGGTGTCAGGTATGCACAGGTGTGCTCACTGTCCCAAACAAGGCGAGCGCAAACATATAAATCCCCTCAGATACGTCAACATGCAAGCTGTTATCCAACTGCACAAACACCTTCTCTCCTAAACCAAATTAGTGCCTCTGTGTTTGCTTTCAGGAACTTAGAATGCTCTTTTTAGGACTATTAAAACAAGCAGTGTCTTTGGATTTTTACAATGTCACCAATATGAAGAAAGTCGATGTTGCAGCCAGTCAAGTTGCCTTGTGTCTGATGTAGGAAGCTAGCTGGAGGCTGTCACACAGGGATTGGCAATACCATGTACAGAAGCCTATGCCTTGTGTTTTCCTCTGCATGGTATATTTTTTCCTTGAATGATTTATGATTTGAAATTCAATCAGAGTTAGTCAGCAAAAAGAAAAAGGAAGGTGCTAATTGACATGGGCTAATCAACAGTTCTGATTAATTTAAAGATGTTTTTGGGGTGATGATGCAAGTTCAAAGAATAGGTTTTCTTTTGAGAAGCGTTTAAAGACATGACCTCAAGGCTGCATGACAAACCATGTTTTGTTAGTTAGAAATTCCTGTTATTGCTTTCCTGTACTGGTTTAGGGCAAATTTGGTAGAGAATTTCCAAAGGAGAGCCTCTCCAGGAAACAAACCCCTACGACCCCTTCCCCAAACGGGTTTGGGAAGAATTCCTCGGAGAGAAGTGGAAAGAACCTGTTTATTTGACAGGCACAGCACCCTCCAGCACACAAAATGAACAATACCAGATGACACCGCTCTGAAAAAGATGACAAATTCTGAAAGTCTCTCTCGGGGAGAGGGGTGGTCGCTCTGTCCTCAGTCCCTCCAGCGCTGGGGCAGCTGCTGCAGCCACAAGGTGTGAACTCTCGGTGTTCCCAGGTCCCAGTCCGAAGCAGCTTTGGGATGGTCGAAAAAAAAGGAGAAACGGTCCAGGAAGCAATTTGAACTGTTTAGCTAAACTAGCAAGGAGCAGAAGCAAAAGCAAGCAGGACTGAAGCAAGCAAGAGCCAGAGAGAGAAAGAGCAAAGAGAAAAGCAAAAGCAGCAAAATCAAAAGCCACAGCCTATGTGTCCCAGCCAGGCTGATAAGAAAACCAAAACAAAACTTGAACTCTTCAGGGCCAGTCTTAAAGGTAGAGAACATAATATCCAACATGAACAGAACATATGAATGGGGATACAAGCATCATAATGTCACCCTAGGACATTCCACCCCTTATCCCCATATCATCAACATACTACTACACATCATGCATTTATTCACACAAAATTTCCATCTGTTCCTCCAAAATTTACAAGCAATACCCATCATGCCCTCATCACATCCCCACACTGGACCACTGAATCCAGGCCCTATACTACAGAGCTGCAGGATTTCCCCCTTTCACCTTACTCACTCAAAGCTCCATCTATCACTTGCTCAGACCATCGACACTTGCACATTTCCTTCTCCATCTTCCACTTGCCCAGACCTTCAACACTTACACATTTCCCTCTATCTCATGTCTGTATGGTTTAATGTACAGGCAATGGCAGTAACATCCAATGAACAGTGATATTGCACATACCATTCTCACCCCACAATCAGATCTCCCTGAGGTACACATCGTGTTGTTCCATCTCTTTGCATTATCCACCATGTACAACCTGGTCCCTGAGCAAAGACAACCCCACAAATGGGTTTGTCTGTACTCGAGGTAGAATTGATCCACACAGTCTTCCCTAACAAACCTCTGACATGTACCACTGGGACTTTATCTCCATCTATTACATTCAGGGACTCAGACTGGGCAGGACCCGCTCGGTCGGTCGAACCTCGGGTGTTAACCAACCAGGTGGTCTTTGCTAAGTGCTGCTCCCAGTTTTTGAAAGATCCCCCAACTCATGCTTTCAATGTGGGTTTTAACAGTCCGTTGTACCTCTCCACTTTTCCTGCAGCTGGTGCATGGTAGGGGATATGGTACACCCACTCCATGCCATGTTCCCTAGCCCAGGTGTTGATAAGGCTGTTCTTGAAATCAGTCCCATTGTCTGACTCAATCCTCTCAGGGGTACCATGTCTCCACAGGTTGCTTTTCAAGGCCCAGGCTGGTGTTCCGGGCCGTAGCATGAGGCACAGGGTGGGTTTCCAACCATCCCATGGTGGCTTCCACCATGGTCAGCACACAGTTCTTGCCCTGGCGTGTCTGGGGCAGGGTGATGTAGTCAATCTGCCAGGCCTCCCCATACTTGTACTTGGACCATCGCCCACCGTACCACAGGGGCTTCACTCGCTGGGCCTGCTTGATGGCAGCACACATCTCACAGTCATGGATGACCTGAGAAATACTGTCCATGGTTAGATCCACCCCTGGGTCTCGTGCCCACTTACAGGTGGCATCTCTGCCCTGATGGCCTGAGGCATCATGGGCCCATCAAGCTAGGAATAACTCTCCTTTATGTTGCCAATCTAAGTCTATCTTTGAAGCTTCTATCTTTGCAGCCTGGTCTACCTGCTCATTGTTTTTGTGTTCCTCATCAGCCTGACTCTTGGGGACTCATGGGCATCTACATGGCGGACTTTCACAGGTGGCTTCTCTACCCTGGTAGCAATGTCTTTCCACTCATCAGCAGCCCAAATTGGTTTTCCTCTATGCTGCCAGTTAGCATCTTTCCACGTCTCCAGCCATCCCCACAGAGCATTGGCTACCATCCATGAATCAGTGTAGAGGTAGAGTTTTGGCCACTTCTCTCTCTCAGCAATGTGCAAGGCTAGTTGAACGGCTTTGAGTCCAGCAAGTCGGCTTGATCCACCTTCTCCTTCAGTGCCCTCTGCGACCTGTCCTGTGGGGCTCCATTCAGCTGCTTTCCACTTCCAAGTTCATCCCTACGATGCGACAGGAACCATCAGTAAAATGAGCGTATCGTGGATCTTCTGCTGGCAGTTGGTTGTGTGGTGGAGCTTCTTCAGCCCGTGTCACTTCTTGTTCCCCTTCATCAGTGAGACCAAAGTTTTCACCTTCCAGCCAGTTTGTAATTATTTCCAGAATCCCAGGGCCATTCAGCTTTCCAATACAGGCGTGCTGTGTGATAACAGCAATCCATTTGCTCCATGTAGCACTGGTGGCATGGTGCATAGAGGGAACCTTTGCTTTGAACATCCACCCCAGTAGTGGTACTTGGGGTGCCAGGAGGAGTTGTGCTTCGGTGCCTATTACCTCTGAGGCAGCCTGGACTCCTTCATAGGCAGCCAAGATTTCCTTCTCTGTGGGACTGGAGTTGGCTTCAGACCCTCTTTGACTCCAAAATCCCAGTGGTCAGGCCTGAGCCTCTCCAGGCACCTTCTGCCAAAGGCTCCAGGACAAGCCATTGTACCCAGCTGCAGAGTAAAACACGTTCTTCACCTCTGCTCCTGTCCTGACCGGGCCAAGGGCCACTGCATGAGCAATCTCCTGCTTGATCTGGGCAAAGGCTTGTTGTTGTTCAGGGCCCCAGTGGAAATCGTCCTGTTTTGCGGGTGACCAGGTAGAAAGGGCTCGCAATCTGACTCTACTTGGGAATGTGGATTTTGCAAAATCTGTGGCACCTAGGAAAGCTGGTGTTTCCTTCTTGCTGGTTGGTGGAGACATCACGATGATCTTGTTGATGATCTCAGTGGGAATCTGACGCCGTCCATCTTGCCCCTTTACTTCCAGGCACTGGATCTCTCAGGCAGGTCCCTTGACTCTGCTCTTCCTAATGGCGTTTGAGCTTCCAGGGGAATCTGGATGATTCTCTCTCCTTTCTCAAATACTTCCATTGCTGTGTTCCCTCACACAATGATGTCATCCGTGTACTGCAGGTGTTCTGGAGCCTCACCCTTTTCCAGGGCAGCCTGCATCAGTCCATGGCAGATGGTGGGGCTGTGCTTCCACCCTGGGGCAGTTGGTTCCAGGTGTACTGCACGCCCCTCCAGGTGAAAGCAAACTGAGGCCTGCATTCTGCTGCCAGAGGAATGGAGAGAAACACGTTGGCAATGTCAGCAGTGGCGTACCACTTTGCTGCCTTGGACTCCAGCCCGTACTGGAGTTCCAGCATGTCCGGCCCAGCAGCGCTCAGCACTGGAGTCACTTCATTCAAGGGGAGACAGTCCACAGTCAATCTCCATTCTCTGCCAGAATTGCACACAGGCCAGATGGGGCTGTTGAAGGGTGAGTGGATTTCATTGACCAGCCCTTGGCTCTCCAGCTCACGGATCATATTGTGCATGGGGATCACAGCATCCTGATTTGTTCGATACTGCCGGCAGTGCACCGTCGAGGTGGCAATCGGCACTCGTTGCTCTGCCACCTTCAGGAGTCCAACTGCAGATGGGTTTTCTGATAGTCCAGGCAAGGTGTGCTGTTGGAGAAGGGAGACGTGACACCAGATGGTTCATCAACGTAGCTCAATTTATTGATCTCCATTGACAGGTTAAATAAACTTCTTAATTAGTCTCATACATATTGCAAAAGCTGAGCTCATTATTGGTCAGAAGGCATTTGCGTCAATATCTGCAACATAGTTATATTTCTGCAACATAGTTATACTTCTGTATTCCTGTTGCTCGCTAGCTATGATTCCTACAGCACGTCTGCTAGGTTCAGGCCAAGTTGTTTTGCTGACAAGGGCACTGTGATCACAGAGCTACCCTTGGTTCCCACAGCTACCCTTGCCCTATTTACTGCTCATATTGATCATCTTATAGCCACTGTGGCCTTTCTCATCAAGCCACTCAGCAATTAGGCTCTCTACAGTGTGCAACTGCTTCATGTTCTTCTGTCTCTACAGCAGCTATTGCAAAAGCCCACCTGAGTCCCTTTGGGTCTTTCTAATAGCCCTTCCAGAGGAAGTCTATGCCCAGAATACACAGGGTCTCTGGGCCGGCCACAATGGGAATTTCTGCCACTCCTTCCCAGTCAGGGTCACCTTGGCTTCCAACAGGATCACCTGCTGCAATGCCCCCGTCACCCCGGCAATGGAAACGGATTCTGCCCCCACATGTCCTGAAGGGATTAGAGTACACTGTGTACCTGTATGGACAAAAGCCTCATAATTCTTTGGCTCTGGTGTGCCAGGGATCCACACAGCCCAAAAGACACAATTTTTCCCTGGCCTCTACCTGGCTAGAGGCAGAGCCTCTCTATTCCTGGTTACCGTTCCCTCCCTGGGCGTATATTCTGGATGTTCCTTCAAGGGGATCTGACATATCATGCTCCCTTCTGCTATACCTGGCAGCTCGGTCACGGGGAGCTGGGGCTGCATTCATTTGGGTGGAAATCCCTCTCTTTGTAGTTTCCTCCTTCAGCTCGCATACCCCTGCTGCTAGGACAGAGATGAGTTTTGCATTCCACCCTCTTATGTCTTGCCCATGTTCATAGAGGAAAATCCACAGGTCCACTCGTGGGGTGTACTCCCTCTCCCTAGCTGGGGGATGTTGAGCTCTGACGCTGGGGCCCCTGGTTTGCACTGGTGCCACATGGGAACTGTCCTTGCTCATCTCCTTCCCCATCGGCTCTCTGAATTTTTCCTGTTCATCCTTGAGACAACCACAGCAGAGACATGAGTGTGCATCAGGCCGTGGACGATGGTCTCATCATTCCTGAGTTTGCTTGCTCCAGGACTCACTGTCTCTTGGTTATCCATAAAATGCATTGTTCCCATGAAGCTGGAGTATACATGTGGCCCCTGCTGTGCATGGCTCCACCACATCTGCACAGTGCACCTGACCTTGTCAGGGTCCTTATGTTGTCCATCCCTTGCAAAAAGTATCTCCAATATTGCCATTTGTCTCTGAGATCAGAATTTTTCCTTTATTTTTTCTTGGGCAGCACCCAGCCCTGTGCCCCCTCCAGAGCCCGGCCCCATTGGCTGCTGGCTGCCTCACAGGGCTGTGTGGCGAGGGGAGGCCAGTGCTGGTCACAGGGAGAGCCCGGTCAAGGGGCTGAGCCTGCACCAAGTGCACCCTGCTGGCACTCTCCAGCTGGCAGAGGGCAGGAGCAGAGCGGCCGAGCACCTGCGCCGGGCCCTGCTGTGCCAGGACAGCCCACAGGAGCCCCTGTGAGAGGCGGCCATCAGGTTCATGGGTGAGCCATGAGCCCGGGCTCCCCTGCCTGCCCTGCCCCACCCTTCCCTACCCTACTGAGACAGAGTGAAAAATCCCCCAAAGCAGAAATCCATTTTGAATTAGGTTAAAAGTCTAAAAAGGTGAAAAGCCTGTAAGCCAAAGCTGAAGGGAAAACTGCAGGACAGAGATAATGAAGAGACATGAAGAGACTGATAAAGAAAAACAGAGACTAAAGCAAGGCCAGGACAACCTGACCTAAGAATCCTTTGTGATTAAGAGGAGCTAGCGGCAAATGTCACATGAAGTTCATAAAAATGAATATGTATGAGCCCATTGTAAAACTGTATGCATATGTATTTGGAAGGGAGATACAAGGATATCTGAAGTTTGCGGAGATACACATGCCCTTTTAGTATCTTCTAGGTACGCATGCGTCCAGTGCTGCAATAAACACATACCAGTTCTATACAACTTTTACAAAGTTGTGTAGGTCTCTTCTTTTCTCCGCAAAACATTACTTTTCTACTTCTTGTAAAAACTTTCTGCGGACAAGTTTAAGGCTACTGCTTAACTCTAATCACACTTCTGCTGTCCCGGCAGCGCCAGCCGGGCCCGGCGCCGTGGAGCCCCACCTGGCCTGGCCATTGCTGCTGCCGCCCTCTGGCAGCCATGCCCTTGAGCGGCAGCGTGCGCCAAGGGCCGGGCTGAGCCCTGCCGGGCCAGCAGCCCGTGTGGCCACAGCACCGGCAGCGCCGCTGGCAGGGAGCTGTGCCGCCGGTGCCGTGACAGGCTCTGTGTTCGCAGGCATGGCCGGGCGGCACCTGAGGGGGCAGCCAGGAGAGCTGCAGCTGATCTGCACTGGTGAGTGAGGGCAGCGGGCTGACAGCGGGGGCTGCCGGGGGGAGCTGCAAGCCCTGCCCCGGCTGCGGAGGGCTCTGCTCCCGTGGGCAGAGCACACTGAGATTTCAGGGCCACGTGGGCCATTCGTGGCCCGCAGCTTCAGGCTGATCCCCTTGCTCACTGTTCCTCTCTGGCCGTGGCAAGAGCCGGCTGGCATGGCCCTTGCAGGGGACTCTCCTTGGCTTCCCGCAGCTGCAGCTTCTGACCTTGGCTCTGTTCCTCTCTCTTGCAGCCCTTGAAGACAAAACTAATGACGTCAGCCTTGCCGTCGGAAGCCTGGCAATTCAAACACTGTGCATGCTCAAGTCAGGAGAGCGGGCTTCCAGGTTCCAGTGGCTCCGAAATCACCTGTGCAGGGCATGGAAGACACGGCCTCGTCTGTCACGGCTCGGCTGCCTGCCCTGCCGGAGCTCTGTGGAGAGCCCATCCCAGAAGCTCTTTTTGCTGGGGCCACCTGTGTCAGCAGGGATTTTCTTTTTCTTCAAAAATATTTTTGTCACTTTTTTGTTTTCTTTTACACTGTAAATATAGTTTATGTTATAATACACAGACTCCCAGGATCTTTCTTTTGCTGCCCAGGGTCCGCAAGGGGTCGGGGAGGAGGGGAAAAAGGGTGCCTGTGCTCAGCCAGCTGCCCAGGTGTGCAGTGCTGCAGGGGAAATGGCCAGAAGCCCCTTGGCCTTTGGTGGTTCTGCTGAAGCCTTTGTGCTGCCCACAGAGCGGCTGGGCAGGGGCCGCAGCTGCGGGGATCCCTGCCAGAGCGGTGCCTGGAGATGGCCACAAGCCCTGTGCCAGGCAGGAAGCGCCATCCGTGTCCTCCTGCCCGTGTGCTGCTGGCTGCCTTGCTGAGGGCTCCCAGGTGCCCCTGCATGGGGCTGCTCTGGAGCTGCTGTGGGGCTGCGGCGCTGCTGCCGGGCAGCTTGGCCGGGCTGGGGCAGCCCCTGAGGGGCTGGGGCGCTGGCAAGCCCTGAGCAATGGGCTGTCAGAGGCTACAAGCAGCTCCCCGGCAGCCGCCTTGATCCTGCCAGAGTTGACTTGCAAGACGGATCCCGGGCACTCTGCAGCTAACAGCATCGGGGTTGTTGGAAACCCAAATGCAGGGAGGTCTCAGATCTTTGGGCCTGTAAGCCAAAGCTTAGAATTAAACACAGGATTTGTGCTGAGACCTTGAAAAGGGCTTCCAAATTCAGGTGCTGCAAGTGAGAATGTGGATTTGTAGTATGAAGCAGAGACACCCAAAGCTAAGTGGAGGAAAGTTTAGCATTTTAGAGTTTAAGATCTTGAAAAAAGTAAAAGTAGTTACAACTGTAAACACGAAGTTTACACTACAGTGCTGTACGTTTATGTGTCAGAACAGAATTGGCTGAGAAAGCTTACACTGTAGCACGAGTTCATGAGATGAAATACTGAAGGATTGGGTCAGAAACATAAATAAACTTGTTGGCAATGTTTTATTGGTCAATAAATCCTTCAAAGTTCTTGTAAGTACAAGTCTTGTGACGTTGTGAGCCATGTAATGGAGATGTGAGCCAAACTCACCCTTCCTGTCTATGTAGAAGATAGGAAAAATAAACAGCATCATCTAAAACACCTAAAGATCTGGTCTCTAAGTCATTGCAAACTCCTTCACGTCTCTCGCAGTGGGGTTTAACTACAAATAGATGACAGGGACTCTTAATGCTGGCTCTTTGACTCCAAAGAAGCTGCTTTAGAATCTTTCCCATAACCCTGTGTAGTTATGTGCCAGCAATGGATCATTTGAGGAAGCTTTCCCAACTGACTTGCATAGAGTTTTGTTTGAAGGGTGTTTGAGGGGAAACCCTCGCAGCAGAGGTCTGGGCTTTGGCCTTGATGTGTCCCTGCTGATTGTGAAGTGTGCCATCAGCTGCAGGTGTTTCTGGGCTAAAAATATAATCGTGTTAGTTTGACTTGCTCCTTTTGGCCTATAAAAGCTGGATCCATTTTTGGGGCAAATTTGGTGACCTCATCTCTGGGTGGATGGACGACCTTGGATTTTCCCAATTGCTGGAAATGGTTCCCCAGGTCTCTGGTGTAAAATGGGGCTCCCCAGGAAGTGCAGATCTGCAAGATGATAAAGAATTTAGGCAATTGATGATGCATCTTTCTAAATCACTCTCCTTTCTCTCCTTTTGTGAAATACAAAGCTGTGTTTCATGTCAGGTACATACAGGCAACGTATGTATTTGTGATTGTGATATGTGTGGAAACCAACCATGGGACACTTATAAAGACGAATTCTAAAAAACACTGAGGAAAGTAAAGCATGGAAGAAGGTCTTTGAACCTATCCTTTGTTCATTATTAACTTTTATTAGTCTGAAGTTGATTTAGGAGCATTTGAATTAAAGCTTTGAGGATGTTGCTTTTTGACAGGAACTTTCTGCTTGGAGTTAAGCCTTAAAAAGTTTTGCAGTAATACCATTTTGAAGTATAATTTTAGAATATTGCTTGTAGTAAGGATCTTTGAAACTATAGCTTTAGAATATAAAAAAAGGAAACATGCTTACCTCACACCTTGACAAAACAGTGAAAAGCAGCTTGAGAAAGGAATGTGAACATCAACTCAAGGACTAATAGTTTCGACCAAGGGAAGCTGGACATCACTGTTATGAGATTTATAGTCCTTGCAATCAAAAGGTAAAGCCATGTCTGGAATCTGGACTCCCCCAGCTGGGATCCTTCTTTCTTCATTCGGAAGTTGGACCCCCCACTACCTGAGATACTCCTTTTCTGGGATACATCCCGAGAAAAACTAAATCACAATAGTGTATAGAATTGTGACATAAAAATTGGAAAGAGAAACTGCTGATGAGTAAAAATTGGGAAAAGAAACTGCTGAGAAAGCTTATGAGTGCCCTTATAAATACCTGTAAGCCTCAACTATCGGTGTGCAGTTGGAGGGACAGCTTCCCCCACTGTACCCAGTGTTGTATTTCACATACTTTACCAGAATAAATAATAATTTGATTGCTGCTGGAATATTGGCTTAGTTAAGCTCCTCATTTATAACATTATAGTACTGTTTTAGGTGCACTACCTTGCTTGTTTTTGCTTGTCACTAAAACCAAGCACACATTTTTTATTGAATGTATCATCATACTCTGTGGTTCCTTAATATTCAGAGTAAAAGAAGAACATTATTTCCAGTGGTGTGTCCTTTACATCGCCTCAGTCAATTGGCAGAACACCAGGAGGCTCCTGAGGAGCCGGGGTGCTGGGAAGCCCTGAGGAATTGGGTGTCAGAGGGCACAAGCAGCCCCCAGGAGCCGCCTTGTCCCTGGCACCCGGCTGCTCTGGCGCTTGCCCAGAGCATTTCCCAGGCCTGCGGCAGAAGCCCTCGAGGCCGGGACACCACCCCAGCAGGAGGGTGGGGGCACCCCCGAGGTGCCCAGGCTGGGCTGGCTGGGCACAGGGAGGGCAGGGGGCTGCTGCCAGGGCACGGCCACTGGGCGCTGCCAATGAGGGGCAGGGGACAGAGGCAGGGCTGGCGGCCAGCCCGGGCCCTGGCGGCTGCCCAGGCCACAGTGCCGTGACTGAGGCCTCCCTGACCCAGAGCTCGGGGCCCGCAGAGCTGCTGCCTCCATGGGGAGGGCGGCCGTGTCTCCTCCAGCAGGGCTGCGGAGTCGCTGCTGCCCCGGCGGCTCTGGAGCCCACAGAAACAGCACCAGAGTGGGCTCAGCAACAACAGCACCCCGAACGGCGGCACCTGCTCGGCCGGGCATCCGCACCCGCCAGGATGCCAGACAGGGGGAGCCCGGGGGCACCATGGCCCCTGCTTTGGCAAAAGGCTCAGCAGAGTTGGCCACATTGGCTCTCTCTTGACTTGCCAGCCTCACAGCAACGCTTGGCTGCTTCAGCTGCTGCCTGTGCCCCTGGCTGACTTCCATGGCCGGGCTTGAGGGCAGACTCGCCTCCCACAGGCGGCGTCCCAAGGCAGCGGCTTTGGTGCAGAGGGCACAGAGACACTCTGATGGGGCACCAGCCCTGCACTGCAGCTGCCCTCCCTCCCCTCCATGCAGGCACCTTAAAGACACGTGCGTCAGCTCTGAAATGAAATCCTGGACTTGCTTGGAACAAAGGAGGCACTGGAGAAAACCTGGGACTGGGTAACCTGGACACTCAGAGAAAACTTGAAAAACTTGTGTGGAGCCATTCCAAAATCTCACATGGCTTCATATCCAGACACACAGCTAAAGCCCAGCTATTCCTCTATTCTTTTTAACTGAGAAAGGAAGTCACAGGTGATGGGGTCTCGATTCCACATCTATTGGAATTGATAGCTATCTCTTTAAAATGCTGCAGTACTTAAGATTGTCAAATCAGCACTTCTGTGAGCATTCATTTTGCAAAACTCAATTCTGAGTAACAGTTGTAGACTAAAACAATAACATATCTCTGTAGAAATTCAATCCTATTTCAAGGAAATGAATAGCCTAGGAGTTCCGTACAAAAGAAACCAACAAACATTGTTGAAATGAAAGATGTCACTGCTACACCTGCTGTCTGAAATACCGTTGAAATAAATTTAACAACACCCTTTGAATGTATTTGCACGTGTACAAGTCAAACTCCAGAAAAATCAAATCATGTCCAAGAAAATTCTACAAGGCGATGAAAAGCATATGTGCATTTTCCTTATAACCTTGGGATTTTACTCCTTAAAAATGGCAAAGTTTTCAGATCAGTCTATTTGCAAAGGAACTGTTTATCCTAATAACTTTAGATACATTTCCCCTTTGATTACAAATAAAGCATTGCACCTTCAAGGCATATAATCTTAAACCATGGTGTCAGGTATGCACAGGTGACATTGCGCTCACTGTCCTAAACAAGGGGAGCGCAAACATATAAATCCCCTCAGATACGTCAACATGCAAGCTGTTATCCAACTGCACAAACACCTTCTCTCCTAAACCAAATTAGTGCCTCTGTGTTTGCTTTCAGGAACTTAGAATGCTCTTTTTAGGACTATTAAAACAAGCAGTGTCTTTGGATTTTTACAA
Organism: Setophaga petechia; assembly: GCA_024362935.1. Lineage (NCBI taxonomy): Eukaryota > Metazoa > Chordata > Aves > Passeriformes > Parulidae > Setophaga > Setophaga petechia. The sequence continues at coordinate 38,808,500 of JANCRA010000005.1, read as the reverse complement.
TGTCACCAATATGAAGAAAGTCGATGTTGCAGCCAGCCAAGTTGCCTTGTGTCTGATGTAGGAAGCTAGCAGGAGGCTATCACACAGGGATTGGCAATACCATGTACAGAAGCCTATGCCTTGGGTTTTCCTCTGCATGGTATATTTTTTCCTTGCAAGATTTATGATTTGAAATTGAATCAGAGTTAGTCAGCAAAAAGAAAAAGGAAGGTGCTAATTGACATGGGCTAATCAACAGTTCTGATTAATTTAAAGATGTTTTTGGGGTGATGATGCAAGTTCAATGAATAGGTTTTCTTTTGAGAAGCGTTTAAAGACATGACCTCAAGGCTGCAGGACAAACCATGTTTTGTTAGTTAGAAATTCCTGTTATTACTTTCCCATGCATAGTTTTTAACCTTTCTGTAATCTCAAATGACCTCCGTTCTGTGATTATTGCATCTGCATACCAGCTGCAAAACCCCAATATTAAAAGACATGGCTGTATTTCAGTTCAAAAATAAGAAAACACACAAATTAGTATTTCACTGATAGCACTGGCAGACCTTTTAGGTTTAATCCTTTTCCTGCTATATTCAGAAACCTGCTCTTGACTTCAGCAGGAGTTGGCATGAGTGCCTAACCATAAATAAATATAGAAGGTAGTTGTTAGTGATTTTCAGCATGAAAATTATTTTATAGACAGTGTAAACAGAGGTGACAGGTGGCAAATACTCAGACAGAAACTCTGCAATTGAAACCTTCTAATGAAACACCTCTCTTTCTTCAGACCTAGCCCTCAAACACCTCTCTGAGATCTGTGGAGTTGATGGGAAACTCTAGTACCTTTATTTATAGTACCTTTAGTACCTTTATTTATAAAGGTAAATTATAATTTAAAGCCGTGAACACAAAGAGAATATTTAACTACATTCAGCATCTTTAGACACTGCAATCAATGTTTTCTTTTGCTTTACCGTACTCCAGGGTATTTGAGAAAATAATAGTTATGCAAGCCTGTGTGTCAGTGTCGTTAATCACAGTGGTATTGTATGGATGGATGTACGTACAAAGCTTTGAGATAGAAAATATGAGTTCAGACTTTGTTAATTCTTACTAATAGACTGGGAGTGCTTTGGTTGATCTGATTTCATGGGGTTGCAGTATCTCTTCTTTTATGGCAGCCTGTAAGATAGAACTCTCTACTCCATGTAGCCATGGTATTTTTTGGAAAATCCCTTGGCCAGGATTTTTCTCCTGAGAAGCTGAGAGGCCTCAGGAACAAAATGTAAACAGTAATTATCTGCTGCTGTGGAATGCAACAGATGGATCTTAGATTGGTCTCATGTGGTTGTTTCTAATTAATGGCCAATCACAGTCAGCTGGCTTGGACTCTCTGAGAGCCACGAGCTTTTGTTATTCATTCCATTCCTTTCCTTTCAAGCCTTCTGATGAAATATTTTCTTCTATTCTTTTAGTATAGTTCTAATGTATAATTTTAATAATGTATGTGTCATAAACTAATAGTTGGTCTCTTCCCTTGTCATGGGGACCCCTGTGAACAGCACCACAACCCCACACATAAGGTATTCTGTCAAGCAAAACAAAACACCTTGAGACAGTTCTAAGTTTTTTGAGAATTATAGCCCTAGCTTTGTTTATGTACAGTGACTATTGAATTAGCACTCCCAAAAGGCAGATTTGCATGCAGCAGTGGGGAACAAAGTGAAAGGGACCTCCTCATGAATCCAAAGGAGATCCCTTTATTGTAAAAATCACACCCCTTTGATGCCTTTAATCTCAACCTGACATAACTGAACCCAAACCAAGACCTAACAGAACGGAGCAGAAAGGAGGCACCCATTGGCTGGTGTTACCAATGTCATGGATGAGCTTGCTACCAAGCCCCAGGACTGACTGCCAGGGGCTTCTCCCAGTCAGGTCTCTAAGGCAGCTGCAAGCATTTCACTGGCCAGATCCCAAGGGGGTGTGGAGTTCAGACCAATGAGAATATGCAGACCGGGTCTTTCAAATGCTCTATATTAGGGGTAGCCTGGGAAATAAACACTCTCTGTGCCACACAAACCTCGAGGCTGAGCAATCTCTGTCTCCTGCACCAGCAACCCCCACACCTGACCTAACACGTGGTGAACCCCGAAGGGAGAAGAACTCAGAAGCACACAGCAAAGGAGACACACAGCATTAGAGCTGGAAAATGGTGTAGAACCATATTGCAAGGGCATCAGACCCTGGATTGGTGTTTGGAACTGGAGAAATACAGCCTGGGAGCTGGAAACAGTGACAGAGCCAATATGGTGAAAAGCCAGGACTTTGCTAGGTAGCGTAAAGTGCTGTGAGGTTGCTAGCCTTGTTTTTGGGGACTGGAACCACTTAGGAGACCATGGGAGCTTGGATGTCAGGACCAGAAAACTCCATAATGAAGGTACTGATTTTCTTCTTTCAAAGAAGAGGGATAAACCACGATGAACGAGCTCTACAAGCTTTATTCACATGGTGTAAAAGCCATGAGCTGCACATATCAGAAGGGAACGTTTTAGATTTGCCCTTTTGGGAGAGGGTTGGACAAAATATATTTGAGGCAGTCTCATTTGGTGATGATGCAGCCATTGGTATTATAAAACCATGGATGCTTGTTCTGGATTTATTATAAAATCGGATGATGAAGGGCAAAGGGGGAAGGGCAGCAGCGCAGCCGCCTCTTCATTCCACCCTGGGCGTGAGCGGCATTGCCGTGGGAGCCGGCGGGCCCCGGCCGCTGTGAAAACGTGTCCTACTACAATGGAACTGTGGCTGACCAATCCGGAGCAGTCGTGGGAAGCAGCACAGCCCTGGGGAGTGCAGGAATCTCGGAAAACAGAGACCATCCAGGGGCTGCCCGAGCCGAGGACACCAACGATGTCCAGAGAGACGGTGACTGTTGGGGAGGATGAAAGTTTGACAAGAAAGTCACACAGATATGTATGCTTAGGAGAAAAATTTTTAAATGTAGGATCTGATGAAGGAATAGAGATGGAAGCAAGTTTTGATATAAAAGAAAAGAACTGCTGAGCCAGTCTTACTGGATAACCAAGAAGGCAAAGGGCATGTTAGTTAGAAGGGGATTTTATGACTTAGAGCAAATGATAAACCCACCTCAAACAAGAAGATATTTTTACCAAGCAGAAAGATAGCACAGGCAAGCAAGTCAGCAAAGCTGCAGGTAGAAAAAAGGTCTCAGAATTTTGCACTGCAAGAAAATTAAAAAACAACTTCTAGCTCTGCTAGCTTAAACTGTAATGTACTAACTTTTAGTGGCTGGAGAATAGTAACACGAATATGGTAATTGCAGTAGTTATGACAGGCTATAGATAATAGTTAAGGTATAGATTGGTTCTACTGTATTAAGATGCTAAGCCAAGGAAAGTATATAAGGCAATGTAACCAAAACCAAAGGGTCTCCAGGCCTGCCTGCAGCTGGAGATGGCAGGTGAAGGCACAGGCTCTGTCACCCACGATCCTGGACTGCTGTAACGTCTTGGATGGAATAAACTGCATTTTGGAGAGCCCCTGGAGTCTTGCATCCCTCAGGCGATGCTGACTGCACAATCAGACACGTGGAGAGGTGACGGTCCCCAAGGCTCCAGCAGCTGACCCAGGCGGGCACAGCACGCCGCCCCGCTCTGGGGGAGCAGAGCACGTGGTGGGCGCTTCTGCCCCTCTGGGCACACCACGCCTTGCAGCCGCTCCGAGCCCTCCGGGTTAAAGGCAATTCCGCAGCCATTGCACCGTGCCGCGTGGCCGCTGAGATCGACCCGGCCATTGGCACCGGGTTCCCCGCACTTCCCATCACCGTGGAAAGCGAGTGGGCTGGCTCCAAAGTCAACCTCCGTGGAGCCTCGCCGTGTCTGCACCGGGAGCGGCCCTGCCCCCGAGCCTTCCTCCAAGGACGGACCTGAGAAGAGCTGCAGACACCAAACCCAGAAGCAGAGTGTGGGAAAAGCCCCTGCAGGGGGCCCAACCAGCACAAAACAGTGGAAAGAAGCGTGCGAGGGTGTGGGGCTATGCCAGCAATAGCAACCAAGCCATCCTGAGAAGATGGTGCTGGCCACATGCCACAGCCATTTCACAGCAGCTGAGATAGAGCCACTCTCTCACCAAGTGCAACAGAAAACCAACATTTCCCTACAAACCTTTTCAAAACCTCACAACCACCTTAGCTCCTGAAAATCAACGTTGCCATGTTCCAAAACTCTAATAAACACACTGAAGAGTTATCCTACAAAGTTAGAAAAAGGTACAACTGTTTGTAAAATATGCCTTAGAGTTCATAGTGCAATACTCATTATGGGTGTTTGCAATTGTTAGGACCAAAATCAATAAGCCTATGATTTGGAAAATGTTATATTTCTTTCTCAGGCAGTTAATGCTATGCATCAAGGAAGCCTTAGTGTGTGTGTTAAGAAGTGTTTTCCAAATACCCCTACTCATTCTCATTGCCTTGTTTCAAGAAGGATGGTGAAGATCCAACAGGTATCCACGACGACACTCATAAAAAAAAAAAATCAATTTATCATAGCCAAATTTCAGTTGCAAAGTTCTTTAACTAAAGTTCTGCCACTTGACATCATTTTGTCCTAGGCTGCAAGGTAACGTGTGTATTCTATTTGCCATCTGTTAGAGGTGTGGCTCTGTTGTCTTCTGTTAATTGGGCAGTTCCTTCATTTCTTCCACAAACCAGTCCTCCCTCCAGGGAGACATCTGCTCTTAATGGGCCATTGAGTGCCACACCATGACTGATAAAATTACATCATCCCACATTGTGAGAGGCTCTGCCCAGAGGGAGGAGCCAAGCATTCCTAACTGGATAGAAGCTGAGATTTTGGGACACCGGGACAGCCTTTTCCACTGGATTCCCAGAGAAGCAGCTGCCTTTTCCATTGGATTCCCAGAGGAAGACCAGGCCCATCTACACCACCACTGGATCTTCAGAGGAAGACCACACCCTTCTACAGGATCACTGTTCCAACAGAACCACATCTGCCTCTCCCGGAGGACGGCAGCCACCATTTCAATTGGACTGCTACCAACCCCTGACCAACAGGGTGTCTGTTGGAATGTTGGAGGACACAAGAGAGATGATGGACTTTGGACCTGGTTAACATCAGAGATTTGAGAACAGGATGCCTTGGCAAAAGCAAACGGAACTTTGAAAATTAGACCTAGATTGCAAGAAGATGAAATCAAACGGGTTTACTGGGAAAAGAAAATCCCATTAAACTCTGCAAGCAAGAGATGTTGTTAGATGCATAACTTTGTGTATGTGATTTTAATCCAATCATTGTAGTACTCATTACTAGTCTCCCTGAAATAGTATATAAGCGCTTGTATCCCACAATAAAATTGGATTCTGATCACCAAGGCAGTCTTCCCCGTCTCTCTCCATCACCGACAGGTGTCAGGTGGTATTCTGACTCTGTCAGTGTTGTTTGGTATTACTGCATTGTTTATTTTACTTTTATTTTCTTCCCTAATAAAGAACTGTTATTCCTGCTTCATATCTTTGCCTGAAAGGCCCCCTTAATTTCAAAATGATAACAGTTCAAAGGGAGGGGGTTTACATTTTCCATTTCAGGGGAGGCTCCTGCCTTCCTTAGCAGACACCTGTCTTTTCAAACCAAGACACATTCTAAAAGTTAAAAGTCATGTGTTAAATGACTAACAAAATTTTGTATGCTAACTAATTGGGAGTAACATTGTACTTCGGAGGATCACCTCACCAATCATTAGCTGTAAACATAGGGCAGAAATCCATTGTTAAATGACCAAGGATTTCTAATTCTTGGGGCAGATACTGCTTTGGGAAGTTCTTTGGCCCCAATGTTCCCATGCAATACAGGATTGCTCCCATTGTTAATTTCACAGGACTTACACGACAATGAAACCAACAACTGACACATTTATAATTAGCATAAAATCAGAGTTTGCAGGTTCCACCAATGAACAAGGAACGTCAGGTGTGACCTGTGATCCCTCTGTTTCGCTCACGTCTGTGTACTTGCTTCTACGGTCTTGAACTCTTGTCAACACATCCTTGAGTGCGATATGGTTTGACATTTTTGGCTGGAACCCACTTAATTCCTGCACCTGTAGAGACAGAAGCATACCCTTTACCCCAAGGGATTAATCGGAAAGGACCTTCAATTGGTCCCGTCCCAGGGTTTGTAATTGAAACAGGGGAATTTTCTTTCAGTTTTGCCTGTATGTTATTGTAAAAATGCCTAAAAATTGGTGGATCGGGTTCTGACACAGAGCTGTTTAAGAAATTGGAAACATTTAGAGCTTTGTTCCACCTCATCTGTGGTACGACCGCTACTCCCGCCTCCTGTTGATCAAGAATGCGTTTTAATGTCTGATGTGTTCTCTCAACAATTACTTGACTTGTGGGAGAATGAGGAATACCAAGGAGGTGACGAATACCCCAATCTTGAAAAATGTGGCAAATTTTTGAGATATATATGCAGGATCATATTGGTTTTTACTTCTTAGGGCACACCCAGTGAAGCAAAAGCTTGTAAAATATGATGACAGGCATGATTACCTGCTTCACCTGTGTGAAGAGAAGAAAAAACTGCACCTGAGAACATGTCCACTGAAAGAGGAGTATTGGTAAATTTACCAAAGGAAGGCTATTTCGTGATATCCATTTTCCACAACTGCAGGCTTTGCAAACCTTGTGACTGCTTCTGTAGAAACAGGAGGCTTCACAAGCTTACAGTCAGGGCAAGTACTAATGATAGCTTTAGCTTGACTTTGGCAAATTTGAAACATTCCCAAAGTGCTTGCGCGTTTTGGTGAAAAAAGGCATGACTCAGTTTGGTTTGTTCCAAAATGTTTGGCGAAGTGTTGAAAGAAGCATTGTCACTTTGTCTGCTCTCGCATTTCCTTCCACTAAAAATCCAGGAAGCAAAGAATGAACCCTGATGTAAGAAACAAAATATGGATTCGTTTGTTATTGCAAAGTTGTATAAAGCCACGAAAGGCAATGATATAAAGTGTCATTACTAGGATTCTTTAGAACTGATCCTTCTATTCTTTTAACCACGTTAGTAACAAAAGCAGAATCTATGATTAAATTAAAAGGTTGTGGGGAAGAGCTGAAAAGCCTGAACCACAGCAGAAGCTCAACAATCTGAGGAGATCCTTCTACTGTTTGAATATCCGATTCCCAAGCATTAGTTGTTTGGTTCAACCAAGTTACGACTGCTTTGTGACTTTTGCCAGAGCCATCAGTGACGAGAGTTACTGCGTTTAAAGGTTCTTTACTTAACATAGGTTTCTCTCCAAAACTCAATTTTGCCTGCAATCATTTGTGAACCGGGTAATGAACAGAAGAAATATCTGGAAAATTTAACAATGTTCATTGCAAATCATCAGAATTTGCAGAATTTTGCATTACCCAATCAAGATCATCTTTTTTCAGTGGTAAATAGAGAACTGCAAATTCTTGACCTGATAAACTTAACAATCTTGTTCTGGCCTTAATCAGAATTTTTGCTATCCTCTCTAAAACTGTAAAAATAGTCTTTGGAAACCTGTAGGGAAGAAAAACTCATCTATTATCAACAAAGGCTCTCTCTCAGAAGGGTCCCTTTGAAAAATGAGACCACAAAGTTGCATTTTTTCTCCTAAATTGCAAAACAAATGGCTTTTCTGGAATACAACCATGAGCTTGTTGTCTTTGGAGACCCTCCATGACCTTGTCACGTGCCGCCCGAGCTTCAAGTATGAAGAGTTGTAGGAGAGTTGATGATGCAGCTTCCTCTCAACAAATGAAAGAGTGGACCCAGTTCATCGTTGATGATTCCCAGAACAGGTCTGACCCAATTGATTTATCCTAGAAGCTGTTGTAAATCTCGCAGATGTTGACATTGGTCCAGAGCTGTATCTTCTGTGGTGTTATGTTTTTTCAGTCATCTTCCATCCAGATACTTCCAGCATGGAACCTCTTGAATTTTGAGTATAGAAATTTGAAGGCCAGCATTTTGGATTTCAGTGATAACACTAGGATGAGTTTGCTCCATCTCTGGCTACGTTGGAGCCACGATGAGCAAATCATCCATGTAGTGTAGAATCATGGATCTTGGATACTTCTGTTGAACTGGAGACAAAACTTGTGCAACAAAATATTGGCAAATCATAGGAGAATTCTTCATTCCTTGGGGCAATGATTTCCAGTGCTATCTCTGCATGAGTTCTCTTTGATGACTGGAACTGAAAAGGCAAATCTTGGGATGAGCATCATTGGGATAAAGTGGGATGTGGAAAAATCAATCCTTTAAATTAATGACAATGAAAGGCCAGCGCTTTGAGATCATTGATAAAGAAGGAAGTCCAGGTTGAAGAGGTCCCATGTCTTCAATCACTTCATTGACCTTCTTCAGGTCATGAAACAGCCTCCAGGAGTCCGATGTCTTCTTGTGGATGACAAATACTGGTGAATTCCAGGGACTATTTGTGGGTGTGACGTGACCTTCTTGTAATTGCTCCTTTACCAATCTTTTAAGGCTATTTAATTTTTCTCTGTTCAAGGCTGTTGATCAATCCAGAAAGGATGATCAGTTTTCCAATTCAGCTTACAAGTGGCAGGTTTTGACGTGGTTTCCATCACAGGCCCACTTCCCACTTCCATTGGGAGTTTTGCTCCCCATTGGGACAGGACGTCTCTCCCCCAGATGGTGAGAAAACTTCTGAAAAATAAAAGAATGCACCATTGCTGTCTTTCCTTCAGGACCTGTAATGTGAATCATGGATGCACTTTGCAAACATAGAGTAGTGCCTCCAATCCCTGTGAGGGAACCTGCAGGAGCTACCAAATCCCAATCAGTGGGTTAAAACACGTGAGAAATTACAGTGACATCTGCACCAGTATCCGGTATGCCTGTAATGGAAATTGTTTTACCACAATGAGTCAGGCAGCAAGTCAATTTTGCTTGATTGCAGTCCAAACGTTGCACCCAAAAGACCTCAGGACCTGAGGTTCCAAATGGCACAGACATCACTGAATTCTCTGGAAAGTTGTTTTGCTTGGCCGTATTCATGGGTGAAAGAAATGCAATAGCTATAGGTGGTTTCGGTGGAGTCACTATAGGAACATTAAATACAGGAGCTAAAATTATTAGCTCTTTGTTACAATTTATTGAAACAACTGCTGGAAGGACTGAAAGTCTGACAATTTTGTTGCTACCTCTGCCTAGACTCAAAAGTATTGTCTTTGTTGAAAAAAACTGATAATTCCAGAAGGAATACTTTCATAACAGAAATTATTTAAAAGGTGGATCAGTTTTGAGGAGGCCAATGCAAACCTTGTACCTGAGGGTATTGAGCTGGGACCATTTGAGGGATGGTTGACTGAGGGATAAATGTCTGAGGTACCAATGCCATTTAACTGGGTAATTGACTGTAAGGAGGTCACTGCTTGTGTCGAGGCGTGGTGGCAATCCGCGCACTTTTTTGAGTTTAACGACCAAGGTTTGCCATCGATGTCAAATTGAGAACGACAGTACTTAGCAAGATGCTTCCCTTTCCCACATCGAGGGCAAATAGAAAGTGGTTTAGGTTGGATTATTGTTGTAGGACGATCCCTTTTCATGTGTCCTGCTTTACCATAAGCACAGCCACAAGATTTCTTCTTGGAGTCCAACTATAGAGTAGCCACAGATTTTTTTGGAAATGAATGTTTGTGCTTCAAGGGGCTTTTCAAGCTTTTCCATTTCTTAGTCCCAATTTTTCTGCCATTGCTTTTCCTATCTTTTCTTGAGAATCTGCAATCTGCTTTCCAAAAGCATAGACTTGCACATTTGCAATATACTATGGAGAGGTGAGCATACTGCAGGCTGTTAGCATCTGTGTTACATTTGGAGGCTCATCTGGTAAAGTTATAGTAATTTTTTTACATTCTTCTTATAAATTCTTTGATACCATGATGAGAAAGAGTTTTGTATTGTGGATTTATGTAATTACGACCATATCTTACCAGTAAGGCAAGGAGCTGTTTATTTGAATCCAATTTTTTTCTGAATTTTGATTAATATTAGACAAAAAAGGTAGTTGCAATGGAAGGTTTACCACTGATTTAGTCTGAGTTTTGTTTTTCCCTTTCATCACTCCTGTATCTGATCCAGAAGAACAGGTAGTGTTGTCACAGCAATCAACTGTCCCAGGAACCCTGCCAGGAAGCTCCAAGTTCTTGGCAGTAGGGCTGTCACCACAGCAACTTTCCCAGGAGCCTTGCCAGGAAGGGCTGGGGAGGGGAGCTCCAAGTACTGGATGACAGGAAGAAAGCCAGCGCCTGCAAACTCACGTCAGGATTCACTAAATTGGATGTTTTTAGATTGATACAAATCGGGCTGCTCTCCAGCTGCAGATCCTGAATTTGTATTTGCGACACTTTCCAAAGGACTGTGACAGGTTCCACATGGTATTCCCGCCCGCAGGGATACAGCTAGAATACTCTCAGGTCTGATTTGCTATCTCAGCATGCTTTTCCCTCCTCAGCAGAGAATGAGACAGGCTTCAAGGCTTCTGAACGAACTGTCTGTGTCTCCACAGCAACTTTCCTGAGCTCTCCCGCCTCCACCCCATCCATCTCTCTGGGCAGAGCCATCCCTGCCCTGCTCAAGCCCTGGCTGCCATCCGCCACCTCTGTCCTCCCCCCTTCCTGCTCCCCTGCAGGCAGAGCCAAATCCTAAGCCCCCTCACCTGCTGTAACTGGAGGCTGGGGAGCCAAAAGTGGTGAAAATCCCGGAGGAGGCTTGGCAGAGGAATCTCTATGAAAAGAGTCCTCAGAGCTGCAAAGCAAACTGCCTGAGCCTGATGCGAGGGGGTGACTTCCCGGGAAGGGGAAACAGTGGCAGGGGTGACCCTGCAGCGCCTCGGCCAGGCAGAGCTGATCCAGAGTCCCCCTTGGCAGACCCCTCCTGCACAACTTCAGAACCAGATCCGGCCGCGTCTTGTTTGGAAGAGGAGCAGGGCACAGAAACAGCAGCTCCTGTTTTGCAAAGCTTCCCCAAACTCTCATCTGTTGGACCCGTTCGACTCCCAGCCTCCCCAGAACATGACCTCTGACCCCCCAAATTCTCGGAATGCAACAAAAATTCCAAATGCTTTCCTGGGAATTCCAGGGGTGGATGATTTCATGGAGGAATGGGAGGACAGCCTGCCTAAGCACCAGTGATGCAGGGAATCCCGGAAAAAACAGAGGGCATGACTGAAGCTGGAAGCTGATCTGATTCTCCCTTCCCGAGCTTCAGGGTGCTGTCCACACTGCCTGGAGAAGCCCCGGACATGCCAGGGGAAGGGAAGGAACCCTGAATAAAACCCGAGAATCCCCCAGAGGAGGACAAAAGCCCAGCACCCCTCAGAATTAATGTCTCAGAACCAGGTGGTCTGTTTTGTTGTTCGAGATCTGTTACAATCATTATGTTCAAAGCTCTCCATTAAAGCTCTGGAGACAAGCATAAGTTTGACCAAAGTCTCTTCCTTTTTGAGAGAGACTAGATTATAAAATTTCCAGTTTATCCGGTCAAAGGTTAAAGCAGACTTCAAGTCTGTATTTTGAGTAGTTGCTTTTACCCAGATTAAGAAGTCTTTTAGTTCATATTTTGAGATGTCTGAATGTCCTTTACCCTGTAAAATTCTCCCAAGCCGGTAAAAGACGTCCATTCTGGTTTAGATAGATGGTTTCCCATCTCATTGCCCAGGAGCCCCCAGAGTTGCTGCTTATTACTGACAAGGGTATCAGCTACAGACGGCGAAGGGGACGATCCATTCCTCCTTTTAACAGCCTGGGCCTCTGGCAATGGCACTGCCCATGGTCTTCTTTTTTATGTTCCTCTAGGCTAGAAATCCTCCTCACTGATGAGCACATTTCCCAAACCCCTCTGATTTTAAGGATTTCCACAATATACTACATAATATACATTTTAATGTATGTACTGTAATAAATAGAATACAATAAACGTATCCTTGATCTTTTTCTCAGACAGCAGCCTTTGCAGCGAGCTCTGAGCCAACGTGGGGCTCTGCTGCCAGCCCAAATCTGCGCTTCCCTTGCCCAGCCTGAGTGCACGTGGGGCATGAGACGGAGTAAAAATCCCCCTAAGTAAAGATCCCTTTTGAATTAGGTTAAAAGTCTAAAAAGGGTGAAAAGTCTGTAAGCCAAAGCTGAAGGGAAAACTGCAAAACAAGAGATACTGTAGAGACTGATAAAGTAATCAGAGACATGAAGCAAGGCCAGGACAACCTGACCTAAGAATTCCTTTTGATAAAGAGAACTAGCAGCAAATGTCACGCTGAAGTCCACAAAAATGAATATGTATGAACCTATTGTGAAACTGTATGCATATGCATGTAGAGAGAGAATAAAAGGAGACCTGAAATTCTCGGAGGTACGCATGCCTTTTAGTACATTTGTGGTACGCATGCGTCCAGCGCTGCAATAAATACATACCGGACCTTCGGCTCTTAACAACTTTTACAAAGTTGTGTGAGTTTTTTTTTTTTCTCCGCAAAACAGGCATGTGCTGGGCATGGCTGGAGATTTGCATGGCCAAAATCCTCCTGCATTTACATCTGCTCATGGCTTTGGGTAGCACAAATTACAACACATCCATCTCAGTTGACAAATGGCATTTCTTACAAATTGCTACACCAGCGCTGACAACATAGAACTATACAGATCTCTGTTAAATTTTAAAAAAGTAATTTATTTAACTGTTACACCACGCTATTTAAAAACATACAAATAACAACTTTTGTTAACAAAAACTTATTTATTGCAAACCTCTACAAACACTCACTATACACAGAGATCAAGGGAAAATTAACAACTTAATTTATTGCATATATAGCAAGCATACAGCCCATATAGAAATACAAAAATATCAGTATTTCCCTGTAATACCAAGTACTCAACAAATAGAATTCCACCACTATACAACTCCAGACACATTTAAATAGAACTGAATACATAAATAACCACTACAATATACAGATGTGAATACAGATTAAACGTTACCTATTACATTCAAGAAAGAGATACATAAAACAAACCTATCTTTCAATAGACAAACAACACTACCAATCTAAATATCTGTACAACTGCATGAATGCAAATATACAGCTATATATCTGGATATGTATGTTAATAAAATATATATAGAAATACATCAACATATATCTAAAAAATTATAAAAATACATATATACCAAAACAAATACCAATATACCTATTTAAAAAGACATACACCGAAAGTACATCAATACATCAATACAAACAGATACCTACACAACCGTATACATATGGAAATCTAAACACAGATATTACAATACACATAAAGAGCTAGATACATATACACACAAATATGTGACTGAAAACCTGTATGTAGGCAGGTATCTACACATACATATATACACAGTACATTCATAAATCTAACACCATATGTACAGAAATATGCTTCTACAAATAGCAGGCTCCATGTGTACATATCCATATAATAATCCCTGGCCAAGTGCAAGTCCATGTATCTTTAAACAGAGCTCCAAGCAGAGGGATCCCAGCTGCCCCATCTTCAAAGCCTCTCCCTCGGTCTCCTCCTCCTGTGCAGAGCAGCTCTCCTGGACAGGGACAGCAGATGGGACATCTGGCAAGCAAAGGGAACGCTGAGGGAGTATGGGGACGTTTCCCTTGGCAGCAGCTGCGCTTCCATCAGGGAAGAGGAAACCTTAGAGCCTCCCCAGGAGGGTCAGAAGGAAAAGCAGCTGAGCGGGCCAGGCTGTGGTGAGCTGTTCAGCTCTTTCTGGCATCCCAGTTGCTCTGAGGGAACTCCCTCATGTCACGCTATTGAACCACCTCTGCACTCACCAAGAGGGTGGTCCGCAAATCTATCAGTATTTATGTCTCCAGCTGCTTGCACCAGTGACAGGGAACGTCCTCTAACAGTGCTGGGGCACAAAGTTACCTTCCACAGGTCATCTGACAGGGCCTTGTTCTTCCTGTGCTGCCTGTCTTTCTCCTTATCTTCAGCTTGGAAGTTTTACAGCATTTCTTTTTCTTTCCCCTTGACAGTGCTAAAATGCATGCTTCTCTTGCAAGCTTGCGTTTGTTCAGTGATGCTGTCAAGCCTTTTCTCAGAAACTTTTATCATGGAATTGGGTGTTAATTTCAGCAATTTTGGTGATTTTCTGTGAGATTTATGCAAGTCTCCTGCTCATTAGGGCCCCACTTAGGAAGGTGCCAAGAGAAAAAGGATGTTTCTACATGTCACTTCACTAGTGGGATATTCATGGATAGAGAGAGCGATCAGCTGAATTTTACTTCTACTCCCAACCTGAAAGTGCAACAGGTAACTTGGGGAGAAATTAAAGGCAGATCTCTCCTTCTACCAGCCTGTATTCAAATGTAAAGTAAACAGATCAAGGTGAGAATGTCAGGGTTCAGTTCTTGAAGTGCCTTATTAAGGTGTTCTTCAAGTAATGGAGATAAAATCTGGGTGGGCATTCCTAATTTGCAGACATTCTTTGTCAATTTCATTGACTCTGAGAGCAGCAGAGATGTGCACATCATACCTTCTCAATCCATTTGGGGATGTTTTAGGTTCGGATTCTCTGAGGCTTTAGATTTTAGATCTCTAGACAATGCTTCCAAGAATCCAAATGGCTTTCAGAAACTAAACTTTTCTCATTTTTTCCTCACTCTTTGCACTCATGTGCACCAGAGACCTTCGGTGAATGGATTCCACTCTAATCCATCTCCAAGCTGAATCTCTCAGCTGTGTTCACACTGGTGGTTCGTGTGTCTCTTCTGCACAGTGCAATTTTAAAATCTTCGTTCCTTATTATCTCTGCCCTTCTTATTCTGTTTTAGCTTACAAATGCATGCACATGTATCAGAAATGGCTTTTTTCCCTACATCACTTCCTGCCAGGTAATTTCCTTTTATCCTGTTCTGATGTTATGCTAGCCTCATATGCTTTATTCCAAGTGCACTCCTGTTTCCTTGAACGTGGAAGTTTTATAATGCAACGCTCTCATTCACCTGCTTTCATGAAATCCTTCATTAACATTAGCACAAGTAACTGTGTGGTTCCCTTCTGCTTTGTAGATGATTTGGGAAACCCAAGTCCTGCTCAGCTACAAAAAAACATTGATGGTATTTGGTAATTGCCCTAAGAGCTTAAAGTAAAGGTAAACAACTGCAGCTTCTTATTCACTTCACAGAAACTGGGAGAAAACACAAAACTACAAATATCAAGGAATGTAGTGCAAGGATGATGGGCACCCCTCAGTTACCGCGACAGATTGATGTCACTGGCAAAATTCCCTCTTTTCCAAAGGGTTTTCATTTGCTTTGGCTTTACTTTGTATGGCTTCAGGTCATATTTCCCTTGATTTAAGGAAGGATCTTGGCTGTTCTTGAAGAATTTGCCCTTGGAGGAATTACTCAGTTCTGCACTCCTCATGATACACCCTTTTTAAAAAGACTTTTATGCTGTTTTTCTTCTGTGTTTTCACACTTGTTCAACAAGGTTTTCTTTCAAAAATTATTAATCACAATATTCCAAAGGATTAAAAAATGCTTGGGTATTTTTTCCCTAAGAAAAAGAACAATAAAAAAAAAATCTGTATACATGCTGGATGTAAAATGCAAATAGAAATAATCTTGAGAGCTCTCCCAAAACCCTTAAAAAAACCCCCATGTATTCTATAAAACCAAGAGTATTCATCTACCGAATACAAAACTGTGCACGTTCTAGAAGAGAAAATTTGTGCAACGGTTCTGCACAGAATTATATGTTTTCAAGCTTTTTGCCCTTCGGGGGCAGTGCCATTCTCTGAACTGCAATGCTCTGAGCATGTTCTGCTCACCATGGCAGCTTTCTGCTCTCCCCTGGTACAGATCATCCTCCCAGCAAAGGGGGAGTGCAGCCACCACAACTCGCAGCACCTTCCCACCCAGCAAGAACCTGAAGGAGAGAGATGGCTTTCACCAGTTGCTGCGGGTGCTAATAGTGCCGCCTCTCGGCTGCCGAAAGCCTGAATTTCTGTGTTGTGGTGTGTTAGTTTCTGAGTCAAATGTTCTGTTAGCTTGCGGTATGTTCAAGTGCTCCCCCAGTTATTACAGTTAGTTTCTCCCCTGTGTTATGCTCTCCTACCCAAGTGTCCCTCAAGGAATCCCCTCCCTCCTCTCCAGATTTTTCCCTGTCTGTCAAGACAACCCGGCCCCTTTGGCCCATCCATCAGCCCAAACCCTACCCTTTGTTCCAGAAAGTTCCCTGTCGTTCACCCTAAGATCCAATCCCTGACCCAACCCTCTCTCCTCCCCTTGTTCTGATTTGCTGTAGCGCTCAGAACCACACCCCGAGAGTCGCTTATTGGTTACTAAATGGTGTCCACCCCCACTTTTGAAAGATTTTAAAAACCGTGCACAGGGGTGGTGGGGGTGCTTTTAACTTTTGTTTGTCGTTGGCTGCTGAGTTCTATGTACCTTGTTCCTGCCTCTCCAAATGAATTCGCTACACCTTACACCACAGAAGAGCCTCCTCTGCCTCTTTCACTTGGTCCTCCGGGGGTCTTTACTGCTAGGCAGCTGGCCTAGAGGTTCTGACTGAGGCAAAACCCTAACCTAGCCAGTTCCCCATTCTTGCCGTTGTCCCTGGAGCATCACAGAGCTAGCCAGAGCTCCGGAGGGCGGTGACAGTGACCCGTGCCCTGGCGTGTAACAGCCCCCAAAGCCACACCTGCCAGGCCCCAAGCCCCAGCCCTGGTCCCCACTGCCGGCCTCAGCGACTCCTGGGCATCCTCACCCTGAGTGCAAAGGCAGCTGCAGGAGCCCCCAGGGCGCTCTGGATCCAGTCTGCAGACACCCTAAAGCCAGCACTGAAAGGGACATATGGATGGGGACTGCAGCTGGATCTTCCAGTGCTCACCACCCCTAACTATTATCTAAGCGAACCCAAACCTCACCTGCAGCACCTTGAGCACATTTACCCTTCTCGCCCATCCTGGAACGTGGTGTTCCCACATCATACACCAGCCCTTTGCAGGGAGCGACCACCTCCCAGCTGCTCTGCTACTCTGGCCTTACTTTCTGTTTCCCAGCAATGAACTTCACAGATACACTGAGGAGAATCCCAGAACATTTGGTTCTCAGGAGCTCTTAGGCAAAAACACTCCACTAATCACTAGTTTTTGCACAGAGATGAAGGTGCTGACAAATCATAAGGCACAGGCAGGGCTCTGGCATAAGAATTTCTGAGCCCCAGGATTCCACCCATTGCTGTTGCCAGCTGCTTTGCTGATATTGTAGAGCCATTTCTGGACAAGGGCTGCTGCTGACAGGGTAGGAAAATTGGGAGAAATAAAGCTGCAGGAGACAAGCAAAAAAAGAAAAAAAAAAAAAACAAACCAAGGGGCAAACCACTTCGAAATACAGAGCACAACAGAAGTCCTCGGAGATGGTTCAATAGAAAATGCCAGCAGTAGTGAGCAGAACCGGGAGCTGCTCACTGCCACCAGAGGGGCTCCTCAGTCCCCTACTGGTTTGTGTCTGATCCCTGCTGGGCTCCCTCTGCCCCTTGAGCAGATGCAGCCCTGCCTGGAAAGGGCTCCGTGCTCTGGTGTTCCTACCTTGCTCCAGGGTACGTTCTTAGCAGCACTGAAAGGAGAGATGAAATGAGCCATTTTCTGTCCTGCCTGCAAACTCTTCTCCTTCAGTGCCACTGCCAGAGATCATGCCTCTGTCAGCTTGGCACTGTGCCTGCTTCATCCTCTGTCGTCCCTGTCCCTTCCATCAGCTCCTGCACATCGGCACTCGCTGTCCCACATCATGAACAGAGTTGTGTCAGAAGAGCAAAGATTGCATTTTTTTGGCCTTTCTAACAGACATAAGAAGCATGAGTCCACATGACTGTGTTGTTTGTTCCTGGCCTCTTTTTAGATAACTTTTTTCTGCTTTAATGCAAAAGTCTCTTTTCCCACACGGATGGAATGCTCTGTAATTGGCAGTTGGTTCAAGCTGTCAGGCACCATGGGAGTTTTCTCTTGTCTCTGATGAGGATTCGGTGAATTTTCGATTGGTCACTTGGTGGTGTCACCACGGGCTGAGCTCAGCGGCCGACTCCGCTGTCCCCAGGGGGTGCATTGGGACGCCGAGCCCCTCAGGGCTGGGATTCGGGGTCAGGCGGGCTCGGAGCGCGCGGAGCCCGGGCCTGTGAGGAGCTGCTGCTGGCGCTGGCTGTGCTCAGCCCGCTGTGCCGAGCGGCCGCGGCCATGGAGACACAGGCGGGAGCTGTGGCCGAGGCCGGCAGGCGGCCCGGGCCGGCTCGCAGCTGCGGGGACGCCGGCAGCCTGTGCCCTGAGGCCGGGGCCGTGGCGGGCGCTTTGCGGGCAGGGCTTTTCCGAGCCGGCCGCAATGTGCTGCCTCCCGTGCGGGCCCGGCTGCGGCTGAGGCGGGCGAGAGCGCGGCGGGGCCGGCAGCGGCGGGCAGAGGCCGCGGAGAGCAGCAGCCCGGCCGGGCCCGCCGCGGACCGGCAGGGAGCTCCCGGGCAGCCCTCGGCCGTGTCTGTGCGCACAGGGCAGGAGCAGAGCCCGCAGCAGAGGCAGGAGCCGCGGCAGGAGCCGGCCATAGCGGCAGCTCGCCGTGCCCAGGACCGCAGCCGCAGCTCTCCCCTGCCGGCCACAGCAGCAGCCGCTCGCCTCCCAGGCTCCGGCGCTTCCCGAGGACGAGGGGCCCGGCCCCCCGCACGCCCTGGAGCCCCGCCGCGACAGGAGCCGCCGGCGCCGCAAAGGGCAGCACAGAGGGCACAGGTTGAGGAGGAGGACGTGAGGCTCGCTCTGGGCCACGCTGGGGCAGCTCTGCCCTCCCGGCCTTCGCCTTGAGCCTTTTGCTTCTTTTCCATGAGCCCTGATCCCCGTCCTTGGCCAAGGGCCCCCGCAGCCCTTTGCAGGGCTGCAGGAAAAGCTCCCTCAGCGTCAGAATCACGGGCTTGGACGACACATTTTCAAGATGATCGAGTCCAACCCATGCCCTAACACCTCAACTAAAGCACGGCACCGAGTGCTGCATCCAGTCTTCTTTTAAAGGCTTGCAGGGATGGTGAGTCCACCAGCTCCCTGGTGGGCTCTGTCCCAGGAAGAACCAAGATGACACTGGGGCCTTCTACCCCCCGGCACTTGAAGCTCTGGAAGTTTGTCTTTCTGCTTAAGCAAAGACCATGGAAAAGGACTGGGAAAAGTATTCACAAATAGAGTAGCCTACAGAGCTCTAAATAGATGTGCAAAGAATACTGAAAAGATAAAAAAGAAAAAAAAAAAAGGCAAAACCTGAATGGCGTCAGCAAAGTCTTGGGCATGAACACATAGGTGCTGCAGAGGGTCTTGTCAGCCCTATTTCTTTGTATTTCTGGGAACCAGAGGAATCCTGCTTGAGCATCTGGGGAGATGGGTTTGGGAGGTAAAAGTTCATTTCTTTTTTCTCCTTGGGGTAGTTCCTGTTCCTAGCATCAGCTGAGCTTCTCTCCAGCCTGATGCCTGTTCTGATTGTTGCAGCAGAATAATTGATGGCAGACAGAAGACACGGACACTTGGAGAGACGTGACTTTTTCCAGTGCCAGCTGTGAGTGGGAGTCAGAAGAAAAACTCCCGAAAGCACAGCTGCATCGGAAGATTACCTTCCGTTTCATTCCGTAAAGAATCTCTAGATCCACTTGTGAATTGCCAGTTGTTTGTTAAGGATGGGAAGTTCTCTTTGATGATTTTTTCATGTGGTTTGGAAGTGGATGAGGCTGTTGTTCATTCACAAACTGCAGACCAAAGTGCCTTTGGAAGGTGGCCCACGTGGCAGTTTTTGCCCAGCCATGGTACTTGTGGATATAAGAAAGAACAGGCAATGGTATTTGCAGCCAAAACCCAGCAAAGTTTGGCTCAGCTCCCCAAAACATCCCGGGGAGATAGAGGCCTCCAGCTGTTCCTAGAAATCAGCAGAGTTGCAGCCAAATGGTTGTGTAGCACTAAGTGCAATCTCTTTGCTGGGATCAGAGCCTTGCTCAACTGAAGAAGCAGAAAGATCAGCAAGGAGTTCCCAAAGGCCCATCACATGTTTTTGGTGTTTTTTTTTTTTTTTGCATATCTTGTATAAGTTTACAACTAAATGTGTGTGTTTGCAGTTGAGCTAACGAGAGAAAAAAAAAGGTGAAAGGAGAACACAGGCCAGCCCTGTGCTGCCCAGGAAGGGAGAGCCCCGGGATGGCCCAGGGGATGGAGCATGGCCACTGCTTGGGCTCTCTTCCATCCTGTCTGTGGGCATGTCCCCAGGAGATAGGATGGCATGGCATGGCATGGCATGGCATGGCATGAGGCCAAGTTGGCTGCAGGCTCCAGCCCTGCAGCCCAGCTCTGCCACTCACACTCCTGCGGAGTCTGGGACAGCACCACCTCGTCAGTCTCCTGTACTGGGGCAGGTCCAGGGCCTTCCTCCTCCTCCTCCACCCAGGCCATCTTTGGCACTCTCACCGGTCTCTGCTCCATGTCTCTGACTGGATTTGTGGCAACTTGCAGGAGATATGCCTTGGAAAAGTCCAAGTCACCAAGTCCTGCAGTTGTGCCTGGAAGGCACGTTCAAGTGAGAAGCCTCAAGAAGGCTGCAGGACAGCAAGTCCTGCACTTGGTCTCAAGCAAATTCTGTGGTCTGGCCTGAATGAAGATCAGCTGCAGGAACAATGCCTCAGAAAAGCTCCTGATTGGACACGAACGAGCGCGCTGTGCGGGGGGTCCTCAAAGCACCACTCTGCCCCGTCCTGTCCCGTCCTGCCCCATCACATGCTCCGAGCACTGTGGCCTGCTCTTGTCACCGCCAGCTCCTATGCCACAATGTGTAATAAAGGGCCCATGACCTGGGAAACACGGGCCCGAGGCTCCTGGAACTCTGTGCTTGTCTGGCAGCGCCCATAGCACAGGCTGTGCAGGGCCATGGGCCCCAAAGGCTGGTGAGGCCTGAGCTGTGCAGGCACGTGGGCCCCGTTCCTGTCACACGTTGGGGCACAGCGCAGGAGGGTCAGCACCACGTCCCCGGGGTGTTCTTCAGGCAGCCTGACAATGTCAATTTGCAACCTGGCATCCACAGTGACTTTGGACAGTAGACTCTGGTGAATGCTCCTTCTAGTGGCTGGCACCTGGAAGAGGCATGGGGGAGATTTTGAGTGCTGTCCAAGGCAGCAACTTGCCCAACTTCCCCCAAGAAGTTCTTCCCTTCCTACCGCACTGTGCTGGCCTCAAAGACTGAGGTGGCTCAGTGACCATGGCTTGAGAGGCAACACAGGATCCTGGGAGGCCTCTAGGCCTGGGCCCAGGCTGCTTAGCTGCTGCTGAGAAGGAACAGCACTCTCCTCAAAAAAATCCTAAGTGGGAGCTTGAATCCCAGGGGGAGTGGGCGTGGTGTAAATACTGGAGATGTCTTCAGTATCTTCCTTGTAAGTGCTTGTGATGGCCACATCCTCCGTCATTGATGTGAGAAGAGCCTTTCCCCAGCTATACGTCACTGAGGAATCAAAGTCTGGTGAGCGCTCAGCCAAATCTGCACTGACATCAGGCTCTGCCTGGAGCTTGCTCAGCCTGGAGTCAGGCTCATCTGTACCCTCAGCAGCTGCCGTGCCTCTCCTACGTCGAATGCACGGGAATTTTACGAACATCTGCAGGAGAATTTAAGGCAGGGAAGTCAGGGATGTTCCATGGCATGCTCCAAGCCTGGTGCTCAGCTGAGCAGGGCCACCACGCTCCCCTCCACAAGGAATGGCAGGAAAGGCAGATCCCTGTATGGGTCCTGCCCGCTGAGCTGCCGGAGCAACTGGAGTGCGATGTGAGAGCGCAAAGGGACCAAGTGACGGCGCTCAGTGCTGAGGTGTCGATGGGGCAGGGCCCAAGGGCAGACGCAGGAGGAGCAGCGGGCCTGGTGCCCCCTGAGCCTGTCCCTAGGCCAGGGTTCAGCCCAGCGCCTGAGGCACAGAGAGGATGACCAGGTAGTAAGCAGAGCCCAATTGCAGAAACTCAGAGCCAGGACAAAAACGTCCCTGTCGTCCCCATCAGAGGTGCAGGCGCTGTGCAGTGGCCAATCCTCCACGACGCAGAGCAGTGTTGGCAGCACATTCTGCACGGCTGGTCGCAATGATCCTATGGCTTTCCACATCGTTGCAGCAGCTCTGTGTCAGGGGCCTCTCAGTCCCAGTACCATGCCCTGTGCAGCTGTGGGGGCCCAGGTGACAGAGCAAATTGACAGAATGGACAGCAGACGCAGGAACAATGCAGTGAAGGCTATTCACATGGCAATGACTGAGAGCATGGCCATCAGAAACACAGACAGCAGAGGGACCCAGGGCATCACAAACATTGGCAACATGCCCGCTCCCACTGCGATTTGTGCTCCCACTATGGATTTTTTCAAAGACAGTGCTGCTCCTTCTCAGCAGCAGCTAAACAGCCCGAGGCCAGGCCTGGAGGCCTGCCAAGACCGTGTGATCCCTCAAGCCATGCTCACTGGGCCCCCTCAGCCATTTAGGCCAGCAGAGTGTGACAGGAAGGGAAGAACTTCTTGGGGGAAGCTGGGCAAGTGGCTGCCTTGGACAGTGCTCCAGCACTTTCTGCACGGCTGGTCGCAATGATCCTATGGCTTCCACATCGTTGCAGCAGCTCTGTGTCAGGGGCCTCTCAGTCCCAGTACCATGCCCTGTCGCATGTCCCAACATGCGACAGGAACGGGGCCCACCTGCCTGCACGGCTCAGGCCGCACCAGCCTTTGGGGCCCATGGCCCTGCACAGCCTGTGCTATGGGCTCTCTGCCTGTGTATCAGAGCCCATAGCACAGGCTGTGCAGGGCCATGGGCCCCAAAGGCTGGTGCGGCCTGAGCCGTGCAGGCACGTGGGCCCCGTTGCTGTCGCATGTTGGGGCACAGCGCAGCACGGTCAGCACCACGTCCGTAGGTTGTTCTTCAGGCAGCCTGATAATGTCAATTTGCAGCCTGGCATCCAGAGCGACATGGGACAGCAGCCTCTGGTGGATGCCCCTTACAGTGGCTGGCACCAGGAGGATGCATGGGGAACACCGGGAGCACTGTCCAAGGCAGCAACTTGCCCAGCTTCCTCCAAGAAGTTCTTCCCTTCCTATCACACTGTGCAGGCCTAAAAGGCTGAGGGGGCCCAGTGAGCATGGCTTGAGGGAACACACGGTCTTGGCAGGCCTCCAGGCCTGGCCTCGGGCTGCTTAGCTGCTGCTGAGAAGGAGCAGCACTGTCTTTGAAAAAATCCATAGTGGGAGCACAAATCGCAGTGGGAGCGGGCATATTGCCAATGTTTGTGATGCCCTGGGTCCCTCTGCTGTCTGTGTTTCTGATGGCCATGCTCTTAGTCATTGCCATGTGAATAGCCTTCACTGCATTGTTCCTGCGTCTGCTGTCCATTCTGGGGTGGCGTGAGGCTATTTCTGGAAGTTGGTGGGCCTGGAGTCAGGCTGGGCTGGGAGCTGAGATGCTGTGGTGCCGGACTCGCTATGCTGAATAGGCAGGAATTTTGTGAACATTTTCAGAAGAAAGGGCAGGGAAGGCAGGGATGTTCCATGGCATGCTCCAAGCCTGGTGCTCAGCTGAGCAGGGCCACCACGCTCCCCTCCACAAGGAATGGCAGGAAAGGCAGATCCCTGTATGGGTCCTGCCCGCTGAGCTGCCGAGGCAACTGGAGTGTGATGTGAGAGCGGAAAGGGACCAAGTGACGGCGCTCAGTGCTGAGGTGTCGATGGGGCAGGGCCCAAGGGCAGACGCAGGAGGAGCAGCGGGCCTGGTGCCCCCTGAGCCTGTCCCTAGGCCAGGGTTCAGCCCAGCGCCTGAGGCACAGAGAGGATGACCAGGTATTAAGCAGAGCCCAATTGCAGAAACTCAGAGCCAGGGCAAAAACATCCCTGTCGTCCCCATCAGAGGTGCAGGCGCTGTGCAGTGGCCAATCCTCCACGACACAGAGCAGTGTTGGCAGCGCTTTCTGCACGGCTGGTCGCAATGATCCTATGGCTTTCCACATCGTTGCAGCAGTTCTGTGTCAGGGGCCTCTCAGTCCCAGTACCATGGCCTGTGCAGCTGTGGGGGCCCAGGTGACAGAGCCGTGGTGCCCTGAGGGGCAGGGAGGGAGCATTGGCAGCAGGCTTGGGAAACAGAGAGGCCCGAGGGTCCTGGAGCTCTCTGCCTGTGTGGCAGAGCCCATAGCACAGGCTGTGCAGGGCCATGGGCCCCAAAGGCTGGTGCGGCCTGAGCCGTGCAGGCACGTGGGCCCCGTTCCTGTCGCATGTTGGGGCACAGCGCAGCAGGGTCAGCACCACGTCCGTAGGGTGTTCTTCAGGCAGCCTGACAATGTCAATTTGCAGCCTGGCATCCAGAGCGACATGGGACAGCAGCCTCTGGTGGATGCCCCTTACAGTGGCTGGCACCAGGAGGATGCATGGGGAACACCTGGAGCACTGTCCAAGGCAGCAACTTGCCCAGCTTCCTCCAAGAAGTTCTTCCCTTCCTGTCACACTGTGCAGGCTTAAAAGGCTGAGGGGGCCCAGTGAGCATGGCTTGAGGGAACACACGGTCTTGGCAGGCCTCCAGGCCTGGCCTCGGGCTGCTTAGCTGCTGCTGAGAAGGAGCAGCACTGTCTTTGAAAAAATCCATAGTGGGAGCACAAATCGCAGTGGGAGCGGGCATGTTGCCAATGTTTGTGATGCCCTGGGTCCCTCTGCTGTCTGTGTTTCTGATGGCCATGCTCTCAGTCATTGCCATGTGAATAGCCTTCACTGCATTGTTCCTGCGTCTGCTGTCCATTCTGGGGTGGCGTGAGGCTTTTTCTGGAAGTTGGTGGGCCTGGAGTCAGGCTGGGCTGGGAGCTGAGATGCTGTGGTGCCGGACTCGCTATGCTGAACAGGCAGGAATTTTGTGAATATTTTCAGAAGAAAGGGCAGGGAAGGCAGGGATGTTCCATGGCATGCTCCAAGCCTGGTGCTCAGCTGAGCAGGGCCACCACGCTCCCCTCCACAAGGAATGGCAGGAAAGGCAGATCCCTGTATGGGTCCTGCCCGCTGAGCTGCCGGAGCAACTGGAGTGCGATGTGAGAGCGCAAAGGGACCAAGTGACGGCGCTCAGTGCTGAGGTGTCAATGGGGCAGGGCCCAAGGGCAGACGCAGGAGGAGCAGCGGGCCTGGTGTCCCCTGAGCCTGCCTCTAGGTCAGGGTTCAGCCTAGCGCCTGAGGCACAGAGAGGATGACCAGGTAGTAAGCAGAGCCCAATTGCAGAAACTCAGAGCCAGGGCAAAAACGTCCCTGTCGTCCCCATCAGAGGTGCAGGCGCTGTGCAGTGGCCAATCCTCCACGACACAGAGCAGTGTTGGCAGCGCTTTCTGCACGGCTGGTCGCAATGATCCTATGGCTTTCCACATCGTTGCAGCAGTTCTGTGTCAGGGGCCTCTCAGTCCCAGTACCATGGCCTGTGCAGCTGTGGGGGCCCAGGTGACAGAGCCGTGGTGCCCTGAGGGGCAGGGAGGGAGCATTGGCAGCAGGCTTGGGAAACAGAGAGGCCCGAGGGTCCTGGAGCTCTCTGCCTGTGTGGCAGAGCCCATAGCACAGGCTGTGCAGGGCCATGGGCCCCAAAGGCTGGTGCGGCCTGAGCCGTGCAGGCACGTGGGCCCCGTTGCTGTCGCATGTTGGGGCACAGCGCAGCAGGGTCAGCACCACGTCCGTAGGGTGTTCTTCAGGCAGCCTGACAATGTCAATTTGCAGCCTGGCATCCAGAGCGACATGGGACAGCAGCCTCTGGTGGATGCCCCTTACAGTGGCTGGCACCTGGAGGATGCATGGGGAACACCTGGAGCACTGTCCAAGGCAGCAACTTGCCCAGCTTCCCCCAAGAAGTTCTTCCCTTCCTGTCACACTGTGCAGGCCTAAAAGGCTGAGGGGGCCCAGTGAGCATGGCTTGAGGGAACACACAGTCTTGGCAGGCCTCCAGGCCTGGCCTCGGGCTGCTTAGCTGCTGCTGAGAAGGAGCAGCACTGTCTTTGAAAAAATCCATAGTGGGAGCACAAATCGCAGTGGGAGCGGGCATGTTGCCAATGTTTGTGATGCCCTGGGTCCCTCTGCTGTTTGTGTTTCTGATGGCCATGCTCTTAGTCATTGCCATGTGAATAGCCTTCACTGCATTGCTCCTGCGTCTGCTGTCCATTCTGGGGTGGCGTGAGGCTTTTTCTGGAAGTTGGTGGGCTTGGAGTCAGGCTGGGCTGGGAGCTGAGATGCTGTGGTGCCGGACTCGCTATGCTGAATAGGCAGGAATTTTGTGAATATTTGCAGAAGAAAGGGCAGGGAAGGCAGGGATGTTCCATGGCATGCTCCAAGCCTGGTGCTCAGCTGAGCAGGGCCACCACGCTCCCCTCCACAAGGAATGGCAGGAAAGGCAGATCCCTGTATGGGTCCTGCCCGCTGAGCTGCCGGAGCAACTGGAGTGCGATGTGAGAGCGCAAAGGGACCAAGTGACGGCGCTCAGTGCTGAGGTGTCAATGGGGCAGGGCCCAAGGGCAGACGCAGGAGGAGCAGCGGGCCTGGTGCCCCTGAGCCTGCCTCTAGGCCAGGGTTCAGCCCAGCGCCTGAGGCACAGAGAGGATGACCAGGTAGTAAGCAGAGCCCAATTGCAGAAACTCAGAGCCAGGGCAAAAACGTCCCTGTCGTCCCCATCAGAGGTGCAGGCGCTGTGCAGTGGCCAATCCTCCACGACGCAGAGAAGTGTTGGCAGCACTTTCTGCACGGCTGGTCGCATTGATCCTATGGCTTTCCACATCGTTGCAGCAGCTCTGTGTCAGGGGCCTCTCAGTCCCAGTAGCATGCCCTGTGCAGCTGTGGGGGCCCAGGTGACAGAGCCCCGGTGCCCTGAGGGGCAGGGAGGGAGCACTGGCAGCAGGCTTGGGAAACAGAGAGGCCCGAGGGTCCTGGAGCTCTCAGCCTGTGTGGCAGAGCCCATAGCACAGGCTGTGCAGGGCCATGGGCCCCAAAGGCTGGTGCGGCCTGAGCCGTGCAGGCACGTGGGCCCCGTTGCTGTCGCATGTTGGGGCACAGCGCAGCAGGGTCAGCACCACGTCCGTAGGTTGTTCTTCAGGCAGCCTGATAATTTCAATTTGCAGCCTGGCATCCAGAGCGACATGGGACAGCAGCCTCTGGTGGATGCCCCTTACAGTGGCTGGCACCAGGAGGATGCATGGGGAACACCTGGAGCACTGTCCAAGGCAGCAACTTGCCCAGCTTCCCCCAAGAAGTTCTTCCCTTCCTATCACACTGTGCAGGCCTAAAAGGCTGAGGGGGCACAGTGAGCATGGCTTGAGGGAACACACGGTCTTGGCAGGCCTCCAGGCCTGGCCTTGGGCTGCTTAGCTGCTGCTGAGAAGGAGCAGCACTGTCTTTGAAAAAATCCATAGTGGGAGCACAAATCGCAGTGGGAGCGGGCATGTTGCCAATGTTTGTGATGCCCTGGGTCCCTCTGCTGTCTGTGTTTCTGATGGCCATGCTCTTAGTCATTGCCATGTGAATAGCCTTCACTGCATTGTTCCTGCGTCTGCTGTCCATTCTGGGGTGGCGTGAGGCTTTTTCTGGAAGTTGGTGGGCCTGGAGTCAGGCTGGGCTGGGAGCTGAGATGCTGTGGTGCCGGACTCGCTATGCTGAATAGGCAGGAATTTTGTGAACATTTTCAGAAGAAAGGGCAGGGAAGGCAGGGATGTTCCATGGCATGCTCCAAGCCTGGTGCTCAGCTGAGCAGGGCCACCACGCTCCCCTCCACAAGGAATGGCGGGAAAGGCAGATCCCTGTATGGGTCCTGCCCGCTGAGCTGCCGGAGCAACTGGAGTGCGATGTGAGAGCGCAAAGGGACCAAGTGACGGCGCTCAGTGCTGAGGTGTCGATGGGGCAGGGCCCAAGGGCAGACTCAGGAGGAACAGCGGGCCTGGTGCCCCCTGAGCCTGCCTCTAGGCCAGGGTTCAGCCCAGCGCCTGAGGCACAGAGAGGATGAGCAGGTAGTAAGCAGAGCCCAATTGCAGAAACTCAGAGCCAGGGCAAAAACGTCCCTGTCGTCCCCATCAGAGGTGCAGGCGCTGTGCAGTGGCCAATCCTCCACGACACAGAGCAGTGTTGGCAGCACTTTCTGTACGGCTGGTCGCAATGATCCTATGGCTTTCCACATCGTTGCAGCAGCTCTGTGTCAGGGGCCTCTCAGTCCCAGTACCATGGCCTGTGCAGCTGTGGGGGCCCAGGTGACAGAGCCGTGGTGCCCTGAGGGGCAGGGAGGGAGCATTGGCAGCAGGCTTGGGAAACAGAGAGGCCTGAGGGTCCTGGAGCTCTCAGCCTGTGTGGCAGAGCCCATAGCACAGGCTGTGCAGGGCCATGGGCCCCAAAGGCCGGTGCGGCCTGAGCCGTGCAGGCACGTGGGCCCCGTTCCTGTCGCATGTTGGGGCACAGCGCAGCAGGGTCATCACCACATCCGTACTGTGTTCTTCAGGCAGCCTGACACTGTCTATTTGCAGCCTGGCATCCAGAGCGACATGGGACAGCAGCCTCTGGTGGATGCCCCTTACAGTGGCTGGCACCAGGAGGATGCATGGGGAACACCTGGAGCACTGTCCAAGGCAGCAACTTGCCCAGCTTCCTCCAAGAAGTTCTTCCCTTCCTATCACACTGTGCAGGCCTAAAAGGCTGAGGGGGCCCAGTGAGCATGGCTTGAGGGAACACACGGTCTTGGCAGGCCTCCAGGCCCGGCCTCGGGCTGCTTAGCTGCTGCTGAGAAGGAGCAGCACTGTCTTTGAAAAAATCCATAGTGGGAGCACAAATCGCAGTGGGAGCGGGCATGTTGCCAATGTTTGTGATGCCCTGGGTCCCTCTGCTGTCTGTGTTTCTGATGGCCATGCTCTCAGTCATTGCCATGTGAATAGCCTTCACTGCATTGTTCCTGCGTCTGCTGTCCATTCTGGGGTGGCGTGAGGCTTTTTCTGGAAGTTGGTGGGCTTGGAGTCAGGCTGGGCTGGGAGCTGAGATGCTGTGGTGCCGGACTCGCTATGCTGAATAGGCAGGAATTTTGTGAATATTTGCAGAAGAAAGGGAAGGGAAGGCAGGGATGTTCCATGGCATGCTCCAAGCCTGGTGCTCAGCTGAGCAGGGCCACCACGCTCCCCTCCACAAGGAATGGCAGGAAAGGCAGATCCCTGTATGGGTCCTGCCCGCTGAGCTGCTGGATCAACTGGAGTGCGATGTGAGAGCGCAAAGGGACCAAGTGACGGCGCTCAGTGCTGAGGTGTCAATGGGGCAGGGCCCAAGGGCAGACGCAGGAGGAGCAGCGGGCCTGGTGCCCCCTGAGCCTGTCCCTAGGCCAGGGTTCAGCCCAGCGCCTGAGGCACAGAGAGGATGACCAGGTAGTAAGCAGAGCCCAATTGCAGAAACTCAGAGCCAGGGCAAAAACGTCCCTGTCGTCCCCATCACAGGTGCAGGCGCTGTGCAGTGGCCAATCCTGCACGACGCAGAGCAGTGTTGGCAGCACTTTCTGCACGGCTGGTCGCAATGATCCTATGGCTTTCCACATCGTTGCAGCAGCTCTGTGTCAGGGGCCTCTCAGTCCCAGTACCATGCCCTGTGCAGCTGTGGGGGCCCAGGTGGCAGAGCCCCGGCGCCCTGAGGGGCAGGGAGGGAGCATTGGCAGCAGGCTTGGGAAACAGAGAGGCCCGAGGGTCCTGGAGCTCTCTGCCTGTGTGGCAGAGCCCATAGCACAGGCTGTGCAGGGCCATGGGCCCCAAAGGCTGGTGCGGCCTGAGCCGTGCAGGCACGTGGGCCCCGTTGCTGTCGCATGTTGGGGCACAGCGCAGCAGGGTCAGCACCACGTCCGTAGGGTGTTCTTCAGGCAGCCTGACAATGTCAATTTGCAGCCTGGCATCCAGAGCGACATGGGACAGCAGCCTCTGGTGGATGCCCCTTACAGTGGCTGGCACCAGGAGGATGCATGGGGAACACCGGGAGCACTGTCCAAGGCAGCAACTTGCCCAGCTTCCTCCAAGAAGTTCTTCTCTTCCTATCACACTGTGCAGGCCTAAAAGGTTGGGGGGGCCCAGTGAGCATGGCTTGAGGGAACACACGGTCTTGGCAGGCCTCCAGGCCCGGCCTCGGGCTGCTTAGCTGCTGCTGAGAAGGAGCAGCACTGTCTTTCAAAAAAATCCATAGTGGGAGCACAAATCGCAGTGGGAGCGGGCATGTTGCCAATGTTTGTGATGCCCTGGGTGCCTCTGCTGTCTGTGTTTCTGATGGCCATGCTCTCAGTCATTGCCATGTGAATAGCCTTCACTGCATTGTTCCTGCGTCTGCTGTCCATTCTGGGGTGGCGTGAGGCTTTCTCTGGAAGTTGGTGGGCTTGGAGTCAGGCTGGGCTGGGAGCTGAGATGCTGTGGTGCCGGACTCGCTATGCTGAATAGGCAGGAATTTTGTGAATATTTGCAGAAGAAAGGGCAGGGAAGGCAGGGATGTTCCATGGCATGCTCCAAGCCTGGTGCTCAGCTGAGCAGGGCCACCACGCTCCCCTCCACAAGGAATGGCAGGAAAGGCAGATCCCTGTATGTGTCCTGCCCGCTGAGCTGCCGGAGCAACTGGAGTGCGATGTGAGAGCGCAAAGGGACCAAGTGACGGCGCTCAGTGCTGAGGTGTCGATGGGGCAGGGCCCAAGGGCAGACGCAGGAGGAGCAGCGGGCCTGGTGTCCCCTGAGCCTGCCTCAAGGCCTGGGTTCAGCCCAGCGCCTGAGGCACAGAGAGGATGACCAGGTAGTAAGCAGAGCCCAATTGCAGAAACTCAGAGCCAGGGCAAAAACGTCCCTGTCGTCCCCATCAGAGGTGCAGGTGCTGTGCAGTGGCCAATCCTCCACGACGCAGAGCAGTGTTGGCAGCACTTTCTGCACGGCTGGTCGCAATGATCCTATGGCTTTCCACATCGTTGCAGCACCTCTGTGTCAGGGGCCGCTCAGTCCCAGTACCATGCCCTGTGCAGCTGTGGGGGCCCAGGTGACAGAGCCCCGGTGCCCTGAGGGGCAGGGAGGGAGCATTGGCAGCAGGCTTGGGAAACAGAGAGGCCCGAGGGTCCTGGAGCTCTCTGCCTGTGTGGCAGAGCCCATAGCACAGGCTGTGCAGGGCCATGGGCCCCAAAGGCTGGTGCGGCCTGAGCCGTGCAGGCACGTGGGCCCCGTTGCTGTCGCATGTTGGGGCACAGCGCAGCAGGGTCAGCACCACGTCCGTAGGGTGTTCTTCAGGCAGCCTGACAATGTCAATTTGCAGCCTGGCATCCAGAGCGACATGGGACAGCAGCCTCTGGTGGATGCCCTTTACAGTGGCTGGCACCTGGAGGATGCATGGGGAACACCTGGAGCACTGTCCAAGGCAGCAACTTGCCCAGCTTCCCCCAAGAAGTTCTTCCCTTCCTGTCACACTGTGCAGGCCTAAAAGGCTGAGGGGGCACAGTGAGCATGGCTTGAGGGAACACATGGTCTTGGCAGGCCTCCAGGCCCAACCTCGGGCTGCTTAGCTGCTGCTGAGAAGGAGCAGCACTGTCTTTGAAAAAATCCATAGTGGGAGCACAAATCGCAGTGGGAGCGGGCATGTTGCCAATGTTTGTGATGCCCTGGGTCCCTCTGCTGTCTGTGTTTCTGATGGCCATGCTCTCAGTCATTGCCATGTGAATAGCCTTCACTGCATTGCTCCTGCGTCTGCTGTCCATTCTGGGGTGGCGTGAGGCTTTTTCTGGAAGTTGGTGGGCTTGGAGTCAGGCTGGGCTTGGAGCTGAGATGCTGTGGTTCCGGACTGGCTATGCTGAATAGGTAGGAATTTTGTGAATATTTGCAGAAGAAAGGGCAGGGAAGGCAGGGATGTTCCATGGCATGCTCCAAGCCTGGTGCTCAGCTGAGCAGGGCCACCACGCTCCCCTCCACAAGGAATGGCAGGAAAGGCAGATCCCTGTATGGGTCCTGCCCGCTGAGCTGCCGGAGCAACTGGAGTGCGATGTGAGAGCGCAAAGGGACCAAGTGACGGCGCTCAGTGCTGAGGTGTCGATGGGGCAGGGCCCAAGGGCAGACGCAGGAGGAGCAGCGGGCCTGGTGCCCCCTGAGCCTGTCCCTAGGCCAGGGTTCAGCCCAGCGCATGAGGCACAGAGAGGATGACCAGGTAGTAAGCAGAGCCCAATTGCAGAAACTCATAGCCAGGGCAAAAACGTCCCTGTCGTCCCCATCAGAGGTGCAGGCGCTGTGCAGTGGCCAATCCTCCACGACGCAGAGCAGTGTTGGCAGCACTTTCTGCACGGCTGGTCGCAATGATCCTATGGCTTTCCACATCGTTGCAGCAGCTCTGTGTCAGGGGCCTCTCAGTCCCAGTACCATGCCCTGTGCAGCTGTGGGGCCCAGGTGACAGAGCCGTGGTACCCTGAGGGGCAGGGAGGGAGCATTGGCAGCAGGCTTGGGAAACAGAGAGGCCCGAGGGTCCTGGAGCTCTCTGCCTGTGTGGCAGAGCCCATAGCACAGGCTGTGCAGGGCCATGGGCCCCAAAGGCTGGTGCGGCCTGAGCCGTGCAGGCACGTGGGCCCCGTTGCTGTCGCATGTTGGGGCACAGCGCAGCACGGTCAGCACCACGTCCGTAGGGTGTTCTTCAGGCAGCCTGACAATGTCAATTTGCAGCCTGGCATCCAGAGCGACATGGGTCAGCAGCCTCTGGTGGATGCCCCTTACAGTGGCTGGCACCAGGAGGATGCATGGGGAACACCTGGAGCACTGTCCAAGGCAGCAACTTGCCCAGCTTCCTCCAAGAAGTTCTTCCCTTCCTATCACACTGTGCAGGCCTAAAAGGCTGGGGGGGCCCAGTGAGCATGGCTTGAGGGAACACACGGTCTTGGCAGGCCTCCAGGCCCGGCCTCGGGCTGCTTAGCTGCTGCTGAGAAGGAGCAGCACTGTCTTTGAAAAAATCCATAGTGGGAGCACAAATCGCAGTGGGAGCGGGCATGTTGCCAATGTTTGTGATGCCCTGGGTCCCTCTGCTGTCTGCGTTTCTGATGGCCATGCTCTCAGTCATTGCCATGTGAATAGCTTTCACTGCATTGTTCCTGCGTCTGCTGTCCATTCTGGGGTGGCGTGAGGCTTTCTCTGGAAGTTGGTGGGCTTGGAGTCAGGCTGGGCTGGGAGCTGAGATGCTGTGGTTCCGGACTGGCTATGCTGAATAGGCAGGAATTTTGTGAATATTTGCAGAAGAAAGGGCAGGGAAGGCAGGGATGTTCCATGGCATGCTCCAAGCCTGGTGCTCAGCTGAGCAGGGCCACCACGCTCCCCTCCACAAGGAATGGCAGGAAAGGCAGAATCCCTGTATGGGTCCTGCCCGCTGAGCTGCCGGAGCAACTGGAGTGCGATGTGAGAGCGCAAAGGGACCAAGTGACGGCGCTCAGTGCTGAGGTGTCGATGGGGCAGGGCCCAAGGGCAGACGCAGGAGGAGCAGCGGGCCTGGTGCCCCCTGAGCCTGCCTCTAGGCCAGGGTTCAGCCCAGCGCCTGAGGCACAGAGAGGATGACCAGGTAGTAAGCAGAGCCCAATTGCAGAAACTCAGAGCCAGGGCAAAAACGTCCCTGTCGTCCCCATCACAGGTGCAGGCGCTGTGCAGTGGCAAATCCTCCACGACACAGAGCAGTGTTGGCAGCACTTTCTGCACGGCTGGTCGCAATGATCCTATGGCTTTCCACATCGTTGCAGCACCTCTGTGTCAGGGGCCTCTCAGTCCCAGTACCATGCCCTGTGCAGCTGTGGGGGCCCAGGTGACAGAGCCCCGGTGCCCTGAGGGGCAGGGAGGGAGCATTGGCAGCAGGCTTGGGAAACAGAGAGGCCCGAGGGTCCTGGAGCTCTCAGCCTGTGTGGCAGAGCCCATAGCACAGGCTGTGCAGGGCCATGGGCCCCAAAGGCTGGTGCGGCCTGAGCCGTGCAGGCACGTGGGCCCCATTGCTGTCGCATGTTGGGGCACAGCGCAGCACGGTAAGCACCACGTCCGTAGGGTGTTCTTCAGGCAGCCTGACAATGTCAATTTGCAGCCTGGCATCCAGAGCGACATGGGACAGCAGCCTCTGGTGGATGCCCCTTACAGTGGCTGGCACCTGGAGGATGCATGGGGAACACCTGGAGCACTGTCCAAGGCAGCAACTTGCCCAGCTTCCCCCAAGAAGTTCTTCCCTTCCTGTCACACTGTGCAGGCCTAAAAGGCTGAGGGGGCCCAGTGAGCATGGCTTGAGGGAACACACGGTCTTGGCAGGCCTCCAGGCCTGGCCTTGGGCTGCTTAGCTGCTGCTGAGAAGGAGCAGCACTGTCTTTGAAAAAATCCATAGTGGGAGCACAAATCGCAGTGGGAGCGGGCATGTTGCCAATGTTTGTGATGCCCTGGGTGCCTCTGCTGTCTGTGTTTCTGATGACCATGCTCTCAGTCATTGCCATGTGAATAGCCTTCACTGCATTGTTTTTGCGTCTGCTGTCCATTCTGGGGTGGCGTGAGGCTTTCTCTGGAAGTTGGTGGGCTTGGAGTCAGGCTGGGCTGGGAGCAGAGATGCTGTGGTGCCGGACTCGCTATGCTGAATAGGCAGGAATTTTGTGAATATTTGCAGAAGAAAGGGCAGGGAAGGCAGGGATGTTCCATGGCATGCTCCAAGCCTGGTGCTCAGCTGAGCAGGGCCACCACGCTCCCCTCCACAAGGAATGGCAGGAAAGGCAGATCCCTGTATGGGTCCTGCCCGCTGAGCTGCCGGAGCAACTGGAGTGCGATGTGAGAGCGCAAAGGGACCAAGTGACGGCGCTCAGTGCTGAGGTGTCGATGGGGCAGGGCCCAAGGGCAGACGCAGGAGGAGCAGCGGGCCTGGTGCCCCCTGAGCCTGTCCCTAGGCCAGGGTTCAGCCCAGCGCCTGAGGCACAGAGAGGATGACCAGGTAGTAAGCAGAGCCCAATTGCAGAAACTCAGAGCCAGGGCAAAAACGTCCCTGTCGTCCCCATCAGAGGTGCAGGCGCTGTGCAGTCGCCAATCCTCCACAACACAGAGCAGTGTTGGCAGCACTTTCTGTAGGGCTGGTCGCAATGATCCTATGGCTTTCCACATCGTTGCAGCAGCTCTGTGTCAGGGGCCTCTCAGTCCCAGTACCATGCCCTGTGCAGCTGTGGGGGCCCAGGTGACAGAGCCGTGGTGCCCTGAGGGGCAGGGAGGGAGCATTGGCAGCAGGCTTGGGAAACAGAGAGGCCTGAGGGTCCTGGAGCTCTCTGCCTGTGTGGCAGAGCCCATAGCACAGGCTGTGCAGGGCCATGGGCCCCAAAGGCTGGTGCGGCCTGAGCCGTGCAGGCACGTGGGCCCCGTTCCTGTCGCATGTTGGGGCACAGCGCAGCAGGGTCATCACCACATCCGTACTGTGTTCTTCAGGCAGCCTGACACTGTCTATTTGCAGCCTGGCATCCAGAGCGACATGGGACAGCAGCCTCTGGTGGATGCCCCTTACAGTGGCTGGCACCAGGAGGATGCATGGGGAACACCTGGAGCACTGTCCAAGGCAGCAACTTGCCCAGCTTCCTCCAAGAAGTTCTTCCCTTCCTATCACACTGTGCAGGCCTAAAAGGCTGAGGGGGCCCAGTGAGCATGGCTTGAGGGAACACACGGTCTTGGCAGGCCTCCAGGCCTGGCCTCGGGCTGCTTAGCTGCTGCTGAGAAGGAGCAGCACTGTCTTTGAAAAAATCCATAGTGGGAGCACAAATCGCAGTGGGAGCGGGCATGTTGCCAATGTTTGTGATGCCCTGGGTCCCTCTGCTGTCTGTGTTTCTGATGGCCATGCTCTCAGTCATTGCCATGTGAATAGCCTTCACTGCATTGTTCCTGCGTCTGCTGTCCATTCTGGGGTGGCGTGAGGCTTTTTCTGGAAGTTGGTGGGCTTGGAGTCAGGCTGGGCTGGGAGCTGAGATGCTGTGGTGCCGGACTCGCTATGCTGAATAGGCAGGAATTTTGTGAATATTTGCAGAAGAAAGGGCAGGGAAGGCAGGGATGTTCCATGGCATGCTCCAAGCCTGGTGCTCAGCTGAGCAGGGCCACCACGCTCCCCTCCACAAGGAATGGCAGGAAAGGCAGATCCCTGTATGGGTCCTGCCCGCTGAGCTGCCGGAGCAACTGGAGTGCGATGTGAGAGCGCAAAGGGACCAAGTGAGGGCGCTCAGTGCTGAGGTGTCGATGGGGCAGGGCCCAAGGGCAGACGCAGGAGGAGCAGCGGGCCTGGTGCCCCCTGAGCCTGTCCCTAGGCCAGGGTTCAGCCCAGCGCCTGAGGCACAGAGAGGATGACCAGGTAGTAAGCAGAGCCCAATTGCAGAAACTCAGAGCCAGGGCAAAAACGTCCCTGTCGTCCCCATCACAGGTGCAGGCGCTGTGCAGTGGCCAATCCTCCACGACGCAGAGCAGTGTTGACAGCACTTTCTGCACGGCTGGTCGCAATGATCCTATGGCTTTCCACATCGTTGCAGCAGCTCTGTGTCAGGGGCCTCTCAGTCCCAGTACCATGCCCTGTGCAGCTGTGGGGGCCCAGGTGACAGAGCCCCGGTGCCCTGAGGGGCAGGGAGGGAGCATTGGCAGCAGGCTTGGGAAACAGAGAGGCCCGAGGGTCCTGGAGCTCTCTGCCTGTGTGGCAGAGCCCATAGCACAGGCTGTGCAGGGCCATGGGCCCCAAAGGCTGGTGCGGCCTGAGCCGTGCAGGCACGTGGGCCCCGTTGCTGTCGCATGTTGGGGCACAGCGCAGCACGGTCAGCACCATGTCCGTAGGGTGTTCTTCAGGCAGCCTGACAATGTCAATTTGCAGCCTGGCATCCAGAGCGACATGGGACAACAGCCTCTGGTGGATGCCCAATACAGTGGCTGGCACCAGGAGGATGCATGGGGAACACCTGGAGCACTGTCCAAGGCAGCAACTTGCCCAGCTTCCTCCAAGAAGTTCTTCCCTTCCTATCACACTGTGCAGGCCTAAAAGGCGGGGGGGGCCCAGTGAGCACGGCTTGAGGGAACACACGGTCTTGGCAGGCCTCCAGGCCCGGCCTCGGGCTGCTTAGCTGCTGCTGAGAAGGAGCAGCACTGTCTTTGAAAAAATCCATAGTGGGAGCACAAATCGCAGTGGGAGCGGGCATGTTGCCAATGTTTGTGATGCCCTGGGTCCCTCTGCTGTCTGTGTTTCTGATGGCCATGCTCTCAGTCATTGCCATGTGAATAGCCTTCACTGCATTGTTCCTGCGTCTGCTGTCCATTCTGGGGTGGCGTGAGGCTTTTTCTGGAAGTTGGTGGGCTTGGAGTCAGGCTGGGCTGGGAGCTGAGATGCTGTGGTGCCGGACTCGCTATGCTGAATAGGCAGGAATTTTGTGAATATTTGCAGAAGAAAGGGCAGGGAAGGCAGGGATGTTCCATGGCATGCTCCAAGCCTGGTGCTCAGCTGGGCAGGGCCACCACGCTCCCCTCCACAAGGAATGGCAGGAAAGGCAGATCCCTGTATGGGTCCTGCCCGCTGAGCTGCCGGAGCAACTGGAGTGCGATGTGAGAGCGCAAAGGGACCAAGTGAGGGCGCTCAGTGCTGAGGTGTCGATGGGGCAGGGCCCAAGGGCAGACGCAGGAGGAGCAGCGGGCCTGGTGCCCCCTGAGCCTGTCCCTAGGCCAGGGTTCAGCCCAGCGCCTGAGGCACAGAGAGGATGACCAGGTAGTAAGCAGAGCCCAATTGCAGAAACTCAGAGCCAGGGCAAAAACGTCCCTGTCGTCCCCATCACAGGTGCAGGCGCTGTGCAGTGGCCAATCCTCCACGACGCAGAGCAGTGTTGGCAGCACTTTCTGCACGGCTGGTCGCAATGATCCTATGGCTTTCCACATCGTTGCAGCAGCTCTGTGTCAGGGGCCTCTCAGTCCCAGTACCATGCCCTGTGCAGCTGTGGGGGCCCAGGTGGCAGAGCCCCGGCGCCCTGAGGGGCAGGGAGGGAGCATTGGCAGCAGGCTTGGGAAACAGAGAGGCCCGAGGGTCCTGGAGCTCTCTGCCTGTGTGGCAGAGCCCATAGCACAGGCTGTGCAGGGCCATGGGCCCCAAAGGCTGGTGCGGCCTGAGCCGTGCAGGCACGTGGGCCCCGTTGCTGTCGCATGTTGGGGCACAGCGCAGCACGGTCAGCACCACGTCCGTAGGGTGTTCTTCAGGCAGCCTGACAATGTCAATTTGCAGCCTGGCATCCAGAGCGACATGGGTCAGCAGCCTCTGGTGGATGCCCCTTACAGTGGCTGGCACCAGGAGGATGCATGGGGAACACCTGGAGCACTGTCCAAGGCAGCAACTTGCCCAGCTTCCTCCAAGAAGTTCTTCCCTTCCTATCACACTGTGCAGGCCTAAAAGGCTGGGGGGGCCCAGTGAGCATGGCTTGAGGGAACACACGGTCTTGGCAGGCCTCCAGGCCCGGCCTCGGGCTGCTTAGCTGCTGCTGAGAAGGAGCAGCACTGTCTTTGAAAAAATCCATAGTGGGAGCACAAATCGCAGTGGGAGCGGGCATGTTGCCAATGTTTGTGATGCCCTGGGTCCCTCTGCTGTCTGCGTTTCTGATGGCCATGCTCTCAGTCATTGCCATGTGAATAGCTTTCACTGCATTGTTCCTGCGTCTGCTGTCCATTCTGGGGTGGCGTGAGGCTTTCTCTGGAAGTTGGTGGGCTTGGAGTCAGGCTGGGCTGGGAGCTGAGATGCTGTGGTTCCGGACTGGCTATGCTGAATAGGCAGGAATTTTGTGAATATTTGCAGAAGAAAGGGCAGGGAAGGCAGGGATGTTCCATGGCATGCTCCAAGCCTGGTGCTCAGCTGAGCAGGGCCACCACGCTCCCCTCCACAAGGAATGGCAGGAAAGGCAGAATCCCTGTATGGGTCCTGCCCGCTGAGCTGCCGGAGCAACTGGAGTGCGATGTGAGAGCGCAAAGGGACCAAGTGACGGCGCTCAGTGCTGAGGTGTCGATGGGGCAGGGCCCAAGGGCAGACGCAGGAGGAGCAGCGGGCCTGGTGCCCCCTGAGCCTGCCTCTAGGCCAGGGTTCAGCCCAGCGCCTGAGGCACAGAGAGGATGACCAGGTAGTAAGCAGAGCCCAATTGCAGAAACTCAGAGCCAGGGCAAAAACGTCCCTGTCGTCCCCATCACAGGTGCAGGCGCTGTGCAGTGGCAAATCCTCCACGACACAGAGCAGTGTTGGCAGCACTTTCTGCACGGCTGGTCGCAATGATCCTATGGCTTTCCACATCGTTGCAGCACCTCTGTGTCAGGGGCCTCTCAGTCCCAGTACCATGCCCTGTGCAGCTGTGGGGGCCCAGGTGACAGAGCCCCGGTGCCCTGAGGGGCAGGGAGGGAGCATTGGCAGCAGGCTTGGGAAAGAGAGAGGCCCGAGGGTCCTGGAGCTCTCAGCCTGTGTGGCAGAGCCCATAGCACAGGCTGTGCAGGGCCATGGGCCCCAAAGGCTGGTGCGGCCTGAGCCGTGCAGGCACGTGGGCCCCATTGCTGTCGCATGTTGGGGCACAGCGCAGCACGGTAAGCACCACGTCCGTAGGGTGTTCTTCAGGCAGCCTGACAATGTCAATTTGCAGCCTGGCATCCAGAGCGACATGGGACAGCAGCCTCTGGTGGATGCCCCTTACAGTGGCTGGCACCTGGAGGATGCATGGGGAACACCTGGAGCACTGTCCAAGGCAGCAACTTGCCCAGCTTCCCCCAAGAAGTTCTTCCCTTCCTGTCACACTGTGCAGGCCTAAAAGGCTGAGGGGGCCCAGTGAGCATGGCTTGAGGGAACACACGGTCTTGGCAGGCCTCCAGGCCTGGCCTTGGGCTGCTTAGCTGCTGCTGAGAAGGAGCAGCACTGTCTTTGAAAAAATCCATAGTGGGAGCACAAATCGCAGTGGGAGCGGGCATGTTGCCAATGTTTGTGATGCCCTGGGTGCCTCTGCTGTCTGTGTTTCTGATGACCATGCTCTCAGTCATTGCCATGTGAATAGCCTTCACTGCATTGTTTTTGCGTCTGCTGTCCATTCTGGGGTGGCGTGAGGCTTTCTCTGGAAGTTGGTGGGCTTGGAGTCAGGCTGGGCTGGGAGCAGAGATGCTGTGGTGCCGGACTCGCTATGCTGAATAGGCAGGAATTTTGTGAATATTTGCAGAAGAAAGGGCAGGGAAGGCAGGGATGTTCCATGGCATGCTCCAAGCCTGGTGCTCAGCTGAGCAGGGCCACCACGCTCCCCTCCACAAGGAATGGCAGGAAAGGCAGATCCCTGTATGGGTCCTGCCCGCTGAGCTGCCGGAGCAACTGGAGTGCGATGTGAGAGCGCAAAGGGACCAAGTGACGGCGCTCAGTGCTGAGGTGTCGATGGGGCAGGGCCCAAGGGCAGACGCAGGAGGAGCAGCGGGCCTGGTGCCCCCTGAGCCTGTCCCTAGGCCAGGGTTCAGCCCAGCGCCTGAGGCACAGAGAGGATGACCAGGTAGTAAGCAGAGCCCAATTGCAGAAACTCAGAGCCAGGGCAAAAACGTCCCTGTCGTCCCCATCAGAGGTGCAGGCGCTGTGCAGTCGCCAATCCTCCACAACACAGAGCAGTGTTGGCAGCACTTTCTGTAGGGCTGGTCGCAATGATCCTATGGCTTTCCACATCGTTGCAGCAGCTCTGTGTCAGGGGCCTCTCAGTCCCAGTACCATGCCCTGTGCAGCTGTGGGGGCCCAGGTGACAGAGCCGTGGTGCCCTGAGGGGCAGGGAGGGAGCATTGGCAGCAGGCTTGGGAAACAGAGAGGCCTGAGGGTCCTGGAGCTCTCTGCCTGTGTGGCAGAGCCCATAGCACAGGCTGTGCAGGGCCATGGGCCCCAAAGGCTGGTGCGGCCTGAGCCGTGCAGGCACGTGGGCCCCGTTCCTGTCGCATGTTGGGGCACAGCGCAGCAGGGTCATCACCACATCCGTACTGTGTTCTTCAGGCAGCCTGACACTGTCTATTTGCAGCCTGGCATCCAGAGCGACATGGGACAGCAGCCTCTGGTGGATGCCCCTTACAGTGGCTGGCACCAGGAGGATGCATGGGGAACACCTGGAGCACTGTCCAAGGCAGCAACTTGCCCAGCTTCCTCCAAGAAGTTCTTCCCTTCCTATCACACTGTGCAGGCCTAAAAGGCTGAGGGGGCCCAGTGAGCATGGCTTGAGGGAACACACGGTCTTGGCAGGCCTCCAGGCCTGGCCTCGGGCTGCTTAGCTGCTGCTGAGAAGGAGCAGCACTGTCTTTGAAAAAATCCATAGTGGGAGCACAAATCGCAGTGGGAGCGGGCATGTTGCCAATGTTTGTGATGCCCTGGGTCCCTCTGCTGTCTGTGTTTCTGATGGCCATGCTCTCAGTCATTGCCATGTGAATAGCCTTCACTGCATTGTTCCTGCGTCTGCTGTCCATTCTGGGGTGGCGTGAGGCTTTTTCTGGAAGTTGGTGGGCTTGGAGTCAGGCTGGGCTGGGAGCTGAGATGCTGTGGTGCCGGACTCGCTATGCTGAATAGGCAGGAATTTTGTGAATATTTGCAGAAGAAAGGGCAGGGAAGGCAGGGATGTTCCATGGCATGCTCCAAGCCTGGTGCTCAGCTGAGCAGGGCCACCACGCTCCCCTCCACAAGGAATGGCAGGAAAGGCAGATCCCTGTATGGGTCCTGCCCGCTGAGCTGCCGGAGCAACTGGAGTGCGATGTGAGAGCGCAAAGGGACCAAGTGAGGGCGCTCAGTGCTGAGGTGTCGATGGGGCAGGGCCCAAGGGCAGACGCAGGAGGAGCAGCGGGCCTGGTGCCCCCTGAGCCTGTCCCTAGGCCAGGGTTCAGCCCAGCGCCTGAGGCACAGAGAGGATGACCAGGTAGTAAGCAGAGCCCAATTGCAGAAACTCAGAGCCAGGGCAAAAACGTCCCTGTCGTCCCCATCACAGGTGCAGGCGCTGTGCAGTGGCCAATCCTCCACGACGCAGAGCAGTGTTGACAGCACTTTCTGCACGGCTGGT
Organism: Setophaga petechia; assembly: GCA_024362935.1. Classification (NCBI taxonomy): domain Eukaryota; kingdom Metazoa; phylum Chordata; class Aves; order Passeriformes; family Parulidae; genus Setophaga; species Setophaga petechia. The sequence goes on along the minus strand of JANCRA010000005.1, from coordinate 38,766,376 downwards.
CGCAATGATCCTATGGCTTTCCACATCGTTGCAGCAGCTCTGTGTCAGGGGCCTCTCAGTCCCAGTACCATGCCCTGTGCAGCTGTGGGGGCCCAGGTGACAGAGCCCCGGTGCCCTGAGGGGCAGGGAGGGAGCATTGGCAGCAGGCTTGGGAAACAGAGAGGCCCGAGGGTCCTGGAGCTCTCTGCCTGTGTGGCAGAGCCCATAGCACAGGCTGTGCAGGGCCATGGGCCCCAAAGGCTGGTGCGGCCTGAGCCGTGCAGGCACGTGGGCCCCGTTGCTGTCGCATGTTGGGGCACAGCGCAGCACGGTCAGCACCATGTCCGTAGGGTGTTCTTCAGGCAGCCTGACAATGTCAATTTGCAGCCTGGCATCCAGAGCGACATGGGACAACAGCCTCTGGTGGATGCCCAATACAGTGGCTGGCACCAGGAGGATGCATGGGGAACACCTGGAGCACTGTCCAAGGCAGCAACTTGCCCAGCTTCCTCCAAGAAGTTCTTCCCTTCCTATCACACTGTGCAGGCCTAAAAGGCGGGGGGGGCCCAGTGAGCACGGCTTGAGGGAACACACGGTCTTGGCAGGCCTCCAGGCCCGGCCTCGGGCTGCTTAGCTGCTGCTGAGAAGGAGCAGCACTGTCTTTGAAAAAATCCATAGTGGGAGCACAAATCGCAGTGGGAGCGGGCATGTTGCCAATGTTTGTGATGCCCTGGGTCCCTCTGCTGTCTGTGTTTCTGATGGCCATGCTCTCAGTCATTGCCATGTGAATAGCCTTCACTGCATTGTTCCTGCGTCTGCTGTCCATTCTGGGGTGGCGTGAGGCTTTTTCTGGAAGTTGGTGGGCTTGGAGTCAGGCTGGGCTGGGAGCTGAGATGCTGTGGTGCCGGACTCGCTATGCTGAATAGGCAGGAATTTTGTGAATATTTGCAGAAGAAAGGGCAGGGAAGGCAGGGATGTTCCATGGCATGCTCCAAGCCTGGTGCTCAGCTGGGCAGGGCCACCACGCTCCCCTCCACAAGGAATGGCAGGAAAGGCAGATCCCTGTATGGGTCCTGCCCGCTGAGCTGCCGGAGCAACTGGAGTGCGATGTGAGAGCGCAAAGGGACCAAGTGAGGGCGCTCAGTGCTGAGGTGTCGATGGGGCAGGGCCCAAGGGCAGACGCAGGAGGAGCAGCGGGCCTGGTGCCCCCTGAGCCTGTCCCTAGGCCAGGGTTCAGCCCAGCGCCTGAGGCACAGAGAGGATGACCAGGTAGTAAGCAGAGCCCAATTGCAGAAACTCAGAGCCAGGGCAAAAACGTCCCTGTCGTCCCCATCACAGGTGCAGGCGCTGTGCAGTGGCCAATCCTCCACGACGCAGAGCAGTGTTGGCAGCACTTTCTGCACGGCTGGTCGCAATGATCCTATGGCTTTCCACATCGTTGCAGCAGCTCTGTGTCAGGGGCCTCTCAGTCCCAGTACCATGCCCTGTGCAGCTGTGGGGGCCCAGGTGGCAGAGCCCCGGCGCCCTGAGGGGCAGGGAGGGAGCATTGGCAGCAGGCTTGGGAAACAGAGAGGCCCGAGGGTCCTGGAGCTCTCTGCCTGTGTGGCAGAGCCCATAGCACAGGCTGTGCAGGGCCATGGGCCCCAAAGGCTGGTGCGGCCTGAGCCGTGCAGGCACGTGGGCCCCGTTGCTGTCGCATGTTGGGGCACAGCGCAGCAGGGTCAGCACCACGTCCGTAGGGTGTTCTTCAGGCAGCCTGACAATGTCAATTTGCAGCCTGGCATCCAGAGCGACATGGGACAGCAGCCTCTGGTGGATGCCCCTTACAGTGGCTGGCACCAGGAGGATGCATGGGGAACACCTGGAGCACTGTCCAAGGCAGCAACTTGCCCAGCTTCCTCCAAGAAGTTCTTCTCTTCCTATCACACTGTGCAGGCCTAAAAGGCTGGGGGGGCCCAGTGAGCATGGCTTGAGGGAACACACGGTCTTGGCAGGCCTCCAGGCCTGGCCTCGGGCTGCTTAGCTGCTGCTGAGAAGGAGCAGCACTGTCTTTGAAAAAATCCATAGTGGGAGCACAAATCGCAGTGGGAGCGGGCATGTTGCCAATGTTTGTGATGCCCTGGGTCCCTCTGCTGTCTGTGTTTCTGATGGCCATGCTCTCAGTCATTGCCATGTGAATAGCCTTCACTGCATTGCTCCTGCGTCTGCTGTCCATTCTGGGGTGGCGTGAGGCTTTTTCTGGAAGTTGGTGGGCTTGGAGTCAGGCTGGGCTTGGAGCTGAGATGCTGTGGTTCCGGACTGGCTATGCTGAATAGGTAGGAATTTTGTGAATATTTGCTGAAGAAAGGGCAGGGAAGGCAGGGATGTTCCATGGCATGCTCCAAGCCTGGTGCTCAGCTGAGCAGGGCCACCACGCTCCCCTCCACAAGGAATGGCAGGAAAGGCAGATCCCTGTATGGGTCCTGCCCGCTGAGCTGCCGGAGCAACTGGAGTGCGATGTGAGAGCGCAAAGGGACCAAGTGACGGCGCTCAGTGCTGAGGTGTCGATGGGGCAGGGCCCAAGGGCAGACGCAGGAGGAGCAGCGGGCCTGGTGCCCCCTGAGCCTGTCCCTAGGCCAGGGTTCAGCCCAGCGCCTGAGGCACAGAGAGGATGACCAGGTAGTAAGCAGAGCCCAATTGCAGAAACTCAGAGCCAGGGCAAAAACGTCCCTGTCGTCCCCATCAGAGGTGCAGGCGCTGTGCAGTGGCCAATCCTCCACGACGCAGAGCAGTGTTGGCAGCACTTTCTGCACGGCTGGTCGCAATGATCCTATGGCTTTCCACATCGTTGCAGCAGCTCTGTGTCAGGGGCCTCTCAGTCCCAGTACCATGCCCTGTGCAGCTGTGGGGCCCAGGTGACAGAGCCGTGGTACCCTGAGGGGCAGGGAGGGAGCATTGGCAGCAGGCTTGGGAAACAGAGAGGCCCGAGGGTCCTGGAGCTCTCTGCCTGTGTGGCAGAGCCCATAGCACAGGCTGTGCAGGGCCATGGGCCCCAAAGGCTGGTGCGGCCTGAGCCGTGCAGGCACGTGGGCCCCGTTGCTGTCGCATGTTGGGGCACAGCGCAGCAGGGTCAGCACCACGTCCGTAGGGTGTTCTTCAGGCAGCCTGACAATGTCAATTTGCAGCCTGGCATCCAGAGCGACATGGGACAGCAGCCTCTGGTGGATGCCCCTTACAGTGGCTGGCACCAGGAGGATGCATGGGGAACACCTGGAGCACTGTCCAAGGCAGCAACTTGCCCAGCTTCCTCCAAGAAGTTCTTCCCTTCCTATCACACTGTGCAGGCCTAAAAGGCTGGGGGGGCCCAGTGAGCATGGCTTGAGGGAACACACGGTCTTGGCAGGCCTCCAGGCCCGGCCTCGGGCTGCTTAGCTGCTGCTGAGAAGGAGCAGCACTGTCTTTGAAAAAATCCATAGTGGGAGCACAAATCGCAGTGGGAGCGGGCATGTTGCCAATGTTTGTGATGCCCTGGGTCCCTCTGCTGTCTGCGTTTCTGATGGCCATGCTCTCAGTCATTGCCATGTGAATAGCCTTCACTGCATTGTTCCTGCGTCTGCTGTCCATTCTGGGGTGGCGTGAGGCTTTCTCTGGAAGTTGGTGGGCTTGGAGTCAGGCTGGGCTGGGAGCTGAGATGCTGTGGTTCCGGACTGGCTATGCTGAATAGGCAGGAATTTTGTGAATATTTGCAGAAGAAAGGGCAGGGAAGGCAGGGATGTTCCATGGCATGCTCCAAGCCTGGTGCTCAGCTGAGCAGGGCCACCACGCTCCCCTCCACAAGGAATGGCAGGAAAGGCAGATCCCTGTATGGGTCCTGCCCGCTGAGCTGCCGGAGCAACTGGAGTGCGATGTGAGAGCGCAAAGGGACCAAGTGACGGCGCTCAGTGCTGAGGTGTCGATGGGGCAGGGCCCAAGGGCAGACGCAGGAGGAGCAGCGGGCCTGGTGCCCCCTGAGCCTGCCTCTAGGCCAGGGTTCAGCCCAGCGCCTGAGGCACAGAGAGGATGACCAGGTAGTAAGCAGAGCCCAATTGCAGAAACTCAGAGCCAGGGCAAAAACGTCCCTGTCGTCCCCATCAGAGGTGCAGGCGCTGTGCAGTGGCAAATCCTCCACGACACAGAGCAGTGTTGGCAGCACTTTCTGCACGGCTGGTCGCAATGATCCTATGGCTTTCCACATCGTTGCAGCAGCTCTGTGTCAGGGGCCTCTCAGTCCCAGTACCATGCCCTGTGCAGCTGTGGGGGCCCAGGTGACAGAGCCCCGGTGCCCTGAGGGGCAGGGAGGGAGCATTGGCAGCAGGCTTGGGAAACAGAGAGGCCCGAGGGTCCTGGAGCTCTCAGCCTGTGTGGCAGAGCCCATAGCACAGGCTGTGCAGGGCCATGGGCCCCAAAGGCTGATGCGGCCTGAGCCGTGCAGGCACGTGGGCCCCATTGCTGTCGCATGTTGGGGCACAGCGCAGCACGGTAAGCACCACGTCCGTAGGGTGTTCTTCAGGCAGCCTGACAATGTCAATTTGCAGCCTGGCATCCAGAGCGACATGGGACAGCAGCCTCTGGTGGATGCCCCTTACAGTGGCTGGCACCTGGAGGATGCATGGGGAACACCTGGAGCACTGTCCAAGGCAGCAACTTGCCCAGCTTCCCCCAAGAAGTTCTTCCCTTCCTGTCACACTGTGCAGGCCTAAAAGGCTGAGGGGGCCCAGTGAGCATGGCTTGAGGGAACACACAGTCTTGGCAGGCCTCCAGGCCTGGCCTCGGGCTGCTTAGCTGCTGCTGAGAAGGAGCAGCACTGTCTTTGAAAAAATCCATAGTGGGAGCACAAATCGCAGTGGGAGCGGGCATGTTGCCAATGTTTGTGATGCCCTGGGTGCCTCTGCTGTCTGTGTTTCTGATGACCATGCTCTCAGTCATTGCCATGTGAATAGCCTTCACTGCATTGTTTTTGCGTCTGCTGTCCATTCTGGGGTGGCGTGAGGCTTTTTCTGGAAGTTGGTGGGCTTGGAGTCAGGCTGGGCTGGGAGCAGAGATGCTGTGGTGCCGGACTCGCTATGCTGAATAGGCAGGAATTTTGTGAATATTTGCAGAAGAAAGGGCAGGGAAGGCAGGGATGTTCCATGGCATGCTCCAAGCCTGGTGCTCAGCTGAGCAGGGCCACCACGCTCCCCTCCACAAGGAATGGCAGGAAAGGCAGATCCCTGTATGGGTCCTGCCCGCTGAGCTGCCGGAGCAACTGGAGTGCGATGTGAGAGCGCAAAGGGACCAAGTGACGGCGCTCAGTGCTGAGGTGTCGATGGGGCAGGGCCCAAGGGCAGACGCAGGAGGAGCAGCGGGCCTGGTGCCCCCTGAGCCTGTCCCTAGGCCAGGGTTCAGCCCAGCGCCTGAGGCACAGAGAGGATGACCAGGTAGTAAGCAGAGCCCAATTGCAGAAACTCAGAGCCAGGGCAAAAACGTCCCTGTCGTCCCCATCAGAGGTGCAGGCGCTGTGCAGTCGCCAATCCTCCACAACACAGAGCAGTGTTGGCAGTACTTTCTGTAGGGCTGGTCGCAATGATCCTATGGCTTTCCACATCATTGCAGCAGCTCTGTGTCAGGGGCCTCTCAGTCCCAGTACCATGCCCTGTGCAGCTGTGGGGGCCCAGGTGACAGAGCCGTGGTGCCCTGAGGGGCAGGGAGGGAGCATTGGCAGCAGGCTTGGGAAACAGAGAGGCCTGAGGGTCCTGGAGCTCTCTGCCTGTGTGGCAGAGCCCATAGCACAGGCTGTGCAGGGCCATGGGCCCCAAAGGCTGGTGCGGCCTGAGCCGTGCAGGCACGTGGGCCCCGTTCCTGTCGCATGTTGGGGCACAGCGCAGCAGGGTCATCACCACATCCGTACTGTGTTCTTCAGGCAGCCTGACACTGTCTATTTGCAGCCTGGCATCCAGAGCGACATGGGACAGCAGCCTCTGGTGGATGCCCCTTACAGTGGCTGGCACCAGGAGGATGCATGGGGAACACCTGGAGCACTGTCCAAGGCAGCAACTTGCCCAGCTTCCTCCAAGAAGTTCTTCCCTTCCTATCACACTGTGCAGGCCTAAAAGGCTGAGGGGGCCCAGTGAGCATGGCTTGAGGGAACACACGGTCTTGGCAGGCCTCCAGGCCTGGCCTCGGGCTGCTTAGCTGCTGCTGAGAAGGAGCAGCACTGTCTTTGAAAAAATCCATAGTGGGAGCACAAATCGCAGTGGGAGCGGGCATGTTGCCAATGTTTGTGATGCCCTGGGTCCCTCTGCTGTCTGTGTTTCTGATGGCCATGCTCTCAGTCATTGCCATGTGAATAGCCTTCACTGCATTGTTCCTGCGTCTGCTGTCCATTCTGGGGTGGCGTGAGGCTTTTTCTGGAAGTTGGTGGGCTTGGAGTCAGGCTGGGCTGGGAGCTGAGATGCTGTGGTGCCGGACTCGCTATGCTGAATAGGCAGGAATTTTGTGAATATTTTCAGAAGAAAGGGCAGGGAAGGCAGGGATGTTCCATGGCATGCTCCAAGCCTGGTGCTCAGCTGGGCAGGGCCACCACGCTCTCCTCCACAAGGAATGGCAGGAAAGGCAGATCCCTGTATGGGTCCTGCCCGCTGAGCTGCCGGAGCAACTGGAGTGCGATGTGAGAGCGCAAAGGGACCAAGTGAGGGCGCTCAGTGCTGAGGTGTCGATGGGGCAGGGCCCAAGGGCAGACGCAGGAGGAGCAGCGGGCCTGGTGCCCCCTGAGCCTGTCCCTAGGCCAGGGTTAAGCCCAGCGCCTGAGGCACAGAGAGGATGACCAGGTAGTAAGCAGAGCCCAATTGCAGAAACTCAGAGCCAGGGCAAAAACGTCCCTGTCGTCCCCATCACAGGTGCAGGCGCTGTGCAGTGGCCAATCCTCCACGACGCAGAGCAGTGTTGGCAGCACTTTCTGCACGGCTGGTCGCAATGATCCTATGGCTTTCCACATCGTTGCAGCAGCTCTGTGTCAGGGGCCTCTCAGTCCCAGTACCATGCCCTGTGCAACTGTGGGGGCCCAGGTGGCAGAGCCCCGGCGCCCTGAGGGGCAGGGAGGGAGCATTGGCAGCAGGCTTGGGAAACAGAGAGGCCCGAGGGTCCTGGAGCTCTCTGCCTGTGTGGCAGAGCCCATAGCACAGGCTGTGCAGGGCCATGGGTCCCAAAGGCTGGTGCGGCCTGAGCCGTGCAGGCACGTGGGCCCCGTTGCTGTCGCATGTTGGGGCACAGCGCAGCAGGGTCAGCACCACGTCCGTAGGGTGTTCTTCAGGCAGCCTGACAATGTCAATTTGCAGCCTGGCATCCAGAGCGACATGGGACAGCAGCCTCTGGTGGATGCCCCTTACAGTGGCTGGCACCAGGAGGATGCATGGGGAACACCTGGAGCACTGTCCAAGGCAGCAACTTGCCCAGCTTCCTCCAAGAAGTTCTTCTCTTCCTATCACACTGTGCAGGCCTAAAAGGCTGGGGGGGCCCAGTGAGCATGGCTTGAGGGAACACACGGTCTTGGCAGGCCTCCAGGCCCGGCCTCGGGCTGCTTAGCTGCTGCTGAGAAGGAGCAGCACTGTCTTTCAAAAAAATCCATAGTGGGAGCACAAATCGCAGTGGGAGCGGGCATGTTGCCAATGTTTGTGATGCCCTGGGTCCCTCTGCTGTCTGTGTTTCTGATGGCCATGCTCTCAGTCATTGCCATGTGAATAGCCTTCGCTGCATTGTTCCTGCGTCTGCTGTCCATTCTGGGGTGGCGTGAGGCTTTTTCTGGAAGTTGGTGGGCTTGGAGTCAGGCTGGGCTGGGAGCTGAGATGCTGTGGTGCCGGACTCGCTATGCTGAATAGGCAGGAATTTTGTGAATATTTGCAGAAGAAAGGGCAGGGAAGGCAGGGATGTTCCATGGCATGCTCCAAGCCTGGTGCTCAGCTGAGCAGGGCCACCACGCTCCCCTCCACAAGGAATGGCAGGAAAGGCAGATCCCTGTATGGGTCCTGCCCGCTGAGCTGCCGGAGCAACTGGAGTGTGATGTGAGAGCGCAAAGGGACCAAGTGACGGCGCTCAGTGCTGAGGTGTCGATGGGGCAGGGCCCAAGGGCAGACGCAGGAGGAGCAGCGGGCCTGGTGTCCCCTGAGCCTGCCTCAAGGCCAGGGTTCAGCCCAGCGCATGAGGCACAGAGAGGATGACCAGGTAGTAAGCAGAGCCCAATTGCAGAAACTCAGAGCCAGGGCAAAAACGTCCCTGTCGTCCCCATCAGAGGTGCAGGTGCTGTGCAGTGGCCAATCCTCCACGACGCAGAGCAGTGTTGGCAGCACTTTCTGCACGGCTGGTCGCAATGATCCTATGGCTTTCCACATCGTTGCAGCAGCTCTGTGTCAGGGGCCGCTCAGTCCCAGTACCATGCCCTGTGCAGCTGTGGGGGCCCAGGTGACAGAGCCCCGGTGCCCTGAGGGGCAGGGAGGGAGCATTGGCAGCAGGCTTGGGAAACAGAGAGGCCCGAGGGTCCTGGAGCTCTCTGCCTGTGTGGCAGAGCCCATAGCACAGGCTGTGCAGGGCCATGGGCCCCAAAGGCTGGTGCGGCCTGAGCCGTGCAGGCACGTGGGCCCCGTTGCTGTCGCATGTTGGGGCACAGCGCAGCAGGGTCAGCACCACGTCCGTAGGGTGTTCTTCAGGCAGCCTGACAATGTCAATTTGCAGCCTGGCATCCAGAGCGACATGGGACAGCAGCCTCTGGTGGATGCCCTTTACAGTGGCTGGCACCTGGAGGATGCATGGGGAACACCTGGAGCACTGTCCAAGGCAGCAACTTGCCCAGCTTCCCCCAAGAAGTTCTTCCCTTCCTGTCACACTGTGCAGGCCTAAAAGGCTGAGGGGGCCCAGTGAGCATGGCTTGAGGGAACACATGGTCTTGGCAGGCCTCCAGGCCTGGCCTCGGGCTGCTTAGCTGCTGCTGAGAAGGAGCAGCACTGTCTTTGAAAAAATCCATAGTGGGAGCACAAATCGCAGTGGGAGCGGGCATGTTGCCAATGTTTGTGATGCCCTGGGTCCCTCTGCTGTCTGTGTTTCTGATGGCCATGCTCTCAGTCATTGCCATGTGAATAGCCTTCACTGCATTGCTCCTGCGTCTGCTGTCCATTCTGGGGTGGCGTGAGGCTTTTTCTGGAAGTTGGTGGGCTTGGAGTCAGGCTGGGCTTGGAGCTGAGATGCTGTGGTTCCGGACTGGCTATGCTGAATAGGCAGGAATTTTGTGAATATTTGCAGAAGAAAGGGCAGGGAAGGCAGGGATGTTCCATGGCATGCTCCAAGCCTGGTGCTCAGCTGAGCAGGGCCAGCACGCTCCCCTCCACAAGGAATGGCAGGAAAGGCAGATCCCTGTATGGGTCCTGCCCGCTGAGCTGCCGGAGCAACTGGAGTGCGATGTGAGAGCGCAAAGGGACCAAGTGACGGCGCTCAGTGCTGAGGTGTCGATGGGGCAGGGCCCAAGGGCAGACGCAGGAGGAGCAGCGGGCCTGGTGCCCCCTGAGCCTGTCCCTAGGCCAGGGTTCAGCCCAGCGCCTGAGGCACAGAGAGGATGACCAGGTAGTAAGCAGAGCCCAATTGCAGAAACTCATAGCCAGGGCAAAAACGTCCCTGTCGTCCCCATCAGAGGTGCAGGCGCTGTGCAGTGGCCAATCCTCCACGACGCAGAGCAGTGTTGGCAGCACTTTCTGCACGGCTGGTCGCAATGATCCTATGGCTTTCCACATCGTTGCAGCAGTTCTGTGTCAGGGGCCTCTCAGTCCCAGTACCATGCCCTGTGCAGCTGTGGGGCCCAGGTGACAGAGCCGTGGTACCCTGAGGGGCAGGGAGGGAGCATTGGCAGCAGGCTTGGGAAACAGAGAGGCCCGAGGGTCCTGGAGCTCTCTGCCTGTGTGGCAGAGCCCATAGCACAGGCTGTGCAGGGCCATGGGCCCCAAAGGCTGGTGCGGCCTGAGCCGTGCAGGCACGTGGGCCCCGTTGCTGTCGCATGTTGGGGCACAGCGCAGCACGGTCAGCACCACGTCCGTAGGGTGTTCTTCAGGCAGCCTGACAATGTCAATTTGCAGCCTGGCATCCAGAGCGACATGGGACAGCAGCCTCTGGTGGATGCCCCTTACAGTGGCTGGCACCAGGAGGATGCATGGGGAACACCTGGAGCACTGTCCAAGGCAGCAACTTGCCCAGCTTCCTCCAAGAAGTTCTTCCCTTCCTATCACACTGTGCAGGCCTAAAAGGCTGGGGGGGCCCAGTGAGCATGGCTTGAGGGAACACACGGTCTTGGCAGGCCTCCAGGCCCGGCCTCGGGCTGCTTAGCTGCTGCTGAGAAGGAGCAGCACTGTCTTTGAAAAAATCCATAGTGGGAGCACAAATCGCAGTGGGAGCGGGCATGTTGCCAATGTTTGTGATGCCCTGGGTGCCTCTGCTGTCTGTGTTTCTGATGGCCATGCTCTCAGTCATTGCCATGTGAATAGCCTTCACTGCATTGTTCCTGCGTCTGCTGTCCATTCTGGGGTGGCGTGAGGCTTTCTCTGGAAGTTGGTGGGCTTGGAGTCAGGCTGGGCTGGGAGCTGAGATGCTGTGGTGCCGGACTCGCTATGCTGAATAGGCAGGAATTTTGTGAATATTTTCAGAAGAAAGGGCAGGGAAGGCAGGGATGTTCCATGGCATGCTCCAAGCCTGGTGCTCAGCTGAGCAGGGCCACCACGCTCCCCTCCACAAGGAATGGCAGGAAAGGCAGATCCCTGTATGGGTCCTGCCCGCTGAGCTGCCGGAGCAACTGGAGTGCGATGTGAGAGCGCAAAGGGACCAAGTGACGGCGCTCAGTGCTGAGGTGTCAATGGGGCAGGGCCCAAGGGCAGACGCAGGAGGAGCAGCGGGCCTGGTGCCCCCTGAGCCTGTCCCTAGGCCAGGGTTCAGCCCAGCGCCTGAGGCACAGAGAGGATGACCAGGTAGTAAGCAGAGCCCAATTGCAGAAACTCAGAGCCAGGGCAAAAACGTCCCTGTCGTCCCCATCACAGGTGCAGGCGCTGTGCAGTGGCCAATCCTGCACGACGCAGAGCAGTGTTGGCAGCACTTTCTGCACGGCTGGTCGCAATGATCCTATGGCTTTCCACATCGTTGCAGCAGCTCTGTGTCAGGGGCCTCTCAGTCCCAGTACAATGCCCTGTGCAGCTGTGGGGGCCCAGGTGACAGAGCCGTGGTGCCCTGAGGGGCAGGGAGGGAGCATTGGCAGCAGGCTTGGGAAACAGAGAGGCCCGAGGGTCCTGGAGCTCTCTGCCTGTGTGGCAGAGCCCATAGCACAGGCTGTGCAGGGCCATGGGTCCCAAAGGCTGGTGCGGCCTGAGCCGTGCAGGCACGTGGGCCCCGTTCCTGTCGCATGTTGGGGCAGAGCGCAGCACAGTCAGCACCACGTCCGTAGGGTGTTCTTCAGGCAGCCTGACAATGTCAATTTGCAGCCTGGCATGCAGAGCGACATGGGTCAGCAGCCTCTGGTGGATGCCCCTTACAGTGGCTGGCACCAGGAGGATGCATGGGGAACACCTGGAGCACTGTCCAAGGCAGCAACTTGCCCAGCTTCCTCCAAGAAGTTCTTCCCTTCCTATCACACTGTGCAGGCTTAAAAGGCTGAGGGGGCCCAGTGAGCATGGCTTGAGGGAACACACGGTCTTGGCAGGCCTCCAGGCCTGGCCTCGGGCTGCTTAGCTGCTGCTGAGAAGGAGCAGCACTGTCTTTGAAAAAATCCATAGTGGGAGCACAAATCGCAGTGGGAGCGGGCATGTTGCCAATGTTTGTGATGCCCTGGGTCCCTCTGCTGTCTGTGTTTCTGATGGCCATGCTCTCAGTCATTGCCATGTGAATAGCCTTCACTGCATTGTTCCTGCGTCTGCTGTCCATTCTGGGGTGGCGTGAGGCTTTTTCTGGAAGTTGGTGGGCTTGGAGTCAGGCTGGGCTGGGAGCTGAGATGCTGTGGTGCCGGACTCGCTATGCTGAATAGGCAGGAATTTTGTGAATATTTGCAGAAGAAAGGGCAGGGAAGGCAGGGATGTTCCATGGCATGCTCCAAGCCTGGTGCTCAGCTGAGCAGGGCCACCACGCTCCCCTCCACAAGGAATGGCAGGAAAGGCAGATCCCTGTATGGGTCCTGCCCGCTGAGCTGCCGGAGCAACTGGAGTGCGATGTGAGAGCGCAAAGGGACCAAGTGACAGCGCTCAGTGCTGAGGTGTCAATGGGGCAGGGCCCAAGGGCAGACGCAGGAGGAGCAGCGGGCCTGGTGTCCCCTGAGCCTGCCTCTAGGCCAGGGTTCAGCCCAGCGCCTGAGGCACAGAGAGGATGACCAGGTAGTAAGCAGAGCCCAATTGCAGAAACTCAGAGCCAGGGCAAAAACGTCCCTGTCGTCCCCATCACAGGTGCAGGCGCTGTGCAGTGGCCAATCCTCCACGACGCAGAGCAGTGTTGGCAGCACTTTCTGCACGGCTGGTCGCAATGATCCTATGGCTTTCCACGTCATTGCAGCAGCTCTGTGTCAGGGGCCTCTCAGTCCCAGTACAATGCCCTGTGCAGCTGTGGGGGCCCAGGTGACAGAGCCGTGGTGCCCTGAGGGGCAGGGAGGGAGCATTGGCAGCAGGCTTGGGAAACAGAGAGGCCCGAGGGTCCTGGAGCTCTCTGCCTGTGTGGCAGAGCCCATAGCACAGGCTGTGCAGGGCCATGGGTCCCAAAGGCTGGTGCGGCCTGAGCCGTGCAGGCACGTGGGCCCCGTTCCTGTCGCATGTTGGGGCAGAGCGCAGCACAGTCAGCACCACGTCCGTAGGGTGTTCTTCAGGCAGCCTGACAATGTCAATTTGCAGCCTGGCATGCAGAGCGACATGGGTCAGCAGCCTCTGGTGGATGCCCCTTACAGTGGCTGGCACCAGGAGGATGCATGGGGAACACCTGGAGCACTGTCCAAGGCAGCAACTTGCCCAGCTTCCCCCAAGAAGTTCTTCCCTTCCTGTCACACTGTGCAGGCCTAAAAGGCTGAGGGGGCCCAGTGAGCATGGCTTGAGGGAACACACGGTCTTGGCAGGCCTCCAGGCCTGGCCTCGGGCTGCTTAGCTGCTGCTGAGAAAGAGCAGCACTGTCTTTGAAAAAATCCATAGTGGGAGCACAAATCGCAGTGGGAGCGGGCATGTTGCCAATGTTTGTGATGCCCTGGGTCCCTCTGCTGTCTGTGTTTCTGATGGCCATGCTCTCAGTCATTGCCATGTGAATAGCCTTCACTGCATTGTTCCTGCGTCTGCTGTCCATTCTGGGGTGGCGTGAGGCTTTCTCTGGAAGTTGGTGGGCTTGGAGTCAGGCTGGGCTGGGAGCAGAGATGCTGTGGTGCCGGACTCGCTATGCTGAATAGGCAGGAATTTTGTGAATATTTGCAGAAGAAAGGGCAGGGAAGGCAGGGATGTTCCATGGCATGCTCCAAGCCTGGTGCTCAGCTGGGCAGGGCCACCACGCTCCCCTCCACAAGGAATGGCAGGAAAGGCAGATCCCTGTATGTGTCCTGCCCGCTGAGCTGCCGGAGCAACTGGAGTGCGATGTGAGAGCGCAAAGGGACCAAGTGACGGCGCTCAGTGCTGAGGTGTCAATGGGGCAGGGCCCAAGGGCAGACGCAGGAGGAGCAGCGGGCCTGGTGCCCCCTGAGCCTGCCTCTAGGCCAGGGTTCAGCCCAGCGCCTGAGGCACAGAGAGGATGACCAGGTAGTAAGCAGAGCCCAATTGCAGAAACTCAGAGCCAGGGCAAAAACGTCCCTGTCGTCCCCATCACAGGTGCAGGCGCTGTGCAGTGGCCAATCCTGCACGACGCAGAGCAGTGTTGGCAGCACTTTCTGCACGGCTGGTCGCAATGATCCTATGGCTTTCCACATCGTTGCAGCAGCTCTGTGTCAGGGGCCTCTCAGTCCCAGTACCATGGCCTGTGCAGCTGTGGGGGCCCAGGTGACAGAGCCGTGGTGCCCTGAGGGGCAGGGAGGGAGCATTGGCAGCAGGCTTGGGAAACAGAGAGGCCCGAGGGTCCTGGAGCTCTCTGCCTGTGTGGCAGAGCCCATAGCACAGGCTGTGCAGGGCCATGGGCCCCAAAGGCTGGTGCGGCCTGAGCCGTGCAGGCACGTGGGCCCCGTTGCTGTCGCATGTTGGGGCAGAGCGCAGCACAGTCAGCACCACGTCCGTAGGGTGTTCTTCAGGCAGCCTGACAATGTCAATTTGCAGCCTGGCATCCAGAGCGACATGGGACAGCAGCCTCTGGTGGATGCCCCTTACAGTGGCTGGCACCAGGAGGATGCATGGGGAACACCTGGAGCACTGTCCAAGGCAGCAACTTGCCCAGCTTCCTCCAAGAAGTTCTTCCCTTCCTATCACACTGTGCAGGCTTAAAAGGCTGAGGGGGCCCAGTGAGCATGGCTTGAGGGAACACACGGTCTTGGCAGGCCTCCAGGCCCGGCCTCGGGCTGCTTAGCTGCTGCTGAGAAGGAGCAGCACTGTCTTTGAAAAAATCCATAGTGGGAGCACAAATCGCAGTGGGAGCGGGCATGTTGCCAATGTTTGTGATGCCCTGGGTGCCTCTGCTGTCTGTGTTTCTGATGGCCATGCTCTCAGTCATTGCCATGTGAATAGCCTTCACTGCATTGTTCCTGCGTCTGCTGTCCATTCTGGGGTGGCGTGAGGCTTTCTCTGGAAGTTGGTGGGCTTGGAGTCAGGCTGGGCTGGGAGCAGAGATGCTGTGGTGCCGGACTCGCTATGCTGAATAGGCAGGAATTTTGTGAATATTTGCAGAAGAAAGGGCAGGGAAGGCAGGGATGTTCCATGGCATGCTCCAAGCCTGGTGCTCAGCTGGGCAGGGCCACCACGCTCCCCTCCACAAGGAATGGCAGGAAAGGCAGATCCCTGTATGTGTCCTGCCCGCTGAGCTGCCGGAGCAACTGGAGTGCGATGTGAGAGCGCAAAGGGACCAAGTGACGGCGCTCAGTGCTGAGGTGTCAATGGGGCAGGGCCCAAGGGCAGACGCAGGAGGAGCAGCGGGCCTGGTGCCCCCTGAGCCTGCCTCTAGGCCAGGGTTCAGCCCAGCGCCTGAGGCACAGAGAGGATGACCAGGTAGTAAGCAGAGCCCAATTGCAGAAACTCAGAGCCAGGGCAAAAACGTCCCTGTCGTCCCCATCACAGGTGCAGGCGCTGTGCAGTGGCCAATCCTGCACGACGCAGAGCAGTGTTGGCAGCACTTTCTGCACGGCTGGTCGCAATGATCCTATGGCTTTCCACATCGTTGCAGCAGCTCTGTGTCAGGGGCCTCTCAGTCCCAGTACAATGCCCTGTGCAGCTGTGGGGGCCCAGGTGACAGAGCCGTGGTGCCCTGAGGGGCAGGGAGGGAGCATTGGCAGCAGGCTTGGGAAACAGAGAGGCCCGAGGGTCCTGGAGCTCTCTGCCTGTGTGGCAGAGCCCATAGCACAGGCTGTGCAGGGCCATGGGTCCCAAAGGCTGGTGCGGCCTGAGCCGTGCAGGCACGTGGGCCCCGTTCCTGTCGCATGTTGGGGCAGAGCGCAGCACAGTCAGCACCACGTCCGTAGGGTGTTCTTCAGGCAGCCTGACAATGACAATTTGCAGCCTGGCATGCAGAGCGACATGGGTCAGCAGCCTCTGGTGGATGCCCCTTACAGTGGCTGGCACCAGGAGGATGCATGGGGAACCCCTGGAGCACTGTCCAAGGCAGCAACTTGCCCAGCTTCCTCCAAGAAGTTCTTCCCTTCCTATCACACTGTGCAGGCTTAAAAGGCTGAGGGGGCCCAGTGAGCATGGCTTGAGGGAACACACGGTCTTGGCAGGCCTCCAGGCCTTGCCTCGGGCTGCTTAGCTGCTGCTGAGAAGGAGCAGCACTGTCTTTGAAAAAATCAATAGTGGGAGCACAAATCGCAGTGGGAGCGGGCATGTTGCCAATGTTTGTGATGCCCTGGGTCCCTCTGCTGTCTGTGTTTCTGATGGCCATGCTCTCAGTCATTGCCATGTGAATAGCCTTCACTGCATTGTTCCTGCGTCTGCTGTCCATTCTGGGGTGGCGTGAGGCTTTCTCTGGAAGTTGGTGGGCTTGGAGTCAGGCTGGGCTGGGAGCAGAGATGCTGTGGTGCCGGACTCGCTATGCTGAATAGGCAGGAATTTTGTGAATATTTTCAGAAGAAAGGGCAGGGAAGGCAGGGATGTTCCATGGCATGCTCCAAGCCTGGTGCTCAGCTGAGCAGGGCCACCACGCTCCCCTCCACAAGGAATGGCAGGAAAGGCAGATCCCTGTATGGGTCCTGCCCGCTGAGCTGCCGGAGCAACTGGAGTGCGGTGTGAGAGCGCAAAGGGACCAAGTGACGGCGCTCAGTGCTGAGGTGTCGATGGGGCAGGGCCCAAGGGCAGACGCAGGAGGAGCAGCGGGCCTGGTGTCCCCTGAGCCTGCCTCTAGGCCAGGGTTCAGCCCAGCGCCTGAGGCACAGAGAGGATGACCAGGTAGTAAGCAGAGCCCAATTGCAGAAACTCAGAGCCAGGGCAAAAACGTCCCTGTCGTCCCCATCAGAGGTGCAGGCGCTGTGCAGTGGCCAATCCTCCACGACGCAGAGCAGTGTTGGCAGCACTTTCTGCACGGCTGGTCGCAATGATCCTATGGCTTTCCACATCGTTGCAGCAGCTCTGTGTCAGGGGCCTCTCAGTCCCAGTACCATGGCCTGTGCAGCTGTGGGGGCCCAGGTGACTGAGCCACGGTGCCCTGAGGGGCAGGGAGGGAGCATTGGCAGCAGGCTTGGGAAACAGAGAGGCCCGAGGGTCCTGGAGCTCTCTGCCTGTGTGGCAGAGCCCATAGCACAGGCTGTGCAGGGCCATGGGCCCCAAAGGCTGGTGCGGCCTGAGCCGTGCAGGCACGTGGGCCCCGTTCCTGTCGCATGTGGGGGCACAGCGCAGCAGGGTCAGCACCACGTCCGTAGAGTGTTCTTCAGGCAGCCTGACAATGTCAATTTGCAGCCTGGCATCCAGAGCGACATGGGACAGCAGCCTCTGGTGGATGCCCCTTACAGTGGCTGGCACCTGGAGGATGCATGGGGAACACCTGGAGCACTGTCCAAGGCAGCAACTTGCCCAGCTTCCCCCAAGAAGTTCTTCCCTTCCTGTCACACTGTGCAGGCCTAAAAGGCTGAGGGGGCCCAGTGAGCATGGCTTGAGGGAACACACGGTGTTGGCAGGCCTCCAGGCCTGGCCTCGGGCTGCTTAGCTGCTGCTGAGAAGGAGCAGCACTGTCTTTGAAAAAATCCATAGTGGGAGCACAAATCGCAGTGGGAGCGGGCATGTTGCCAATGTTTGTGATGCCCTGGGTCCCTCTGCTGTCTGTGTTTCTGATGGCCATGCTCTCAGTCATTGCCATGTGAATAGCCTTCACTGCATTGTTCCTGCGTCTGCTGTCCATTCTGGGGTGGCGTGAGGCTTTCTCTGGAAGTTGGTGGGCTTGGAGTCAGGCTGGGCTGGGAGCAGAGATGCTGTGGTGCCGGACTCGCTATGCTGAATAGGCAGGAATTTTGTGAATATTTTCAGAAGAAAGGGCAGGGAAGGCAGGGATGTTCCATGGCATGCTCCAAGCCTGGTGCTCAGCTGGGCAGGGCCACCACGCTCCCCTCCACAAGGAATGGCAGGAAAGGCAGATCCCTGTATGTGTCCTGCCCGCTGAGCTGCCGGAGCAACTGGAGTGCGATGTGAGAGCGCAAAGGGACCAAGTGACGGCGCTCAGTGCTGAGGTGTCAATGGGGCAGGGCCCAAGGGCAGACGCAGGAGGAGCAGCGGGCCTGGTGCCCCCTGAGCCTGCCTCTAGGCCAGGGTTCAGCCCAGCGCCTGAGGCACAGAGAGGATGACCAGGTAGTAAGCAGAGCCCAATTGCAGAAACTCAGAGCCAGGGCAAAAACGTCCCTGTCGTCCCCATCAGAGGTGCAGGCGCTGTGCAGTGGCCAATCCTCCACGACGCAGAGCAGTGTTGGCAGCACTTTCTGCACGGCTGGTCGCAATGATCCTATGGCTTTCCACATCGTTGCAGCAGCTCTGTGTCAGGGGCCTCTCAGTCCCAGTACCATGGCCTGTGCAGCTGTGGGGGCCCAGGTGACAGAGCCGTGGTGCCCTGAGGGGCAGGGAGGGAGCATTGGCAGCAGGCTTGGGAAACAGAGAGGCCCGAGGGTCCTGGAGCTCTCTGCCTGTGTGGCAGAGCCCATAGCACAGGCTGTGCAGGGCCATGGGCCCCAAAGGCTGGTGCGGCCTGAGCCGTGCAGGCACGTGGGCCCCGTTGCTGTCGCATGTGGGGGCACAGCGCAGCAGGGTCAGCACCACGTCCGTAGAGTGTTCTTCAGGCAGCCTGACAATGTCAATTTGCAGCCTGGCATCCAGATCGACATGGGACAGCAGCCTCTGGTGGATGCCCCTTACAGTGGCTGGCACCTGGAGGATGCATGGGGAACACCTGGAGCACTGTCCAAGGCAGCAACTTGTCCAGATTCCTCCAAGAAGTTCTTCCCTTCCTATCACACTGTGCAGGCCTAAAAGGCTGAGGGGGCCCAGTGAGCATGGCTTGAGGGAACACACGGTCTTGGCAGGCCTCCAGGCCTGGCCTCGGGCTGCTTAGCTGCTGCTGAGAAGGAGCAGCACTGTCTTTGAAAAAATCCATAGTGGGAGCACAAATCGCAGTGGGAGCGGGCATGTTGCCAATGTTTGTGATGCCCTGGGTCCCTCTGCTGTCTGTGTTTCTGATGGCCATGCTCTCAGTCATTGCCATGTGAATAGCCTTCAGTGCATTGTTCCTACGTCTGCTGTCCATTCTGGGGTGGCGTGAGGCTTTTTCTGGAAGTTGGTGGGCTTGGAGTCAGGCTGGGCTGGGAGCTGAGATGCTGTGGTGCCGGACTCGCTATGCTGAATAGGCAGGAATTTTGTGAATATTTGCAGAAGAAAGGGCAGGGATGTTCCATGGCATGCTCCAAGCCTGGTGCTCAGCTGAGCAGGGCCACCACGCTCCCCTCCACAAGGAATGGCAGGAAAGTCAGATGCCTGTATGGGTCCTGCCCGCTGAGCTGCCGGAGCAACTGGAGTGCGATGTGAGAGCGCAAAGGGACCAAGTGACGGCGCTCAGTGCTGAGGTGTCGATGGGGCAGGGCCCAAGGGCAGACGCAGGATGAGCAGCGGGCCTGGTGTCCCCTGAGCCTGCCTCTAGGCCAGGGTTCAGCCCAGCGCCTGAGGCACAGAGAGGATGACCAGGTAGTAAGCAGAGCCCAATTGCAGAAATTCAGAGCCAGGGCAAAAACGTCCCTGTCGTCCCCATCAGAGGTGCAGGCGCTGTGCAGTGGCCAATCCTCCACGAAGCAGAGAAGTGTTGGCAGCACTTTCTGCACGGCTGGTCGCAATGATCCTATGGCTTTCCACATCGTTGCAGCAGCTCTGTGTCAGGGGCCTCTCAGTCCCAGTACCATGGCCTGTGCAGCTGTGGGGGCCCAGGTGACAGAGCCGTGGTGCCCTGAGGGGCAGGGAGGGAGCATTGGCAGCAGGCTTGGGAAACAGAGAGGCCCGAGGGTCCTGGAGCTCTCTGCCTGTGTGGCAGAGCCCATAGCACAGGCTGTGCAGGGCCATGGGCCCCAAAGGCTGGTGCGGCCTGAGCCGTGCAGGCACGTGGGCCCCGTTGCTGTCGCATGTGGGGGCACAGCGCAGCAGGGTCAGCACCACGTCCGTAGGGTGTTCTTCAGGCAGCCTGACAATGTCAATTTGCAGCCTGGCATCCAGAGCAACATGGGACAGCAGCCTCTGGTGGATGCCCCTTACAGTGGCTGGCACCTGGAGGATGCATGGGGAACACCTGGAGCACTGTCCAAGGCAGCAACTTGTCCAGATTCCTCCAAGAAGTTCTTCCCTTCCTATCACACTGTGCAGGCCTAAAAGGCTGAGGGGGCCCAGTGAGCATGGCTTGAGGGAACACACGGTCTTGGCAGGCCTCCAGGCCTGGCCTCGGGCTGCTTAGCTGCTGCTGAGAAGGAGCAGCACTGTCTTTGAAAAAATCCATAGTGGGAGCACAAATCGCAGTGGGAGCGGGCATGTTGCCAATGTTTGTGATGCCCTGGGTCCCTCTGCTGTCTGTGTTTCTGATGGCCATGCTCTCAGTCATTGCCATGTGAATAGCCTTCAGTGCATTGTTCCTACGTCTGCTGTCCATTCTGGGGTGGCGTGAGGCTTTTTCTGGAAGTTGGTGGGCTTGGAGTCAGGCTGGGCTGGGAGCTGAGATGCTGTGGTGCCGGACTCGCTATGCTGAATAGGCAGGAATTTTGTGAATATTTGCAGAAGAAAGGGCAGGGATGTTCCATGGCATGCTCCAAGCCTGGTGCTCAGCTGAGCAGGGCCACCACGCTCCCCTCCACAAGGAATGGCAGGAAAGTCAGATGCCTGTATGGGTCCTGCCCGCTGAGCTGCCGGAGCAACTGGAGTGCGATGTGAGAGCGCAAAGGGACCAAGTGACGGCGCTCAGTGCTGAGGTGTCGATGGGGCAGGGCCCAAGGGCAGACGCAGGATGAGCAGCGGGCCTGGTGTCCCCTGAGCCTGCCTCTAGGCCAGGGTTCAGCCCAGCGCCTGAGGCACAGAGAGGATGACCAGGTAGTAAGCAGAGCCCAATTGCAGAAATTCAGAGCCAGGGCAAAAACGTCCCTGTCGTCCCCATCAGAGGTGCAGGCGCTGTGCAGTGGCCAATCCTCCACGAAGCAGAGAAGTGTTGGCAGCACTTTCTGCACGGCTGGTCGCAATGATCCTATGGCTTTCCACATCGTTGCAGCAGCTCTGTGTCAGGGGCCTCTCAGTCCCAGTACCATGGCCTGTGCAGCTGTGGGGGCCCAGGTGACAGAGCCGTGGTGCCCTGAGGGGCAGGGAGGGAGCATTGGCAGCAGGCTTGGGAAACAGAGAGGCCCGAGGGTCCTGGAGCTCTCTGCCTGTGTGGCAGAGCCCATAGCACAGGCTGTGCAGGGCCATGGGCCCCAAAGGCTGGTGCGGCCTGAGCCGTGCAGGCACGTGGGCCCCGTTGCTGTCGCATGTGGGGGCACAGCGCAGCAGGGTCAGCACCACGTCCGTAGGGTGTTCTTCAGGCCGCCTGACAATGTCAATTTGCAGCCTGGCATCCAGAGCGACATGGGACAGCAGCCTCTGGTGGATGCCCCTTACAGTGGCTGGCACCTGGAGGATGCATGGGGAACACCTGGAGCACTGTCCAAGGCAGCAACTTGCCCAGCTTCCCCCAAGAAGTTCTTCCCTTCCTATCACACTGTGCAGGCCTAAAAGGCTGAGGGGGCCCAGTGAGCATGGCTTGAGGGAACACACGGTCTTGGCAGGCCTCCAGGCCCGGCCTCGGGCTGCTTAGCTGCTGCTGAGAAGGAGCAGCACTGTCTTTGAAAAAATCCATAGTGGGAGCACAAATCGCAGTGGGAGCGGGCATGTTGCCAATGTTTGTGATGCCCTGGGTCCCTCTGCTGTCTGTGTTTCTGATGGCCATGCTCTCAGTCATTGCCATGTGAATAGCCTTCACTGCATTGTTCCTGCGTCTGCTGTCCATTCTGGGGTGGCGTGAGGCTTTTTCTGGAAGTTGGTGGGCTTGGAGTCAGGCTGGGCTGGGAGCTGAGATGCTGTGGTGCCGGACTCGCTATGCTGAATAGGCAGGAATTTTGTGAATATTTGCAGAAGAAAGGGCAGGGAAGGCAGGGATGTTCCATGGCATGCTCCAAGCCTGGTGCTCAGCTGAGCAGGGCCACCACGCTCCCCTCCACAAGGAATGGCAGGAAAGGCAGATCCCTGTATGGGTCCTGCCCGCTGAGCTGCCGAAGCAACTGGAGTGCGATGTGAGAGCGCAAAGGGGCCAAGTGACGGCGCTCAGTGCTGAGGTGTCAATGGGGCAGGGCCCAAGGGCAGACGCAGGAGGAGCAGCGGGCCTGGTGCCCCCTGAGCCTGTCCCTAGGCCAGGGTTCAGCCCAGCGCCTGAGGCACAGAGAGGATGACCAGGTAGTAAGCAGAGCCCAATTGCAGAAACTCAGAGCCAGGGCAAAAACGTCCCTGTCGTCCCCATCACAGGTGCAGGCGCTGTGCAGTGGCCAATCCTCCACGACGCAGAGCAGTGTTGGCAGCACTTTCTGCACGGCTGGTCGCAATGATCCTATGGCTTTCCACATCGTTGCAGCAGCTCTGTGTCAGGGGCCTCTCAGTCCCAGTACCATGCCCTGTGCAGCTGTGGGGGCCCAGGTGACAGAGCCGTGGTGCCCTGAGGGGCAGGGAGGGAGCATTGGCAGCAGGCTTGGGAAACAGAGAGGCCCGAGGGTCCTGGAGCTCTCTGCCTGTGTGGCAGAGCCCATAGCACAGGCTGTGCAGGGCCATGGGCCCCAAAGGCTGGTGCGGCCTGAGCCGTGCAGGCACGTGGGCCCCGTTGCTGTCGCATGTTGGGGCACAGCGCAGCAGGGTCAGCACCACGTCCGTAGGGTGTTCTTCAGGCAGCCTGACAATGTCAATTTGCAGCCTGGCATCCAGAGCGACATGGGACAGCAGCCTCTGGTGGATGCCCCTTACAGTGGCTGGCACCTGGAGGATGCATGGGGAACACCTGGAGCACTGTCCAAGGCAACAACTTGCCCAGCTTCCCCCAAGAAGTTCTTCCCTTCCTGTCACACTGTGCAGGCCTAAAAGGCTGAGGGGGCCCAGTGAGCATGGCTTGAGGGAACACACGGTCTTGGCAGGCCTCCAGGCCTGGCCTCGGGCTGCTTAGCTGCTGCTGAGAAGGAGCAGCACTGTCTTTGAAAAAATCCATAGTGGGAGCACAAATCGCAGTGGGAGCGGGCATGTTGCCAATGTTTGTGATGCCCTGGGTCCCTCTGCTGTCTGTGTTTCTGATGGCCATGCTCTCAGTCATTGCCATGTGAATAGCCTTCACTGCATTGTTCCTGCGTCTGCTGTCCATTCTGGGGTGGCGTGAGGCTTTCTCTGGAAGTTGGTGGGCTTGGAGTCAGGCTGGGCTGGGAGCAGAGATGCTGTGGTGCCGGACTCGCTATGCTGAATAGGCAGGAATTTTGTGAATATTTGCAGAAGAAAGGGCAGAGAAGGCAGGGATGTTCCATGGCATGCTCCAAGCCTGGTGCTCAGCTGAGCAGGGCCACCATGCTCCCCTCCACAAGGAATGGCAGGAAAGGCAGATCCCTGTATGGGTCCTGCCCGCTGAGCTGCCGGAGCAACTGGAGTGCGATGTGAGAGCGCAAAGGGACCAAGTGACGGCGCTCAGTGCTGAGGTGTCAATGGGGCAGGGCCCAAGGGCAGACGCAGGAGGAGCAGCAGGCCTGGTGTCCCCTGAGCCTGCCTCTAGGCCAGGGTTCAGCCCAGCGCCTGAGGCACAGAGAGGATGACCAGGTAGTAAGCAGAGCCCAATTGCAGAAACTCAGAGCCAGGGCAAAAACGTCCCTGTCGTCCCCATCAGAGGTGCAGGCGCTGTGCAGTGGCCAATCCTCCACGACGCAGAGCAGTGTTGGCAGCACTTTCTGCACGGCTGGTCGCAATGATCCTATGGCTTTCCACATCGTTGCAGCAGCTCTGTGTCAGGGGCCTCTCAGTCCCAGTACCATGGCCTGTGCAGCTGTGGGGGCCCAGGTGACAGAGCCGTGGTGCCCTGAGGGGCAGGGAGGGAGCATTGGCAGCAGGCTTGGGAAACAGAGAGGCCCGAGGGTCCTGGAGCTCTCTGCCTGTGTGGCAGAGCCCATAGCACAGGCTGTGCAGGGCCATGGGCCCCAAAGGCTGGTGCGGCCTGAGCCGTGCAGGCACGTGGGCCCCGTTCCTGTCGCATGTTGGGGCACAGCGCAGCAGGGTCAGCACCACGTCCGTAGGGTGTTCTTCAGGCAGCCTGACAATGTCAATTTGCAGCCTGGCATCCAGAGCGACATGGGACAGCAGCCTCTGGTGGATGCCCCTTACAGTGGCTGGCACCTGGAGGATGCATGGGGAACACCTGGAGCACTGTCCAAGGCAGCAACTTGCCCAGCTTCCCCCAAGAAGTTCTTCCCTTCCTGTCACACTGTGCAGGCCTAAAAGGCTGAGGGGGCCCAGTGAGCATGGCTTGAGGGAACACACGGTCTTGGCAGGCCTCCAGGCCTGGCCTCGGGCTGCTTAGCTGCTGCTGAGAAGGAGCAGCACTGTCTTTGAAAAAATCCATAGTGGGAGCACAAATCGCAGTGGGAGCGGGCATGTTGCCAATGTTTGTGATGCCCTGGGTCCCTCTGCTGTCTGTGTTTCTGATGGCCATGCTCTCAGTCATTGCCATGTGAATAGCCTTCACTGCATTGTTCCTGCGTCTGCTGTCCATTCTGGGGTGGCGTGAGGCTTTCTCTGGAAGTTGGTGGGCTTGGAGTCAGGCTGGGCTGGGAGCAGAGATGCTGTGGTGCCGGACTCGCTATGCTGAATAGGCAGGAATTTTGTGAATATTTTCAGAAGAAAGGGCAGGGAAGGCAGGGATGTTCCATGGCATGCTCCAAGCCTGGTGCTCAGCTGGGCAGGGCCACCACGCTCCCCTCCACAAGGAATGGCAGGAAAGGCAGATCCCTGTATGGGTCCTGCCCGCTGAGCTGCCGGAGCAACTGGAGTGCGATGTGAGAGCGCAAAGGGACCAAGTGAGGGCGCTCAGTGCTGAGGTGTCGATGGGGCAGGGCCCAAGGGCAGACGCAGGAGGAGCAGCGGGCCTGGTGCCCCCTGAGCCTGTCCCTAGGCCAGGGTTCAGCCCAGCGCCTGAGGCACAGAGAGGATGACCAGGTAGTAAGCAGAGCCCAATTGCAGAAACTCAGAGCCAGGGCAAAAACGTCCCTGTCGTCCCCATCACAGGTGCAGGCGCTGTGCAGTGGCCAATCCTCCACGACGCAGAGCAGTGTTGGCAGCACTTTCTGCACGGCTGGTCGCAATGATCCTATGGCTTTCCACATCGTTGCAGCAGCTCTGTGTCAGGGGCCTCTCAGTCCCAGTACCATGGCCTGTGCAGCTGTGGGGGCCCAGGTGACAGAGCCGTGGTGCCCTGAGGGGCAGGGAGGGAGCATTGGCAGCAGGCTTGGGAAACAGAGAGGCCCGAGGGTCCTGGAGCTCTCTGCCTGTGTGGCAGAGCCCATAGCACAGGCTGTGCAGGGCCATGGGTCCCAAAGGCTGGTGCGGCCTGAGCCGTGCAGGCACGTGGGCCCCGTTCCTGTCGCATGTTGGGGCAGAGCGCAGCACAGTCAGCACCACGTCCGTAGGGTGTTCTTCAGGCAGCCTGACAATGTCAATTTGCAGCCTGGCATCCAGAGCGACATGGGTCAGCAGCCTCTGGTGGATGCCCCTTACAGTGGCTGGCACCTGGAGGATGCATGGGGAACACCTGGAGCACTGTCCAAGGCAGCAACTTGTCCAGCTTCCTCCAAGAAGTTCTTCCCTTCCTATCACACTGTGCAGGCTTAAAAGGCTGAGGGGGCCCAGTGAGCATGGCTTGAGGGAACACACGGTCTTGGCAGGCCTCCAGGCCTGGCCTCGGGCTGCTTAGCTGCTGCTGAGAAGGAGCAGCACTGTCTTTGAAAAAATCCATAGTGGGAGCACAAATCGCAGTGGGAGCGGGCATGTTGCCAATGTTTGTGATGCCCTGGGTCCCTCTGCTGTCTGTGTTTCTGATGGCCATGCTCTCAATCATTGCCATGTGAATAGCCTTCACTGCATTGTTCCTGCGTCTGCTGTCCATTCTGGGGTGGCGTGAGGCTTTTTCTGGAAGTTGGTGGGCTTGGAGTCAGGCTGGGCTGGGAGCTGAGATGCTGTGGTGCCGGACTCGCTATGCTGAATAGGCAGGAATTTTGTGAATATTTGCAGAAGAAAGGGCAGGGAAGGCAGGGATGTTCCATGGCATGCTCCAAGCCTGGTGCTCAGCTGAGCAGGGCCACCACGCTCCCCTCCACAAGGAATGGCAGGAAAGTCAGATGCCTGTATGGGTCCTGCCCGCTGAGCTGCCGGAGCAACTGGAGTGCGATGTGAGAGCGCAAAGGGACCAAGTGACGGCGCTCAGTGCTGAGGTGTCGATGGGGCAGGGCCCAAGGGCAGACGCAGGATGAGCAGCGGGCCTGGTGTCCCCTGAGCCTGCCTCTAGGCCAGGGTTCAGCCCAGCGCCTGAGGCACAGAGAGGATGACCAGGTAGTAAGCAGAGCCCAATTGCAGAAACTCAGAGCCAGGGCAAAAACGTCCCTGTCGTCCCCATCAGAGGTGCAGGCGCTGTGCAGTGGCCAATCCTCCACGAAGCAGAGAAGTGTTGGCAGCACTTTCTGCACGGCTGGTCGCAATGATCCTATGGCTTTCCACATCGTTGCAGCAGCTCTGTGTCAGGGGCCTCTCAGTCCCAGTACCATGCCCTGTGCAGCTGTGGGGGCCCAGGTGACAGAGCCGTGGTGCCCTGAGGGGCAGGGAGGGAGCATTGGCAGCAGGCTTGGGAAACAGAGAGGCCCGAGGGTCCTGGAGCTCTCTGCCTGTGTGGCAGAGCCCATAGCACAGGCTGTGCAGGGCCATGGGCCCCAAAGGCTGGTGCGGCCTGAGCCGTGCAGGCACGTGGGCCCCGTTGCTGTCGCATGTGGGGGCACAGCGCAGCAGGGTCAGCACCACGTCCGTAGGGTGTTCTTCAGGCAGCCTGACAATGTCAATTTGCAGCCTGGCATCCAGAGCGACATGGGACAGCAGCCTCTGGTGGATGCCCCTTACAGTGGCTGGCACCTGGAGGATGCATGGGGAACACCTGGAGCACTGTCCAAGGCAGCAACTTGCCCAGCTTCCCCCAAGAAGTTCTTCCCTTCCTATCACACTGTGCAGGCCTAAAAGGCTGAGGGGGCCCAGTGAGCATGGCTTGAGGGAACACACGGTCTTGGCAGGCCTCCAGGCCCGGCCTCGGGCTGCTTAGCTGCTGCTGAGAAGGAGCAGCACTGTCTTTGAAAAAATCCATAGTGGGAGCACAAATCGCAGTGGGAGCGGGCATGTTGCCAATGTTTGTGATGCCCTGGGTCCCTCTGCTGTCTGTGTTTCTGATGGCCATGCTCTCAGTCATTGCCATGTGAATAGCCTTCACTGCATTGTTCCTGCGTCTGCTGTCCATTCTGGGGTGGCGTGAGGCTTTTTCTGGAAGTTGGTGGGCTTGGAGTCAGGCTGGGCTGGGAGCTGAGATGCTGTGGTGCCGGACTCGCTATGCTGAATAGGCAGGAATTTTGTGAATATTTGCAGAAGAAAGGGCAGGGAAGGCAGGGATGTTCCATGGCATGCTCCAAGCCTGGTGCTCAGCTGAGCAGGGCCACCACGCTCCCCTCCACAAGGAATGGCAGGAAAGGCAGATCCCTGTATGGGTCCTGCCCGCTGAGCTGCCGGAGCAACTGGAGTGCGATGTGAGAGCGCAAAGGGACCAAGTGACGGCGCTCAGTGCTGAGGTGTCAATGGGGCAGGGCCCAAGGGCAGACGCAGGAGGAGCAGCGGGCCTGGTGCCCCCTGAGCCTGCCTCTAGGCCAGGGTTCAGCCCAGCGCCTGAGGCACAGAGAGGATGACCAGGTAGTAAGCAGAGCCCAATTGCAGAAATTCAGAGCCAGGGCAAAAACGTCCCTGTCGTCCCCATCACAGGTGCAGGCGCTGTGCAGTGGCCAATCCTCCACGACGCAGAGCAGTGTTGGCAGCACTTTCTGCACGGCTGGTCGCAATGATCCTATGGCTTTCCACATCATTGCAGTAGCTCTGTGTCAGGGGCCTCTCAGTCCCAGTACCATGGCCTGTGCAGCTGTGGGGGCCCAGGTGACAGAGCCGTGGTGCCCTGAGGGGCAGGGAGGGAGCATTGGCAGCAGGCTTGGGAAACAGAGAGGCCCGAGGGTCCTGGAGCTCTCTGCCTGTGTGGCAGAGCCCATAGCACAGGCTGTGCAGGGCCATGGGCCCCAAAGGCTGGTGCGGCCTGAGCCGTGCAGGCACGTGGGCCCCGTTGCTGTCGCATGTTGGGGCACAGCGCAGCAGGGTCAGCACCACGTCCGTAGGGTGTTCTTCAGGCAGCCTGACAATGTCAATTTGCAGCCTGGCATCCAGATCGACATGGGACAGCAGCCTCTGGTGGATGCCCCTTACAGTGGCTGGCACCAGGAGGATGCATGGGGAACACCTGGAGCACTGTCCAAGGCAGCAATTTGCCCAGCTTCCTCCAAGAAGTTCTTCCCTTCCTATCACACTGTGCAGGCCTAAAAGGCTGGGGGGGCCCAGTGAGCATGGCTTGAGGGAACACACGGTCTTGGCAGGCCTCCAGGCCCGGCCTCGGGCTGCTTAGCTGCTGCTGAGAAGGAGCAGCACTGTCTTTGAAAAAATCCATAGTGGGAGCACAAATCGCAGTGGGAGCAGGCATGTTGCCAATGTTTGTGATGCCCTGGGTCCCTCTGCTGTCTGTGTTTCTGATGGCCATGCTCTCAGTCATTGCCATGTGAATAGCCTTCACTGCATTGTTCCTGCGTCTGCTGTCCATTCTGGGGTGGCGTGAGGCTTTTTCTGGAAGTTGGTGGGCTTGGAGTCAGGCTGGGCTGGGAGCTGAGATGCTGTGGTGCCGGACTCGCTATGCTGAATAGGCAGGAATTTTGTGAATATTTGCAGAAGAAAGGGCAGGGAAGGCAGGGATGTTCCATGGCATGCTCCAAGCCTGGTGCTCAGCTGAGCAGGGCCACCACGCTCCCCTCCACAAGGAATGGCAGGAAAGGCAGATCCCTGTATGGGTCCTGCCCGCTGAGCTGCCGGAGCAACTGGAGTGCGATGTGAGAGCGCAAAGGGGCCAAGTGACGGCGCTCAGTGCTGAGGTGTCAATGGGGCAGGGCCCAAGGGCAGACGCAGGAGGAGCAGCGGGCCTGGTGCCCCCTGAGCCTGTCCCTAGGCCAGGGTTCAGCCCAGCGCCTGAGGCACAGAGAGGATGACCAGGTAGTAAGCAGAGCCCAATTGCAGAAACTCAGAGCCAGGGCAAAAACGTCCCTGTCGTCCCCATCACAGGTGCAGGCGCTGTGCAGTGGCCAATCCTGCACGACGCAGAGCAGTGTTGGCAGCACTTTCTGCACGGCTGGTCGCAATGATCCTATGGCTTTCCACATCGTTGCAGCAGCTCTGTGTCAGGGGCCTCTCAGTCCCAGTACCATGGCCTGTGCAGCTGTGGGGGCCCAGGTGACAGAGCCGTGGTGCCCTGAGGGGCAGGGAGGGAGCATTGGCAGCAGGCTTGGGAAACAGAGAGGCCCGAGGGTCCTGGAGCTCTCTGCCTGTGTGGCAGAGCCCATAGCACAGGCTGTGCAGGGCCATGGGCCCCAAAGGCTGGTGCGGCCTGAGCCGTGCAGGCACGTGGGCCCCGTTGCTGTCGCATGTGGGGGCACAGCGCAGCAGGGTCAGCACCACGTCCGTAGAGTGTTCTTCAGGCAGCCTGACAATGTCAATTTGCAGCCTGGCATCCAGATCGACATGGGACAGCAGCCTCTGGTGGATGCCCCTTACAGTGGCTGGCACCTGGAGGATGCATGGGGAACACCTGGAGCACTGTCCAAGGCAGCAACTTGTCCAGATTCCTCCAAGAAGTTCTTCCCTTCCTATCACACTGTGCAGGCCTAAAAGGCTGAGGGGGCCCAGTGAGCATGGCTTGAGGGAACACACGGTCTTGGCAGGCCTCCAGGCCCAACCTCGGGCTGCTTAGCTGCTGCTGAGAAGGAGCAGCACTGTCTTTGAAAAAATCCATAGTGGGAGCACAAATCGCAGTGGGAGCGGGCATGTTGCCAATGTTTGTGATGCCCTGGGTCCCTCTGCTGTCTGTGTTTCTGATGGCCATGCTCTCAGTCATTGCCATGTGAATAGCCTTCAGTGCATTGTTCCTACGTCTGCTGTCCATTCTGGGGTGGCGTGAGGCTTTTTCTGGAAGTTGGTGGGCTTGGAGTCAGGCTGGGCTGGGAGCTGAGATGCT
This sequence comes from Setophaga petechia, assembly GCA_024362935.1. Taxonomy (NCBI): domain Eukaryota; kingdom Metazoa; phylum Chordata; class Aves; order Passeriformes; family Parulidae; genus Setophaga; species Setophaga petechia. Next base: position 38,736,349 of record JANCRA010000005.1, on the reverse strand, counting down.
GTGGTGCCGGACTCGCTATGCTGAATAGGCAGGAATTTTGTGAATATTTGCAGAAGAAAGGGCAGGGATGTTCCATGGCATGCTCCAAGCCTGGTGCTCAGCTGAGCAGGGCCACCACGCTCCCCTCCACAAGGAATGGCAGGAAAGTCAGATGCCTGTATGGGTCCTGCCCGCTGAGCTGCCGGAGCAACTGGAGTGCGATGTGAGAGCGCAAAGGGACCAAGTGACGGCGCTCAGTGCTGAGGTGTCGATGGGGCAGGGCCCAAGGGCAGACGCAGGATGAGCAGCGGGCCTGGTGTCCCCTGAGCCTGCCTCTAGGCCAGGGTTCAGCCCAGCGCCTGAGGCACAGAGAGGATGACCAGGTAGTAAGCAGAGCCCAATTGCAGAAATTCAGAGCCAGGGCAAAAACGTCCCTGTCGTCCCCATCAGAGGTGCAGGCGCTGTGCAGTGGCCAATCCTCCACGAAGCAGAGAAGTGTTGGCAGCACTTTCTGCACGGCTGGTCGCAATGATCCTATGGCTTTCCACATCGTTGCAGCAGCTCTGTGTCAGGGGCCTCTCAGTCCCAGTACCATGGCCTGTGCAGCTGTGGGGGCCCAGGTGACAGAGCCGTGGTGCCCTGAGGGGCAGGGAGGGAGCATTGGCAGCAGGCTTGGGAAACAGAGAGGCCCGAGGGTCCTGGAGCTCTCTGCCTGTGTGGCAGAGCCCATAGCACAGGCTGTGCAGGGCCATGGGCCCCAAAGGCTGGTGCGGCCTGAGCCGTGCAGGCACGTGGGCCCCGTTGCTGTCGCATGTGGGGGCACAGCGCAGCAGGGTCAGCACCACGTCCGTAGGGTGTTCTTCAGGCCGCCTGACAATGTCAATTTGCAGCCTGGCATCCAGAGCGACATGGGACAGCAGCCTCTGGTGGATGCCCCTTACAGTGGCTGGCACCTGGAGGATGCATGGGGAACACCTGGAGCACTGTCCAAGGCAGCAACTTGCCCAGCTTCCCCCAAGAAGTTCTTCCCTTCCTATCACACTGTGCAGGCCTAAAAGGCTGAGGGGGCCCAGTGAGCATGGCTTGAGGGAACACACGGTCTTGGCAGGCCTCCAGGCCCGGCCTCGGGCTGCTTAGCTGCTGCTGAGAAGGAGCAGCACTGTCTTTGAAAAAATCCATAGTGGGAGCACAAATCGCAGTGGGAGCGGGCATGTTGCCAATGTTTGTGATGCCCTGGGTCCCTCTGCTGTCTGTGTTTCTGATGGCCATGCTCTCAGTCATTGCCATGTGAATAGCCTTCACTGCATTGTTCCTGCGTCTGCTGTCCATTCTGGGGTGGCGTGAGGCTTTTTCTGGAAGTTGGTGGGCTTGGAGTCAGGCTGGGCTGGGAGCTGAGATGCTGTGGTGCCGGACTCGCTATGCTGAATAGGCAGGAATTTTGTGAATATTTGCAGAAGAAAGGGCAGGGAAGGCAGGGATGTTCCATGGCATGCTCCAAGCCTGGTGCTCAGCTGAGCAGGGCCACCACGCTCCCCTCCACAAGGAATGGCAGGAAAGGCAGATCCCTGTATGGGTCCTGCCCGCTGAGCTGCCGAAGCAACTGGAGTGCGATGTGAGAGCGCAAAGGGGCCAAGTGACGGCGCTCAGTGCTGAGGTGTCAATGGGGCAGGGCCCAAGGGCAGACGCAGGAGGAGCAGCGGGCCTGGTGCCCCCTGAGCCTGTCCCTAGGCCAGGGTTCAGCCCAGCGCCTGAGGCACAGAGAGGATGACCAGGTAGTAAGCAGAGCCCAATTGCAGAAACTCAGAGCCAGGGCAAAAACGTCCCTGTCGTCCCCATCACAGGTGCAGGCGCTGTGCAGTGGCCAATCCTCCACGACGCAGAGCAGTGTTGGCAGCACTTTCTGCACGGCTGGTCGCAATGATCCTATGGCTTTCCACATCGTTGCAGCAGCTCTGTGTCAGGGGCCTCTCAGTCCCAGTACCATGGCCTGTGCAGCTGTGGGGGCCCAGGTGACAGAGCCGTGGTGCCCTGAGGGGCAGGGAGGGAGCATTGGCAGCAGGCTTGGGAAACAGAGAGGCCCGAGGGTCCTGGAGCTCTCTGCCTGTGTGGCAGAGCCGATAGCACAGGCTGTGCAGGGCCATGGGCCCCAAAGGCTGGTGCGGCCTGAGCCGTGCAGGCACGTGGGCCCCGTTGCTGTCGCATGTTGGGGCACAGCGCAGCAGGGTCAGCACCACGTCCGTAGGGTGTTCTTCAGGCAGCCTGACAATGTCAATTTGCAGCCTGGCATCCAGAGCGACATGGGACAGCAGCCTCTGGTGGATGCCCCTTACAGTGGCTGGCACCTGGAGGATGCATGGGGAACACCTGGAGCACTGTCCAAGGCAACAACTTGCCCAGCTTCCCCCAAGAAGTTCTTCCCTTCCTGTCACACTGTGCAGGCCTAAAAGGCTGAGGGGGCCCAGTGAGCATGGCTTGAGGGAACACACGGTCTTGGCAGGCCTCCAGGCCTGGCCTCGGGCTGCTTAGCTGCTGCTGAGAAGGAGCAGCACTGTCTTTGAAAAAATCCATAGTGGGAGCACAAATCGCAGTGGGAGCAGGCATGTTGCCAATGTTTGTGATGCCCTGGGTCCCTCTGCTGTCTGTGTTTCTGATGGCCATGCTCTCAGTCATTGCCATGTGAATAGCCTTCACTGCATTGTTCCTGCGTCTGCTGTCCATTCTGGGGTGGCGTGAGGCTTTCTCTGGAAGTTGGTGGGCTTGGAGTCAGGCTGGGCTGGGAGCAGAGATGCTGTGGTGCCGGACTCGCTATGCTGAATAGGCAGGAATTTTGTGAATATTTGCAGAAGAAAGGGCAGAGAAGGCAGGGATGTTCCATGGCATGCTCCAAGCCTGGTGCTCAGCTGAGCAGGGCCACCATGCTCCCCTCCACAAGGAATGGCAGGAAAGGCAGATCCCTGTATGGGTCCTGCCCGCTGAGCTGCCGGAGCAACTGGAGTGCGATGTGAGAGCGCAAAGGGACCAAGTGACGGCGCTCAGTGCTGAGGTGTCAATGGGGCAGGGCCCAAGGGCAGACGCAGGAGGAGCAGCAGGCCTGGTGTCCCCTGAGCCTGCCTCTAGGCCAGGGTTCAGCCCAGCGCCTGAGGCACAGAGAGGATGACCAGGTAGTAAGCAGAGCCCAATTGCAGAAACTCAGAGCCAGGGCAAAAACGTCCCTGTCGTCCCCATCAGAGGTGCAGGCGCTGTGCAGTGGCCAATCCTCCACGACGCAGAGCAGTGTTGGCAGCACTTTCTGCACGGCTGGTCGCAATGATCCTATGGCTTTCCACATCGTTGCAGCAGCTCTGTGTCAGGGGCCTCTCAGTCCCAGTACCATGGCCTGTGCAGCTGTGGGGGCCCAGGTGACAGAGCCGTGGTGCCCTGAGGGGCAGGGAGGGAGCATTGGCAGCAGGCTTGGGAAACAGAGAGGCCCGAGGGTCCTGGAGCTCTCTGCCTGTGTGGCAGAGCCCATAGCACAGGCTGTGCAGGGCCATGGGCCCCAAAGGCTGGTGCGGCCTGAGCCGTGCAGGCACGTGGGCCCCGTTCCTGTCGCATGTTGGGGCACAGCGCAGCAGGGTCAGCACCACGTCCGTAGGGTGTTCTTCAGGCAGCCTGACAATGTCAATTTGCAGCCTGGCATCCAGAGCGACATGGGACAGCAGCCTCTGGTGGATGCCCCTTACAGTGGCTGGCACCTGGAGGATGCATGGGGAACACCTGGAGCACTGTCCAAGGCAGCAACTTGCCCAGCTTCCCCCAAGAAGTTCTTCCCTTCCTGTCACACTGTGCAGGCCTAAAAGGCTGAGGGGGCCCAGTGAGCATGGCTTGAGGGAACACACGGTCTTGGCAGGCCTCCAGGCCTGGCCTCGGGCTGCTTAGCTGCTGCTGAGAAGGAGCAGCACTGTCTTTGAAAAAATCCATAGTGGGAGCACAAATCGCAGTGGGAGCGGGCATGTTGCCAATGTTTGTGATGCCCTGGGTCCCTCTGCTGTCTGTGTTTCTGATGGCCATGCTCTCAGTCATTGCCATGTGAATAGCCTTCACTGCATTGTTCCTGCGTCTGCTGTCCATTCTGGGGTGGCGTGAGGCTTTCTCTGGAAGTTGGTGGGCTTGGAGTCAGGCTGGGCTGGGAGCAGAGATGCTGTGGTGCCGGACTCGCTATGCTGAATAGGCAGGAATTTTGTGAATATTTTCAGAAGAAAGGGCAGGGAAGGCAGGGATGTTCCATGGCATGCTCCAAGCCTGGTGCTCAGCTGGGCAGGGCCACCACGCTCCCCTCCACAAGGAATGGCAGGAAAGGCAGATCCCTGTATGGGTCCTGCCCGCTGAGCTGCCGGAGCAACTGGAGTGCGATGTGAGAGCGCAAAGGGACCAAGTGAGGGCGCTCAGTGCTGAGGTGTCGATGGGGCAGGGCCCAAGGGCAGACGCAGGAGGAGCAGCGGGCCTGGTGCCCCCTGAGCCTGTCCCTAGGCCAGGGTTCAGCCCAGCGCCTGAGGCACAGAGAGGATGACCAGGTAGTAAGCAGAGCCCAATTGCAGAAACTCATAGCCAGGGCAAAAACGTCCCTGTCGTCCCCATCAGAGGTGCAGGCGCTGTGCAGTGGCCAATCCTCCACGACGCAGAGCAGTGTTGGCAGCACTTTCTGCACGGCTGGTCGCAATGATCCTATGGCTTTCCACATCGTTGCAGCAGCTCTGTGTCAGGGGCCTCTCAGTCCCAGTACCATGGCCTGTGCAGCTGTGGGGGCCCAGGTGACAGAGCCGTGGTGCCCTGAGGGGCAGGGAGGGAGCATTGGCAGCAGGCTTGGGAAACAGAGAGGCCCGAGGGTCCTGGAGCTCTCTGCCTGTGTGGCAGAGCCCATAGCACAGGCTGTGCAGGGCCATGGGTCCCAAAGGCTGGTGCGGCCTGAGCCGTGCAGGCACGTGGGCCCCGTTCCTGTCGCATGTTGGGGCAGAGCGCAGCACAGTCAGCACCACGTCCGTAGGGTGTTCTTCAGGCAGCCTGACAATGTCAATTTGCAGCCTGGCATCCAGAGCGACATGGGTCAGCAGCCTCTGGTGGATGCCCCTTACAGTGGCTGGCACCTGGAGGATGCATGGGGAACACCTGGAGCACTGTCCAAGGCAGCAACTTGTCCAGCTTCCTCCAAGAAGTTCTTCCCTTCCTATCACACTGTGCAGGCTTAAAAGGCTGAGGGGGCCCAGTGAGCATGGCTTGAGGGAACACACGGTCTTGGCAGGCCTCCAGGCCTGGCCTCGGGCTGCTTAGCTGCTGCTGAGAAGGAGCAGCACTGTCTTTGAAAAAATCCATAGTGGGAGCACAAATCGCAGTGGGAGCGGGCATGTTGCCAATGTTTGTGATGCCCTGGGTCCCTCTGCTGTCTGTGTTTCTGATGGCCATGCTCTCAGTCATTGCCATGTGAATAGCCTTCACTGCATTGTTCCTGCGTCTGCTGTCCATTCTGGGGTGGCGTGAGGCTTTTTCTGGAAGTTGGTGGGCTTGGAGTCAGGCTGGGCTGGGAGCTGAGATGCTGTGGTGCCGGACTCGCTATGCTGAATAGGCAGGAATTTTGTGAATATTTGCAGAAGAAAGGGCAGGGAAGGCAGGGATGTTCCATGGCATGCTCCAAGCCTGGTGCTCAGCTGAGCAGGGCCACCACGCTCCCCTCCACAAGGAATGGCAGGAAAGTCAGATGCCTGTATGGGTCCTGCCCGCTGAGCTGCCGGAGCAACTGGAGTGCGATGTGAGAGCGCAAAGGGACCAAGTGACGGCGCTCAGTGCTGAGGTGTCGATGGGGCAGGGCCCAAGGGCAGACGCAGGATGAGCAGCGGGCCTGGTGTCCCCTGAGCCTGCCTCTAGGCCAGGGTTCAGCCCAGCGCCTGAGGCACAGAGAGGATGACCAGGTAGTAAGCAGAGCCCAATTGCAGAAACTCAGAGCCAGGGCAAAAACGTCCCTGTCGTCCCCATCAGAGGTGCAGGCGCTGTGCAGTGGCCAATCCTCCACGAAGCAGAGAAGTGTTGGCAGCACTTTCTGCACGGCTGGTCGCAATGATCCTATGGCTTTCCACATCGTTGCAGCAGCTCTGTGTCAGGGGCCTCTCAGTCCCAGTACCATGGCCTGTGCAGCTGTGGGGGCCCAGGTGACAGAGCCGTGGTGCCCTGAGGGGCAGGGAGGGAGCATTGGCAGCAGGCTTGGGAAACAGAGAGGCCCGAGGGTCCTGGAGCTCTCTGCCTGTGTGGCAGAGCCCATAGCACAGGCTGTGCAGGGCCATGGGCCCCAAAGGCTGGTGCGGCCTGAGCCGTGCAGGCACGTGGGCCCCGTTGCTGTCGCATGTGGGGGCACAGCGCAGCAGGGTCAGCACCACGTCCGTAGGGTGTTCTTCAGGCAGCCTGACAATGTCAATTTGCAGCCTGGCATCCAGAGCGACATGGGACAGCAGCCTCTGGTGGATGCCCCTTACAGTGGCTGGCACCTGGAGGATGCATGGGGAACACCTGGAGCACTGTCCAAGGCAGCAACTTGCCCAGCTTCCCCCAAGAAGTTCTTCCCTTCCTATCACACTGTGCAGGCCTAAAAGGCTGAGGGGGCCCAGTGAGCATGGCTTGAGGGAACACACGGTCTTGGCAGGCCTCCAGGCCCGGCCTCGGGCTGCTTAGCTGCTGCTGAGAAGGAGCAGCACTGTCTTTGAAAAAATCCATAGTGGGAGCACAAATCGCAGTGGGAGCGGGCATGTTGCCAATGTTTGTGATGCCCTGGGTCCCTCTGCTGTCTGTGTTTCTGATGGCCATGCTCTCAGTCATTGCCATGTGAATAGCCTTCACTGCATTGTTCCTGCGTCTGCTGTCCATTCTGGGGTGGCGTGAGGCTTTTTCTGGAAGTTGGTGGGCTTGGAGTCAGGCTGGGCTGGGAGCTGAGATGCTGTGGTGCCGGACTCGCTATGCTGAATAGGCAGGAATTTTGTGAATATTTGCAGAAGAAAGGGCAGGGAAGGCAGGGATGTTCCATGGCATGCTCCAAGCCTGGTGCTCAGCTGAGCAGGGCCACCACGCTCCCCTCCACAAGGAATGGCAGGAAAGGCAGATCCCTGTATGGGTCCTGCCCGCTGAGCTGCCGGAGCAACTGGAGTGCGATGTGAGAGCGCAAAGGGACCAAGTGACGGCGCTCAGTGCTGAGGTGTCGATGGGGCAGGGCCCAAGGGCAGACGCAGGAGGAGCAGCGAGCCTGGTGCCCCCTGAGCCTGTCCCTAGGCCAGGGTTCAGCCCAGCGCCTGAGGCACAGAGAGGATGACCAGGTAGTAAGCAGAGCCCAATTGCAGAAACTCAGAGCCAGGGCAAAAACGTCCCTGTCGTCCCCATCAGAGGTGCAGGCGCTGTGCAGTGGCCAATCCTCCACGACGCAGAGCAGTGTTGGCAGCACTTTCTGCACGGCTGGTCGCAATGATCCTATGGCTTTCCACATCGTTGCAGCAGCTCTGTGTCAGGGGCCTCTCAGTCCCAGTACCATGGCCTGTGCAGCTGTGGGGGCCCAGGTGACAGAGCCGTGGTGCCCTGAGGGGCAGGGAGGGAGCATTGGCAGCAGGCTTGGGAAACAGAGAGGCCCGAGGGTCCTGGAGCTCTCTGCCTGTGTGGCAGAGCCCATAGCACAGGCTGTGCAGGGCCATGGGCCCCAAAGGCTGGTGCGGCCTGAGCCGTGCAGGCACGTGGGCCCCGTTGCTGTCGCATGTGGGGGCACAGCGCAGCAGGGTCAGCACCACGTCCGTAGGGTGTTCTTCAGGCAGCCTGACAATGTCAATTTGCAGCCTGGCATTCAGAGCGACATGGGTCAGCAGCCTCTGGTGGATGCCCCTTACAGTGGCTGGCACCAGGAGGATGCATGGGGAACACCTGGAGCACTGTCCAAGGCAGCAACTTGTCCAGATTCCTCCAAGAAGTTCTTCCCTTCCTATCACACTGTGCAGGCCTAAAAGGCTGAGGGGGCCCAGTGAGCATGGCTTGAGGGAACACACGGTCTTGGCAGGCCTCCAGGCCCAACCTCGGGCTGCTTAGCTGCTGCTGAGAAGGAGCAGCACTGTCTTTGAAAAAATCCATAGTGGGAGCACAAATCGCAGTGGGAGCGGGCATGTTGCCAATGTTTGTGATGCCCTGGGTCCCTCTGCTGTCTGTGTTTCTGATGGCCATGCTCTCAGTCATTGCCATGTGAATAGCCTTCAGTGCATTGTTCCTACGTCTGCTGTCCATTCTGGGGTGGCGTGAGGCTTTTTCTGGAAGTTGGTGGGCTTGGAGTCAGGCTGGGCTGGGAGCTGAGATGCTGTGGTGCCGGACTCGCTATGCTGAATAGGCAGGAATTTTGTGAATATTTGCAGAAGAAAGGGCAGGGATGTTCCATGGCATGCTCCAAGCCTGGTGCTCAGCTGAGCAGGGCCACCACGCTCCCCTCCACAAGGAATGGCAGGAAAGTCAGATGCCTGTATGGGTCCTGCCCGCTGAGCTGCCGGAGCAACTGGAGTGCGATGTGAGAGCGCAAAGGGACCAAGTGACGGCGCTCAGTGCTGAGGTGTCGATGGGGCAGGGCCCAAGGGCAGACGCAGGAGGAGCAGCGGGCCTGGTGTCCCCTGAGCCTGCCTCTAGGCCAGGGTTCAGCCCAGCGCCTGAGGCACAGAGAGGATGACCAGGTAGTAAGCAGAGCCCAATTGCAGAAACTCAGAGCCAGGGCAAAAACGTCCCTGTCGTCCCCATCAGAGGTGCAGGCGCTGTGCAGTGGCCAATCCTCCACGACGCAGAGCAGTGTTGGCAGCACTTTCTGCATGGCTGGTCGCAATGATCCTATGGCTTTCCACATCGTTGCAGCAGCTCTGTGTCAGGGGCCTCTCAGTCCCAGTACCATGGCCTGTGCAGCTGTGGGGGCCCAGGTGACAGAGCCGTGGTGCCCTGAGGGGCAGGGAGGGAGCATTGGCAGCAGGCTTGGGAAACAGAGAGGCCCGAGGGTCCTGGAGCTCTCTGCCTGTGTGGCAGAGCCCATAGCACAGGCTGTGCAGGGCCATGGGCCCCAAAGGCTGGTGCGGCCTGAGCCGTGCAGGCACGTGGGCCCCGTTCCTGTCGCATGTGGGGGCACAGCGCAGCAGGGTCAGCACCACGTCCGTAGAGTGTTCTTCAGGCAGCCTGACAATGTCAATTTGCAGCCTGGCATCCAGATCGACATGGGACAGCAGCCTCTGGTGGATGCCCCTTACAGTGGCTGGCACCTGGAGGATGCATGGGGAACACCTGGAGCACTGTCCAAGGCAGCAACTTGTCCAGATTCCTCCAAGAAGTTCTTCCCTTCCTATCACACTGTGCAGGCCTAAAAGGCTGAGGGGGCCCAGTGAGCATGGCTTGAGGGAACATACGGTCTTGGCAGGCCTCCAGGCCCAACCTCGGGCTGCTTAGCTGCTGCTGAGAAGGAGCAGCACTGTCTTTGAAAAAATCCATAGTGGGAGCACAAATCGCAGTGGGAGCAGGCATGTTGCCAATGTTTGTGATGCCCTGGGTCCCTCTGCTGTCTGTGTTTCTGATGGCCATGCTCTCAGTCATTGCCATGTGAATAGCCTTCAGTGCATTGTTCCTACGTCTGCTGTCCATTCTGGGGTGGCGTGAGGCTTTTTCTGGAAGTTGGTGGGCTTGGAGTCAGGCTGGGCTGGGAGCTGAGATGCTGTGGTGCCGGACTCGCTATGCTGAATAGGCAGGAATTTTGTGAATATTTGCAGAAGAAAGGGCAGGGATGTTCCATGGCATGCTCCAAGCCTGGTGCTCAGCTGAGCAGGGCCACCACGCTCCCCTCCACAAGGAATGGCAGGAAAGTCAGATGCCTGTATGGGTCCTGCCCGCTGAGCTGCCGGAGCAACTGGAGTGCGATGTGAGAGCGCAAAGGGACCAAGTGACGGCGCTCAGTGCTGAGGTGTCGATGGGGCAGGGCCCAAGGGCAGACGCAGGATGAGCAGCGGGCCTGGTGTCCCCTGAGCCTGCCTCTAGGCCAGGGTTCAGCCCAGCGCCTGAGGCACAGAGAGGATGACCAGGTAGTAAGCAGAGCCCAATTGCAGAAACTCAGAGCCAGGGCAAAAACGTCCCTGTCGTCCCCATCAGAGGTGCAGGCGCTGTGCAGTGGCCAATCCTCCACGAAGCAGAGAAGTGTTGGCAGCACTTTCTGCACGGCTGGTCGCAATGATCCTATGGCTTTCCACATCGTTGCAGCAGCTCTGTGTCAGGGGCCTCTCAGTCCCAGTACCATGGCCTGTGCAGCTGTGGGGGCCCAGGTGACAGAGCCGTGGTGCCCTGAGGGGCAGGGAGGGAGCATTGGCAGCAGGCTTGGGAAACAGAGAGGCCCGAGGGTCCTGGAGCTCTCTGCCTGTGTGGCAGAGCCCATAGCACAGGCTGTGCAGGGCCATGGGCCCCAAAGGCTGGTGCGGCCTGAGCCGTGCAGGCACGTGGGCCCCGTTGCTGTCGCATGTGGGGGCACAGCGCAGCAGGGTCAGCACCACGTCCGTAGGGTGTTCTTCAGGCAGCCTGACAATGTCAATTTGCAGCCTGGCATCCAGAGCGACATGGGACAGCAGCCTCTGGTGGATGCCCCTTACAGTGGCTGGCACCTGGAGGATGCATGGGGAACACCTGGAGCACTGTCCAAGGCAGCAACTTGCCCAGCTTCCCCCAAGAAGTTCTTCCCTTCCTATCACACTGTGCAGGCCTAAAAGGCTGAGGGGGCCCAGTGAGCATGGCTTGAGGGAACACACGGTCTTGGCAGGCCTCCAGGCCCGGCCTCGGGCTGCTTAGCTGCTGCTGAGAAGGAGCAGCACTGTCTTTGAAAAAATCCATAGTGGGAGCACAAATCGCAGTGGGAGCGGGCATGTTGCCAATGTTTGTGATGCCCTGGGTCCCTCTGCTGTCTGTGTTTCTGATGGCCATGCTCTCAGTCATTGCCATGTGAATAGCCTTCACTGCATTGTTCCTGCGTCTGCTGTCCATTCTGGGGTGGCGTGAGGCTTTTTCTGGAAGTTGGTGGGCTTGGAGTCAGGCTGGGCTGGGAGCTGAGATGCTGTGGTGCCGGACTCGCTATGCTGAATAGGCAGGAATTTTGTGAATATTTGCAGAAGAAAGGGCAGGGAAGGCAGGGATGTTCCATGGCATGCTCCAAGCCTGGTGCTCAGCTGAGCAGGGCCACCACGCTCCCCTCCACAAGGAATGGCAGGAAAGGCAGATCCCTGTATGGGTCCTGCCCGCTGAGCTGCCGGAGCAACTGGAGTGCGATGTGAGAGCGCAAAGGGACCAAGTGACGGCGCTCAGTGCTGAGGTGTCAATGGGGCAGGGCCCAAGGGCAGACGCAGGAGGAGCAGCGGGCCTGGTGCCCCCTGAGCCTGCCTCTAGGCCAGGGTTCAGCCCAGCGCCTGAGGCACAGAGAGGATGACCAGGTAGTAAGCAGAGCCCAATTGCAGAAATTCAGAGCCAGGGCAAAAACGTCCCTGTCGTCCCCATCACAGGTGCAGGCGCTGTGCAGTGGCCAATCCTGCACGACGCAGAGCAGTGTTGGCAGCACTTTCTGCACGGCTGGTCGCAATGATCCTATGGCTTTCCACATCATTGCAGTAGCTCTGTGTCAGGGGCCTCTCAGTCCCAGTACCATGGCCTGTGCAGCTGTGGGGGCCCAGGTGACAGAGCCGTGGTGCCCTGAGGGGCAGGGAGGGAGCATTGGCAGCAGGCTTGGGAAACAGAGAGGCCCGAGGGTCCTGGAGCTCTCTGCCTGTGTGGCAGAGCCCATAGCACAGGCTGTGCAGGGCCATGGGCCCCAAAGGCTGGTGCGGCCTGAGCCGTGCAGGCACGTGGGCCCCGTTGCTGTCGCATGTTGGGGCACAGCGCAGCAGGGTCAGCACCACGTCCGTAGGGTGTTCTTCAGGCAGCCTGACAATGTCAATTTGCAGCCTGGCATCCAGATCGACATGGGACAGCAGCCTCTGGTGGATGCCCCTTACAGTGGCTGGCACCAGGAGGATGCATGGGGAACACCTGGAGCACTGTCCAAGGCAGCAATTTGCCCAGCTTCCTCCAAGAAGTTCTTCCCTTCCTATCACACTGTGCAGGCCTAAAAGGCTGGGGGGGCCCAGTGAGCATGGCTTGAGGGAACACACGGTCTTGGCAGGCCTCCAGGCCCGGCCTCGGGCTGCTTAGCTGCTGCTGAGAAGGAGCAGCACTGTCTTTGAAAAAATCCATAGTGGGAGCACAAATCGCAGTGGGAGCAGGCATGTTGCCAATGTTTGTGATGCCCTGGGTCCCTCTGCTGTCTGTGTTTCTGATGGCCATGCTCTCAGTCATTGCCATGTGAATAGCCTTCACTGCATTGTTCCTGCGTCTGCTGTCCATTCTGGGGTGGCGTGAGGCTTTTTCTGGAAGTTGGTGGGCTTGGAGTCAGGCTGGGCTGGGAGCTGAGATGCTGTGGTGCCGGACTCGCTATGCTGAATAGGCAGGAATTTTGTGAATATTTGCAGAAGAAAGGGCAGGGAAGGCAGGGATGTTCCATGGCATGCTCCAAGCCTGGTGCTCAGCTGAGCAGGGCCACCACGCTCCCCTCCACAAGGAATGGCAGGAAAGGCAGATCCCTGTATGGGTCCTGCCCGCTGAGCTGCCGGAGCAACTGGAGTGCGATGTGAGAGCGCAAAGGGGCCAAGTGACGGCGCTCAGTGCTGAGGTGTCAATGGGGCAGGGCCCAAGGGCAGACGCAGGAGGAGCAGCGGGCCTGGTGCCCCCTGAGCCTGTCCCTAGGCCAGGGTTCAGCCCAGCGCCTGAGGCACAGAGAGGATGACCAGGTAGTAAGCAGAGCCCAATTGCAGAAACTCAGAGCCAGGGCAAAAACGTCCCTGTCGTCCCCATCACAGGTGCAGGCGCTGTGCAGTGGCCAATCCTCCACGACGCAGAGCAGTGTTGGCAGCACTTTCTGCACGGCTGGTCGCAATGATCCTATGGCTTTCCACATCGTTGCAGCAGCTCTGTGTCAGGGGCCTCTCAGTCCCAGTACCATGGCCTGTGCAGCTGTGGGGGCCCAGATGACAGAGCCGTGGTGCCCTGAGGGGCAGGGAGGGAGCATTGGCAGCAGGCTTGGGAAACAGAGAGGCCCGAGGGTCCTGGAGCTCTCTGCCTGTGTGGCAGAGCCCATAGCACAGGCTGTGCAGGGCCATGGGCCCCAAAGGCTGGTGCGGCCTGAGCCGTGCAGGCACGTGGGCCCCGTTGCTGTCGCATGTTGGGGCACAGCGCAGCAGGGTCAGCACCACGTCCGTAGGGTGTTCTTCAGGCAGCCTGACAATGTCAATTTGCAGCCTGGCATCCAGAGCGACATGGGACAGCAGCCTCTGGTGGATGCCCCTTACAGTGGCTGGCACCTGGAGGATGCATGGGGAACACCTGGAGCACTGTCCAAGGCAGCAACTTGCCCAGCTTCCTCCAAGAAGTTCTTCCCTTCCTGTCACACTGTGCAGGCCTAAAAGGCTGAGGGGGCCCAGTGAGCATGGCTTGAGGGAACACACGGTCTTGGCAGGCCTCCAGGCCTGGCCTCGGGCTGCTTAGCTGCTGCTGAGAAGGAGCAGCACTGTCTTTGAAAAAATCCATAGTGGGAGCACAAATCGCAGTGGGAGCGGGCATGTTGCCAATGTTTGTGATGCCCTGGGTCCCTCTGCTGTCTGTGTTTCTGATGGCCATGCTCTCAGTCATTGCCATGTGAATAGCCTTCGCTGCATTGTTCCTGCGTCTGCTGTCCATTCTGGGGTGGCGTGAGGCTTTTTCTGGAAGTTGGTGGGCTTGGAGTCAGGCTGGGCTGGGAGCTGAGATGCTGTGGTGCCGGACTCGCTATGCTGAATAGGCAGGAATTTTGTGAATATTTTCAGGAGAAAGGGCAGGGAAGGCAGGGATGTTCCATGGCATGCTCCAAGCCTGGTGCTCAGCTGGGCAGGGCCACCACGCTCCCCTCCACAAGGAATGGCAGGAAAGGCAGATCCCTGTATGGGTCCTGCCCGCTGAGCTGCCGGAGCAACTGGAGTGCGATGTGAGAGCGCAAAGGGACCAAGTGACGGCGCTCAGTGCTGAGGTGTCGATGGGGCAGGGCCCAAGGGCAGACGCAGGAGGAGCAGCGGGCCTGGTGCCCCCTGAGCCTGTCCCTAGGCCAGGGTTCAGCCCAGCGCCTGAGGCACAGAGAGGATGACCAGGTAGTAAGCAGAGCCCAATTGCAGAAACTCAGAGCCAGGGCAAAAACGTCCCTGTCGTCCCCATCAGAGGTGCAGGCGCTGTGCAGTGGCCAATCCTCCACGACGCAGAGCAGTGTTGGCAGCACTTTCTGCACGGCTGGTCGCAATGATCCTATGGCTTTCCACATCGTTGCAGCAGCTCTGTGTCAGGGGCCTCTCAGTCCCAGTACCATGGCCTGTGCAGCTGTGGGGGCCCAGGTGACAGAGCCGTGGTGCCCTGAGGGGCAGGGAGGGAGCATTGGCAGCAGGCTTGGGAAACAGAGAGGCCCGAGGGTCCTGGAGCTCTCTGCCTGTGTGGCAGAGCCCATAGCACAGGCTGTGCAGGGCCATGGGCCCCAAAGGCTGGTGCGACCTGAGCCGTGCAGGCACGTGGGCCCCGTTCCTGTCGCATGTGGGGGCACAGCGCAGCAGGGTCAGCACCACGTCCGTAGGGTGTTCTTCAGGCAGCCTGACAATGTCAATTTGCAGCCTGGCATCCAGAGCGACATGGGACAGCAGCCTCTGGTGGATGCCCCTTACAGTGGCTGGCACCTGGAGGATGCATGGGGAACACCTGGAGCACTGTCCAAGGCAGCAACTTGCCCAGCTTCCCCCAAGAAGTTCTTCCCTTCCTATCACACTGTGCAGGCCTAAAAGGCTGAGGGGGCCCAGTGAGCATGGCTTGAGGGAATACACGGTATTGGCAGGCCTCCAGGCCCGGCCTCGGGCTGCTTAGCTGCTGCTGAGAAGGAGCAGCACTGTCTTTGAAAAAATCCATAGTGGGAGCACAAATCGCAGTGGGAGCGGGCATGTTGCCAATGTTTGTGATGCCCTGGGTCCCTCTGCTGTCTGTGTTTCTGATGGCCATGCTCTCAGTCATTGCCATGTGAATAGCCTTCACTGCATTGTTCCTGCGTCTGCTGTCCATTCTGGGGTGGCGTGAGGCTTTTTCTGGAAGTTGGTGGGCTTGGAGTCAGGCTGGGCTGGGAGCTGAGATGCTGTGGTGCCGGACTCGCTATGCTGAATAGGCAGGAATTTTGTGAATATTTTCAGAAGAAAGGGCAGGGAAGGCAGGGATGTTCCATGGCATGCTCCAAGCCTGGTGCTCAGCTGAGCAGGGCCACCACGCTCCCCTCCACAAGGAATGGCAGGAAAGGCAGATCCCTGTATGGGTCCTGCCCGCTGAGCTGCCGGAGCAACTGGAGTGCGATGTGAGAGCGCAAAGGGACCAAGTGACGGCGCTCAGTGCTGAGGTGTCGATGGGGCAGGGCCCAAGGGCAGACGCAGGAGGAGCAGCGAGCCTGGTGCCCCCTGAGCCTGTCCCTAGGCCAGGGTTCAGCCCAGCGCCTGAGGCACAGAGAGGATGACCAGGTAGTAAGCAGAGCCCAATTGCAGAAACTCAGAGCCAGGGCAAAAACGTCCCTGTCGTCCCCATCAGAGGTGCAGGCGCTGTGCAGTGGCCAATCCTCCACGACGCAGAGCAGTGTTGGCAGCACTTTCTGCACGGCTGGTCGCAATGATCCTATGGCTTTCCACATCGTTGCAGCAGCTCTGTGTCAGGGGCCTCTCAGTCCCAGTACCATGGCCTGTGCAGCTGTGGGGGCCCAGGTGACAGAGCCGTGGTGCCCTGAGGGGCAGGGAGGGAGCATTGGCAGCAGGCTTGGGAAACAGAGAGGCCCGAGGGTCCTGGAGCTCTCTGCCTGTGTGGCAGAGCCCATAGCACAGGCTGTGCAGGGCCATGGGCCCCAAAGGCTGGTGCGGCCTGAGCCGTGCAGGCACGTGGGCCCCGTTCCTGTCGCATGTTGGGGCACGGCGCAGCACAGTAAGCACCACGTCCGTAGGGTGTTCTTCAGGCAGCCTGACAATGTCAATTTGCAGCCTGGCATCCAGAGCGACATGGGACAGCAGCCTCTGGTGGATGCCCCTTACAGTGGCTGGCACCAGGAGGATGCATGGGGAACACCTGGAGCACTGTCCAAGGCAGCAACTTGCCCAGCTTCCTCCAAGAAGTTCTTCCCTTCCTATCACACTGTGCAGGCCTAAAAGGCTGAGGGGGCCCAGTGAGCATGGCTTGAGGGAACACACGGTCTTGGCAGGCCTCCAGGCCTGGCCTCGGGCTGCTTAGCTGCTGCTGAGAAGGAGCAGCACTGTCTTTGAAAAAATCCATAGTGGGAGCACAAATCGCAGTGGGAGCGGGCATGTTGCCAATGTTTGTGATGCCCTGGGTCCCTCTGCTGTCTGTGTTTCTGATGGCCATTCTCTCAGTCATTGCCATGTGAATAGCCTTCACTGCATTGTTCCTGCGTCTGCTGTCCATTCTGGGGTGGCGTGAGGCTTTTTCTGGAAGTTGGTGGGCTTGGAGTCAGGCTGGGCTGGGAGCTGAGATGCTGTGGTGCCGGACTCGCTATGCTGAATAGGCAGGAATTTTGTGAACATTTTCAGAAGAAAGGGCAGGGAAGGCAGGGATGTTCCATGGCATGCTCCAAGCCTGGTGCTCAGCTGAGCAGGGCCACCACGCTCCCCTCCACAAGGAATGGCAGGAAAGTCAGATGCCTGTATGGGTCCTGCCCGCTGAGCTGCCGGAGCAACTGGAGTGCGATGTGAGAGCGCAAAGGGACCAAGTGACGGCGCTCAGTGCTGAGGTGTCGATGGGGCAGGGCCCAAGGGCAGACGCAGGAGGAGCAGCGAGCCTGGTGCCCCCTGAGCCTGTCCCTAGGCCAGGGTTCAGCCCAGCGCCTGAGGCACAGAGAGGATGACCAGGTAGTAAGCAGAGCCCAATTGCAGAAACTCAGAGCCAGGGCAAAAACGTCCCTGTCGTCCCCATCAGAGGTGCAGGCGCTGTGCAGTGGCCAATCCTCCACGACGCAGAGCAGTGTTGGCAGCACTTTCTGCACGGCTGGTCGCAATGATCCTATGGCTTTCCACATCGTTGCAGCAGCTCTGTGTCAGGGGCCTCTCAGTCCCAGTACCATGGCCTGTGCAGCTGTGGGGGCCCAGGTGACAGAGCCGTGGTGCCCTGAGGGGCAGGGAGGGAGCATTGGCAGCAGGCTTGGGAAACAGAGAGGCCCAAGGGTCCTGGAGCTCTCTGCCTGTGTGGCAGAGCCCATAGCCCAGGCTGTGCAGGGCCATGGGCCCCAAAGGCTGGTGCGGCCTGAGCCGTGCAGGCACGTGGGCCCCGTTGCTGTCGCATGTGGGGGCACAGCGCAGCAGGGTCAGCACCACGTCCGTAGGGTGTTCTTCAGGCAGCCTGACAATGTCAATTTGCAGCCTGGCATCCAGAGCGACATGGGTCAGCAGCCTCTGGTGGATGCCCCTTACAGTGGCTGGCACCAGGAGGATGCATGGGGAACACCTGGAGCACTGTCCAAGGCAGCAACTTGTCCAGCTTCCTCCAAGAAGTTCTTCCCTTCCTATCACACTGTGCAGGCCTAAAAGGCTGGGGGGGCCCAGTGAGCATGGCTTGAGGGAACACACGGTCTTGGCAGGCCTCCAGGCCCGGCCTCGGGCTGCTTAGCTGCTGCTGAGAAGGAGCAGCACTGTCTTTGAAAAAATCCATAGTGGGAGCACAAATCGCAGTGGGAGCGGGCATGTTGCCAATGTTTGTGATGCCCTGGGTCCCTCTGCTGTCTGTGTTTCTGATGGCCATGCTCTCAGTCATTGCCATGTGAATAGCCTTCACTGCATTGTTCCTGCGTCTGCTGTCCATTCTGGGGTGGCGTGAGGCTTTTTCTGGAAGTTGGTGGGCTTGGAGTCAGGCTGGGCTGGGAGCTGAGATGCTGTGGTGCCGGACTCGCTATGCTGAATAGGCAGGAATTTTGTGAATATTTGCAGAAGAAAGGGCAGGGAAGGCAGGGATGTTCCATGGCATGCTCCAAGCCTGGTGCTCAGCTGAGCAGGGCCACCACGCTCCCCTCCACAAGGAATGGCAGGAAAGGCAGATCCCTGTATGGGTCCTGCCCGCTGAGCTGCCGGAGCAACTGGAGTGCGATGTGAGAGCGCAAAGGGACCAAGTGACGGCGCTCAGTGCTGAGGTGTCGATGGGGCAGGGCCCAAGGGCAGACGCAGGAGGAGCAGCGGGCCTGGTGCCCCCTGAGCCTGTCCCTAGGCCAGGGTTCAGCCCAGCGCCTGAGGCACAGAGAGGATGACCAGGTAGTAAGCAGAGCCCAATTGCAGAAACTCAGAGCCAGGGCAAAAACGTCCCTGTCGTCCCCATCAGAGGTGCAGGCGCTGTGCAGTGGCCAATCCTCCACGACGCAGAGCAGTGTTGGCAGCACTTTCTGCATGGCTGGTCGCAATGATCCTATGGCTTTCCACATCGTTGCAGCAGCTCTGTGTCAGGGGCCTCTCAGTCCCAGTACCATGGCCTGTGCAGCTGTGGGGGCCCAGGTGACAGAGCCGTGGTGCCCTGAGGGGCAGGGAGGGAGCATTGGCAGCAGGCTTGGGAAACAGAGAGGCCCGAGGGTCCTGGAGCTCTCTGCCTGTGTGGCAGAGCCCATAGCACAGGCTGTGCAGGGCCATGGGCCCCAAAGGCTGGTGCAGCCTGAGCCATGCAGGCACGTGGGCCCCGTTCCTGTCGCATGTTGGGGCACGGCGCAGCACAGGCAGCACCACGTCCGTAGGGTGTTCTTCAGGCAGCCTGACAATGTCAATTTGCAGCCTGGCATCCAGAGCGACATGGGACAGCAGCCTCTGGTGGATGCCCCTTACAGTGGCTGGCACCAGGAGGATGCATGGGGAACACCTGGAGCACTGTCCAAGGCAACAACTTGCCCAGCTTCCTCCAAGAAGTTCTTCCCTTCCTATCACACTGTGCAGGCCTAAAAGGCTGAGGGGGCCCAGTGAGCATGGCTTGAGGGAACACACGGTCTTGGCAGGCCTCCAGGCCTGGCCTCGGGCTGCTTAGCTGCTGCTGAGAAGGAGCAGCACTGTCTTTGAAAAAATCCATAGTGGGAGCACAAATCGCAGTGGGAGCGGGCATGTTGCCAATGTTTGTGATGCCCTGGGTCCCTCTGCTGTCTGTGTTTCTGATGGCCATTCTCTCAGTCATTGCCATGTGAATAGCCTTCACTGCATTGTTCCTGCGTCTGCTGTCCATTCTGGGGTGGCGTGAGGCTTTTTCTGGAAGTTGGTGGGCTTGGAGTCAGGCTGGGCTGGGAGCTGAGATGCTGTGGTGCCGGACTCGCTATGCTGAATAGGCAGGAATTTTGTGAACATTTTCAGAAGAAAGGGCAGGGAAGGCAGGGATGTTCCATGGCATGCTCCAAGCCTGGTGCTCAGCTGAGCAGGGCCACCACGCTCCCCTCCACAAGGAATGGCAGGAAAGTCAGATGCCTGTATGGGTCCTGCCCGCTGAGCTGCCGGAGCAACTGGAGTGCGATGTGAGAGCGCAAAGGGACCAAGTGACGGCGCTCAGTGCTGAGGTGTCAATGGGGCAGGGCCCAAGGGCAGACGCAGGAGGAGCAGCGGGCCTGGTGTCCCCTGAGCCTGCCTCTAGGCCAGGGTTCAGCCCAGCGCCTGAGGCACAGAGAGGATGACCAGGTAGTAAGCAGAGCCCAATTGCAGAAACTCAGAGCCAGGGCAAAAACGTCCCTGTCGTCCCCATCAGAGGTGCAGGCGCTGTGCAGTGGCCAATCCTCCACGACGCAGAGCAGTGTTGGCAGCACTTTCTGCACGGCTGGTCGCAATGATCCTATGGCTTTCCACATCGTTGCAGCAGCTCTGTGTCAGGGGCCTCTCAGTCCCAGTACAATGCCCTGTGCAGCTGTGGGGGCCCAGGTGACAGAGCCGTGGTGCCGTGAGGGGCAGGGAGGGAGCATTGGCAGCAGGCTTGGGAAACAGAGAGGCCCGAGGGTCCTGGAGCTCTCTGCCTGTGTGGCAGAGCCCATAGCACAGGCTGTGCAGGGCCATGGGCCCCAAAGGCTGGTGCGGCCTGAGCCGTGCAGGCACGTGGGCCCCGTTCCTGTCGCATGTGGGGGCACAGCGCAGCAGGGTCAGCACCACGTCCGTAGGGTGTTCTTCAGGCAGCCTGACAATGTCAATTTGCAGCCTGGCATCCAGAGCAACATGGGACAGCAGCCTCTGGTGGATGCCCCTTACAGTGGCTGGCACCTGGAGGATGCATGGGGAACACCTGGAGCACTGTCCAAGGCAGCAACTTGCCCAGCTTCCTCCAAGAAGTTCTTCCCTTCCTATCACACTGTGCAGGCCTAAAAGGCTGAGGGGGCCCAGTGAGCATGGCTTGAGGGAACACACGGTCTTGGCAGGCCTCCAGGCCCGGCTTCGGGCTGCTTAGCTGCTGCTGAGAAGGAGCAGCACTGTCTTTGAAAAAATCCATAGTGGGAGCACAAATCGCAGTGGGAGCGGGCATGTTGCCAATGTTTGTGATGCCCTGGGTCCCTCTGCTGTCTGTGTTTCTGATGGCCATGCTCTCAGTCATTGCCATGTGAATAGCCTTCACTGCATTGTTCCTGCGTCTGCTGTCCATTCTGGGGTGGCGTGAGGCTTTTTCTGGAAGTTGGTGGGCTTGGAGTCAGGCTGGGCTGGGAGCTGAGATGCTGTGGTGCCGGACTCGCTATGCTGAATAGGCAGGAATTTTGTGAATATTTGCAGAAGAAAGGGCAGGGAAGGCAGGGATGTTCCATGGCATGCTCCAAGCCTGGTGCTCAGCTGAGCAGGGCCACCACGCTCCCCTCCACAAGGAATGGCAGGAAAGGCAGATCCCTGTATGGGTCCTGCCCGCTGAGCTGCCGGAGCAACTGGAGTGCGATGTGAGAGCGCAAAGGGACCAAGTGACGGCGCTCAGTGCTGAGGTGTCGATGGGGCAGGGCCCAAGGGCAGACGCAGGAGGAGCAGCGAGCCTGGTGCCCCCTGAGCCTGTCCCTAGGCCAGGGTTCAGCCCAGCGCCTGAGGCACAGAGAGGATGACCAGGTAGTAAGCAGAGCCCAATTGCAGAAACTCAGAGCCAGGGCAAAAACGTCCCTGTCGTCCCCATCAGAGGTGCAGGCGCTGTGCAGTGGCCAATCCTCCACGACGCAGAGCAGTGTTGGCAGCACTTTCTGCACGGCTGGTCGCAATGATCCTATGGCTTTCCACATCGTTGCAGCAGCTCTGTGTCAGGGGCCTCTCAGTCCCAGTACCATGGCCTGTGCAGCTGTGGGGGCCCAGGTGACAGAGCCGTGGTGCCCTGAGGGGCAGGGAGGGAGCATTGGCAGCAGGCTTGGGAAACAGAGAGGCCCGAGGGTCCTGGAGCTCTCTGCCTGTGTGGCAGAGCCCATAGCACAGGCTGTGCAGGGCCATGGGCCCCAAAGGCTGGTGCGACCTGAGCCGTGCAGGCACGTGGGCCCCGTTGCTGTCGCATGTGGGGGCACAGCGCAGCAGGGTCAGCACCACGTCCGTAGGGTGTTCTTCAGGCAGCCTGACAATGTCAATTTGCAGCCTGGCATCCAGAGCGACATGGGTCAGCAGCCTCTGGTGGATGCCCCTTACAGTGGCTGGCACCAGGAGGATGCATGGGGAACACCTGGAGCACTGTCCAAGGCAGCAACTTGTCCAGCTTCCTCCAAGAAGTTCTTCCCTTCCTATCACACTGTGCAGGCCTAAAAGGCTGGGGGGGCCCAGTGAGCATGGCTTGAGGGAACACACGGTCTTGGCAGGCCTCCAGGCCCGGCCTCGGGCTGCTTAGCTGCTGCTGAGAAGGAGCAGCACTGTCTTTGAAAAAATCCATAGTGGGAGCACAAATCGCAGTGGGAGCGGGCATGTTGCCAATGTTTGTGATGCCCTGGGTCCCTCTGCTGTCTGTGTTTCTGATGGCCATGCTCTCAGTCATTGCCATGTGAATAGCCTTCACTGCATTGTTCCTGCGTCTGCTGTCCATTCTGGGGTGGCGTGAGGCTTTTTCTGGAAGTTGGTGGGCTTGGAGTCAGGCTGGGCTGGGAGCTGAGATGCTGTGGTGCCGGACTCGCTATGCTGAATAGGCAGGAATTTTGTGAATATTTGCAGAAGAAAGGGCAGGGAAGGCAGGGATGTTCCATGGCATGCTCCAAGCCTGGTGCTCAGCTGAGCAGGGCCACCACGCTCCCCTCCACAAGGAATGGCAGGAAAGGCAGATCCCTGTATGGGTCCTGCCCGCTGAGCTGCCGGAGCAACTGGAGTGCGATGTGAGAGCGCAAAGGGACCAAGTGACGGCGCTCAGTGCTGAGGTGTCGATGGGGCAGGGCCCAAGGGCAGACGCAGGAGGAGCAGTGAGCCTGGTGCCCCCTGAGCCTGTCCCTAGGCCAGGGTTCAGCCCAGCGCCTGAGGCACAGAGAGGATGACCAGGTAGTAAGCAGAGCCCAATTGCAGAAACTCAGAGCCAGGGCAAAAACGTCCCTGTCGTCCCCATCAGAGGTGCAGGCGCTGTGCAGTGGCCAATCCTCCACGACGCAGAGCAGTGTTGGCAGCACTTTCTGCACGGCTGGTCGCAATGATCCTATGGCTTTCCACATCGTTGCAGCAGCTCTGTGTCAGGGGCCTCTCAGTCCCAGTACCATGGCCTGTGCAGCTGTGGGGGCCCAGGTGACAGAGCCGTGGTGCCCTGAGGGGCAGGGAGGGAGCATTGGCAGCAGGCTTGGGAAACAGAGAGGCCCAAGGGTCCTGGAGCTCTCTGCCTGTGTGGCAGAGCCCATAGCACAGGCTGTGCAGGGCCATGGGCCCCAAAGGCTGGTGCGGCCTGAGCCGTGCAGGCACGTGGGCCCCGTTGCTGTCGCATGTGGGGGCACAGCGCAGCAGGGTCAGCACCACGTCCGTAGGGTGTTCTTCAGGCAGCCTGACAATGTCAATTTGCAGCCTGGCATCCAGAGCGACATGGGTCAGCAGCCTCTGGTGGATGCCCCTTACAGTGGCTGGCACCAGGAGGATGCATGGGGAACACCTGGAGCACTGTCCAAGGCAGCAACTTGTCCAGCTTCCTCCAAGAAGTTCTTCCCTTCCTATCACACTGTGCAGGCCTAAAAGGCTGGGGGGGCCCAGTGAGCATGGCTTGAGGGAACACACGGTCTTGGCAGGCCTCCAGGCCCGGCCTCGGGCTGCTTAGCTGCTGCTGAGAAGGAGCAGCACTGTCTTTGAAAAAATCCATAGTGGGAGCACAAATCGCAGTGGGAGCGGGCATGTTGCCAATGTTTGTGATGCCCTGGGTCCCTCTGCTGTCTGTGTTTCTGATGGCCATGCTCTCAGTCATTGCCATGTGAATAGCCTTCACTGCATTGTTCCTGCGTCTGCTGTCCATTCTGGGGTGGCGTGAGGCTTTTTCTGGAAGTTGGTGGGCTTGGAGTCAGGCTGGGCTGGGAGCTGAGATGCTGTGGTGCCGGACTCGCTATGCTGAATAGGCAGGAATTTTGTGAATATTTGCAGAAGAAAGGGCAGGGAAGGCAGGGATGTTCCATGGCATGCTCCAAGCCTGGTGCTCAGCTGAGCAGGGCCACCACGCTCCCCTCCACAAGGAATGGCAGGAAAGGCAGATCCCTGTATGGGTCCTGCCCGCTGAGCTGCCGGAGCAACTGGAGTGCGATGTGAGAGCGCAAAGGGACCAAGTGACGGCGCTCAGTGCTGAGGTGTCGATGGGGCAGGGCCCAAGGGCAGACGCAGGAGGAGCAGCGAGCCTGGTGCCCCCTGAGCCTGTCCCTAGGCCAGGGTTCAGCCCAGCGCCTGAGGCACAGAGAGGATGACCAGGTAGTAAGCAGAGCCCAATTGCAGAAACTCAGAGCCAGGGCAAAAACGTCCCTGTCGTCCCCATCAGAGGTGCAGGCGCTGTGCAGTGGCCAATCCTCCACGACGCAGAGCAGTGTTGGCAGCACTTTCTGCATGGCTGGTCGCAATGATCCTATGGCTTTCCACATCGTTGCAGCAGCTCTGTGTCAGGGGCCTCTCAGTCCCAGTACCATGCCCTGTGCAGCTGTGGGGGCCCAGGTGACAGAGCCGTGGTGCCCTGAGGGGCAGGGAGGGAGCATTGGCAGCAGGCTTGGGAAACAGAGAGGCCCGAGGGTCCTGGAGCTCTCTGCCTGTGTGGCAGAGCCCATAGCACAGGCTGTGCAGGGCCATGGGCCCCAAAGGCTGGTGCAGCCTGAGCCGTGCAGGCACGTGGGCCCCGTTCCTGTCGCATGTTGGGGCACGGCGCAGCACAGGCAGCACCACGTCCGTAGGGTGTTCTTCAGGCAGCCTGACAATGTCAATTTGCAGCCTGGCATCCAGAGCGACATGGGACAGCAGCCTCTGGTGGATGCCCCTTACAGTGGCTGGCACCAGGAGGATGCATGGGGAACACCTGGAGCACTGTCCAAGGCAGCAACTTGCCCAGCTTCCTCCAAGAAGTTCTTCCCTTCCTATCACACTGTGCAGGCCTAAAAGGCTGAGGGGGCCCAGTGAGCATGGCTTGAGGGAACACACGGTCTTGGCAAGCCTCCAGGCCTGGCCTCGGGCTGCTTAGCTGCTGCTGAGAAGGAGCAGCACTGTCTTTGAAAAAATCCATAGTGGGAGCACAAATCGCAGTGGGAGCGGGCATGTTGCCAATGTTTGTGATGCCCTGGGTCCCTCTGCTGTCTGTGTTTCTGATGGCCATGCTCTCAGTCATTGCCATGTGAATAGCCTTCACTGCATTGTTCCTGCGTCTGCTGTCCATTCTGGGGTGGCGTGAGGCTTTTTCTGGAAGTTGGTGGGCTTGGAGTCAGGCTGGGCTGGGAGCTGAGATGCTGTGGTGCCGGACTCGCTATGCTGAATAGGCAGGAATTTTGTGAATATTTGCAGAAGAAAGGGCAGGGAAGGCAGGGATGTTCCATGGCATGCTCCAAGCCTGGTGCTCAGCTGAGCAGGGCCACCACGCTCCCCTCCACAAGGAATGGCAGGAAAGTCAGATGCCTGTATGGGTCCTGCCCGCTGAGCTGCCGGAGCAACTGGAGTGCGATGTGAGAGCGCAAAGGGACCAAGTGACGGCGCTCAGTGCTGAGGTGTCAATGGGGCAGGGCCCAAGGGCAGACGCAGGAGGAGCAGCGGGCCTGGTGTCCCCTGAGCCTGCCTCTAGGCCAGGGTTCAGCCCAGCGCCTGAGGCACAGAGAGGATGACCAGGTAGTAAGCAGAGCCCAATTGCAGAAACTCAGAGCCAGGGCAAAAACGTCCCTGTCGTCCCCATCAGAGGTGCAGGCGCTGTGCAGTGGCCAATCCTCCACGACGCAGAGCAGTGTTGGCAGCACTTTCTGCACGGCTGGTCGCAATGATCCTATGGCTTTCCACATCGTTGCAGCAGCTCTGTGTCAGGGGCCTCTCAGTCCCAGTACCATGGCCTGTGCAGCTGTGGGGGCCCAGGTGACAGAGCCGTGGTGCCGTGAGGGGCAGGGAGGGAGCATTGGCAGCAGGCTTGGGAAACAGAGAGGCCCGAGGGTCCTGGAGCTCTCTGCCTGTGTGGCAGAGCCCATAGCACAGGCTGTGCAGGGCCATGGGCCCCAAAGGCTGGTGCGGCCTGAGCCGTGCAGGCACGTGGGCCCCGTTCCTGTCGCATGTGGGGGCACAGCGCAGCAGGGTCAGCACCACGTCCGTAGAGTGTTCTTCAGGCAGCCTGACAATGTCAATTTGCAGCCTGGCATCCAGAGCAACATGGGACAGCAGCCTCTGGTGGATGCCCCTTACAGTGGCTGGCACCTGGAGGATGCATGGGGAACACCTGGAGCACTGTCCAAGGCAGCAACTTGCCCAGCTTCCTCCAAGAAGTTCTTCCCTTCCTATCACACTGTGCAGGCCTAAAAGGCTGAGGGGGCCCAGTGAGCATGGCTTGAGGGAACACACGGTCTTGGCAGGCCTCCAGGCCCGGCTTCGGGCTGCTTAGCTGCTGCTGAGAAGGAGCAGCACTGTCTTTGAAAAAATCCATAGTGGGAGCACAAATCGCAGTGGGAGCGGGCATGTTGCCAATGTTTGTGATGCCCTGGGTCCCTCTGCTGTCTGTGTTTCTGATGGCCATGCTCTCAGTCATTGCCATGTGAATAGCCTTCACTGCATTGTTCCTGCGTCTGCTGTCCATTCTGGGGTGGCGTGAGGCTTTCTCTGGAAGTTGGTGGGCTTGGAGTCAGGCTGGGCTGGGAGCTGAGATGCTGTGGTGCCGGACTCGCTATGCTGAATAGGCAGGAATTTTGTGAATATTTTCAGAAGAAAGGGCAGGGATGTTCCATGGCATGCTCCAAGCCTGGTGCTCAGCTGAGCAGGGCCACCACGCTCCCCTCCACAAGGAATGGCAGGAAAGGCAGATCCCTGTATGGGTCCTGCCCGCTTAGCTGCCGGAGCAACTGGAGTGCGATGTGAGAGCGCAAAGGGACCAAGTGACGGCGCTCAGTGCTGAGGTGTCAATGGGGCAGGGCCCAAGGGCAGACGCAGGAGGAGCAGCGGGCCTGGTGCCCCCTGAGCCTGCCTCTAGGCCAGGGTTCAGCCCAGCGCCTGAGGCACAGAGAGGATGACCAGGTAGTAAGCAGAGCCCAATTGCAGAAACTCAGAGCCAGGGCAAAAACGTCCCTGTCGTCCCCATCAGAGGTGCAGGCGCTGTGCAGTGGCCAATCCTCCACGAAGCAGAGAAGTGTTGGCAGCACTTTCTGCACGGCTGGTCGCAATGATCCTATGGCTTTCCACATCGTTGCAGCAGCTCTGTGTCAGGGGCCTCTCAGTCCCAGTACCATGGCCTGTGCAGCTGTGGGGGCCCAGGTGACAGAGCCGTGGTGCCCTGAGGGGCAGGGAGGGAGCATTGGCAGCAGGCTTGGGAAACAGAAGCCCGAGGGTCCTGGAGCTCTCTGCCTGTGTGGCAGAGCCCATAGCACAGGCTGTGCAGGGCCATGGGCCCCAAAGGCTGGTGCGGCCTGAGCCGTGCAGGCACGTGGGCCCCGTTCCTGTCGCATGTTGGGGCACAGCGCAGCAGGGTCAGCACCACGTCCGTAGGGTGTTCTTCAGGCAGCCTGACAATGTCAATTTGCAGCCTGGCATCCAGAGCGACATGGGACAGCAGCCTCTGGTAGATGCCCCTTACAGTGGCTGGCACCTGGAGGATGCATGGGGAACACCTGGAGCACTGTCCAAGGCAGCAACTTGCCCAGCTTCCCCCAAGAAGTTCTTCCCTTCCTGTCACACTGTGCAGGCCTAAAAGGCTGAGGGGGCCCAGTGAGCATGGCTTGAGGGAACACACGGTCTTGGCAGGCCTCCAGGCCTGGCCTCGGGCTGCTTAGCTGCTGCTGAGAAGGAGCAGCACTGTCTTTGAAAAAGTCCATAGTGCGAGCACAAATCGCAGTGGGAGCGGGCATGTTGCCAATGTTTGTGATGCCCTGGGTCCCTCTGCTGTCTGTGTTTCTGATGGCCATGCTCTCAGTCATTGCCATGTGAATAGCCTTCACTGCATTGTTCCTGCGTCTGCTGTCCATTCTGGGGTGGCGTGAGGCTTTTTCTGGAAGTTGGTGGGCTTGGAGTCAGGCTGGGCTGGGAGCTGAGATGCTGTGGTGCCGGACTCGCTATGCTGAATAGGCAGGAATTTTGTGAATATTTGCAGAAGAAAGGGCAGAGAAGGCAGGGATGTTCCATGGCATGCTCCAAGCCTGGTGCTCAGCTGAGCAGGGCCACCACGCTCCCCTCCACAAGGAATGGCAGGAAAGTCAGATGCCTGTATGGGTCCTGCCCGCTGAGCTGCCGGAGCAACTGGAGTGCGATGTGAGAGCGCAAAGGGACCAAGTGACGGCGCTCAGTGCTGAGGTGTCAATGGGGCAGGGCCCAAGGGCAGACGCAGGAGGAGCAGCGGGCCTGGTGCCCCCTGAGCCTGCCTCTAGGCCAGGGTTCAGCCCAGCGCCTGAGGCACAGAGAGGATGACCAGGTAGTAAGCAGAGCCCAATTGCAGAAACTCAGAGCCAGGGCAAAAACGTCCCTGTCGTCCCCATCAGAGGTGCAGGCGCTGTGCAGTGGCCAATCCTCCACGACGCAGAGCAGTGTTGGCAGCACTTTCTGCACGGCTGGTCGCAATGATCCTATGGCTTTCCACGTCATTGCAGCAGCTCTGTGTCAGGGGCCTCTCAGTCCCAGTACAATGCCCTGTGCAGCTGTGGGGGCCCAGGTGACAGAGCCGTGGTGCCCTGAGGGGCAGGGAGGGAGCATTGGCAGCAGGCTTGGGAAACAGAGAGGCCCGAGGGTCCTGGAGCTCTCTGCCTGTGTGGCAGAGCCCATAGCACAGGCTGTGCAGGGCCATGGGCCCCAAAGGCTGGTGCGGCCTGAGCCGTGCAGGCACGTGGGCCCCGTTCCTGTCGCATGTGGGGGCACAGCGCTGCAGGGTCAGCACCACGTCCGTAGGGTGTTCTTCAGGCAGCCTGACAATGTCAATTTGCAGCCTGGCATCCAGAGCGACATGGGACAGCAGCCTCTGGTGGATGCCCCTTACAGTGGCTGGCACCTGAAGGATGCATGGGGAACACCTGGAGCACTGTCCAAGGCAGCAACTTGCCCAGCTTCCCCCAAGAAGTTCTTCCCTTCGTATCACACTGTGCAGGCCTAAAAGGCTGAGGGGGCCCAGTGAGCATGGCTTGAGGGAACACACGGTCTTGGCAGGCCTCCAGGCCCGGCCTCGGGCTGCTTAGCTGCTGCTGAGAAGGAGCAGCACTGTCTTTGAAAAAATCCATAGTGGGAGCACAAATCGCAGTGGGAGCGGGCATGTTGCCAATGTTTGTGATGCCCTGGGTCCCTCTGCTGTCTGTGTTTCTGATGGCCATGCTCTCAGTCATTGCCATGTGAATAGCCTTCACTGCATTGTTCCTGCGTCTGCTGTCCATTCTGGGGTGGCGTGAGGCTTTTTCTGGAAGTTGGTGGGCTTGGAGTCAGGCTGGGCTGGGAGCTGAGATGCTGTGGTGCCGGACTCGCTATGCTGAATAGGCAGGAATTTTGTGAATATTTTCAGAAGAAAGGGCAGGGAAGGCAGGGATGTTCCATGGCATGCTCCAAGCCTGGTGCTCAGCTGAGCAGGGCCACCACGCTCCCCTCCACAAGGAATGGCAGGAAAGGCAGATCCCTGTATGGGTCCTGCCCGCTGAGCTGCCGGAGCAACTGGAGTGCGATGTGAGAGCGCAAAGGGACCAAGTGACGGCGCTCAGTGCTGAGGTGTCGATGGGGCAGGGCCCAAGGGCAGACGCAGGAGGAGCAGCGAGCCTGGTGCCCCCTGAGCCTGTCCCTAGGCCAGGGTTCAGCCCAGCGCCTGAGGCACAGAGAGGATGACCAGGTAGTAAGCAGAGCCCAATTGCAGAAACTCAGAGCCAGGGCAAAAACGTCCCTGTCGTCCCCATCAGAGGTGCAGGCGCTGTGCAGTGGCCAATCCTCCACGACGCAGAGCAGTGTTGGCAGCACTTTCTGCACGGCTGGTCGCAATGATCCTATGGCTTTCCACATCGTTGCAGCAGCTCTGTGTCAGGGGCCTCTCAGTCCCAGTACCATGGCCTGTGCAGCTGTGGGGGCCCAGGTGACAGAGCCGTGGTGCCCTGAGGGGCAGGGAGGGAGCATTGGCAGCAGGCTTGGGAAACAGAGAGGCCCGAGGGTCCTGGAGCTCTCTGCCTGTGTGGCAGAGCCCATAGCACAGGCTGTGCAGGGCCATGGGCCCCAAAGGCTGGTGCGACCTGAGCCGTGCAGGCACGTGGGCCCCGTTGCTGTCGCATGTGGGGGCACAGCGCAGCAGGGTCAGCACCACGTCCGTAGGGTGTTCTTCAGGCAGCCTGACAATGTCAATTTGCAGCCTGGCATCCAGAGCGACATGGGTCAGCAGCCTCTGGTGGATGCCCCTTACAGTGGCTGGCACCAGGAGGATGCATGGGGAACACCTGGAGCACTGTCCAAGGCAGCAACTTGTCCAGCTTCCTCCAAGAAGTTCTTCCCTTCCTATCACACTGTGCAGGCCTAAAAGGCTGGGGGGGCCCAGTGAGCATGGCTTGAGGGAACACACGGTCTTGGCAGGCCTCCAGGCCCGGCCTCGGGCTGCTTAGCTGCTGCTGAGAAGGAGCAGCACTGTCTTTGAAAAAATCCATAGTGGGAGCACAAATCGCAGTGGGAGCGGGCATGTTGCCAATGTTTGTGATGCCCTGGGTCCCTCTGCTGTCTGTGTTTCTGATGGCCATGCTCTCAGTCATTGCCATGTGAATAGCCTTCACTGCATTGTTCCTGCGTCTGCTGTCCATTCTGGGGTGGCGTGAGGCTTTTTCTGGAAGTTGGTGGGCTTGGAGTCAGGCTGGGCTGGGAGCTGAGATGCTGTGGTGCCGGACTCGCTATGCTGAATAGGCAGGAATTTTGTGAATATTTGCAGAAGAAAGGGCAGGGAAGGCAGGGATGTTCCATGGCATGCTCCAAGCCTGGTGCTCAGCTGAGCAGGGCCACCACGCTCCCCTCCACAAGGAATGGCAGGAAAGGCAGATCCCTGTATGGGTCCTGCCCGCTGAGCTGCCGGAGCAACTGGAGTGCGATGTGAGAGCGCAAAGGGACCAAGTGACGGCGCTCAGTGCTGAGGTGTCGATGGGGCAGGGCCCAAGGGCAGACGCAGGAGGAGCAGTGAGCCTGGTGCCCCCTGAGCCTGTCCCTAGGCCAGGGTTCAGCCCAGCGCCTGAGGCACAGAGAGGATGACCAGGTAGTAAGCAGAGCCCAATTGCAGAAACTCAGAGCCAGGGCAAAAACGTCCCTGTCGTCCCCATCAGAGGTGCAGGCGCTGTGCAGTGGCCAATCCTCCACGACGCAGAGCAGTGTTGGCAGCACTTTCTGCACGGCTGGTCGCAATGATCCTATGGCTTTCCACATCGTTGCAGCAGCTCTGTGTCAGGGGCCTCTCAGTCCCAGTACCATGGCCTGTGCAGCTGTGGGGGCCCAGGTGACAGAGCCGTGGTGCCCTGAGGGGCAGGGAGGGAGCATTGGCAGCAGGCTTGGGAAACAGAGAGGCCCAAGGGTCCTGGAGCTCTCTGCCTGTGTGGCAGAGCCCATAGCCCAGGCTGTGCAGGGCCATGGGCCCCAAAGGCTGGTGCGGCCTGAGCCGTGCAGGCACGTGGGCCCCGTTGCTGTCGCATGTGGGGGCACAGCGCAGCAGGGTCAGCACCACGTCCGTAGGGTGTTCTTCAGGCAGCCTGACAATGTCAATTTGCAGCCTGGCATCCAGAGCGACATGGGTCAGCAGCCTCTGGTGGATGCCCCTTACAGTGGCTGGCACCAGGAGGATGCATGGGGAACACCTGGAGCACTGTCCAAGGCAGCAACTTGTCCAGCTTCCTCCAAGAAGTTCTTCCCTTCCTATCACACTGTGCAGGCCTAAAAGGCTGGGGGGGCCCAGTGAGCATGGCTTGAGGGAACACACGGTCTTGGCAGGCCTCCAGGCCCGGCCTCGGGCTGCTTAGCTGCTGCTGAGAAGGAGCAGCACTGTCTTTGAAAAAATCCATAGTGGGAGCACAAATCGCAGTGGGAGCGGGCATGTTGCCAATGTTTGTGATGCCCTGGGTCCCTCTGCTGTCTGTGTTTCTGATGGCCATGCTCTCAGTCATTGCCATGTGAATAGCCTTCACTGCATTGTTCCTGCGTCTGCTGTCCATTCTGGGGTGGCGTGAGGCTTTTTCTGGAAGTTGGTGGGCTTGGAGTCAGGCTGGGCTGGGAGCTGAGATGCTGTGGTGCCGGACTCGCTATGCTGAATAGGCAGGAATTTTGTGAATATTTGCAGAAGAAAGGGCAGGGAAGGCAGGGATGTTCCATGGCATGCTCCAAGCCTGGTGCTCAGCTGAGCAGGGCCACCACGCTCCCCTCCACAAGGAATGGCAGGAAAGGCAGATCCCTGTATGGGTCCTGCCCGCTGAGCTGCCGGAGCAACTGGAGTGCGATGTGAGAGCGCAAAGGGACCAAGTGACGGCGCTCAGTGCTGAGGTGTCGATGGGGCAGGGCCCAAGGGCAGACGCAGGAGGAGCAGCGGGCCTGGTGCCCCCTGAGCCTGTCCCTAGGCCAGGGTTCAGCCCAGCGCCTGAGGCACAGAGAGGATGACCAGGTAGTAAGCAGAGCCCAATTGCAGAAACTCAGAGCCAGGGCAAAAACGTCCCTGTCGTCCCCATCAGAGGTGCAGGCGCTGTGCAGTGGCCAATCCTCCACGACGCAGAGCAGTGTTGGCAGCACTTTCTGCATGGCTGGTCGCAATGATCCTATGGCTTTCCACATCGTTGCAGCAGCTCTGTGTCAGGGGCCTCTCAGTCCCAGTACCATGCCCTGTGAAGCTGTGGGGGCCCAGGTGACAGAGCCGTGGTGCCCAGAGGGGCAGGGAGGGAGCATTGGCAGCAGGCTTGGGAAACAGAGAGGCCCGAGGGTCCTGGAGCTCTCTGCCTGTGTGGCAGAGCCCATAGCACAGGCTGTGCAGGGCCATGGGCCCCAAAGGCTGGTGCGGCCTGAGCCGTGCAGGCACGTGGGCCCCGTTCCTGTCGCATGTTGGGGCACGGCGCAGCACAGTCAGCACCACGTCCGTAGGGTGTTCTTCAGGCAGCCTGACAATGTCAATTTGCAGCCTGGCATCCAGAGCGACATGGGACAGCAGCCTCTGGTGGATGCCCCTTACAGTGGCTGGCACCAGGAGGATGCATGGGGAACACCTGGAGCACTGTCCAAGGCAGCAACTTGCCCAGCTTCCTCCAAGAAGTTCTTCCCTTCCTATCACACTGTGCAGGCCTAAAAGGCTGAGGGGGCCCAGTGAGCATGGCTTGAGGGAACACACGGTCTTGGCAGGCCTCCAGGCCTGGCCTCGGGCTGCTTAGCTGCTGCTGAGAAGGAGCAGCACTGTCTTTGAAAAAATCCATAGTGGGAGCACAAATCGCAGTGGGAGCGGGCATGTTGCCAATGTTTGTGATGCCCTGGGTCCCTCTGCTGTCTGTGTTTCTGATGGCCATTCTCTCAGTCATTGCCATGTGAATAGCCTTCACTGCATTGTTCCTGCGTCTGCTGTCCATTCTGGGGTGGCGTGAGGCTTTTTCTGGAAGTTGGTGGGCTTGGAGTCAGGCTGGGCTGGGAGCTGAGATGCTGTGGTGCCGGACTCGCTATGCTGAATAGGCAGGAATTTTGTGAACATTTTCAGAAGAAAGGGCAGGGAAGGCAGGGATGTTCCATGGCATGCTCCAAGCCTGGTGCTCAGCTGAGCAGGGCCACCACGCTCCCCTCCACAAGGAATGGCAGGAAAGTCAGATGCCTGTATGGGTCCTGCCCGCTGAGCTGCCGGAGCAACTGGAGTGCGATGTGAGAGCGCAAAGGGACCAAGTGACGGCGCTCAGTTCTGAGATGTCAATGGGGCAGGGCCCAAGGGCAGACGCAGGAGGAGCAGCGGGCCTCGTGTCCCCTGAGCCTGCCTCTAGGCCAGGGTTCAGCCCAGCGCCTGAGGCACAGAGAGGATGACCAGGTAGTAAGCAGAGCCCAATTGCAGAAACTCAGAGCCAGGGCAAAAACGTCCCTGTCGTCCCCATCAGAGGTGCAGGCGCTGTGCAGTGGCCAATCCTCCACGACGCAGAGCAGTGTTGGCAGCACTTTCTGCACGGCTGGTCGCAATGATCCTATGGCTTTCCACATCGTTGCAGCAGCTCTGTGTCAGGGGCCTCTCAGTCCCAGTACCATGGCCTGTGCAGCTGTGGGGGCCCAGGTGACAGAGCCGTGGTGCCCTGAGGGGCAGGGAGGGAGCATTGGCAGCAGGCTTGGGAAACAGAGAGGCCCGAGGGTCCTGGAGCTCTCTGCCTGTGTGGCAGAGCCCATAGCACAGGCTGTGCAGGGCCATGGGCCCCAAAGGCTGGTGCGGCCTGAGCCGTGCAGGCACGTGGGCCCCGTTCCTGTCGCATGTGGGGGCACAGCGCAGCAGGGTCAGCACCACGTCCGTAGAGTGTTCTTCAGGCAGCCTGACAATGTCAATTTGCAGCCTGGCATCCAGAGCAACATGGGACAGCAGCCTCTGGTGGATGCCCCTTACAGTGGCTGGCACCTGGAGGATGCATGGGGAACACCTGGAGCACTGTCCAAGGCAGCAACTTGCCCAGCTTCCTCCAAGAAGTTCTTCCCTTCCTATCACACTGTGCAGGCCTAAAAGGCTGAGGGGGCCCAGTGAGCATGGCTTGAGGGAACACACGGTCTTGGCAGGCCTCCAGGCCCGGCCTCGGGCTGCTTAGCTGCTGCTGAGAAGGAGCAGCACTGTCTTTGAAAAAATCCATAGTGGGAGCACAAATCGCAGTGGGAGCGGGCATGTTGCCAATGTTTGTGATGCCCTGGGTCCCTCTGCTGTCTGTGTTTCTGATGGCCATGCTCTCAGTCATTGCCATGTGAATAGCCTTCACTGCATTGTTCCTGCGTCTGCTGTCCATTCTGGGGTAGCGTGAGGCTTTTTCTGGAAGTTGGTGGGCTTGGAGTCAGGCTGGGCTGGGAGCTGAGATGCTGTGGTGCCGGACTCGCTATGCTGAATAGGCAGGAATTTTGTGAATATTTGCAGAAGAAAGGGCAGGGATGTTCCATGGCATGCTCCAAGCCTGGTGCTCAGCTGAGCAGGGCCACCACGCTCCCCTCCACAAGGAATGGCAGGAAAGTCAGATGCCTGTATGGGTCCTGCCCGCTGAGCTGCCGGAGCAACTGGAGTGCGATGTGAGAGCGCAAAGGGACCAAGTGACGGCGCTCAGTGCTGAGGTGTCAATGGGGCAGGGCCCAAGGGCAGACGCAGGAGGAGCAGCGGGCCTGGTGCCCCCTGAGCCTGCCTCTAGGCCAGGGTTCAGCCCAGCGCCTGAGGCACAGAGAGGATGACCAGGTAGTAAGCAGAGCCCAATTGCAGAAACTCAGAGCCAGGGCAAAAACGTCCCTGTCGTCCCCATCAGAGGTGCAGGCGCTGTGCAGTGGCCAATCCTCCACGACGCAGAGCAGTGTTGGCAGCACTTTCTGCACGGCTGGTCGCAATGATCCTATGGCTTTCCACGTCATTGCAGCAGCTCTGTGTCAGGGGCCTCTCAGTCCCAGTACAATGCCCTGTGCAGCTGTGGGGGCCCAGGTGACAGAGCCGTGGTGCCCTGAGGGGCAGGGAGGGAGCATTGGCAGCAGGCTTGGGAAACAGAGAGGCCCGAGGGTCCTGGAGCTCTCTGCCTGTGTGGCAGAGCCCATAGCACAGGCTGTGCAGGGCCATGGGCCCCAAAGGCTGGTGCGGCCTGAGCCGTGCAGGCACGTGGGCCCCGTTCCTGTCGCATGTGGGGGCACAGCGCAGCAGGGTCAGCACCACGTCCGTAGGGTGTTCTTCAGGCAGCCTGACAATGTCAATTTGCAGCCTGGCATCCAGAGCGACATGGGACAGCAGCCTCTGGTGGATGCCCCTTACAGTGGCTGGCACCTGAAGGATGCATGGGGAACACCTGGAGCACTGTCCAAGGCAGCAACTTGCCCAGCTTCCCCCAAGAAGTTCTTCCCTTCGTATCACACTGTGCAGGCCTAAAAGGCTGAGGGGGCCCAGTGAGCATGGCTTGAGGGAACACACGGTCTTGGCAGGCCTCCAGGCCCGGCCTCGGGCTGCTTAGCTGCTGCTGAGAAGGAGCAGCACTGTCTTTGAAAAAATCCATAGTGGGAGCACAAATCGCAGTGGGAGCGGGCATGTTGCCAATGTTTGTGATGCCCTGGGTCCCTCTGCTGTCTGTGTTTCTGATGGCCATGCTCTCAGTCATTGCCATGTGAATAGCCTTCACTGCATTGTTCCTGCGTCTGCTGTCCATTCTGGGGTGGCGTGAGGCTTTTTCTGGAAGTTGGTGGGCTTGGAGTCAGGCTGGGCTGGGAGCTGAGATGCTGTGGTGCCGGACTCGCTATGCTGAATAGGCAGGAATTTTGTGAATATTTGCAGAAGAAAGGGCAGGGAAGGCAGGGATGTTCCATGGCATGCTCCAAGCCTGGTGCTCAGCTGAGCAGGGCCACCACGCTCCCCTCCACAAGGAATGGCAGGAAAGGCAGATCCCTGTATGGGTCCTGCCCGCTGAGCTGCCGGAGCAACTGGAGTGCGATGTGAGAGCGCAAAGGGACCAAGTGACGGCGCTCAGTGCTGAGGTGTCGATGGGGCAGGGCCCAAGGGCAGACGCAGGAGGAGCAGCGGGCCTGGTGCCCCCTGAGCCTGCCTCTAGGCCAGGGTTCAGCCCAGCGCCTGAGGCACAGAGAGGATGACCAGGTAGTAAGCAGAGCCCAATTGCAGAAACTCAGAGCCAGGGCAAAAACGTCCCTGTCGTCCCCATCAGAGGTGCAGGCGCTGTGCAGTGGCCAATCCTCCACGAAGTAGAGAAGTGTTGGCAGCACTTTCTGCACGGCTGGTCGCAATGATCCTATGGCTTTCCACATCGTTGCAGCAGCTCTGTGTCAGGGGCCTCTCAGTCCCAGTACCATGCCCTGTGCAGCTGTGGGGGCCCAGGTGACAGAGCCGTGGTGCCCTGAGGGGCAGGGAGGGAGCATTGGCAGCAGGCTTGGGAAACAGAGAGGCCCGAGGGTCCTGGAGCTCTCTGCCTGTGTGGCAGAGCCCATAGCACAGGCTGTGCAGGGCCATGGGCCCCAAAGGCTGGTGCGGCCTGAGCCGTGCAGGCACGTGGGCCCCGTTCCTGTCGCATGTTGGGGCACAGCGCAGCAGGGTCAGCACCACGTCCGTAGGGTGTTCTTCAGGCAGCCTGACAATGTCAATTTGCAGCCTGGCATCCAGAGCGACATGGGACAGCAGCCTCTGGTAGATGCCCCTTACAGTGGCTGGCACCTGGAGGATGCATGGGGAACACCTGGAGCACTGTCCAAGGCAGCAACTTGCCCAGCTTCCCCCAAGAAGTTCTTCCCTTCCTGTCACACTGTGCAGGCCTAAAAGGCTGAGGGGGCCCAGTGAGCATGGCTTGAGGGAACACACGGTCTTGGCAGGCCTCCAGGCCTGGCCTCGGGCTGCTTAGCTGCTGCTGAGAAGGAGCAGCACTGTCTTTGAAAAAGTCCATAGTGGGAGCACAAATCGCAGTGGGAGCGGGCATGTTGCCAATGTTTGTGATGCCCTGGGTCCCTCTGCTGTCTGTGTTTCTGATGGCCATGCTCTCAGTCATTGCCATGTGAATAGCCTTCACTGCATTGTTCCTGCGTCTGCTGTCCATTCTGGGGTGGCGTGAGGCTTTTTCTGGAAGTTGGTGGGCTTGGAGTCAGGCTGGGCTGGGAGCTGAGATGCTGTGGTGCCGGACTCGCTATGCTGAATAGGCAGGAATTTTGTGAATATTTGCAGAAGAAAGGGCAGGGAAGGCAGGGATGTTCCATGGCATGCTCCAAGCCTGGTGCTCAGCTGAGCAGGGCCACCACGCTCCCCTCCACAAGGAATGGCAGGAAAGTCAGATGCCTGTATGGGTCCTGCCCGCTGAGCTGCCGGAGCAACTGGAGTGCGATGTGAGAGCGCAAAGGGACCAAGTGACGGCGCTCAGTGCTGAGGTGTCAATGGGGCAGGGCCCAAGGGCAGACGCAGGAGGAGCAGCGGGCCTGGTGCCCCCTGAGCCTGCCTCTAGGCCAGGGTTCAGCCCAGCGCCTGAGGCACAGAGAGGATGACCAGGTAGTAAGCAGAGCCCAATTGCAGAAACTCAGAGCCAGGGCAAAAACGTCCCTGTCGTCCCCATCAGAGGTGCAGGCGCTGTGCAGTGGCCAATCCTCCACGACGCAGAGCAGTGTTGGCAGCACTTTCTGCACGGCTGGTCGCAATGATCCTATGGCTTTCCACATCATTGCAGCAGCTCTGTGTCAGGGGCCTCTCAGTCCCAGTACAATGCCCTGTGCAGCTGTGGGGGCCCAGGTGACAGAGCCGTGGTGCCCTGAGGGGCAGGGAGGGAGCATTGGCAGCAGGCTTGGGAAACAGAGAGGCCCGAGGGTCCTGGAGCTCTCTGCCTGTGTGGCAGAGCCCATAGCACAGGCTGTGCAGGGCCATGGGCCCCAAAGGCTGGTGCGGCCTGAGCCGTGCAGGCACGTGGGCCCCGTTCCTGTCGCATGTGGGGGCACAGCGCAGCAGGGTCAGCACCACGTCCGTAGGGTGTTCTTCAGGCAGCCTGACAATGTCAATTTGCAGCCTGGCATCCAGAGCGACATGGGACAGCAGCCTCTGGTGGATGCCCCTTACAGTGGCTGGCACCTGAAGGATGCATGGGGAACACCTGGAGCACTGTCCAAGGCAGCAACTTGCCCAGCTTCCCCCAAGAAGTTCTTCCCTTCGTATCACACTGTGCAGGCCTAAAAGGCTGAGGGGGCCCAGTGAGCATGGCTTGAGGGAACACACGGTCTTGGCAGGCCTCCAGGCCCGGCCTCGGGCTGCTTAGCTGCTGCTGAGAAGGAGCAGCACTGTCTTTGAAAAAATCCATAGTGGGAGCACAAATCGCAGTGGGAGCGGGCATGTTGCCAATGTTTGTGATGCCCTGGGTCCCTCTGCTGTCTGTGTTTCTGATGGCCATGCTCTCAGTCATTGCCATGTGAATAGCCTTCACTGCATTGTTCCTGCGTCTGCTGTCCATTCTGGGGTGGCGTGAGGCTTTTTCTGGAAGTTGGTGGGCTTGGAGTCAGGCTGGGCTGGGAGCTGAGATGCTGTGGTGCCGGACTCGCTATGCTGAATAGGCAGGAATTTTGTGAATATTTGCAGAAGAAAGGGCAGGGAAGGCAGGGATGTTCCATGGCATGCTCCAAGCCTGGTGCTCAGCTGAGCAGGGCCACCACGCTCCCCTCCACAAGGAATGGCAGGAAAGGCAGATCCCTGTATGGGTCCTGCCCGCTGAGCTGCCGGAGCAACTGGAGTGCGATGTGAGAGCGCAAAGGGACCAAGTGACGGCGCTCAGTGCTGAGGTGTCGATGGGGCAGGGCCCAAGGGCAGACGCAGGAGGAGCAGCGGGCCTGGTGCCCCCTGAGCCTGCCTCTAGGCCAGGGTTCAGCCCAGCGCCTGAGGCACAGAGAGGATGACCAGGTAGTAAGCAGAGCCCAATTGCAGAAACTCAGAGCCAGGGCAAAAACGTCCCTGTCGTCCCCATCAGAGGTGCAGGCGCTGTGCAGTGGCCAATCCTCCACGACGCAGAGCAGTGTTGGCAGCACTTTCTGCACGGCTGGTCGCAATGATCCTATGGCTTTCCACGTCATTGCAGCAGCTCTGTGTCAGGGGCCTCTCAGTCCCAGTACCATGGCCTGTGCAGCTGTGGGGGCCCAGGTGACAGAGCCGTGGTGCCCTGAGGGGCAGGGAGGGAGCATTGGCAGCAGGCTTGGGAAACAGAGAGGCCCGAGGGTCCTGGAGCTCTCTGCCTGTGTGGCAGAGCCCATAGCACAGGCTGTGCAGGGCCATGGGCCCCAAAGGCTGGTGCGGCCTGAGCCGTGCAGGCACGTGGGCCCCGTTCCTGTCGCATGTGGGGGCACAGCGCAGCAGGGTCAGCACCACGTCCGTAGGGTGTTCTTCAGGCAGCCTGACAATGTCAATTTGCAGCCTGGCATCCAGAGCGACATGGGTCAGCAGCCTCTGGTGGATGCCCCTTACAGTGGCTGGCACCAGGAGGATGCATGGGGAACACCTGGAGCACTGTCCAAGGCAGCAACTTGTCCAGCTTCCTCCAAGAAGTTCTTCCCTTCCTATCACACTGTGCAGGCCTAAAATGCTGGGGGGGCCCAGTGAGCATGGCTTGAGGGAACACACGGTCTTGGCAGGCCTCCAGGCCTGGCCTCGGGCTGCTTAGCTGCTGCTGAGAAGGAGCAGCACTGTCTTTGAAAAAATCCATAGTGGGAGCACAAATCGCAGTGGGAGCGGGCATGTTGCCAATGTTTGTGATGCCCTGGGTCCCTCTGCTGTCTGTGTTTCTGATGGCCATTCTCTCAGTCATTGCCATGTGAATAGCCTTCACTGCATTGTTCCTGCGTCTGCTGTCCATTCTGGGGTGGCGTGAGGCTTTTTCTGGAAGTTGGTGGGCTTGGAGTCAGGCTGGGCTGGGAGCTGAGATGCTGTGGTGCCGGACTCGCTATGCTGAATAGGCAGGAATTTTGTGAATATTTTCAGAAGAAAGGGCAGGGAAGGCAGGGATGTTCCATGGCATGCTCCAAGCCTGGTGCTCAGCTGAGCAGGGCCACCACGCTCCCCTCCACAAGGAATGGCAGGAAAGTCAGATGCCTGTATGGGTCCTGCCCGCTGAGCTGCCGGAGCAACTGGAGTGCGATGTGAGAGCGCAAAGGGACCAAGTGACGGCGCTCAGTGCTGAGATGTCAATGGGGCAGGGCCCAAGGGCAGACGCAGGAGGAGCAGCGGGCCTGGTGTCCCCTGA
The DNA here is from genome assembly GCA_024362935.1 of Setophaga petechia. NCBI lineage: Eukaryota > Metazoa > Chordata > Aves > Passeriformes > Parulidae > Setophaga > Setophaga petechia. Next base: position 38,695,800 of record JANCRA010000005.1, on the reverse strand, counting down.
GCCTGCCTCTAGGCCAGGGTTCAGCCCAGCGCCTGAGGCACAGAGAGGATGACCAGGTAGTAAGCAGAGCCCAATTGCAGAAACTCAGAGCCAGGGCAAAAACGTCCCTGTCGTCCCCATCAGAGGTGCAGGCGCTGTGCAGTGGCCAATCCTCCACGACGCAGAGCAGTGTTGGCAGCACTTTCTGCACGGCTGGTCGCAATGATCCTATGGCTTTCCACATCGTTGCAGCAGCTCTGTGTCAGGGGCCTCTCAGTCCCAGTACCATGGCCTGTGCAGCTGTGGGGGCCCAGGTGACAGAGCCGTGGTGCCCTGAGGGGCAGGGAGGGAGCATTGGCAGCAGGCTTGGGAAACAGAGAGGCCCGAGGGTCCTGGAGCTCTCTGCCTGTGTGGCAGAGCCCATAGCACAGGCTGTGCAGGGCCATGGGCCCCAAAGGCTGGTGCGGCCTGAGCCGTGCAGGCACGTGGGCCCCGTTCCTGTCGCATGTGGGGGCACAGCGCAGCAGGGTCAGCACCACGTCCGTAGAGTGTTCTTCAGGCAGCCTGACAATGTCAATTTGCAGCCTGGCATCCAGAGCGACATGGGACAGCAGCCTCTGGTGGATGCCCCTTACAGTGGCTGGCACCTGGAGGATGAATGGGGAACACCTGGAGCACTGTCCAAGGCAGCAACTTGCCCAGCTTCCTCCAAGAAGTTCTTCCCTTCCTATCACACTGTGCAGGCCTAAAAGGCTGAGGGGGCCCAGTGAGCATGGCTTGAGGGAACACACGGTCTTGGCAGGCCTCCAGGCCTGGCCTCGGGCTGCTTAGCTGCTGCTGAGAAGGAGCAGCACTGTCTTTGAAAAAATCCATAGTGGGAGCACAAATCGCAGTGGGAGCGGGCATGTTGCCAATGTTTGTGATGCCCTGGGTCCCTCTGCTGTCTGTGTTTCTGATGGCCATGCTCTCAGTCATTGCCATGTGAATAGCCTTCACTGCATTGTTCCTGCGTCTGCTGTCCATTCTGGGGTGGCGTGAGGCTTTTTCTGGAAGTTGGTGGGCTTGGAGTCAGGCTGGGCTGGGAGCTGAGATGCTGTGGTGCCGGACTCGCTATGCTGAATAGGCAGGAATTTTGTGAATATTTGCAGAAGAAAGGGCAGGGATGTTCCATGGCATGCTCCAAGCCTGGTGCTCAGCTGAGCAGGGCCACCACGCTCCCCTCCACAAGGAATGGCAGGAAAGTCAGATGCCTGTATGGGTCCTGCCCGCTGAGCTGCCGGAGCAACTGGAGTGCGATGTGAGAGCGCAAAGGGACCAAGTGACGGCGCTCAGTGCTGAGGTGTCAATGGGGCAGGGCCCAAGGGCAGACGCAGGAGGAGCAGCGGGCCTGGTGCCCCCTGAGCCTGCCTCTAGGCCAGGGTTCAGCCCAGCGCCTGAGGCACAGAGAGGATGACCAGGTAGTAAGCAGAGCCCAATTGCAGAAACTCAGAGCCAGGGCAAAAACGTCCCTGTCGTCCCCATCAGAGGTGCAGGCGCTGTGCAGTGGCCAATCCTCCACGACGCAGAGCAGTGTTGGCAGCACTTTCTGCACGGCTGGTCGCAATGATCCTATGGCTTTCCACGTCATTGCAGCAGCTCTGTGTCAGGGGCCTCTCAGTCCCAGTACAATGCCCTGTGCAGCTGTGGGGGCCCAGGTGACAGAGCCGTGGTGCCCTGAGGGGCAGGGAGGGAGCATTGGCAGCAGGCTTGGGAAACAGAGAGGCCCGAGGGTCCTGGAGCTCTCTGCCTGTGTGGCAGAGCCCATAGCACAGGCTGTGCAGGGCCATGGGCCCCAAAGGCTGGTGCGGCCTGAGCCGTGCAGGCACGTGGGCCCCGTTCCTGTCGCATGTGGGGGCACAGCGCAGCAGGGTCAGCACCACGTCCGTAGGGTGTTCTTCAGGCAGCCTGACAATGTCAATTTGCAGCCTGGCATCCAGAGCGACATGGGACAGCAGCCTCTGGTGGATGCCCCTTACAGTGGCTGGCACCTGAAGGATGCATGGGGAACACCTGGAGCACTGTCCAAGGCAGCAACTTGCCCAGCTTCCCCCAAGAAGTTCTTCCCTTCGTATCACACTGTGCAGGCCTAAAAGGCTGAGGGGGCCCAGTGAGCATGGCTTGAGGGAACACACGGTCTTGGCAGGCCTCCAGGCCCGGCCTCGGGCTGCTTAGCTGCTGCTGAGAAGGAGCAGCACTGTCTTTGAAAAAATCCATAGTGGGAGCACAAATCGCAGTGGGAGCGGGCATGTTGCCAATGTTTGTGATGCCCTGGGTCCCTCTGCTGTCTGTGTTTCTGATGGCCATGCTCTCAGTCATTGCCATGTGAATAGCCTTCACTGCATTGTTCCTGCGTCTGCTGTCCATTCTGGGGTGGCGTGAGGCTTTTTCTGGAAGTTGGTGGGCTTGGAGTCAGGCTGGGCTGGGAGCTGAGATGCTGTGGTGCCGGACTCGCTATGCTGAATAGGCAGGAATTTTGTGAATATTTGCAGAAGAAAGGGCAGGGAAGGCAGGGATGTTCCATGGCATGCTCCAAGCCTGGTGCTCAGCTGAGCAGGGCCACCACGCTCCCCTCCACAAGGAATGGCAGGAAAGGCAGATCCCTGTATGGGTCCTGCCCGCTGAGCTGCCGGAGCAACTGGAGTGCGATGTGAGAGCGCAAAGGGACCAAGTGACGGCGCTCAGTGCTGAGGTGTCGATGGGGCAGGGCCCAAGGGCAGACGCAGGAGGAGCAGCGGGCCTGGTGCCCCCTGAGCCTGCCTCTAGGCCAGGGTTCAGCCCAGCGCCTGAGGCACAGAGAGGATGACCAGGTAGTAAGCAGAGCCCAATTGCAGAAACTCAGAGCCAGGGCAAAAACGTCCCTGTCGTCCCCATCAGAGGTGCAGGCGCTGTGCAGTGGCCAATCCTCCACGAAGCAGAGAAGTGTTGGCAGCACTTTCTGCACAGCTGGTCGCAATGATCCTATGGCTTTCCACATCGTTGCAGCAGCTCTGTGTCAGGGGCCTCTCAGTCCCAGTACAATGCCCTGTGCAGCTGTGGGGGCCCAGGTGACAGAGCCGTGGTGCCCTGAGGGGCAGGGAGGGAGCATTGGCAGCAGGCTTGGGAAACAGAGAGGCCCGAGGGTCCTGGAGCTCTCTGCCTGTGTGGCAGAGCCCATAGCACAGGCTGTGCAGGGCCATGGGCCCCAAAGGCTGGTGCGGCCTGAGCCGTGCAGGCACGTGGGCCCCGTTGCTGTCGCATGTGGGGGCACAGCGCAGCAGGGTCAGCACCACGTCCGTAGGGTGTTCTTCAGGCAGCCTGACAATGTCAATTTGCAGCCTGGCATCCAGAGCGACATGGGTCAGCAGCCTCTGGTGGATGCCCCTTACAGTGGCTGGCACCAGGAGGATGCATGGGGAACACCTGGAGCACTGTCCAAGGCAGCAACTTGTCCAGCTTCCTCCAAGAAGTTCTTCCCTTCCTATCACACTGTGCAGGCCTAAAAGGCTGGGGGGGCCCAGTGAGCATGGCTTGAGGGAACACACGGTCTTGGCAGGCCTCCAGGCCCGGCCTCGGGCTGCTTAGCTGCTGCTGAGAAGGAGCAGCACTGTCTTTGAAAAAATCCATAGTGGGAGCACAAATCGCAGTGGGAGCGGGCATGTTGCCAATGTTTGTGATGCCCTGGGTCCCTCTGCTGTCTGTGTTTCTGATGGCCATGCTCTCAGTCATTGCCATGTGAATAGCCTTCACTGCATTGTTCCTGCGTCTGCTGTCCATTCTGGGGTGGCGTGAGGCTTTTTCTGGAAGTTGGTGGGCTTGGAGTCAGGCTGGGCTGGGAGCTGAGATGCTGTGGTGCCGGACTCGCTATGCTGAATAGGCAGGAATTTTGTGAATATTTGCAGAAGAAAGGGCAGGGAAGGCAGGGATGTTCCATGGCATGCTCCAAGCCTGGTGCTCAGCTGAGCAGGGCCACCACGCTCCCCTCCACAAGGAATGGCAGGAAAGGCAGATCCCTGTATGGGTCCTGCCCGCTGAGCTGCCGGAGCAACTGGAGTGCGATGTGAGAGCGCAAAGGGACCAAGTGACGGCGCTCAGTGCTGAGGTGTCGATGGGGCAGGGCCCAAGGGCAGACGCAGGAGGAGCAGCGGGCCTGGTGCCCCCTGAGCCTGTCCCTAGGCCAGGGTTCAGCCCAGCGCCTGAGGCACAGAGAGGATGACCAGGTAGTAAGCAGAGCCCAATTGCAGAAACTCAGAGCCAGGGCAAAAACGTCCCTGTCGTCCCCATCAGAGGTGCAGGCGCTGTGCAGTGGCCAATCCTCCACGACGCAGAGCAGTGTTGGCAGCACTTTCTGCACGGCTGGTCGCAATGATCCTATGGCTTTCCACATCGTTGCAGCAGCTCTGTGTCAGGGGCCTCTCAGTCCCAGTACCATGCCCTGTGAAGCTGTGGGGGCCCAGGTGACAGAGCCGTGGTGCCCAGAGGGGCAGGGAGGGAGCATTGGCAGCAGGCTTGGGAAACAGAGAGGCCCGAGGGTCCTGGAGCTCTCTGCCTGTGTGGCAGAGCCCATAGCACAGGCTGTGCAGGGCCATGGGCCCCAAAGGCTGGTGCGGCCTGAGCCGTGCAGGCACGTGGGCCCCGTTCCTGTCGCATGTTGGGGCACGGCGCAGCACAGTCAGCACCACGTCCGTAGGGTGTTCTTCAGGCAGCCTGACAATGTCAATTTGCAGCCTGGCATCCAGAGCGACATGGGACAGCAGCCTCTGGTGGATGCCCCTTACAGTGGCTGGCACCAGGAGGATGCATGGGGAACACCTGGAGCACTGTCCAAGGCAGCAACTTGCCCAGCTTCCTCCAAGAAGTTCTTCCCTTCCTATCACACTGTGCAGGCCTAAAAGGCTGAGGGGGCCCAGTGAGCATGGCTTGAGGGAACACACGGTCTTGGCAGGCCTCCAGGCCTGGCCTCGGGCTGCTTAGCTGCTGCTGAGAAGGAGCAGCACTGTCTTTGAAAAAATCCATAGTGGGAGCACAAATCGCAGTGGGAGCGGGCATGTTGCCAATGTTTGTGATGCCCTGGGTCCCTCTGCTGTCTGTGTTTCTGATGGCCATTCTCTCAGTCATTGCCATGTGAATAGCCTTCACTGCATTGTTCCTGCGTCTGCTGTCCATTCTGGGGTGGCGTGAGGCTTTTTCTGGAAGTTGGTGGGCTTGGAGTCAGGCTGGGCTGGGAGCTGAGATGCTGTGGTGCCGGACTCGCTATGCTGAATAGGCAGGAATTTTGTGAACATTTTCAGAAGAAAGGGCAGGGAAGGCAGGGATGTTCCATGGCATGCTCCAAGCCTGGTGCTCAGCTGAGCAGGGCCACCACGCTCCCCTCCACAAGGAATGGCAGGAAAGTCAGATGCCTGTATGGGTCCTGCCCGCTGAGCTGCCGGAGCAACTGGAGTGCGATGTGAGAGCGCAAAGGGACCAAGTGACGGCGCTCAGTGCTGAGATGTCAATGGGGCAGGGCCCAAGGGCAGACGCAGGAGGAGCAGCGGGCCTGGTGCCCCCTGAGCCTGCCTCTAGGCCAGGGTTCAGCCCAGCGCCTGAGGCACAGAGAGGATGACCAGGTAGTAAGCAGAGCCCAATTGCAGAAACTCAGAGCCAGGGCAAAAACGTCCCTGTCGTCCCCATCAGAGGTGCAGGCGCTGTGCAGTGGCCAATCCTCCACGACGCAGAGCAGTGTTGGCAGCACTTTCTGCACGGCTGGTCGCAATGATCCTATGGCTTTCCACATCGTTGCAGCAGCTCTGTGTCAGGGGCCTCTCAGTCCCAGTACCATGGCCTGTGCAGCTGTGGGGGCCCAGGTGACAGAGCCGTGGTGCCCTGAGGGGCAGGGAGGGAGCATTGGCAGCAGGCTTGGGAAACAGAGAGGCCCGAGGGTCCTGGAGCTCTCTGCCTGTGTGGCAGAGCCCATAGCACAGGCTGTGCAGGGCCATGGGCCCCAAAGGCTGGTGCGGCCTGAGCCGTGCAGGCACGTGGGCCCCGTTCCTGTCGCATGTGGGGGCACAGCGCTGCAGGGTCAGCACCACGTCCGTAGGGTGTTCTTCAGGCAGCCTGACAATGTCAATTTGCAGCCTGGCATCCAGAGCGACATGGGACAGCAGCCTCTGGTGGATGCCCCTTACAGTGGCTGGCACCTGAAGGATGCATGGGGAACACCTGGAGCACTGTCCAAGGCAGCAACTTGCCCAGCTTCCCCCAAGAAGTTCTTCCCTTCGTATCACACTGTGCAGGCCTAAAAGGCTGAGGGGGCCCAGTGAGCATGGCTTGAGGGAACACACGGTCTTGGCAGGCCTCCAGGCCCGGCCTCGGGCTGCTTAGCTGCTGCTGAGAAGGAGCAGCACTGTCTTTGAAAAAATCCATAGTGGGAGCACAAATCGCAGTGGGAGCGGGCATGTTGCCAATGTTTGTGATGCCCTGGGTCCCTCTCCTGTCTGTGTTTCTGATGGCCATGCTCTCAGTCATTGCCATGTGAATAGCCTTCACTGCATTGTTCCTGCGTCTGCTGTGCATTCTGGGGTGGCGTGAGGCTTTTTCTGGAAGTTGGTGGGCTTGGAGTCAGGCTGGGCTGGGAGCTGAGATGCTGTGGTGCCGGACTCGCTATGCTGAATAGGCAGGAATTTTGTGAATATTTTCAGAAGAAAGGGCAGGGAAGGCAGGGATGTTCCATGGCATGCTCCAAGCCTGGTGCTCAGCTGAGCAGGGCCACCACGCTCCCCTCCACAAGGAATGGCAGGAAAGGCAGATCCCTGTATGGGTCCTGCCCGCTGAGCTGCCGGAGCAACTGGAGTGCGATGTGAGAGCGCAAAGGGACCAAGTGACGGCGCTCAGTGCTGAGGTGTCGATGGGGCAGGGCCCAAGGGCAGACGCAGGAGGAGCAGCGAGCCTGGTGCCCCCTGAGCCTGTCCCTAGGCCAGGGTTCAGCCCAGCGCCTGAGGCACAGAGAGGATGACCAGGTAGTAAGCAGAGCCCAATTGCAGAAACTCAGAGCCAGGGCAAAAACGTCCCTGTCGTCCCCATCACAGGTGCAGGCGCTGTGCAGTGGCCAATCCTCCACGACGCAGAGCAGTGTTGGCAGCACTTTCTGCACGGCTGGTCGCAATGATCCTATGGCTTTCCACATCGTTGCAGCAGCTCTGTGTCAGGGGCCTCTCAGTCCCAGTACCATGGCCTGTGCAGCTGTGGGGGCCCAGGTGACAGAGCCGTGGTGCCCTGAGGGGCAGGGAGGGAGCATTGGCAGCAGGCTTGGGAAACAGAGAGGCCCGAGGGTCCTGGAGCTCTCTGCCTGTGTGGCAGAGCCCATAGCACAGGCTGTGCAGGGCCATGGGCCCCAAAGGCTGGTGCGACCTGAGCCGTGCAGGCACGTGGGCCCCGTTGCTGTCGCATGTGGGGGCACAGCGCAGCAGGGTCAGCACCACGTCCGTAGGGTGTTCTTCAGGCAGCCTGACAATGTCAATTTGCAGCCTGGCATCCAGAGCGACATGGGTCAGCAGCCTCTGGTGGATGCCCCTTACAGTGGCTGGCACCAGGAGGATGCATGGGGAACACCTGGAGCACTGTCCAAGGCAGCAACTTGTCCAGCTTCCTCCAAGAAGTTCTTCCCTTCCTATCACACTGTGCAGGCCTAAAAGGCTGGGGGGGCCCAGTGAGCATGGCTTGAGGGAACACACGGTCTTGGCAGGCCTCCAGGCCCGGCCTCGGGCTGCTTAGCTGCTGCTGAGAAGGAGCAGCACTGTCTTTGAAAAAATCCATAGTGGGAGCACAAATCGCAGTGGGAGCGGGCATGTTGCCAATGTTTGTGATGCCCTGGGTCCCTCTGCTGTCTGTGTTTCTGATGGCCATGCTCTCAGTCATTGCCATGTGAATAGCCTTCACTGCATTGTTCCTGCGTCTGCTGTCCATTCTGGGGTGGCGTGAGGCTTTTTCTGGAAGTTGGTGGGCTTGGAGTCAGGCTGGGCTGGGAGCTGAGATGCTGTGGTGCCGGACTCGCTATGCTGAATAGGCAGGAATTTTGTGAATATTTGCAGAAGAAAGGGCAGGGAAGGCAGGGATGTTCCATGGCATGCTCCAAGCCTGGTGCTCAGCTGAGCAGGGCCACCACGCTCCCCTCCACAAGGAATGGCAGGAAAGGCAGATCCCTGTATGGGTCCTGCCCGCTGAGCTGCCGGAGCAACTGGAGTGCCATGTGAGAGCGCAAAGGGACCAAGTGACGGCGCTCAGTGCTGAGGTGTCGATGGGGCAGGGCCCAAGGGCAGACGCAGGAGGAGCAGTGAGCCTGGTGCCCCCTGAGCCTGTCCCTAGGCCAGGGTTCAGCCCAGCGCCTGAGGCACAGAGAGGATGACCAGGTAGTAAGCAGAGCCCAATTGCAGAAACTCAGAGCCAGGGCAAAAACGTCCCTGTCGTCCCCATCAGAGGTGCAGGCGCTGTGCAGTGGCCAATCCTCCACGACGCAGAGCAGTGTTGGCAGCACTTTCTGCACGGCTGGTCGCAATGATCCTATGGCTTTCCACATCGTTGCAGCAGCTCTGTGTCAGGGGCCTCTCAGTCCCAGTACCATGGCCTGTGCAGCTGTGGGGGCCCAGGTGACAGAGCCGTGGTGCCCTGAGGGGCAGGGAGGGAGCATTGGCAGCAGGCTTGGGAAACAGAGAGGCCCGAGGGTCCTGGAGCTCTCTGCCTGTGTGGCAGAGCCCATAGCACAGGCTGTGCAGGGCCATGGGCCCCAAAGGCTGGTGCGGCCTGAGCCGTGCAGGCACGTGGGCCCCGTTGCTGTCGCATGTGGGGGCACAGCGCAGCAGGGTCAGCACCACGTCCGTAGGGTGTTCTTCAGGCAGCCTGACAATGTCAATTTGCAGCCTGGCATCCAGAGCGACATGGGTCAGCAGCCTCTGGTGGATGCCCCTTACAGTGGCTGGCACCAGGAGGATGCATGGGGAACACCTGGAGCACTGTCCAAGGCAGCAACTTGTCCAGCTTCCTCCAAGAAGTTCTTCCCTTCCTATCACACTGTGCAGGCCTAAAAGGCTGGGGGGGCCCAGTGAGCATGGCTTGAGGGAACACACGGTCTTGGCAGGCCTCCAGGCCCGGCCTCGGGCTGCTTAGCTGCTGCTGAGAAGGAGCAGCACTGTCTTTGAAAAAATCCATAGTGGGAGCACAAATCGCAGTGGGAGCGGGCATGTTGCCAATGTTTGTGATGCCCTGGGTCCCTCTGCTGTCTGTGTTTCTGATGGCCATGCTCTCAGTCATTGCCATGTGAATAGCCTTCACTGCATTGTTCCTGCGTCTGCTGTCCATTCTGGGGTGGCGTGAGGCTTTTTCTGGAAGTTGGTGGGCTTGGAGTCAGGCTGGGCTGGGAGCTGAGATGCTGTGGTGCCGGACTCGCTATGCTGAATAGGCAGGAATTTTGTGAATATTTTCAGAAGAAAGGGCAGGGAAGGCAGGGATGTTCCATGGCATGCTCCAAGCCTGGTGCTCAGCTGAGCAGGGCCACCACGCTCCCCTCCACAAGGAATGGCAGGAAAGGCAGATCCCTGTATGGGTCCTGCCCGCTGAGCTGCCGGAGCAACTGGAGTGCGATGTGAGAGCGCAAAGGGACCAAGTGACGGCGCTCAGTGCTGAGGTGTCGATGGGGCAGGGCCCAAGGGCAGACGCAGGAGGAGCAGCGGGCCTGGTGCCCCCTGAGCCTGTCCCTAGGCCAGGGTTCAGCCCAGCGCCTGAGGCACAGAGAGGATGACCAGGTAGTAAGCAGAGCCCAATTGCAGAAACTCAGAGCCAGGGCAAAAACGTCCCTGTCGTCCCCATCAGAGGTGCAGGCGCTGTGCAGTGGCCAATCCTCCACGACGCAGAGCAGTGTTGGCAGCACTTTCTGCATGGCTGGTCGCAATGATCCTATGGCTTTCCACATCGTTGCAGCAGCTCTGTGTCAGGGGCCTCTCAGTCCCAGTACCATGGCCTGTGCAGCTGTGGGGGCCCAGGTGACAGAGCCGTGGTGCCCAGAGGGGCAGGGAGGGAGCATTGGCAGCAGGCTTGGGAAACAGAGAGGCCCGAGGGTCCTGGAGCTCTCTGCCTGTGTGGCAGAGCCCATAGCACAGGCTGTGCAGGGCCATGGGCCCCAAAGGCTGGTGCGGCCTGAGCCGTGCAGGCACGTGGGCCCCGTTCCTGTCGCATGTTGGGGCACGGCGCAGCACAGTCAGCACCACGTCCGTAGGGTGTTCTTCAGGCAGCCTGACAATGTCAATTTGCAGCCTGGCATCCAGAGCGACATGGGACAGCAGCCTCTGGTGGATGCCCCTTACAGTGGCTGGCACCAGGAGGATGCATGGGGAACACCTGGAGCACTGTCCAAGGCAGCAACTTGCCCAGCTTCCTCCAAGAAGTTCTTCCCTTCCTATCACACTGTGCAGGCCTAAAAGGCTGAGGGGGCCCAGTGAGCATGGCTTGAGGGAACACACGGTCTTGGCAGGCCTCCAGGCCTGGCCTCGGGCTGCTTAGCTGCTGCTGAGAAGGAGCAGCACTGTCTTTGAAAAAATCCATAGTGGGAGCACAAATCGCAGTGGGAGCGGGCATGTTGCCAATGTTTGTGATGCCCTGGGTCCCTCTGCTGTCTGTGTTTCTGATGGCCATTCTCTCAGTCATTGCCATGTGAATAGCCTTCACTGCATTGTTCCTGCGTCTGCTGTCCATTCTGGGGTGGCGTGAGGCTTTTTCTGGAAGTTGGTGGGCTTGGAGTCAGGCTGGGCTGGGAGCTGAGATGCTGTGGTGCCGGACTCGCTATGCTGAATAGGCAGGAATTTTGTGAATATTTGCAGAAGAAAGGGCAGGGAAGGCAGGGATGTTCCATGGCATGCTCCAAGCCTGGTGCTCAGCTGAGCAGGGCCACCACGCTCCCCTCCACAAGGAATGGCAGGAAAGGCAGATCCCTGTATGGGTCCTGCCCGCTGAGCTGCCGGAGCAACTGGAGTGCCATGTGAGAGCGCAAAGGGACCAAGTGACGGCGCTCAGTGCTGAGGTGTCGATGGGGCAGGGCCCAAGGGCAGACGCAGGAGGAGCAGCGAGCCTGGTGCCCCCTGAGCCTGTCCCTAGGCCAGGGTTCAGCCCAGCGCCTGAGGCACAGAGAGGATGACCAGGTAGTAAGCAGAGCCCAATTGCAGAAACTCAGAGCCAGGGCAAAAACGTCCCTGTCGTCCCCATCAGAGGTGCAGGCGCTGTGCAGTGGCCAATCCTCCACGACGCAGAGCAGTGTTGGCAGCACTTTCTGCACGGCTGGTCGCAATGATCCTATGGCTTTCCACATCGTTGCAGCAGCTCTGTGTCAGGGGCCTCTCAGTCCCAGTACCATGGCCTGTGCAGCTGTGGGGGCCCAGGTGACAGAGCCGTGGTGCCCTGAGGGGCAGGGAGGGAGCATTGGCAGCAGGCTTGGGAAACAGAGAGGCCCAAGGGTCCTGGAGCTCTCTGCCTGTGTGGCAGAGCCCATAGCACAGGCTGTGCAGGGCCATGGGCCCCAAAGGCTGGTGCGGCCTGAGCCGTGCAGGCACGTGGGCCCCGTTGCTGTCGCATGTGGGGGCACAGCGCAGCAGGGTCAGCACCACGTCCGTAGGGTGTTCTTCAGGCAGCCTGACAATGTCAATTTGCAGCCTGGCATCCAGAGCGACATGGGTCAGCAGCCTCTGGTGGATGCCCCTTACAGTGGCTGGCACCAGGAGGATGCATGGGGAACACCTGGAGCACTGTCCAAGGCAGCAACTTGTCCAGCTTCCTCCAAGAAGTTCTTCCCTTCCTATCACACTGTGCAGGCCTAAAAGGCTGAGGGGGCCCAGTGAGCATGGCTTGAGGGAACACACGGTCTTGGCAGGCCTCCAGGCCTGGCCTCGGGCTGCTTAGCTGCTGCTGAGAAGGAGCAGCACTGTCTTTGAAAAAATCCATAGTGGGAGCACAAATCGCAGTGGGAGCGGGCATGTTGCCAATGTTTGTGATGCCCTGGGTCCCTCTGCTGTCTGTGTTTCTGATGGCCATTCTCTCAGTCATTGCCATGTGAATAGCCTTCACTGCATTGTTCCTGCGTCTGCTGTCCATTCTGGGGTGGCGTGAGGCTTTTTCTGGAAGTTGGTGGGCTTGGAGTCAGGCTGGGCTGGGAGCTGAGATGCTGTGGTGCCGGACTCGCTATGCTGAATAGGCAGGAATTTTGTGAACATTTTCAGAAGAAAGGGCAGGGAAGGCAGGGATGTTCCATGGCATGCTCCAAGCCTGGTGCTCAGCTGAGCAGGGCCACCACGCTCCCCTCCACAAGGAATGGCAGGAAAGTCAGATGCCTGTATGGGTCCTGCCCGCTGAGCTGCCGGAGCAACTGGAGTGCCATGTGAGAGCGCAAAGGGACCAAGTGACGGCGCTCAGTGCTGAGATGTCAATGGGGCAGGGCCCAAGGGCAGACGCAGGAGGAGCAGCGGGCCTCGTGTCCCCTGAGCCTGCCTCTAGGCCAGGGTTCAGCCCAGCGCCTGAGGCACAGAGAGGATGACCAGGTAGTAAGCAGAGCCCAATTGCAGAAACTCAGAGCCAGGGCAAAAACGTCCCTGTCGTCCCCATCAGAGGTGCAGGCGCTGTGCAGTGGCCAATCCTCCACGACGCAGAGCAGTGTTGGCAGCACTTTCTGCACGGCTGGTCGCAATGATCCTATGGCTTTCCACATCGTTGCAGCAGCTCTGTGTCAGGGGCCTCTCAGTCCCAGTACCATGGCCTGTGCAGCTGTGGGGGCCCAGGTGACAGAGCCGTGGTGCCCTGAGGGGCAGGGAGGGAGCATTGGCAGCAGGCTTGGGAAACAGAGAGGCCCGAGGGTCCTGGAGCTCTCTGCCTGTGTGGCAGAGCCCATAGCACAGGCTGTGCAGGGCCATGGGCCCCAAAGGCTGGTGCGGCCTGAGCCGTGCAGGCACGTGGGCCCCGTTCCTGTCGCATGTGGGGGCACAGCGCAGCAGGGTCAGCACCACGTCCGTAGAGTGTTCTTCAGGCAGCCTGACAATGTCAATTTGCAGCCTGGCATCCAGAGCAACATGGGACAGCAGCCTCTGGTGGATGCCCCTTACAGTGGCTGGCACCTGGAGGATGCATGGGGAACACCTGGAGCACTGTCCAAGGCAGCAACTTGCCCAGCTTCCTCCAAGAAGTTCTTCCCTTCCTATCACACTGTGCAGGCCTAAAAGGCTGAGGGGGCCCAGTGAGCATGGCTTGAGGGAACACACGGTCTTGGCAGGCCTCCAGGCCCGGCCTCGGGCTGCTTAGCTGCTGCTGAGAAGGAGCAGCACTGTCTTTGAAAAAATCCATAGTGGGAGCACAAATCGCAGTGGGAGCGGGCATGTTGCCAATGTTTGTGATGCCCTGGGTCCCTCTGCTGTCTGTGTTTCTGATGGCCATGCTCTCAGTCATTGCCATGTGAATAGCCTTCACTGCATTGTTCCTGCGTCTGCTGTCCATTCTGGGGTGGCGTGAGGCTTTTTCTGGAAGTTGGTGGGCTTGGAGTCAGGCTGGGCTGGGAGCTGAGATGCTGTGGTGCCGGACTCGCTATGCTGAATAGGCAGGAATTTTGTGAATATTTGCAGAAGAAAGGGCAGGGATGTTCCATGGCATGCTCCAAGCCTGGTGCTCAGCTGAGCAGGGCCACCACGCTCCCCTCCACAAGGAATGGCAGGAAAGTCAGATGCCTGTATGGGTCCTGCCCGCTGAGCTGCCGGAGCAACTGGAGTGCGATGTGAGAGCGCAAAGGGACCAAGTGACGGCGCTCAGTGCTGAGGTGTCAATGGGGCAGGGCCCAAGGGCAGACGCAGGAGGAGCAGCGGGCCTGGTGCCCCCTGAGCCTGCCTCTAGGCCAGGGTTCAGCCCAGCGCCTGAGGCACAGAGAGGATGACCAGGTAGTAAGCAGAGCCCAATTGCAGAAACTCAGAGCCAGGGCAAAAACGTCCCTGTCGTCCCCATCAGAGGTGCAGGCGCTGTGCAGTGGCCAATCCTCCACGACGCAGAGCAGTGTTGGCAGCACTTTCTGCACGGCTGGTCGCAATGATCCTATGGCTTTCCACGTCATTGCAGCAGCTCTGTGTCAGGGGCCTCTCAGTCCCAGTACAATGCCCTGTGCAGCTGTGGGGGCCCAGGTGACAGAGCCGTGGTGCCCTGAGGGGCAGGGAGGGAGCATTGGCAGCAGGCTTGGGAAACAGAGAGGCCCGAGGGTCCTGGAGCTCTCTGCCTGTGTGGCAGAGCCCATAGCACAGGCTGTGCAGGGCCATGGGCCCCAAAGGCTGGTGCGGCCTGAGCCGTGCAGGCACGTGGGCCCCGTTCCTGTCGCATGTGGGGGCACAGCGCAGCAGGGTCAGCACCACGTCCGTAGGGTGTTCTTCAGGCAGCCTGACAATGTCAATTTGCAGCCTGGCATCCAGAGCGACATGGGACAGCAGCCTCTGGTGGATGCCCCTTACAGTGGCTGGCACCTGAAGGATGCATGGGGAACACCTGGAGCACTGTCCAAGGCAGCAACTTGCCCAGCTTCCCCCAAGAAGTTCTTCCCTTCGTATCACACTGTGCAGGCCTAAAAGGCTGAGGGGGCCCAGTGAGCATGGCTTGAGGGAACACACGGTCTTGGCAGGCCTCCAGGCCCGGCCTCGGGCTGCTTAGCTGCTGCTGAGAAGGAGCAGCACTGTCTTTGAAAAAATCCATAGTGGGAGCACAAATCGCAGTGGGAGCGGGCATGTTGCCAATGTTTGTGATGCCCTGGGTCCCTCTGCTGTCTGTGTTTCTGATGGCCATGCTCTCAGTCATTGCCATGTGAATAGCCTTCACTGCATTGTTCCTGCGTCTGCTGTCCATTCTGGGGTGGCGTGAGGCTTTTTCTGGAAGTTGGTGGGCTTGGAGTCAGGCTGGGCTGGGAGCTGAGATGCTGTGGTGCCGGACTCGCTATGCTGAATAGGCAGGAATTTTGTGAATATTTGCAGAAGAAAGGGCAGGGAAGGCAGGGATGTTCCATGGCATGCTCCAAGCCTGGTGCTCAGCTGAGCAGGGCCACCACGCTCCCCTCCACAAGGAATGGCAGGAAAGGCAGATCCCTGTATGGGTCCTGCCCGCTGAGCTGCCGGAGCAACTGGAGTGCGATGTGAGAGCGCAAAGGGACCAAGTGACGGCGCTCAGTGCTGAGGTGTCGATGGGGCAGGGCCCAAGGGCAGACGCAGGAGGAGCAGCGGGCCTGGTGCCCCCTGAGCCTGCCTCTAGGCCAGGGTTCAGCCCAGCGCCTGAGGCACAGAGAGGATGACCAGGTAGTAAGCAGAGCCCAATTGCAGAAACTCAGAGCCAGGGCAAAAACGTCCCTGTCGTCCCCATCAGAGGTGCAGGCGCTGTGCAGTGGCCAATCCTCCACGAAGTAGAGAAGTGTTGGCAGCACTTTCTGCACGGCTGGTCGCAATGATCCTATGGCTTTCCACATCGTTGCAGCAGCTCTGTGTCAGGGGCCTCTCAGTCCCAGTACCATGGCCTGTGCAGCTGTGGGGGCCCAGGTGACAGAGCCGTGGTGCCCTGAGGGGCAGGGAGGGAGCATTGGCAGCAGGCTTGGGAAACAGAGAGGCCCGAGGGTCCTGGAGCTCTCTGCCTGTGTGGCAGAGCCCATAGCACAGGCTGTGCAGGGCCATGGGCCCCAAAGGCTGGTGCGGCCTGAGCCGTGCAGGCACGTGGGCCCCGTTGCTGTCGCATGTTAGGGCACAGCGCAGCAGGGTCAGCACCACGTCCGTAGGGTGTTCTTCAGGCAGCCTGACAATGTCAAGTTGCAGCCTGGCATCCAGAGCGACATGGGACAGCAGCCTCTGGTAGATGCCCCTTACAGTGGCTGGCACCTGGAGGATGCATGGGGAACACCTGGAGCACTGTCCAAGGCAGCAACTTGCCCAGCTTCCCCCAAGAAGTTCTTCCCTTCCTGTCACACTGTGCAGGCCTAAAAGGCTGAGGGGGCCCAGTGAGCATGGCTTGAGGGAACACACGGTCTTGGCAGGCCTCCAGGCCTGGCCTCGGGCTGCTTAGCTGCTGCTGAGAAGGAGCAGCACTGTCTTTGAAAAAGTCCATAGTGGGAGCACAAATCGCAGTGGGAGCGGGCATGTTGCCAATGTTTGTGATGCCCTGGGTCCCTCTGCTGTCTGTGTTTCTGATGGCCATGCTCTCAGTCATTGCCATGTGAATAGCCTTCACTGCATTGTTCCTGCGTCTGCTGTCCATTCTGGGGTGGCGTGAGGCTTTTTCTGGAAGTTGGTGGGCTTGGAGTCAGGCTGGGCTGGGAGCTGAGATGCTGTGGTGCCGGACTCGCTATGCTGAATAGGCAGGAATTTTGTGAATATTTGCAGAAGAAAGGGCAGGGAAGGCAGGGATGTTCCATGGCATGCTCCAAGCCTGGTGCTCAGCTGAGCAGGGCCACCACGCTCCCCTCCACAAGGAATGGCAGGAAAGTCAGATGCCTGTATGGGTCCTGCCCGCTGAGCTGCCGGAGCAACTGGAGTGCGATGTGAGAGCGCAAAGGGACCAAGTGACGGCGCTCAGTGCTGAGGTGTCAATGGGGCAGGGCCCAAGGGCAGACGCAGGAGGAGCAGCGGGCCTGGTGCCCCCTGAGCCTGCCTCTAGGCCAGGGTTCAGCCCAGCGCCTGAGGCACAGAGAGGATGACCAGGTAGTAAGCAGAGCCCAATTGCAGAAACTCAGAGCCAGGGCAAAAACGTCCCTGTCGTCCCCATCAGAGGTGCAGGCGCTGTGCAGTGGCCAATCCTCCACGACGCAGAGCAGTGTTGGCAGCACTTTCTGCACGGCTGGTCGCAATGATCCTATGGCTTTCCACGTCATTGCAGCAGCTCTGTGTCAGGGGCCTCTCAGTCCCAGTACAATGCCCTGTGCAGCTGTGGGGGCCCAGGTGACAGAGCCGTGGTGCCCTGAGGGGCAGGGAGGGAGCATTGGCAGCAGGCTTGGGAAACAGAGAGGCCCGAGGGTCCTGGAGCTCTCTGCCTGTGTGGCAGAGCCCATAGCACAGGCTGTGCAGGGCCATGGGCCCCAAAGGCTGGTGCGGCCTGAGCCGTGCAGGCACGTGGGCCCCGTTCCTGTCGCATGTGGGGGCACAGCGCAGCAGGGTCAGCACCACGTCCGTAGGGTGTTCTTCAGGCAGCCTGACAATGTCAATTTGCAGCCTGGCATCCAGAGCGACATGGGACAGCAGCCTCTGGTGGATGCCCCTTACAGTGGCTGGCACCTGAAGGATGCATGGGGAACACCTGGAGCACTGTCCAAGGCAGCAACTTGCCCAGCTTCCCCCAAGAAGTTCTTCCCTTCGTATCACACTGTGCAGGCCTAAAAGGCTGAGGGGGCCCAGTGAGCATGGCTTGAGGGAACACACGGTCTTGGCAGGCCTCCAGGCCCGGCCTCGGGCTGCTTAGCTGCTGCTGAGAAGGAGCAGCACTGTCTTTGAAAAAATCCATAGTGGGAGCACAAATCGCAGTGGGAGCGGGCATGTTGCCAATGTTTGTGATGCCCTGGGTCCCTCTGCTGTCTGTGTTTCTGATGGCCATGCTCTCAGTCATTGCCATGTGAATAGCCTTCACTGCATTGTTCCTGCGTCTGCTGTCCATTCTGGGGTGGCGTGAGGCTTTTTCTGGAAGTTGGTGGGCTTGGAGTCAGGCTGGGCTGGGAGCTGAGATGCTGTGGTGCCGGACTCGCTATGCTGAATAGGCAGGAATTTTGTGAATATTTTCAGAAGAAAGGGCAGGGAAGGCAGGGATGTTCCATGGCATGCTCCAAGCCTGGTGCTCAGCTGAGCAGGGCCACCACGCTCCCCTCCACAAGGAATGGCAGGAAAGGCAGATCCCTGTATGGGTCCTGCCCGCTGAGCTGCCGGAGCAACTGGAGTGCGATGTGAGAGCGCAAAGGGACCAAGTGACGGCGCTCAGTGCTGAGGTGTCGATGGGGCAGGGCCCAAGGGCAGACGCAGGAGGAGCAGCGGGCCTGGTGCCCCCTGAGCCTGCCTCTAGGCCAGGGTTCAGCCCAGCGCCTGAGGCACAGAGAGGATGACCAGGTAGTAAGCAGAGCCCAATTGCAGAAACTCAGAGCCAGGGCAAAAACGTCCCTGTCGTCCCCATCAGAGGTGCAGGCGCTGTGCAGTGGCCAATCCTCCACGAAGCAGAGAAGTGTTGGCAGCACTTTCTGCACAGCTGGTCGCAATGATCCTATGGCTTTCCACATCGTTGCAGCAGCTCTGTGTCAGGGGCCTCTCAGTCCCAGTACAATGCCCTGTGCAGCTGTGGGGGCCCAGGTGACAGAGCCGTGGTGCCCTGAGGGGCAGGGAGGGAGCATTGGCAGCAGGCTTGGGAAACAGAGAGGCCCGAGGGTCCTGGAGCTCTCTGCCTGTGTGGCAGAGCCCATAGCACAGGCTGTGCAGGGCCATGGGCCCCAAAGGCTGGTGCGGCCTGAGCCGTGCAGGCACGTGGGCCCCGTTCCTGTCGCATGTGGGGGCACAGCGCAGCAGGGTCAGCACCACGTCCGTAGGGTGTTCTTCAGGCAGCCTGACAATGTCAATTTGCAGCCTGGCATCCAGAGCGACATGGGTCAGCAGCCTCTGGTGGATGCCCCTTACAGTGGCTGGCACCAGGAGGATGCATGGGGAACACCTGGAGCACTGTCCAAGGCAGCAACTTGTCCAGCTTCCTCCAAGAAGTTCTTCCCTTCCTATCACACTGTGCAGGCCTAAAATGCTGGGGGGGCCCAGTGAGCATGGCTTGAGGGAACACACGGTCTTGGCAGGCCTCCAGGCCTGGCCTCGGGCTGCTTAGCTGCTGCTGAGAAGGAGCAGCACTGTCTTTGAAAAAATCCATAGTGGGAGCACAAATCGCAGTGGGAGCGGGCATGTTGCCAATGTTTGTGATGCCCTGGGTCCCTCTGCTGTCTGTGTTTCTGATGGCCATTCTCTCAGTCATTGCCATGTGAATAGCCTTCACTGCATTGTTCCTGCGTCTGCTGTCCATTCTGGGGTGGCGTGAGGCTTTTTCTGGAAGTTGGTGGGCTTGGAGTCAGGCTGGGCTGGGAGCTGAGATGCTGTGGTGCCGGACTCGCTATGCTGAATAGGCAGGAATTTTGTGAACATTTTCAGAAGAAAGGGCAGGGAAGGCAGGGATGTTCCATGGCATGCTCCAAGCCTGGTGCTCAGCTGAGCAGGGCCACCACGCTCCCCTCCACAAGGAATGGCAGGAAAGTCAGATGCCTGTATGGGTCCTGCCCGCTGAGCTGCCGGAGCAACTGGAGTGCGATGTGAGAGCGCAAAGGGACCAAGTGACGGCGCTCAGTGCTGAGATGTCAATGGGGCAGGGCCCAAGGGCAGACGCAGGAGGAGCAGCGGGCCTCGTGTCCCCTGAGCCTGCCTCTAGGCCAGGGTTCAGCCCAGCGCCTGAGGCACAGAGAGGATGACCAGGTAGTAAGCAGAGCCCAATTGCAGAAACTCAGAGCCAGGGCAAAAACGTCCCTGTCGTCCCCATCAGAGGTGCAGGCGCTGTGCAGTGGCCAATCCTCCACGACGCAGAGCAGTGTTGGCAGCACTTTCTGCACGGCTGGTCGCAATGATCCTATGGCTTTCCACATCGTTGCAGCAGCTCTGTGTCAGGGGCCTCTCAGTCCCAGTACCATGGCCTGTGCAGCTGTGGGGGCCCAGGTGACAGAGCCGTGGTGCCCTGAGGGGCAGGGAGGGAGCATTGGCAGCAGGCTTGGGAAACAGAGAGGCCCGAGGGTCCTGGAGCTCTCTGCCTGTGTGGCAGAGCCCATAGCACAGGCTGTGCAGGGCCATGGGCCCCAAAGGCTGGTGCGGCCTGAGCCGTGCAGGCACGTGGGCCCCGTTCCTGTCGCATGTGGGGGCACAGCGCAGCAGGGTCAGCACCACGTCCGTAGAGTGTTCTTCAGGCAGCCTGACAATGTCAATTTGCAGCCTGGCATCCAGA
Organism: Setophaga petechia; assembly: GCA_024362935.1. Classification (NCBI taxonomy): domain Eukaryota; kingdom Metazoa; phylum Chordata; class Aves; order Passeriformes; family Parulidae; genus Setophaga; species Setophaga petechia. The sequence goes on along the minus strand of JANCRA010000005.1, from coordinate 38,675,796 downwards.
GCAACATGGGACAGCAGCCTCTGGTGGATGCCCCTTACAGTGGCTGGCACCTGGAGGATGCATGGGGAACACCTGGAGCACTGTCCAAGGCAGCAACTTGCCCAGCTTCCTCCAAGAAGTTCTTCCCTTCCTATCACACTGTGCAGGCCTAAAAGGCTGAGGGGGCCCAGTGAGCATGGCTTGAGGGAACACACGGTCTTGGCAGGCCTCCAGGCCTGGCCTCGGGCTGCTTAGCTGCTGCTGAGAAGGAGCAGCACTGTCTTTGAAAAAATCCATAGTGGGAGCACAAATCGCAGTGGGAGCGGGCATGTTGCCAATGTTTGTGATGCCCTGGGTCCCTCTGCTGTCTGTGTTTCTGATGGCCATGCTCTCAGTCATTGCCATGTGAATAGCCTTCACTGCATTGTTCCTGCGTCTGCTGTCCATTCTGGGGTGGCGTGAGGCTTTTTCTGGAAGTTGGTGGGTTTGGAGTCAGGCTGGGCTGGGAGCTGAGATGCTGTGGTGCCGGACTCGCTATGCTGAATAGGCAGGAATTTTGTGAATATTTGCAGAAGAAAGGGCAGGGAAGGCAGGGATGTTCCATGGCATGCTCCAAGCCTGGTGCTCAGCTGAGCAGGGCCACCACGCTCCCCTCCACAAGGAATGGCAGGAAAGGCAGATCCCTGTATGGGTCCTGCCCGCTGAGCTGCCGGAGCAACTGGAGTGCGATGTGAGAGCGCAAAGGGACCAAGTGACGGCGCTCAGTGCTGAGGTGTCGATGGGGCAGGGCCCAAGGGCAGACGCAGGAGGAGCAGCGGGCCTGGTGCCCCCTGAGCCTGCCTCTAGGCCAGGGTTCAGCCCAGCGCCTGAGGCACAGAGAGGATGACCAGGTAGTAAGCAGAGCCCAATTGCAGAAACTCAGAGCCAGGGCAAAAACGTCCCTGTCGTCCCCATCAGAGGTGCAGGCGCTGTGCAGTGGCCAATCCTCCACGAAGCAGAGAAGTGTTGGCAGCACTTTCTGCACAGCTGGTCGCAATGATCCTATGGCTTTCCACATCGTTGCAGCAGCTCTGTGTCAGGGGCCTCTCAGTCCCAGTACAATGCCCTGTGCAGCTGTGGGGGCCCAGGTGACAGAGCCGTGGTGCCCTGAGGGGCAGGGAGGGAGCATTGGCAGCAGGCTTGGGAAACAGAGAGGCCCGAGGGTCCTGGAGCTCTCTGCCTGTGTGGCAGAGCCCATAGCACAGGCTGTGCAGGGCCATGGGCCCCAAAGGCTGGTGCGGCCTGAGCCGTGCAGGCACGTGGGCCCCGTTGCTGTCGCATGTGGGGGCACAGCGCAGCAGGGTCAGCACCACGTCCGTAGGGTGTTCTTCAGGCAGCCTGACAATGTCAATTTGCAGCCTGGCATCCAGAGCGACATGGGTCAGCAGCCTCTGGTGGATGCCCCTTACAGTGGCTGGCACCAGGAGGATGCATGGGGAACACCTGGAGCACTGTCCAAGGCAGCAACTTGTCCAGCTTCCTCCAAGAAGTTCTTCCCTTCCTATCACACTGTGCAGGCCTAAAAGGCTGGGGGGGCCCAGTGAGCATGGCTTGAGGGAACACACGGTCTTGGCAGGCCTCCAGGCCCGGCCTCGGGCTGCTTAGCTGCTGCTGAGAAGGAGCAGCACTGTCTTTGAAAAAATCCATAGTGGGAGCACAAATCGCAGTGGGAGCGGGCATGTTGCCAATGTTTGTGATGCCCTGGGTCCCTCTGCTGTCTGTGTTTCTGATGGCCATGCTCTCAGTCATTGCCATGTGAATAGCCTTCACTGCATTGTTCCTGCGTCTGCTGTCCATTCTGGGGTGGCGTGAGGCTTTTTCTGGAAGTTGGTGGGCTTGGAGTCAGGCTGGGCTGGGAGCTGAGATGCTGTGGTGCCGGACTCGCTATGCTGAATAGGCAGGAATTTTGTGAATATTTGCAGAAGAAAGGGCAGGGATGTTCCATGGCATGCTCCAAGCCTGGTGCTCAGCTGAGCAGGGCCACCACGCTCCCCTCCACAAGGAATGGCAGGAAAGTCAGATGCCTGTATGGGTCCTGCCCGCTGAGCTGCCGGAGCAACTGGAGTGCGATGTGAGAGCGCAAAGGGACCAAGTGACGGCGCTCAGTGCTGAGGTGTCAATGGGGCAGGGCCCAAGGGCAGACGCAGGAGGAGCAGCGGGCCTGGTGCCCCCTGAGCCTGCCTCTAGGCCAGGGTTCAGCCCAGCGCCTGAGGCACAGAGAGGATGACCAGGTAGTAAGCAGAGCCCAATTGCAGAAACTCAGAGCCAGGGCAAAAACGTCCCTGTCGTCCCCATCAGAGGTGCAGGCGCTGTGCAGTGGCCAATCCTCCACGACGCAGAGCAGTGTTGGCAGCACTTTCTGCACGGCTGGTCGCAATGATCCTATGGCTTTCCACGTCATTGCAGCAGCTCTGTGTCAGGGGCCTCTCAGTCCCAGTACAATGCCCTGTGCAGCTGTGGGGGCCCAGGTGACAGAGCCGTGGTGCCCTGAGGGGCAGGGAGGGAGCATTGGCAGCAGGCTTGGGAAACAGAGAGGCCCGAGGGTCCTGGAGCTCTCTGCCTGTGTGGCAGAGCCCATAGCACAGGCTGTGCAGGGCCATGGGCCCCAAAGGCTGGTGCGGCCTGAGCCGTGCAGGCACGTGGGCCCCGTTCCTGTCGCATGTGGGGGCACAGCGCAGCAGGGTCAGCACCACGTCCGTAGGGTGTTCTTCAAGCAGCCTGACAATGTCAATTTGCAGCCTGGCATCCAGAGCGACATGGGACAGCAGCCTCTGGTGGATGCCCCTTACAGTGGCTGGCACCTGAAGGATGCATGGGGAACACCTGGAGCACTGTCCAAGGCAGCAACTTGCCCAGCTTCCCCCAAGAAGTTCTTCCCTTCGTATCACACTGTGCAGGCCTAAAAGGCTGAGGGGGCCCAGTGAGCATGGCTTGAGGGAACACACGGTCTTGGCAGGCCTCCAGGCCCGGCCTCGGGCTGCTTAGCTGCTGCTGAGAAGGAGCAGCACTGTCTTTGAAAAAATCCATAGTGGGAGCACAAATCGCAGTGGGAGCGGGCATGTTGCCAATGTTTGTGATGCCCTGGGTCCCTCTGCTGTCTGTGTTTCTGATGGCCATGCTCTCAGTCATTGCCATGTGAATAGCCTTCACTGCATTGTTCCTGCGTCTGCTGTCCATTCTGGGGTGGCGTGAGGCTTTTTCTGGAAGTTGGTGGGCTTGGAGTCAGGCTGGGCTGGGAGCTGAGATGCTGTGGTGCCGGACTCGCTATGCTGAATAGGCAGGAATTTTGTGAATATTTGCAGAAGAAAGGGCAGGGAAGGCAGGGATGTTCCATGGCATGCTCCAAGCCTGGTGCTCAGCTGAGCAGGGCCACCACGCTCCCCTCCACAAGGAATGGCAGGAAAGGCAGATCCCTGTATGGGTCCTGCCCGCTGAGCTGCCGGAGCAACTGGAGTGCGATGTGAGAGCGCAAAGGGACCAAGTGACGGCGCTCAGTGCTGAGGTGTCGATGGGGCAGGGCCCAAGGGCAGACGCAGGAGGAGCAGCGGGCCTGGTGCCCCCTGAGCCTGCCTCTAGGCCAGGGTTCAGCCCAGCGCCTGAGGCACAGAGAGGATGACCAGGTAGTAAGCAGAGCCCAATTGCAGAAACTCAGAGCCAGGGCAAAAACGTCCCTGTCGTCCCCATCAGAGGTGCAGGCGCTGTGCAGTGGCCAATCCTCCACGAAGCAGAGAAGTGTTGGCAGCACTTTCTGCACAGCTGGTCGCAATGATCCTATGGCTTTCCACATCGTTGCAGCAGCTCTGTGTCAGGGGCCTCTCAGTCCCAGTACAATGCCCTGTGCAGCTGTGGGGGCCCAGGTGACAGAGCCGTGGTGCCCTGAGGGGCAGGGAGGGAGCATTGGCAGCAGGCTTGGGAAACAGAGAGGCCCGAGGGTCCTGGAGCTCTCTGCCTGTGTGGCAGAGCCCATAGCACAGGCTGTGCAGGGCCATGGGCCCCAAAGGCTGGTGCGGCCTGAGCCGTGCAGGCACGTGGGCCCCGTTCCTGTCGCATGTGGGGGCACAGCGCAGCAGGGTCAGCACCACGTCCGTAGGGTGTTCTTCAGGCAGCCTGACAATGTCAATTTGCAGCCTGGCATCCAGAGCGACATGGGTCAGCAGCCTCTGGTGGATGCCCCTTACAGTGGCTGGCACCAGGAGGATGCATGGGGAACACCTGGAGCACTGTCCAAGGCAGCAACTTGTCCAGCTTCCTCCAAGAAGTTCTTCCCTTCCTATCACACTGTGCAGGCCTAAAATGCTGGGGGGGCCCAGTGAGCATGGCTTGAGGGAACACACGGTCTTGGCAGGCCTCCAGGCCTGGCCTCGGGCTGCTTAGCTGCTGCTGAGAAGGAGCAGCACTGTCTTTGAAAAAATCCATAGTGGGAGCACAAATCGCAGTGGGAGCGGGCATGTTGCCAATGTTTGTGATGCCCTGGGTCCCTCTGCTGTCTGTGTTTCTGATGGCCATTCTCTCAGTCATTGCCATGTGAATAGCCTTCACTGCATTGTTCCTGCGTCTGCTGTCCATTCTGGGGTGGCGTGAGGCTTTTTCTGGAAGTTGGTGGGCTTGGAGTCAGGCTGGGCTGGGAGCTGAGATGCTGTGGTGCCGGACTCGCTATGCTGAATAGGCAGGAATTTTGTGAACATTTTCAGAAGAAAGGGCAGGGAAGGCAGGGATGTTCCATGGCATGCTCCAAGCCTGGTGCTCAGCTGAGCAGGGCCACCACGCTCCCCTCCACAAGGAATGGCAGGAAAGTCAGATGCCTGTATGGGTCCTGCCCGCTGAGCTGCCGGAGCAACTGGAGTGCGATGTGAGAGCGCAAAGAGACCAAGTGACGGCGCTCGGTGCTGAGATGTCAATGGGGCAGGGCCCAAGGGCAGACGCAGGAGGAGCAGCGGGCCTCGTGTCCCCTGAGCCTGCCTCTAGGCCAGGGTTCAGCCCAGCGCCTGAGGCACAGAGAGGATGACCAGGTAGTAAGCAGAGCCCAATTGCAGAAACTCAGAGCCAGGGCAAAAACGTCCCTGTCGTCCCCATCAGAGGTGCAGGCGCTGTGCAGTGGCCAATCCTCCACGACGCAGAGCAGTGTTGGCAGCACTTTCTGCACGGCTGGTCGCAATGATCCTATGGCTTTCCACATCGTTGCAGCAGCTCTGTGTCAGGGGCCTCTCAGTCCCAGTACCATGGCCTGTGCAGCTGTGGGGGCCCAGGTGACAGAGCCGTGGTGCCCTGAGGGGCAGGGAGGGAGCATTGGCAGCAGGCTTGGGAAACAGAGAGGCCCGAGGGTCCTGGAGCTCTCTGCCTGTGTGGCAGAGCCCATAGCACAGGCTGTGCAGGGCCATGGGCCCCAAAGGCTGGTGCGGCCTGAGCCGTGCAGGCACGTGGGCCCCGTTCCTGTCGCATGTGGGGGCACAGCGCAGCAGGGTCAGCACCACGTCCGTAGAGTGTTCTTCAGGCAGCCTGACAATGTCAATTTGCAGCCTGGCATCCAGAGCAACATGGGACAGCAGCCTCTGGTGGATGCCCCTTACAGTGGCTGGCACCTGGAGGATGCATGGGGAACACCTGGAGCACTGTCCAAGGCAGCAACTTGCCCAGCTTCCTCCAAGAAGTTCTTCCCTTCCTATCACACTGTGCAGGCCTAAAAGGCTGAGGGGGCCCAGTGAGCATGGCTTGAGGGAACACACGGTCTTGGCAGGCCTCCAGGCCTGGCCTCGGGCTGCTTAGCTGCTGCTGAGAAGGAGCAGCACTGTCTTTGAAAAAATCCATAGTGGGAGCACAAATCGCAGTGGGAGCGGGCATGTTGCCAATGTTTGTGATGCCCTGGGTCCCTCTGCTGTCTGTGTTTCTGATGGCCATGCTCTCAGTCATTGCCATGTGAATAGCCTTCACTGCATTGTTCCTGCGTCTGCTGTCCATTCTGGGGTGGCGTGAGGCTTTTTCTGGAAGTTGGTGGGCTTGGAGTCAGGCTGGGCTGGGAGCTGAGATGCTGTGGTGCCGGACTCGCTATGCTGAATAGGCAGGAATTTTGTGAATATTTGCAGAAGAAAGGGCAGGGATGTTCCATGGCATGCTCCAAGCCTGGTGCTCAGCTGAGCAGGGCCACCACGCTCCCCTCCACAAGGAATGGCAGGAAAGTCAGATGCCTGTATGGGTCCTGCCCGCTGAGCTGCCGGAGCAACTGGAGTGCGATGTGAGAGCGCAAAGGGACCAAGTGACGGCGCTCAGTGCTGAGGTGTCGATGGGGCAGGGCCCAAGGGCAGACGCAGGAGGAGCAGCGGGCCTGGTGCCCCCTGAGCCTGCCTCTAGGCCAGGGTTCAGCCCAGCGCCTGAGGCACAGAGAGGATGACCAGGTAGTAAGCAGAGCCCAATTGCAGAAACTCAGAGCCAGGGCAAAAACGTCCCTGTCGTCCCCATCAGAGGTGCAGGCGCTGTGCAGTGGCCAATCCTCCACGACGCAGAGCAGTGTTGGCAGCACTTTCTGCACGGCTGGTCGCAATGATCCTATGGCTTTCCACGTCATTGCAGCAGCTCTGTGTCAGGGGCCTCTCAGTCCCAGTACAATGCCCTGTGCAGCTGTGGGGGCCCAGGTGACAGAGCCGTGGTGCCCTGAGGGGCAGGGAGGGAGCATTGGCAGCAGGCTTGGGAAACAGAGAGGCCCGAGGGTCCTGGAGCTCTCTGCCTGTGTGGCAGAGCCCATAGCACAGGCTGTGCAGGGCCATGGGCCCCAAAGGCTGGTGCGGCCTGAGCCGTGCAGGCACGTGGGCCCCGTTCCTGTCGCATGTGGGGGCACAGCGCAGCAGGGTCAGCACCACGTCCGTAGGGTGTTCTTCAGGCAGCCTGACAATGTCAATTTGCAGCCTGGCATCCAGAGCGACATGGGACAGCAGCCTCTGGTGGATGCCCCTTACAGTGGCTGGCACCTGAAGGATGCATGGGGAACACCTGGAGCACTGTCCAAGGCAGCAACTTGCCCAGCTTCCCCCAAGAAGTTCTTCCCTTCGTATCACACTGTGCAGGCCTAAAAGGCTGAGGGGGCCCAGTGAGCATGGCTTGAGGGAACACACGGTCTTGGCAGGCCTCCAGGCCCGGCCTCGGGCTGCTTAGCTGCTGCTGAGAAGGAGCAGCACTGTCTTTGAAAAAATCCATAGTGGGAGCACAAATCGCAGTGGGAGCGGGCATGTTGCCAATGTTTGTGATGCCCTGGGTCCCTCTGCTGTCTGTGTTTCTGATGGCCATGCTCTCAGTCATTGCCATGTGAATAGCCTTCACTGCATTGTTCCTGCGTCTGCTGTCCATTCTGGGGTGGCGTGAGGCTTTTTCTGGAAGTTGGTGGGCTTGGAGTCAGGCTGGGCTGGGAGCTGAGATGCTGTGGTGCCGGACTCGCTATGCTGAATAGGCAGGAATTTTGTGAATATTTGCAGAAGAAAGGGCAGGGAAGGCAGGGATGTTCCATGGCATGCTCCAAGCCTGGTGCTCAGCTGAGCAGGGCCACCACGCTCCCCTCCACAAGGAATGGCAGGAAAGGCAGATCCCTGTATGGGTCCTGCCCGCTGAGCTGCCGGAGCAACTGGAGTGCGATGTGAGAGCGCAAAGGGACCAAGTGACGGCGCTCAGTGCTGAGGTGTCGATGGGGCAGGGCCCAAGGGCAGACGCAGGAGGAGCAGCGGGCCTGGTGCCCCCTGAGCCTGCCTCTAGGCCAGGGTTCAGCCCAGCGCCTGAGGCACAGAGAGGATGACCAGGTAGTAAGCAGAGCCCAATTGCAGAAACTCAGAGCCAGGGCAAAAACGTCCCTGTCGTCCCCATCAGAGGTGCAGGCGCTGTGCAGTGGCCAATCCTCCACGAAGCAGAGAAGTGTTGGCAGCACTTTCTGCACAGCTGGTCGCAATGATCCTATGGCTTTCCACATCGTTGCAGCAGCTCTGTGTCAGGGGCCTCTCAGTCCCAGTACAATGCCCTGTGCAGCTGTGGGGGCCCAGGTGACAGAGCCGTGGTGCCCTGAGGGGCAGGGAGGGAGCATTGGCAGCAGGCTTGGGAAACAGAGAGGCCCGAGGGTCCTGGAGCTCTCTGCCTGTGTGGCAGAGCCCATAGCACAGGCTGTGCAGGGCCATGGGCCCCAAAGGCTGGTGCGGCCTGAGCCGTGCAGGCACGTGGGCCCCGTTGCTGTCGCATGTGGGGGCACAGCGCAGCAGGGTCAGCACCACGTCCGTAGGGTGTTCTTCAGGCAGCCTGACAATGTCAATTTGCAGCCTGGCATCCAGAGCGACATGGGTCAGCAGCCTCTGGTGGATGCCCCTTACAGTGGCTGGCACCAGGAGGATGCATGGGGAACACCTGGAGCACTGTCCAAGGCAGCAACTTGTCCAGCTTCCTCCAAGAAGTTCTTCCCTTCCTATCACACTGTGCAGGCCTAAAAGGCTGGGGGGGCCCAGTGAGCATGGCTTGAGGGAACACACGGTCTTGGCAGGCCTCCAGGCCCGGCCTCGGGCTGCTTAGCTGCTGCTGAGAAGGAGCAGCACTGTCTTTGAAAAAATCCATAGTGGGAGCACAAATCGCAGTGGGAGCGGGCATGTTGCCAATGTTTGTGATGCCCTGGGTCCCTCTGCTGTCTGTGTTTCTGATGGCCATGCTCTCAGTCATTGCCATGTGAATAGCCTTCACTGCATTGTTCCTGCGTCTGCTGTCCATTCTGGGGTGGCGTGAGGCTTTTTCTGGAAGTTGGTGGGCTTGGAGTCAGGCTGGGCTGGGAGCTGAGATGCTGTGGTGCCGGACTCGCTATGCTGAATAGGCAGGAATTTTGTGAATATTTGCAGAAGAAAGGGCAGGGATGTTCCATGGCATGCTCCAAGCCTGGTGCTCAGCTGAGCAGGGCCACCACGCTCCCCTCCACAAGGAATGGCAGGAAAGTCAGATGCCTGTATGGGTCCTGCCCGCTGAGCTGCCGGAGCAACTGGAGTGCGATGTGAGAGCGCAAAGGGACCAAGTGACGGCGCTCAGTGCTGAGGTGTCAATGGGGCAGGGCCCAAGGGCAGACGCAGGAGGAGCAGCGGGCCTGGTGCCCCCTGAGCCTGCCTCTAGGCCAGGGTTCAGCCCAGCGCCTGAGGCACAGAGAGGATGACCAGGTAGTAAGCAGAGCCCAATTGCAGAAACTCAGAGCCAGGGCAAAAACGTCCCTGTCGTCCCCATCAGAGGTGCAGGCGCTGTGCAGTGGCCAATCCTCCACGACGCAGAGCAGTGTTGGCAGCACTTTCTGCACGGCTGGTCGCAATGATCCTATGGCTTTCCACGTCATTGCAGCAGCTCTGTGTCAGGGGCCTCTCAGTCCCAGTACAATGCCCTGTGCAGCTGTGGGGGCCCAGGTGACAGAGCCGTGGTGCCCTGAGGGGCAGGGAGGGAGCATTGGCAGCAGGCTTGGGAAACAGAGAGGCCCGAGGGTCCTGGAGCTCTCTGCCTGTGTGGCAGAGCCCATAGCACAGGCTGTGCAGGGCCATGGGCCCCAAAGGCTGGTGCGGCCTGAGCCGTGCAGGCACGTGGGCCCCGTTCCTGTCGCATGTGGGGGCACAGCGCAGCAGGGTCAGCACCACGTCCGTAGGGTGTTCTTCAGGCAGCCTGACAATGTCAATTTGCAGCCTGGCATCCAGAGCGACATGGGACAGCAGCCTCTGGTGGATGCCCCTTACAGTGGCTGGCACCTGAAGGATGCATGGGGAACACCTGGAGCACTGTCCAAGGCAGCAACTTGCCCAGCTTCCCCCAAGAAGTTCTTCCCTTCGTATCACACTGTGCAGGCCTAAAAGGCTGAGGGGGCCCAGTGAGCATGGCTTGAGGGAACACACGGTCTTGGCAGGCCTCCAGGCCCGGCCTCGGGCTGCTTAGCTGCTGCTGAGAAGGAGCAGCACTGTCTTTGAAAAAATCCATAGTGGGAGCACAAATCGCAGTGGGAGCGGGCATGTTGCCAATGTTTGTGATGCCCTGGGTCCCTCTGCTGTCTGTGTTTCTGATGGCCATGCTCTCAGTCATTGCCATGTGAATAGCCTTCACTGCATTGTTCCTGCGTCTGCTGTCCATTCTGGGGTGGCGTGAGGCTTTTTCTGGAAGTTGGTGGGCTTGGAGTCAGGCTGGGCTGGGAGCTGAGATGCTGTGGTGCCGGACTCGCTATGCTGAATAGGCAGGAATTTTGTGAATATTTGCAGAAGAAAGGGCAGGGAAGGCAGGGATGTTCCATGGCATGCTCCAAGCCTGGTGCTCAGCTGAGCAGGGCCACCACGCTCCCCTCCACAAGGAATGGCAGGAAAGTCAGATGCCTGTATGGGTCCTGCCCGCTGAGCTGCCGGAGCAACTGGAGTGCGATGTGAGAGCGCAAAGGGACCAAGTGACGGCGCTCAGTGCTGAGGTGTCGATGGGGCAGGGCCCAAGGGCAGACGCAGGAGGAGCAGCGGGCCTGGTGCCCCCTGAGCCTGCCTCTAGGCCAGGGTTCAGCCCAGCGCCTGAGGCACAGAGAGGATGACCAGGTAGTAAGCAGAGCCCAATTGCAGAAACTCAGAGCCAGGGCAAAAACGTCCCTGTCGTCCCCATCAGAGGTGCAGGCGCTGTGCAGTGGCCAATCCTCCACGACGCAGAGCAGTGTTGGCAGCACTTTCTGCACGGCTGGTCGCAATGATCCTATGGCTTTCCACGTCGTTGCAGCAGCTCTGTGTCAGGGGCCTCTCAGTCCCAGTACCATGGCCTGTGCAGCTGTGGGGGCCCAGGTGACAGAGCCGTGGTGCCCTGAGGGGCAGGGAGGGAGCATTGGCAGCAGGCTTGGGAAACAGAGAGGCCCGAGGGTCCTGGAGCTCTCTGCCTGTGTGGCAGAGCCCATAGCACAGGCTGTGCAGGGCCATGGGCCCCAAAGGCTGGTGCGGCCTGAGCCGTGCAGGCACGTGGGCCCCGTTGCTGTCGCATGTGGGGGCACAGCGCAGCAGGGTCAGCACCACGTCCGTAGGGTGTTCTTCAGGCAGCCTGACAATGTCAATTTGCAGCCTGGCATCCAGAGCGACATGGGACAGCAGCCTCTGGTGGATGCCCCTTACAGTGGCTGGCACCTGAAGGATGCATGGGGAACACCTGGAGCACTGTCCAAGGCAGCAACTTGCCCAGCTTCCCCCAAGAAGTTCTTCCCTTCGTATCACACTGTGCAGGCCTAAAAGGCTGAGGGGGCCCAGTGAGCATGGCTTGAGGGAACACACGGTCTTGGCAGGCCTCCAGGCCCGGCCTCGGGCTGCTTAGCTGCTGCTGAGAAGGAGCAGCACTGTCTTTGAAAAAATCCATAGTGGGAGCACAAATCGCAGTGGGAGCGGGCATGTTGCCAATGTTTGTGATGCCCTGGGTCCCTCTGCTGTCTGTGTTTCTGATGGCCATGCTCTCAGTCATTGCCATGTGAATAGCCTTCACTGCATTGTTCCTGCGTCTGCTGTCCATTCTGGGGTGGCGTGAGGCTTTTTCTGGAAGTTGGTGGGCTTGGAGTCAGGCTGGGCTGGGAGCTGAGATGCTGTGGTGCCGGACTCGCTATGCTGAATAGGCAGGAATTTTGTGAATATTTGCAGAAGAAAGGGCAGGGAAGGCAGGGATGTTCCATGGCATGCTCCAAGCCTGGTGCTCAGCTGAGCAGGGCCACCACGCTCCCCTCCACAAGGAATGGCAGGAAAGTCAGATGCCTGTATGGGTCCTGCCCGCTGAGCTGCCGGAGCAACTGGAGTGCGATGTGAGAGCGCAAAGGGACCAAGTGACGGCGCTCAGTGCTGAGGTGTCGATGGGGCAGGGCCCAAGGGCAGACGCAGGAGGAGCAGCGGGCCTGGTGCCCCCTGAGCCTGCCTCTAGGCCAGGGTTCAGCCCAGCGCCTGAGGCACAGAGAGGATGACCAGGTAGTAAGCAGAGCCCAATTGCAGAAACTCAGAGCCAGGGCAAAAACGTCCCTGTCGTCCCCATCAGAGGTGCAGGCGCTGTGCAGTGGCCAATCCTCCACGACGCAGAGCAGTGTTGGCAGCACTTTCTGCACGGCTGGTCGCAATGATCCTATGGCTTTCCACGTCGTTGCAGCAGCTCTGTGTCAGGGGCCTCTCAGTCCCAGTACCATGGCCTGTGCAGCTGTGGGGGCCCAGGTGACAGAGCCGTGGTGCCCTGAGGGGCAGGGAGGGAGCATTGGCAGCAGGCTTGGGAAACAGAGAGGCCCGAGGGTCCTGGAGCTCTCTGCCTGTGTGGCAGAGCCCATAGCACAGGCTGTGCAGGGCCATGGGCCCCAAAGGCTGGTGCGGCCTGAGCCGTGCAGGCACGTGGGCCCCGTTCCTGTCGCATGTTGGGGCACAGCGCAGCAGGGTCAGCACCACGTCCGTAGGGTGTTCTTCAGGCAGCCTGACAATGTCAATTTGCAGCCTGGCATCCAGAGCGACATGGGACAGCAGCCTCTGGTAGATGCCCCTTACAGTGGCTGGCACCTGGAGGATGCATGGGGAACACCTGGAGCACTGTCCAAGGCAGCAACTTGCCCAGCTTCCCCCAAGAAGTTCTTCCCTTCCTGTCACACTGTGCAGGCCTAAAAGGCTGAGGGGGCCCAGTGAGCATGGCTTGAGGGAACACACGGTCTTGGCAGGCCTCCAGGCCTGGCCTCGGGCTGCTTAGCTGCTGCTGAGAAGGAGCAGCACTGTCTTTGAAAAAGTCCATAGTGGGAGCACAAATCGCAGTGGGAGCGGGCATGTTGCCAATGTTTGTGATGCCCTGGGTCCCTCTGCTGTCTGTGTTTCTGATGGCCATGCTCTCAGTCATTGCCATGTGAATAGCCTTCACTGCATTGTTCCTGCGTCTGCTGTCCATTCTGGGGTGGCGTGAGGCTTTTTCTGGAAGTTGGTGGGCTTGGAGTCAGGCTGGGCTGGGAGCTGAGATGCTGTGGTGCCGGACTCGCTATGCTGAATAGGCAGGAATTTTGTGAATATTTGCAGAAGAAAGGGCAGGGAAGGCAGGGATGTTCCATGGCATGCTCCAAGCCTGGTGCTCAGCTGAGCAGGGCCACCACGCTCCCCTCCACAAGGAATGGCAGGAAAGGCAGATCCCTGTATGGGTCCTGCCCGCTGAGCTGCCGGAGCAACTGGAGTGCGATGTGAGAGCGCAAAGGGACCAAGTGACGGCGCTCAGTGCTGAGGTGTCGATGGGGCAGGGCCCAAGGGCAGACGCAGGAGGAGCAGCGGGCCTGGTGCCCCCTGAGCCTGTCCCTAGGCCAGGGTTCAGCCCAGCGCCTGAGGCACAGAGAGGATGACCAGGTAGTAAGCAGAGCCCAATTGCAGAAACTCAGAGCCAGGGCAAAAACGTCCCTGTCGTCCCCATCAGAGGTGCAGGCGCTGTGCAGTGGCCAATCCTCCACGAAGCAGAGAAGTGTTGGCAGCACTTTCTGCACGGCTGGTCGCAATGATCCTATGGCTTTCCACATCGTTGCAGCAGCTCTGTGTCAGGGGCCTCTCAGTCCCAGTACCATGGCCTGTGCAGCTGTGGGGGCCCAGGTGACAGAGCCGTGGTGCCCTGAGGGGCAGGGAGGGAGCATTGGCAGCAGGCTTGGGAAACAGAGAGGCCCGAGGGTCCTGGAGCTCTCTGCCTGTGTGGCAGAGCCCATAGCACAGGCTGTGCAGGGCCATGGGCCCCAAAGGCTGGTGCGGCCTGAGCCGTGCAGGCACGTGGGCCCCGTTCCTGTCGCATGTTGGGGCACAGCGCAGCAGGGTCAGCACCACGTCCGTAGGGTGTTCTTCAGGCAGCCTGACAATGTCAATTTGCAGCCTGGCATCCAGAGCGACATGGGACAGCAGCCTCTGGTAGATGCCCCTTACAGTGACTGGCACCTGGAGGATGCATGGGGAACACCTGGAGCACTGTCCAAGGCAGCAACTTTCCCAGCTTCCCCCAAGAAGTTCTTCCCTTCCTGTCACACTGTGCAGGCCTAAAAGGCTGAGGGGGCCCAGTGAGCATGGCTTGAGGGAACACACGGTCTTGGCAGGCCTCCAGGCCTGGCCTCGGGCTGCTTAGCTGCTGCTGAGAAGGAGCAGCACTGTCTTTGAAAAAGTCCATAGTGGGAGCACAAATCGCAGTGGGAGCGGGCATGTTGCCAATGTTTGTGATGCCCTGGGTCCCTCTGCTGTCTGTGTTTCTGATGGCCATGCTCTCAGTCATTGCCATGTGAATAGCCTTCACTGCATTGTTCCTGCGTCTGCTGTCCATTCTGGGGTGGTGTGAGGCTTTTTCTGGAAGTTGGTGGGCTTGGAGTCAGGCTGGGCTGGGAGCTGAGATGCTGTGGTGCCGGACTCGCTATGCTGAATAGGCAGGAATTTTGTGAATATTTGCAGAAGAAAGGGCAGGGAAGGCAGGGATGTTCCATGGCATGCTCCAAGCCTGGTGCTCAGCTGAGCAGGGCCACCACGCTCCCCTCCACAAGGAATGGCAGGAAAGTCAGATGCCTGTATGGGTCCTGCCCGCTGAGCTGCCGGAGCAACTGGAGTGCGATGTGAGAGCGCAAAGAGACCAAGTGACGGCGCTCAGTGCTGAGATGTCAATGGGGCAGGGCCCAAGGGCAGACGCAGGAGGAGCAGCGGGCCTGGTGTCCCCTGAGCCTGCCTCTAGGCCAGGGATCAGCCCAGCGCCTGAGGCACAGAGAGGATGACCAGGTAGTAAGCAGAGCCCAATTGCAGAAACTCAGAGCCAGGGCAAAAACGTCCCTGTCGTCCCCATCAGAGGTGCAGGCGCTGTGCAGTGGCCAATCCTCCACGACGCAGAGCAGTGTTGGCAGCACTTTCTGCACGGCTGGTCGCAATGATCCTATGGCTTTCCACATCATTGCAGTAGCTCTGTGTCAGGGGCCTCTCAGTCCCAGTACCATGGCCTGTGCAGCTGTGGGGGCCCAGGTGACAGAGCCGTGGTGCCCTGAGGGGCAGGGAGGGAGCATTGGCAGCAGGCTTGGGAAACAGAGAGGCCCGAGGGTCCTGGAGCTCTCTGCCTGTGTGGCAGAGCCCATAGCACAGGCTGTGCAGGGCCATGGGCCCCAAAGGCTGGTGCGGCCTGAGCCGTGCAGGCACGTGGGCCCCGTTGCTGTCGCATGTTGGGGCACAGCGCAGCAGGGTCAGCACCACGTCCGTAGGGTGTTCTTCAGGCAGCCTGACAATGTCAATTTGCAGCCTGGCATCCAGATCGACATGGGACAGCAGCCTCTGGTGGATGCCCCTTACAGTGGCTGGCACCAGGAGGATGCATGGGGAACACCTGGAGCACTGTCCAAGGCAGCAACTTGCCCAGCTTCCTCCAAGAAGTTCTTCCCTTCCTATCACACTGTGCAGGCCTAAAAGGCTGAGGGGGCCCAGTGAGCATGGCTTGAGGGAACACACGGTATTGGCAGGCCTCCAGGCCTGGCCTCGGGCTGCTTAGCTGCTGCTGAGAAGGAGCAGCACTGTCTTTGAAAAAATCCATAGTGGGAGCACAAATCGCAGTGGGAGCGGGCATGTTGCCAATGTTTGTGATGCCCTGGGTCCCTCTGCTGTCTGTGTTTCTGATGGCCATGCTCTCAGTCATTGCCATGTGAATAGCCTTCACTGCATTGTTCCTGCGTCTGCTGTCCATTCTGGGGTGGCGTGAGGCTTTTTCTGGAAGTTGGTGGGCTTGGAGTCAGGCTGGGCTGGGAGCTGAGATGCTGTGGTGCCGGACTCGCTATGCTGAATAGGCAGGAATTTTGTGAATATTTGCAGAAGAAAGGGCAGGGAAGGCAGGGATGTTCCATGGCATGCTCCAAGCCTGGTGCTCAGCTGAGCAGGGCCACCACGCTCCCCTCCACAAGGAATGGCAGGAAAGGCAGATCCCTGTATGGGTCCTGCCCGCTGAGCTGCCGGAGCAACTGGAGTGCGATGTGAGAGCGCAAAGGGACCAAGTGACGGCGCTCAGTGCTGAGATGTCAATGGGGCAGGGCCCAAGGGCAGACGCAGGAGGAGCAGCGGGCCTCGTGTCCCCTGAGCCTGCCTCTAGGCCAGGGTTCAGCCCAGCGCCTGAGGCACAGAGAGGATGACCAGGTAGTAAGCAGAGCCCAATTGCAGAAACTCAGAGCCAGGGCAAAAACGTCCCTGTCGTCCCCATCAGAGGTGCAGGCGCTGTGCAGTGGCCAATCCTCCACGACGCAGAGCAGTGTTGGCAGCACTTTCTGCACGGCTGGTCGCAATGATCCTATGGCTTTCCACATCGTTGCAGCAGCTCTGTGTCAGGGGCCTCTCAGTCCCAGTACAATGCCCTGTGCAGCTGTGGGGGCCCAGGTGACAGAGCCGTGGTGCCCTGAGGGGCAGGGAGGGAGCATTGGCAGCAGGCTTGGGAAACAGAGAGGCCCGAGGGTCCTGGAGCTCTCTGCCTGTGTGGCAGAGCCCATAGCACAGGCTGTGCAGGGCCATGGGCCCCAAAGGCTGGTGCGGCCTGAGCCGTGCAGGCACGTGGGCCCCGTTCCTGTCGCATGTGGGGGCACAGCGCAGCAGGGTCAGCACCACGTCCGTAGAGTGTTCTTCAGGCAGCCTGACAATGTCAATTTGCAGCCTGGCATCCAGAGCAACATGGGACAGCAGCCTCTGGTGGATGCCCCTTACAGTGGCTGGCACCTGGAGGATGCATGGGGAACACCTGGAGCACTGTCCAAGGCAGCAACTTGCCCAGCTTCCTCCAAGAAGTTCTTCCCTTCCTGTCACACTGTGCAGGCCTAAAAGGCTGAGGGGGCCCAGTGAGCATGGCTTGAGGGAACACACGGTCTTGGCAGGCCTCCAGGCCCGGCCTCGGGCTGCTTAGCTGCTGCTGAGAAGGAGCAGCACTGTCTTTGAAAAAATCCATAGTGGGAGCACAAATCGCAGTGGGAGCGGGCATGTTGCCAATGTTTGTGATGCCCTGGGTCCCTCTGCTGTCTGTGTTTGTGATGGCCATGCTCTCAGTCATTGCCATGTGAATAGCCTTCACTGCATTGTTCCTGCGTCTGATGTCCATTCTGGGGTGGCGTGAGGCTTTTTCTGGAAGTTGGTGGGCTTGGAGTCAGGCTGGGCTGGGAGCTGAGATGCTGTGGTGCCGGACTCGCTATGCTGAATAGGCAGGAATTTTGTGAATATTTGCAGAAGAAAGGGCAGGGATGTTCCATGGCATGCTCCAAGCCTGGTGCTCAGCTGAGCAGGGCCACCACGCTCCCCTCCACAAGGAATGGCAGGAAAGTCAGATGCCTGTATGGGTCCTGCCCGCTGAGCTGCCGGAGCAACTGGAGTGCGATGTGAGAGCGCAAAGAGACCAAGTGACGGCGCTCAGTGCTGAGATGTCAATGGGGCAGGGCCCAAGGGCAGACGCAGGAGGAGCAGCGGGCCTGGTGTCCCCTGAGCCTGCCTCTAGGCCAGGGATCAGCCCAGCGCCTGAGGCACAGAGAGGATGACCAGGTAGTAAGCAGAGCCCAATTGCAGAAACTCAGAGCCAGGGCAAAAACGTCCCTGTCGTCCCCATCAGAGGTGCAGGCGCTGTGCAGTGGCCAATCCTCCACGACGCAGAGCAGTGTTGGCAGCACTTTCTGCACGGCTGGTCGCAATGATCCTATGGCTTTCCACATCATTGCAGTAGCTCTGTGTCAGGGGCCTCTCAGTCCCAGTACCATGGCCTGTGCAGCTGTGGGGGCCCAGGTGACAGAGCCGTGGTGCCCTGAGGGGCAGGGAGGGAGCATTGGCAGCAGGCTTGGGAAACAGAGAGGCCCGAGGGTCCTGGAGCTCTCTGCCTGTGTTGCAGAGCCCATAGCACAGGCTGTGCAGGGCCATGGGCCCCAAAGGCTGGTGCGGCCTGAGCCGTGCAGGCACGTGGGCCCCGTTGCTGTCGCATGTTGGGGCACAGCGCAGCAGGGTCAGCACCACGTCCGTAGGGTGTTCTTCAGGCAGCCTGACAATGTCAATTTGCAGCCTGGCATCCAGATCGACATGGGACAGCAGCCTCTGGTGGATGCCCCTTACAGTGGCTGGCACCAGGAGGATGCATGGGGAACACCTGGAGCACTGTCCAAGGCAGCAACTTGCCCAGCTTCCTCCAAGAAGTTCTTCCCTTCCTATCACACTGTGCAGGCCTAAAAGGCTGAGGGGGCCCAGTGAGCATGGCTTGAGGGAACACACGGTCTTGGCAGGCCTCCAGGCCTGGCCTCGGGCTGCTTAGCTGCTGCTGAGAAGGAGCAGCACTGTCTTTGAAAAAGTCCATAGTGGGAGCACAAATCGCAGTGGGAGCGGGCATGTTGCCAATGTTTGTGATGCCCTGGGTCCCTCTGCTGTCTGTGTTTCTGATGGCCATGCTCTCAGTCATTGCCATGTGAATAGCCTTCACTGCATTGTTCCTGCGTCTGCTGTCCATTCTGGGGTGGCGTGAGGCTTTTTCTGGAAGTTGGTGGGCTTGGAGTCAGGCTGGGCTGGGAGCTGAGATGCTGTGGTGCCGGACTCGCTATGCTGAATAGGCAGGAATTTTGTGAATATTTGCAGAAGAAAGGGCAGGGAAGGCAGGGATGTTCCATGGCATGCTCCAAGCCTGGTGCTCAGCTGAGCAGGGCCACCACGCTCCCCTCCACAAGGAATGGCAGGAAAGTCAGATGCCTGTATGGGTCCTGCCCGCTGAGCTGCCGGAGCAACTGGAGTGCGATGTGAGAGCGCAAAGAGACCAAGTGACGGCGCTCAGTGCTGAGATGTCAATGGGGCAGGGCCCAAGGGCAGACGCAGGAGGAGCAGCGGGCCTGGTGTCCCCTGAGCCTGCCTCTAGGCCAGGGATCAGCCCAGCGCCTGAGGCACAGAGAGGATGACCAGGTAGTAAGCAGAGCCCAATTGCAGAAACTCAGAGCCAGGGCAAAAACGTCCCTGTCGTCCCCATCAGAGGTGCAGGCGCTGTGCAGTGGCCAATCCTCCACGACGCAGAGCAGTGTTGGCAGCACTTTCTGCACGGCTGGTCGCAATGATCCTATGGCTTTCCACATCATTGCAGTAGCTCTGTGTCAGGGGCCTCTCAGTCCCAGTACCATGGCCTGTGCAGCTGTGGGGGCCCAGGTGACAGAGCCGTGGTGCCCTGAGGGGCAGGGAGGGAGCATTGGCAGCAGGCTTGGGAAACAGAGAGGCCCGAGGGTCCTGGAGCTCTCTGCCTGTGTGGCAGAGCCCATAGCACAGGCTGTGCAGGGCCATGGGCCCCAAAGGCTGGTGCGGCCTGAGCCGTGCAGGCACGTGGGCCCCGTTGCTGTCGCATGTTGGGGCACAGCGCAGCAGGGTCAGCACCACGTCCGTAGGGTGTTCTTCAGGCAGCCTGACAATGTCAATTTGCAGCCTGGCATCCAGATCGACATGGGACAGCAGCCTCTGGTGGATGCCCCTTACAGTGGCTGGCACCAGGAGGATGCATGGGGAACACCTGGAGCACTGTCCAAGGCAGCAACTTGCCCAGCTTCCTCCAAGAAGTTCTTCCCTTCCTATCACACTGTGCAGGCCTAAAAGGCTGAGGGGGCCCAGTGAGCATGGCTTGAGGGAACACACGGTATTGGCAGGCCTCCAGGCCTGGCCTCGGGCTGCTTAGCTGCTGCTGAGAAGGAGCAGCACTGTCTTTGAAAAAATCCATAGTGGGAGCACAAATCGCAGTGGGAGCGGGCATGTTGCCAATGTTTGTGATGCCCTGGGTCCCTCTGCTGTCTGTGTTTCTGATGGCCATGCTCTCAGTCATTGCCATGTGAATAGCCTTCACTGCATTGTTCCTACGTCTGCTGTCCATTCTGGGGTTGCGTGAGGCTTTTTCTGGAAGTTGGTGGGCTTGGAGTCAGGCTGGGCTGGGAGCTGAGATGCTGTGGTGCCGGACTCGCTATGCTGAATAGGCAGGAATTTTGTGAATATTTGCAGAAGAAAGGGCAGGGAAGGCAGGGATGTTCCATGGCATGCTCCAAGCCTGGTGCTCAGCTGAGCAGGGCCACCATGCTCCCCTCCACAAGGAATGGCAGGAAAGGCAGATCCCTGTATGGGTCCTGCCCGCTGAGCTGCCGGAGCAACTGGAGTGCGATGTGAGAGCGCAAAGGGACCAAGTGACGGCGCTCAGTGCTGAGGTGTCGATGGGGCAGGGCCCAAGGGCAGACGCAGGAGGAGCAGCGGGCCTGGTGCCCCCTGAGCCTGTCCCTAGGCCAGGGTTCAGCCCAGCGCCTGAGGCACAGAGAGGATGACCAGGTAGTAAGCAGAGCCCAATTGCAGAAACTCAGAGCCAGGGCAAAAACGTCCCTGTCGTCCCCATCAGAGGTGCAGGCGCTGTGCAGTGGCCAATCCTCCACGACGCAGAGCAGTGTTGGCAGCACTTTCTGCACGGCTGGTCGCAATGATCCTATGGCTTTCCACATCGTTGCAGCAGCTCTGTGTCAGGGGCCTCTCAGTCCCAGTACCATGCCCTGTGAAGCTGTGGGGGCCCAGGTGACAGAGCCGTGGTGCCCTGAGGGGCAGGGAGGGAGCATTGGCAGCAGGCTTGGGAAACAGAGAGGCCCGAGGGTCCTGGAGCTCTCTGCCTGTGTGGCAGAGCCCATAGCACAGGCTGTGCAGGGCCATGGGCCCCAAAGGCTGGTGCGGCCTGAGCCGTGCAGGCACGTGGGCCCCGTTCCTGTCGCATGTTGGGGCAGAGTGCAGCACAGTCAGCACCACGTCCGTAGGGTGTTCTTCAGGCAGCCTGACAATGTCAATTTGCAGCCTGGCATCCAGAGCGACATGGGACAGCAGCCTCTGGTGGATGCCCCTTACAGTGGCTGGCACCAGGAGGATGCATGGGGAACACCTGGAGCACTGTCCAAGGCAGCAACTTGTCCAGCTTCCTCCAAGAATTTCTTCCCTTCCTATCACACTGTGCAGGCCTAAAAGGCTGGGGGGGCCCAGTGAGCATGGCTTGAGGGAACACACGGTCTTGGCAGGCCTCCAGGCCCGGCCTCGGGCTGCTTAGCTGCTGCTGAGAAGGAGCAGCACTGTCTTTGAAAAAATCCATAGTGGGAGCACAAATCGCAGTGGGAGCGGGCATGTTGCCAATGTTTGTGATGCCCTGGGTCCCTCTGCTGTCTGTGTTTCTGATGGCCATGCTCTCAGTCATTGCCATGTGAATAGCCTTCACTGCATTGTTCCTGCGTCTGCTGTCCATTCTGGGGTGGCGTGAGGCTTTTTCTGGAAGTTGGTGGGCTTGGAGTCAGGCTGGGCTGGGAGCTGAGATGCTGTGGTGCCGGACTCGCTATGCTGAATAGGCAGGAATTTTGTGAATATTTGCAGAAGAAAGGGCAGGGAAGGCAGGGATGTTCCATGGCATGCTCCAAGCCTGGTGCTCAGCTGAGCAGGGCCACCACGCTCCCCTCCACAAGGAATGGCAGGAAAGGCAGATCCCTGTATGGGTCCTGCCCGCTGAGCTGCCGGAGCAACTGGAGTGCGATGTGAGAGCGCAAAGGGACCAAGTGACGGCGCTCAGTGCTGAGGTGTCGATGGGGCAGGGCCCAAGGGCAGACGCAGGAGGAGCAGCGGGCCTGGTGCCCCCTGAGCCTGTCCCTAGGCCAGGGTTCAGCCCAGCGCCTGAGGCACAGAGAGGATGACCAGGTAGTAAGCAGAGCCCAATTGCAGAAACTCAGAGCCAGGGCAAAAACGTCCCTGTCGTCCCCATCAGAGGTGCAGGCGCTGTGCAGTGGCCAATCCTCCACGACGCAGAGCAGTGTTGGCAGCACTTTCTGCACGGCTGGTCGCAATGATCCTATGGCTTTCCACATCGTTGCAGCAGCTCTGTGTCAGGGGCCTCTCAGTCCCAGTACCATGCCCTGTGAAGCTGTGGGGGCCCAGGTGACAGAGCCGTGGTGCCCTGAGGGGCAGGGAGGGAGCATTGGCAGCAGGCTTGGGAAACAGAGAGGCCCGAGGGTCCTGGAGCTCTCTGCCTGTGTGGCAGAGCCCATAGCACAGGCTGTGCAGGGCCATGGGCCCCAAAGGCTGGTGCGGCCTGAGCCGTGCAGGCACGTGGGCCCCGTTCCTGTCGCATGTTGGGGCAGAGCGCAGCACAGTCAGCACCACGTCCGTAGGGTGTTCTTCAGGCAGCCTGACAATGTCAATTTGCAGCCTGGCATCCAGAGCGACATGGGACAGCAGCCTCTGGTGGATGCCCCTTACAGTGGCTGGCACCAGGAGGATGCATGGGGAACACCTGGAGCACTGTCCAAGGCAGCAACTTGCCCAGCTTCCTCCAAGAAGTTCTTCCCTTCCTATCACACTGTGCAGGCCTAAAAGGCTGAGGGGGCCCAGTGAGCATGGCTTGAGGGAACACACGGTCTTGGCAGGCCTCCAGGCCTGGCCTCGGGCTGCTTAGCTGCTGCTGAGAAGGAGCAGCACTGTCTTTGAAAAAATCCATAGTGGGAGCACAAATCGCAGTGGGAGCGGGCATGTTGCCAATGTTTGTGATGCCCTGGGTCCCTCTGCTGTCTGTGTTTCTGATGGCCATTCTCTCAGTCATTGCCATGTGAATAGCCTTCACTGCATTGTTCCTGCGTCTGCTGTCCATTCTGGGGTGGCGTGAGGCTTTTTCTGGAAGTTGGTGGGCTTGGAGTCAGGCTGGGCTGGGAGCTGAGATGCTGTGGTGCCGGACTCGCTATGCTGAATAGGCAGGAATTTTGTGAACATTTTCAGAAGAAAGGGCAGGGAAGGCAGGGATGTTCCATGGCATGCTCCAAGCCTGGTGCTCAGCTGAGCAGGGCCACCACGCTCCCCTCCACAAGGAATGGCAGGAAAGTCAGATGCCTGTATGGGTCCTGCCCGCTGAGCTGCCGGAGCAACTGGAGTGCGATGTGAGAGCGCAAAGGGACCAAGTGACGGCGCTCAGTGCTGAGATGTCAATGGGGCAGGGCCCAAGGGCAGACGCAGGAGGAGCAGCGGGCCTCGTGTCCCCTGAGCCTGCCTCTAGGCCAGGGTTCAGCCCAGCGCCTGAGGCACAGAGAGGATGACCAGGTAGTAAGCAGAGCCCAATTGCAGAAACTCAGAGCCAGGGCAAAAACGTCCCTGTCGTCCCCATCAGAGGTGCAGGCGCTGTGCAGTGGCCAATCCTCCACGACGCAGAGCAGTGTTGGCAGCACTTTCTGCACGGCTGGTCGCAATGATCCTATGGCTTTCCACATCGTTGCAGCAGCTCTGTGTCAGGGGCCTCTCAGTCCCAGTACAATGCCCTGTGCAGCTGTGGGGGCCCAGGTGACAGAGCCGTGGTGCCCTGAGGGGCAGGGAGGGAGCATTGGCAGCAGGCTTGGGAAACAGAGAGGCCCGAGGGTCCTGGAGCTCTCTGCCTGTGTGGCAGAGCCCATAGCACAGGCTGTGCAGGGCCATGGGCCCCAAAGGCTGGTGCGGCCTGAGCCGTGCAGGCACGTGGGCCCCGTTCCTGTCGCATGTGGGGGCACAGCGCAGCAGGGTCAGCACCACGTCCGTAGAGTGTTCTTCAGGCAGCCTGACAATGTCAATTTGCAGCCTGGCATCCAGAGCAACATGGGACAGCAGCCTCTGGTGGATGCCCCTTACAGTGGCTGGCACCTGGAGGATGCATGGGGAACACCTGGAGCACTGTCCAAGGCAGCAACTTGCCCAGCTTCCTCCAAGAAGTTCTTCCCTTCCTGTCACACTGTGCAGGCCTAAAAGGCTGAGGGGGCCCAGTGAGCATGGCTTGAGGGAACACACGGTCTTGGCAGGCCTCCAGGCCCGGCCTCGGGCTGCTTAGCTGCTGCTGAGAAGGAGCAGCACTGTCTTTGAAAAAATCCATAGTGGGAGCACAAATCGCAGTGGGAGCGGGCATGTTGCCAATGTTTGTGATGCCCTGGGTCCCTCTGCTGTCTGTGTTTGTGATGGCCATGCTCTCAGTCATTGCCATGTGAATAGCCTTCACTGCATTGTTCCTGCGTCTGATGTCCATTCTGGGGTGGCGTGAGGCTTTTTCTGGAAGTTGGTGGGCTTGGAGTCAGGCTGGGCTGGGAGCTGAGATGCTGTGGTGCCGGACTCGCTATGCTGAATAGGCAGGAATTTTGTGAATATTTGCAGAAGAAAGGGCAGGGATGTTCCATGGCATGCTCCAAGCCTGGTGCTCAGCTGAGCAGGGCCACCACGCTCCCCTCCACAAGGAATGGCAGGAAAGTCAGATGCCTGTATGGGTCCTGCCCGCTGAGCTGCCGGAGCAACTGGAGTGCGATGTGAGAGCGCAAAGAGACCAAGTGACGGCGCTCAGTGCTGAGATGTCAATGGGGCAGGGCCCAAGGGCAGACGCAGGAGGAGCAGCGGGCCTGGTGTCCCCTGAGCCTGCCTCTAGGCCAGGGATCAGCCCAGCGCCTGAGGCACAGAGAGGATGACCAGGTAGTAAGCAGAGCCCAATTGCAGAAACTCAGAGCCAGGGCAAAAACGTCCCTGTCGTCCCCATCAGAGGTGCAGGCGCTGTG
The DNA here is from genome assembly GCA_024362935.1 of Setophaga petechia. NCBI lineage: Eukaryota > Metazoa > Chordata > Aves > Passeriformes > Parulidae > Setophaga > Setophaga petechia. Next base: position 38,651,276 of record JANCRA010000005.1, on the reverse strand, counting down.
CAGTGGCCAATCCTCCACGACGCAGAGCAGTGTTGGCAGCACTTTCTGCACGGCTGGTCGCAATGATCCTATGGCTTTCCACATCATTGCAGTAGCTCTGTGTCAGGGGCCTCTCAGTCCCAGTACCATGGCCTGTGCAGCTGTGGGGGCCCAGGTGACAGAGCCGTGGTGCCCTGAGGGGCAGGGAGGGAGCATTGGCAGCAGGCTTGGGAAACAGAGAGGCCCGAGGGTCCTGGAGCTCTCTGCCTGTGTTGCAGAGCCCATAGCACAGGCTGTGCAGGGCCATGGGCCCCAAAGGCTGGTGCGGCCTGAGCCGTGCAGGCACGTGGGCCCCGTTGCTGTCGCATGTTGGGGCACAGCGCAGCAGGGTCAGCACCACGTCCGTAGGGTGTTCTTCAGGCAGCCTGACAATGTCAATTTGCAGCCTGGCATCCAGATCGACATGGGACAGCAGCCTCTGGTGGATGCCCCTTACAGTGGCTGGCACCAGGAGGATGCATGGGGAACACCTGGAGCACTGTCCAAGGCAGCAACTTGCCCAGCTTCCTCCAAGAAGTTCTTCCCTTCCTATCACACTGTACAGGCCTAAAAGGCTGAGGGGGCCCAGTGAGCATGGCTTGAGGGAACACACGGTCTTGGCAGGCCTCCAGGCCTGGCCTCGGGCTGCTTAGCTGCTGCTGAGAAGGAGCAGCACTGTCTTTGAAAAAATCCATAGTGGGAGCACAAATCGCAGTGGGAGCGGGCATGTTGCCAATGTTTGTGATGCCCTGGGTCCCTCTGCTGTCTGTGTTTCTGATGGCCATGCTCTCAGTCATTGCCATGTGAATAGCCTTCACTGCATTGTTCCTACGTCTGCTGTCCATTCTGGGGTGGCGTGAGGCTTTTTCTGGAAGTTGGTGGGCTTGGAGTCAGGCTGGGCTGGGAGCTGAGATGCTGTGGTGCCGGACTCGCTATGCTGAATAGGCAGGAATTTTGTGAATATTTGCAGAAGAAAGGGCAGGGAAGGCAGGGATGTTCCATGGCATGCTCCAAGCCTGGTGCTCAGCTGAGCAGGGCCACCACGCTCCCCTCCACAAGGAATGGCAGGAAAGGCAGATCCCTGTATGGGTCCTGCCCGCTGAGCTGCCGGAGCAACTGGAGTGCGATGTGAGAGCGCAAAGGGACCAAGTGACGGCGCTCAGTGCTGAGGTGTCGATGGGGCAGGGCCCAAGGGCAGACGCAGGAGGAGCAGCGGGCCTGGTGCCCCCTGAGCCTGTCCCTAGGCCAGGGTTCAGCCCAGCGCCTGAGGCACAGAGAGGATGACCAGGTAGTAAGCAGAGCCCAATTGCAGAAACTCAGAGCCAGGGCAAAAACGTCCCTGTCGTCCCCATCAGAGGTGCAGGCGCTGTGCAGTGGCCAATCCTCCACGACTCAGAGCAGTGTTGGCAGCACTTTCTGCACGGCTGGTCGCAATGATCCTATGGCTTTCCACATCGTTGCAGCAGCTCTGTGTCAGGGGCCTCTCAGTCCCAGTACCATGCCCTGTGCAGCTGTGGGGGCCCAGGTGACAGAGCCGTGGTGCCCTGAGGGGCAGGGAGGGAGCATTGGCAGCAGGCTTGGGAAACAGAGAGGCCCGAGGGTCCTGGAGCTCTCTGCCTGTGTGGCAGAGCCCATAGCACAGGCTGTGCAGGGCCATGGGCCCCAAAGGCTGGTGCGGCCTGAGCCGTGCAGGCACGTGGGCCCCGTTCCTGTCGCATGTGGGGGCACAGCGCAGCAGGGTCAGCACCACGTCCGTAGGGTGTTCTTCAGGCAGCCTGACAATGTCAATTTGCAGCCTGGCATCCAGAGCGACATGGGACAGCAGCCTCTGGTGGATGCCCCTTACAGTGGCTGGCACCTGGAGGATGCATGGGGAACACCTGGAGCACTGTCCAAGGCAGCAACTTGCCCAGCTTCCCCCAAGTAGTTCTTCCCTTCCTGTCACACTGTGCAGGCCTAAAAGGCTGAGGGGGCCCAGTGAGCATGGCTTGAGGGAACACACGGTCTTGGCAGGCCTCCAGGCCTGGCCTCGGGCTGCTTAGCTGCTGCTGAGAAGGAGCAGCACTGTCTTTGAAAAAATCCATAGTGGGAGCACAAATCGCAGTGGGAGCGGGCATGTTGCCAATGTTTGTGATGCCCTGGGTCCCTCTGCTGTCTGTGTTTCTGATGGCCATGCTCTCAGTCATTGCCATGTGAATAGCCTTCACTGCATTGTTCCTGCGTCTGCTGTCCATTCTGGGGTGGCGTGAGGCTTTTTCTGGAAGTTGGTGGGCTTGGAGTCAGGCTGGGCTGGGAGCTGAGATGCTGTGGTGCCGGACTCGCTATGCTGAATAGGCAGGAATTTTGTGAACATTTTCAGAAGAAAGGGCAGGGAAGGCAGGGATGTTCCATGGCATGCTCCAAGCCTGGTGCTCAGCTGAGCAGGGCCACCACGCTCCCCTCCACAAGGAATGGCAGGAAAGTCAGATGCCTGTATGGGTCCTGCCCGCTGAGCTGCCGGAGCAACTGGAGTGCGATGTGAGAGCGCAAAGGGACCAAGTGACGGCGCTCAGTGCTGAGATGTCAATGGGGCAGGGCCCAAGGGCAGACGCAGGAGGAGCAGCGGGCCTCGTGCCCCCTGAGCCTGCCTCTAGGCCAGGGTTCAGCCCAGCGCCTGAGGCACAGAGAGGATGACCAGGTAGTAAGCAGAGCCCAATTGCAGAAACTCAGAGCCAGGGCAAAAACGTCCCTGTCGTCCCCATCAGAGGTGCAGGCGCTGTGCAGTGGCCAATCCTCCACGACGCAGAGCAGTGTTGGCAGCACTTTCTGCACGGCTGGTCGCAATGATCCTATGGCTTTCCACATCGTTGCAGCAGCTCTGTGTCAGGGGCCTCTCAGTCCCAGTACAATGCCCTGTGCAGCTGTGGGGGCCCAGGTGACAGAGCCGTGGTGCCCTGAGGGGCAGGGAGGGAGCATTGGCAGCAGGCTTGGGAAACAGAGAGGCCCGAGGGTCCTGGAGCTCTCTGCCTGTGTGGCAGAGCCCATAGCACAGGCTGTGCAGGGCCATGGGCCCCAAAGGCTGGTGCGGCCTGAGCCGTGCAGGCACGTGGGCCCCGTTCCTGTCGCATGTGGGGGCACAGCGCAGCAGGGTCAGCACCACGTCCGTAGAGTGTTCTTCAGGCAGCCTGACAATGTCAATTTGCAGCCTGGCATCCAGAGCAACATGGGACAGCAGCCTCTGGTGGATGCCCCTTACAGTGGCTGGCACCTGGAGGATGCATGGGGAACACCTGGAGCACTGTCCAAGGCAGCAACTTGCCCAGCTTCCTCCAAGAAGTTCTTCCCTTCCTGTCACACTGTGCAGGCCTAAAAGGCTGAGGGGGCCCAGTGAGCATGGCTTGAGGGAACACACGGTCTTGGCAGGCCTCCAGGCCCGGCCTCGGGCTGCTTAGCTGCTGCTGAGAAGGAGCAGCACTGTCTTTGAAAAAATCCATAGTGGGAGCACAAATCGCAGTGGGAGCGGGCATGTTGCCAATGTTTGTGATGCCCTGGGTCCCTCTGCTGTCTGTGTTTGTGATGGCCATGCTCTCAGTCATTGCCATGTGAATAGCCTTCACTGCATTGTTCCTGCGTCTGCTGTCCATTCTGGGGTGGCGTGAGGCTTTTTCTGGAAGTTGGTGGGCTTGGAGTCAGGCTGGGCTGGGAGCTGAGATGCTGTGGTGCCGGACTCGCTATGCTGAATAGGCAGGAATTTTGTGAATATTTGCAGAAGAAAGGGCAGGGATGTTCCATGGCATGCTCCAAGCCTGGTGCTCAGCTGAGCAGGGCCACCACGCTCCCCTCCACAAGGAATGGCAGGAAAGTCAGATGCCTGTATGGGTCCTGCCCGCTGAGCTGCCGGAGCAACTGGAGTGCGATGTGAGAGCGCAAAGAGACCAAGTGACGGCGCTCAGTGCTGAGATGTCAATGGGGCAGGGCCCAAGGGCAGACGCAGGAGGAGCAGCGGGCCTGGTGTCCCCTGAGCCTGCCTCTAGGCCAGGGATCAGCCCAGCGCCTGAGGCACAGAGAGGATGACCAGGTAGTAAGCAGAGCCCAATTGCAGAAACTCAGAGCCAGGGCAAAAACGTCCCTGTCGTCCCCATCAGAGGTGCAGGCGCTGTGCAGTGGCCAATCCTCCACGACGCAGAGCAGTGTTGGCAGCACTTTCTGCACGGCTGGTCGCAATGATCCTATGGCTTTCCACATCATTGCAGTAGCTCTGTGTCAGGGGCCTCTCAGTCCCAGTACCATGGCCTGTGCAGCTGTGGGGGCCCAGGTGACAGAGCCGTGGTGCCCTGAGGGGCAGGGAGGGAGCATTGGCAGCAGGCTTGGGAAACAGAGAGGCCCGAGGGTCCTGGAGCTCTCTGCCTGTGTTGCAGAGCCCATAGCACAGGCTGTGCAGGGCCATGGGCCCCAAAGGCTGGTGCGGCCTGAGCCGTGCAGGCACGTGGGCCCCGTTGCTGTCGCATGTTGGGGCACAGCGCAGCAGGGTCAGCACCACGTCCGTAGGGTGTTCTTCAGGCAGCCTGACAATGTCAATTTGCAGCCTGGCATCCAGATCGACATGGGACAGCAGCCTCTGGTGGATGCCCCTTACAGTGGCTGGCACCAGGAGGATGCATGGGGAACACCTGGAGCACTGTCCAAGGCAGCAACTTGCCCAGCTTCCTCCAAGAAGTTCTTCCCTTCCTATCACACTGTGCAGGCCTAAAAGGCTGAGGGGGCCCAGTGAGCATGGCTTGAGGGAACACACGGTCTTGGCAGGCCTCCAGGCCTGGCCTCGGGCTGCTTAGCTGCTGCTGAGAAGGAGCAGCACTGTCTTTGAAAAAATCCATAGTGGGAGCACAAATCGCAGTGGGAGCGGGCATGTTGCCAATGTTTGTGATGCCCTGGGTCCCTCTGCTGTCTGTGTTTCTGATGGCCATGCTCTCAGTCATTGCCATGTGAATAGCCTTCACTGCATTGTTCCTACGTCTGCTGTCCATTCTGGGGTTGCGTGAGGCTTTTTCTGGAAGTTGGTGGGCTTGGAGTCAGGCTGGGCTGGGAGCTGAGATGCTGTGGTGCCGGACTCGCTATGCTGAATAGGCAGGAATTTTGTGAATATTTGCAGAAGAAAGGGCAGGGAAGGCAGGGATGTTCCATGGCATGCTCCAAGCCTGGTGCTCAGCTGAGCAGGGCCACCACGCTCCCCTCCACAAGGAATGGCAGGAAAGGCAGATCCCTGTATGGGTCCTGCCCGCTGAGCTGCCGGAGCAACTGGAGTGCGATGTGAGAGCGCAAAGGGACCAAGTGACGGCGCTCAGTGCTGAGGTGTCGATGGGGCAGGGCCCAAGGGCAGACGCAGGAGGAGCAGCGGGCCTGGTGCCCCCTGAGCCTGTCCCTAGGCCAGGGTTCAGCCCAGCGCCTGAGGCACAGAGAGGATGACCAGGTAGTAAGCAGAGCCCAATTGCAGAAACTCAGAGCCAGGGCAAAAACGTCCCTGTCGTCCCCATCAGAGGTGCAGGCGCTGTGCAGTGGCCAATCCTCCACGACTCAGAGCAGTGTTGGCAGCACTTTCTGCACGGCTGGTCGCAATGATCCTATGGCTTTCCACATCGTTGCAGCAGCTCTGTGTCAGGGGCCTCTCAGTCCCAGTACCATGCCCTGTGCAGCTGTGGGGGCCCAGGTGACAGAGCCGTGGTGCCCTGAGGGGCAGGGAGGGAGCATTGGCAGCAGGCTTGGGAAACAGAGAGGCCCGAGGGTCCTGGAGCTCTCTGCCTGTGTGGCAGAGCCCATAGCACAGGCTGTGCAGGGCCATGGGCCCCAAAGGCTGGTGCGGCCTGAGCCGTGCAGGCACGTGGGCCCCGTTCCTGTCGCATGTGGGGGCACAGCGCAGCAGGGTCAGCACCACGTCCGTAGGGTGTTCTTCAGGCAGCCTGACAATGTCAATTTGCAGCCTGGCATCCAGAGCGACATGGGACAGCAGCCTCTGGTGGATGCCCCTTACAGTGGCTGGCACCTGGAGGATGCATGGGGAACACCTGGAGCACTGTCCAAGGCAGCAACTTGCCCAGCTTCCCCCAAGTAGTTCTTCCCTTCCTGTCACACTGTGCAGGCCTAAAAGGCTGAGGGGGCCCAGTGAGCATGGCTTGAGGGAACACACGGTCTTGGCAGGCCTCCAGGCCTGGCCTCGGGCTGCTTAGCTGCTGCTGAGAAGGAGCAGCACTGTCTTTGAAAAAATCCATAGTTGGAGCACAAATCGCAGTGGGAGCGGGCATGTTGCCAATGTTTGTGATGCCCTGGGTCCCTCTGCTGTCTGTGTTTCTGATGGCCATGCTCTCAGTCATTGCCATGTGAATAGCCTTCACTGCATTGTTCCTGCGTCTGCTGTCCATTCTGGGGTGGCGTGAGGCTTTTTCTGGAAGTTGGTGGGCTTGGAGTCAGGCTGGGCTGGGAGCTGAGATGCTGTGGTGCCGGACTCGCTATGCTGAATAGGCAGGAATTTTGTGAATATTTGCAGAAGAAAGGGCAGGGAAGGCAGGGATGTTCCATGGCATGCTCCAAGCCTGGTGCTCAGCTGGGCAGGGCCACCACGCTCCCCTCCACAAGGAATGGCAGGAAAGGCAGATCCCTGTATGGGTCCTGCCCGCTGAGCTGCCGGAGCAACTGGAGTGCGATGTGAGAGCGCAAAGGGACCAAGTGACGGCGCTCAGTGCTGAGGTGTCGATGGGGCAGGGCCCAAGGGCAGACACAGGAGGAGCAGCAGGCCTGGTGCCCCCTGAGCCTGTCCCTAGGCCAGGGTTCAGCCCAGCGCCTGAGGCACAGAGAGGATGACCAGGTAGTAAGCAGAGCCCAATTGCAGAAACTCAGAGCCAGGGCAAAAACGTCCCTGTCGTCCCCATCACAGGTGCAGGCGCTGTGCAGTGGCCAATCCTCCACGACGCAGAGCAGTGTTGGCAGCACTTTCTGCACGGCTGGTCGCAATGATCCTATGGCTTTCCACATCGTTGCAGCAGCTCTGTGTCAGGGGCCTCTCAGTCCCAGTACCATGGCCTGTGCAGCTGTGGGGGCCCAGGTGACAGAGCCGTGGTGCCCTGAGGGGCAGGGAGGGAGCATTGGCAGCAGGCTTGGGAAACAGAGAGGCCCGAGGGTCCTGGAGCTCTCTGCCTGTGTGGCAGAGCCCATAGCACAGGCTGTGCAGGGCCATGGGCCCCAAAGGCTGGTGCGACCTGAGCCGTGCAGGCACGTGGGCCCCGTTGCTGTCGCATGTTGGGGCACAGCGCAGCAGGGTCAGCACCACGTCCGTAGGGTGTTCTTCAGGCAGCCTGACAATGTCAATTTGCAGCCTGGCATCCAGAGCGACATGGGACAACAGCCTCTGGTGGATGCACCTTACAGTGGCTGGCACCAGGAGGATGCATGGGGAACACCTGGAGCACTGTCCAAGGCAGCAACTTGCCCAGCTTCCTCCAAGAAGTTCTTCCCTTCCTATCACACTGTGCAGGCCTAAAAGGCTGAGGGGGCCCAGTGAGCATGGCTTGAGGGAACACACGGTCTTGGCAGGCCTCCAGGCCTGGCCTCGGGCTGCTTAGCTGCTGCTGAGAAGGAGCAGCACTGTCTTTGAAAAAATCCATAGTGGGAGCACAAATCGCAGTGGGAGCGGGCATGTTGCCAATGTTTGTGATGCCCTGGGTCCCTCTGCTGTCTGTGTTTCTGATGGCCATGCTCTCAGTCATTGCCATGTGAATAGCCTTCACTGCATTGTTCCTGCGTCTGCTGTCCATTCTGGGGTGGCGTGAGGCTTTTTCTGGAAGTTGGTGGGCTTGGAGTCAGGCTGGGCTGGGAGCTGAGATGCTGTGGTGCCGGACTCGCTATGCTGAATAGGCAGGAATTTTGTGAATATTTGCAGAAGAAAGGGCAGGGATGTTCCATGGCATGCTCCAAGCCTGGTGCTCAGCTGAGCAGGGCCACCACGCTCCCCTCCACAAGGAATGGCAGGAAAGGCAGATCCCTGTATGGGTCCTGCCCGCTGAGCTGCCGGAGCAACTGGAGTGCGATGTGAGAGCGCAAAGGGACCAAGTGACGGCGCTCAGTGCTGAGGTGTCGATGGGGCAGGGCCCAAGGGCAGACGCAGGAGGAGCAGCGGGCCTGGTGCCCCCTGAGCCTGTCCCTAGGCCAGGGTTCAGCCCAGCGCCTGAGGCACAGAGAGGATGACCAGGTAGTAAGCAGAGCCCAATTGCAGAAACTCAGAGCCAGGGCAAAAACGTCCCTGTCGTCCCCATCAGAGGTGCAGGCGCTGTGCAGTGGCCAATCCTCCACGACGCAGAGCAGTGTTGGCAGCACTTTCTGCATGGCTGGTCGCAATGATCCTATGGCTTTCCACATCGTTGCAGCAGCTCTGTGTCAGGGGCCTCTCAGTCCCAGTACCATGCCCTGTGCAGCTGTGGGGGCCCAGGTGACAGAGCCGTGGTGCCCTGAGGGGCAGGGAGGGAGCATTGGCAGCAGGCTTGGGAAACAGAGAGGCCCGAGGGTCCTGGAGCTCTCTGCCTGTGTGGCAGAGCCCATAGCACAGGCTGTGCAGGGCCATGGGCCCCAAAGGCTGGTGCGGCCTGAGCCGTGCAGGCACGTGGGCCCCGTTCCTGTCGCATGTTGGGGCACAGCGCAGCAGGGTCAGCACCACGTCCGTAGGGTGTTCTTCAGGCAGCCTGACAATGTCAATTTGCAGCCTGGCATCCAGAGCGACATGGGACAGCAGCCTCTGGTAGATGCCCCTTACAGTGGCTGGCTCCTGGAGGATGCATGGGGAACACCTGGAGCACTGTCCAAGGCAGCAACTTGCCCAGCTTCCCCCAAGAAGTTCTTCCCTTCCTGTCACACTGTGCAGGCCTAAAAGGTTGAGGGGGCCCAGTGAGCATGGCTTGAGGGAACACACGGTCTTTGCAGGCCTCCAGGCCTGGCCTCGGGCTGCTTAGCTGCTGCTGAGAAGGAGCAGCACTGTCTTTGAAAAAATCCATAGTGGGAGCACAAATCGCAGTGGGAGCGGGCATGTTGCCAATGTTTGTGATGCCCTGGGTCCCTCTGCTGTCTGTGTTTCTGATGGCCATGCTCTCAGTCATTGCCATGTGAATAGCCTTCACTGCATTGTTCCTGCGTCTGCTGTCCATTCTGGGGTGGCGTGAGGCTTTTTCTGGAAGTTGGTGGGCTTGGAGTCAGGCTGGGCTGGGAGCTGAGATGCTGTGGTGCCGGACTCGCTATGCTGAATAGGCAGGAATTTTGTGAATATTTGCAGAAGAAAGGGCAGGGAAGGCAGGGATGTTCCATGGCATGCTCCAAGCCTGGTGCTCAGCTGAGCAGGGCCACCACGCTCCCCTCCACAAGGAATGGCAGGAAAGTCAGATGCCTGTATGGGTCCTGCCCGCTGAGCTGCCGGAGCAACTGGAGTGCGATGTGAGAGCGCAAAGGGACCAAGTGACGGCGCTCAGTGCTGAGGTGTCAATGGGGCAGGGCCCAAGGGCAGACGCAGGAGGAGCAGCGGGCCTGGTGCCCCCTGAGCCTGCCTCTAGGCCAGGGTTCAGCCCAGCGCCTGAGGCACAGAGAGGATGACCAGGTAGTAAGCAGAGCCCAATTGCAGAAACTCAGAGCCAGGGCAAAAACGTCCCTGTCGTCCCCATCAGAGGTGCAGGCGCTGTGCAGTGGCCAATCCTCCACGACGCAGAGCATTGTTGGCAGCACTTTCTGCACGGCTGGTCGCAATGATCCTATGGCTTTCCACGTCATTGCAGCAGCTCTGTGTCAGGGGCCTCTCAGTCCCAGTACCATGGCCTGTGCAGCTGTGGGGGCCCAGGTGACAGAGCCGTGGTGCCCTGAGGGGCAGGGAGGGAGCATTGGCAGGAGGCTTGGGAAACAGAGAGGCCCGAGGGTCCTGGAGCTCTCTGCCTGTGTGGCAGAGCCCATAGCACAGGCTGTGCAGGGCCATGGGCCCCAAAGGCTGGTGCGGCCTGAGCCGTGCAGGCACGTGGGCCCCGTTGCTGTCGCATGTGGGGGCACAGCGCAGCAGGGTCAGCACCACGTCCGTAGGGTGTTCTTCAGGCAGCCTGACAATGTCAATTTGCAGCCTGGCATCCAGAGCGACATGGGACAGCAGCCTCTGGTGGATGCCCCTTACAGTGGCTGGCACCTGAAGGATGCATGGGGAACACCTGGAGCACTGTCCAAGGCAGCAGCTTGCCCAGCTTCCCCCAAGAAGTTCTTCCCTTCGTATCACACTGTGCAGGCCTAAAAGGCTGAGGGGGCCCAGTGAGCATGGCTTGAGGGAACACACGGTCTTGGCAGGCCTCCAGGCCCGGCCTCGGGCTGCTTAGCTGCTGCTGAGAAGGAGCAGCACTGTCTTTGAAAAAATCCATAGTGGGAGCACAAATCGCAGTGGGAGCGGGCATGTTGCCAATGTTTGTGATGCCCTGGGTCCCTCTGCTGTCTGTGTTTCTGATGGCCATGCTCTCAGTCATTGCCATGTGAATAGCCTTCACTGCATTGTTCCTGCGTCTGCTGTCCATTCTGGGGTGGCGTGAGGCTTTTTCTGGAAGTTGGTGGGCTTGGAGTCAGGCTGGGCTGGGAGCTGAGATGCTGTGGTGCCGGACTCGCTATGCTGAATAGGCAGGAATTTTGTGAATATTTGCAGAAGAAAGGGCAGGGAAGGCAGGGATGTTCCATGGCATGCTCCAAGCCTGGTGCTCAGCTGAGCAGGGCCACCACGCTCCCCTCCACAAGGAATGGCAGGAAAGGCAGATCCCTGTATGGGTCCTGCCCGCTGAGCTGCCGGAGCAACTGGAGTGCGATGTGAGAGCGCAAAGGGACCAAGTGACGGCGCTCAGTGCTGAGGTGTCAATGGGGCAGGGCCCAAGGGCAGACGCAGGAGGAGCAGCGGGCCTGGTGCCCCCTGAGCCTGCCTCTAGGCCAGGGTTCAGCCCAGCGCCTGAGGCACAGAGAGGATGACCAGGTAGTAAGCAGAGCCCAATTGCAGAAACTCAGAGCCAGGGCAAAAACGTCCCTGTCGTCCCCATCAGAGGTGCAGGCGCTGTGCAGTGGCCAATCCTCCACGACGCAGAGCAGTGTTGGCAGCACTTTCTGCACGGCTGGTCGCAATGATCCTATGGCTTTCCACATCGTTGCAGCAGCTCTGTGTCAGGGGCCTCTCAGTCCCAGTACAATGCCCTGTGCAGCTGTGGGGGCCCAGGTGACAGAGCCGTGGTGCCCTGAGGGGCAGGGAGGGAGCATTGGCAGCAGGCTTGGGAAACAGAGAGGCCCGAGGGTCCTGGAGCTCTCTGCCTGTGTGGCAGAGCCCATAGCACAGGCTGTGCAGGGCCATGGGCCCCAAAGGCTGGTGCGGCCTGAGCCGTGCAGGCACGTGGGCCCCGTTCCTGTCGCATGTGGGGGCACAGCGCAGCAGGGTCAGCACCACGTCCGTAGAGTGTTCTTCAGGCAGCCTGACAATGTCAATTTGCAGCCTGGCATCCAGAGCAACATGGGACAGCAGCCTCTGGTGGATGCCCCTTACAGTGGCTGGCACCTGGAGGATGCATGGGGAACACCTGGAGCACTGTCCAAGGCAGCAACTTGCCCAGCTTCCTCCAAGAAGTTCTTCCCTTCCTGTCACACTGTGCAGGCCTAAAAGGCTGAGGGGGCCCAGTGAGCATGGCTTGAGGGAACACACGGTCTTGGCAGGCCTCCAGGCCCGGCCTCGGGCTGCTTAGCTGCTGCTGAGAAGGAGCAGCACTGTCTTTGAAAAAATCCATAGTGGGAGCACAAATCGCAGTGGGAGCGGGCATGTTGCCAATGTTTGTGATGCCCTGGGTCCCTCTGCTGTCTGTGTTTGTGATGGCCATGCTCTCAGTCATTGCCATGTGAATAGCCTTCACTGCATTGTTCCTGCGTCTGATGTCCATTCTGGGGTGGCGTGAGGCTTTTTCTGGAAGTTGGTGGGCTTGGAGTCAGGCTGGGCTGGGAGCTGAGATGCTGTGGTGCCGGACTCGCTATGCTGAATAGGCAGGAATTTTGTGAATATTTGCAGAAGAAAGGGCAGGGATGTTCCATGGCATGCTCCAAGCCTGGTGCTCAGCTGAGCAGGGCCACCACGCTCCCCTCCACAAGGAATGGCAGGAAAGTCAGATGCCTGTATGGGTCCTGCCCGCTGAGCTGCCGGAGCAACTGGAGTGCGATGTGAGAGCGCAAAGAGACCAAGTGACGGCGCTCAGTGCTGAGATGTCAATGGGGCAGGGCCCAAGGGCAGACGCAGGAGGAGCAGCGGGCCTGGTGTCCCCTGAGCCTGCCTCTAGGCCAGGGATCAGCCCAGCGCCTGAGGCACAGAGAGGATGACCAGGTAGTAAGCAGAGCCCAATTGCAGAAACTCAGAGCCAGGGCAAAAACGTCCCTGTCGTCCCCATCAGAGGTGCAGGCGCTGTGCAGTGGCCAATCCTCCACGACGCAGAGCAGTGTTGGCAGCACTTTCTGCACGGCTGGTCGCAATGATCCTATGGCTTTCCACATCATTGCAGTAGCTCTGTGTCAGGGGCCTCTCAGTCCCAGTACCATGGCCTGTGCAGCTGTGGGGGCCCAGGTGACAGAGCCGTGGTGCCCTGAGGGGCAGGGAGGGAGCATTGGCAGCAGGCTTGGGAAACAGAGAGGCCCGAGGGTCCTGGAGCTCTCTGCCTGTGTTGCAGAGCCCATAGCACAGGCTGTGCAGGGCCATGGGCCCCAAAGGCTGGTGCGGCCTGAGCCGTGCAGGCACGTGGGCCCCGTTGCTGTCGCATGTTGGGGCACAGCGCAGCAGGGTCAGCACCACGTCCGTAGGGTGTTCTTCAGGCAGCCTGACAATGTCAATTTGCAGCCTGGCATCCAGAGCGACATGGGACAACAGCCTCTGGTGGATGCACCTTACAGTGGCTGGCACCAGGAGGATGCATGGGGAACACCTGGAGCACTGTCCAAGGCAGCAACTTGCCCAGCTTCCTCCAAGAAGTTCTTCCCTTCCTATCACACTGTGCAGGCCTAAAAGGCTGAGGGGGCCCAGTGAGCATGGCTTGAGGGAACACACGGTCTTGGCAGGCCTCCAGGCCTGGCCTCGGGCTGCTTAGCTGCTGCTGAGAAGGAGCAGCACTGTCTTTGAAAAAATCCATAGTGGGAGCACAAATCGCAGTGGGAGCGGGCATGTTGCCAATGTTTGTGATGCCCTGGGTCCCTCTGCTGTCTGTGTTTCTGATGGCCATGCTCTCAGTCATTGCCATGTGAATAGCCTTCACTGCATTGTTCCTACGTCTGCTGTCCATTCTGGGGTTGCGTGAGGCTTTTTCTGGAAGTTGGTGGGCTTGGAGTCAGGCTGGGCTGGGAGCTGAGATGCTGTGGTGCCGGACTCGCTATGCTGAATAGGCAGGAATTTTGTGAATATTTGCAGAAGAAAGGGCAGGGAAGGCAGGGATGTTCCATGGCATGCTCCAAGCCTGGTGCTCAGCTGAGCAGGGCCACCACGCTCCCCTCCACAAGGAATGGCAGGAAAGGCAGATCCCTGTATGGGTCCTGCCCGCTGAGCTGCCGGAGCAACTGGAGTGCGATGTGAGAGCGCAAAGGGACCAAGTGACGGCGCTCAGTGCTGAGGTGTCGATGGGGCAGGGCCCAAGGGCAGACGCAGGAGGAGCAGCGGGCCTGGTGCCCCCTGAGCCTGTCCCTAGGCCAGGGTTCAGCCCAGCGCCTGAGGCACAGAGAGGATGACCAGGTAGTAAGCAGAGCCCAATTGCAGAAACTCAGAGCCAGGGCAAAAACGTCCCTGTCGTCCCCATCAGAGGTGCAGGCGCTGTGCAGTGGCCAATCCTCCACGACTCAGAGCAGTGTTGGCAGCACTTTCTGCACGGCTGGTCGCAATGATCCTATGGCTTTCCACATCGTTGCAGCAGCTCTGTGTCAGGGGCCTCTCAGTCCCAGTACCATGGCCTGTGCAGCTGTGGGGGCCCAGGTGACAGAGCCGTGGTGCCCTGAGGGGCAGGGAGGGAGCATTGGCAGCAGGCTTGGGAAACAGAGAGGCCCGAGGGTCCTGGAGCTCTCTGCCTGTGTGGCAGAGCCCATAGCACAGGCTGTGCAGGGCCATGGGCCCCAAAGGCTGGTGCGGCCTGAGCCGTGCAGGCACGTGGGCCCCGTTCCTGTCGCATGTGGGGGCACAGCGCAGCAGGGTCAGCACCACGTCCGTAGGGTGTTCTTCAGGCAGCCTGACAATGTCAATTTGCAGCCTGGCATCCAGAGCGACATGGGACAGCAGCCTCTGGTGGATGCCCCTTACAGTGGCTGGCACCTGGAGGATGCATGGGGAACACCTGGAGCACTGTCCAAGGCAGCAACTTGCCCAGCTTCCCCCAAGTAGTTCTTCCCTTCCTGTCACACTGTGCAGGCCTAAAAGGCTGAGGGGGCCCAGTGAGCATGGCTTGAGGGAACACACGGTCTTGGCAGGCCTCCAGGCCTGGCCTCGGGCTGCTTAGCTGCTGCTGAGAAGGAGCAGCACTGTCTTTGAAAAAATCCATAGTGGGAGCACAAATCGCAGTGGGAGCGGGCATGTTGCCAATGTTTGTGATGCCCTGGGTCCCTCTGCTGTCTGTGTTTCTGATGGCCATGCTCTCAGTCATTGCCATGTGAATAGCCTTCACTGCATTGTTCCTGCGTCTGCTGTCCATTCTGGGGTGGCGTGAGGCTTTTTCTGGAAGTTGGTGGGCTTGGAGTCAGGCTGGGCTGGGAGCTGAGATGCTGTGGTGCCGGACTCGCTATGCTGAATAGGCAGGAATTTTGTGAACATTTTCAGAAGAAAGGGCAGGGAAGGCAGGGATGTTCCATGGCATGCTCCAAGCCTGGTGCTCAGCTGAGCAGGGCCACCACGCTCCCCTCCACAAGGAATGGCAGGAAAGTCAGATGCCTGTATGGGTCCTGCCCGCTGAGCTGCCGGAGCAACTGGAGTGCGATGTGAGAGCGCAAAGGGACCAAGTGACGGCGCTCAGTGCTGAGATGTCAATGGGGCAGGGCCCAAGGGCAGACGCAGGAGGAGCAGCGGGCCTCGTGTCCCCTGAGCCTGCCTCTAGGCCAGGGTTCAGCCCAGCGCCTGAGGCACAGAGAGGATGACCAGGTAGTAAGCAGAGCCCAATTGCAGAAACTCAGAGCCAGGGCAAAAACGTCCCTGTCGTCCCCATCAGAGGTGCAGGCGCTGTGCAGTGGCCAATCCTCCACGACGCAGAGCAGTGTTGGCAGCACTTTCTGCACGGCTGGTCGCAATGATCCTATGGCTTTCCACATCGTTGCAGCAGCTCTGTGTCAGGGGCCTCTCAGTCCCAGTACAATGCCCTGTGCAGCTGTGGGGGCCCAGGTGACAGAGCCGTGGTGCCCTGAGGGGCAGGGAGGGAGCATTGGCAGCAGGCTTGGGAAACAGAGAGGCCCGAGGGTCCTGGAGCTCTCTGCCTGTGTGGCAGAGCCCATAGCACAGGCTGTGCAGGGCCATGGGCCCCAAAGGCTGGTGCGGCCTGAGCCGTGCAGGCACGTGGGCCCCGTTCCTGTCGCATGTGGGGGCACAGCGCAGCAGGGTCAGCACCACGTCCGTAGAGTGTTCTTCAGGCAGCCTGACAATGTCAATTTGCAGCCTGGCATCCAGAGCAACATGGGACAGCAGCCTCTGGTGGATGCCCCTTACAGTGGCTGGCACCTGGAGGACGCATGGGGAACACCTGGAGCACTGTCCAAGGCAGCAACTTGCCCAGCTTCCTCCAAGAAGTTCTTCCCTTCCTGTCACACTGTGCAGGCCTAAAAGGCTGAGGGGGCCCAGTGAGCATGGCTTGAGGGAACACACGGTCTTGGCAGGCCTCCAGGCCCGGCCTCGGGCTGCTTAGCTGCTGCTGAGAAGGAGCAGCACTGTCTTTGAAAAAATCCATAGTGGGAGCACAAATCGCAGTGGGAGCGGGCATGTTGCCAATGTTTGTGATGCCCTGGGTCCCTCTGCTGTCTGTGTTTGTGATGGCCATGCTCTCAGTCATTGCCATGTGAATAGCCTTCACTGCATTGTTCCTGCGTCTGATGTCCATTCTGGGGTGGCGTGAGGCTTTTTCTGGAAGTTGGTGGGCTTGGAGTCAGGCTGGGCTGGGAGCTGAGATGCTGTGGTGCCGGACTCGCTATGCTGAATAGGCAGGAATTTTGTGAATATTTGCAGAAGAAAGGGCAGGGATGTTCCATGGCATGCTCCAAGCCTGGTGCTCAGCTGAGCAGGGCCACCACGCTCCCCTCCACAAGGAATGGCAGGAAAGTCAGATGCCTGTATGGGTCCTGCCCGCTGAGCTGCCGGAGCAACTGGAGTGCGATGTGAGAGCGCAAAGAGACCAAGTGACGGCGCTCAGTGCTGAGATGTCAATGGGGCAGGGCCCAAGGGCAGACGCAGGAGGAGCAGCGGGCCTGGTGCCCCCTGAGCCTGTCCCTAGGCCAGGGTTCAGCCCAGCGCCTGAGGCACAGAGAGGATGACCAGGTAGTAAGCAGAGCCCAATTGCAGAAACTCAGAGCCAGGGCAAAAACGTCCCTGTCGTCCCCATCAGAGGTGCAGGCGCTGTGCAGTGGCCAATCCTCCACGACGCAGAGCAGTGTTGGCAGCACTTTCTGCACGGCTGGTCGCAATGATCCTATGGCTTTCCACATCATTGCAGTAGCTCTGTGTCAGGGGCCTCTCAGTCCCAGTACCATGGCCTGTGCAGCTGTGGGGGCCCAGGTGACAGAGCCGTGGTGCCCTGAGGGGCAGGGAGGGAGCATTGGCAGCAGGCTTGGGAAACAGAGAGGCCCGAGGGTCCTGGAGCTCTCTGCCTGTGTTGCAGAGCCCATAGCACAGGCTGTGCAGGGCCATGGGCCCCAAAGGCTGGTGCGGCCTGAGCCGTGCAGGCACGTGGGCCCCGTTCCTGTCGCATGTTGGGGCACAGCGCAGCAGGGTCAGCACCACGTCTGTAGGGTGTTCTTCAGGCAGCCTGACAATGTCAATTTGCAGCCTGGCATCCAGATCGACATGGGACAGCAGCCTCTGGTGGATGCCCCTTACAGTGGCTGGCACCAGGAGGATGCATGGGGAACACCTGGAGCACTGTCCAAGGCAGCAACTTGCCCAGCTTCCTCCAAGAAGTTCTTCCCTTCCTATCACACTGTGCAGGCCTAAAAGGCTGAGGGGGCCCAGTGAGCATGGCTTGAGGGAACACACGGTCTTGGCAGGCCTCCAGGCCTGGCCTCGGGCTGCTTAGCTGCTGCTGAGAAGGAGCAGCACTGTCTTTGAAAAAATCCATAGTGGGAGCACAAATCGCAGTGGGAGCGGGCATGTTGCCAATGTTTGTGATGCCCTGGGTCCCTCTGCTGTCTGTGTTTCTGATGGCCATGCTCTCAGTCATTGCCATGTGAATAGCCTTCACTGCATTGTTCCTACGTCTGCTGTCCATTCTGGGGTTGCGTGAGGCTTTTTCTGGAAGTTGGTGGGCTTGGAGTCAGGCTGGGCTGGGAGCTGAGATGCTGTGGTGCCGGACTCGCTATGCTGAATAGGCAGGAATTTTGTGAATATTTGCAGAAGAAAGGGCAGGGATGTTCCATGGCATGCTCCAAGCCTGGTGCTCAGCTGAGCAGGGCCACCACGCTCCCCTCCACAAGGAATGGCAGGAAAGGCAGATCCCTGTATGGGTCCTGCCCGCTGAGCTGCCGGAGCAACTGGAGTGCGATGTGAGAGCGCAAAGGGACCAAGTGACGGCGCTCAGTGCTGAGGTGTCGATGGGGCAGGGCCCAAGGGCAGACGCAGGAGGAGCAGCGGGCCTGGTGCCCCCTGAGCCTGTCCCTAGGCCAGGGTTCAGCCCAGCGCCTGAGGCACAGAGAGGATGACCAGGTAGTAAGCAGAGCCCAATTGCAGAAACTCAGAGCCAGGGCAAAAACGTCCCTGTCGTCCCCATCAGAGGTGCAGGCGCTGTGCAGTGGCCAATCCTCCACGACGCAGAGCAGTGTTGGCAGCACTTTCTGCATGGCTGGTCGCAATGATCCTATGGCTTTCCACATCGTTGCAGCAGCTCTGTGTCAGGGGCCTCTCAGTCCCAGTACCATGCCCTGTGCAGCTGTGGGGGCCCAGGTGACAGAGCCGTGGTGCCCTGAGGGGCAGGGAGGGAGCATTGGCAGCAGGCTTGGGAAACAGAGAGGCCCGAGGGTCCTGGAGCTCTCTGCCTGTGTGGCAGAGCCCATAGCACAGGCTGTGCAGGGCCATGGGCCCCAAAGGCTGGTGCGGCCTGAGCCGTGCAGGCACGTGGGCCCCGTTCCTGTCGCATGTTGGGGCACAGCGCAGCAGGGTCAGCACCACGTCCGTAGGGTGTTCTTCAGGCAGCCTGACAATGTCAATTTGCAGCCTGGCATCCAGAGCGACATGGGACAGCAGCCTCTGGTAGATGCCCCTTACAGTGGCTGGCTCCTGGAGGATGCATGGGGAACACCTGGAGCACTGTCCAAGGCAGCAACTTGCCCAGCTTCCCCCAAGAAGTTCTTCCCTTCCTGTCACACTGTGCAGGCCTAAAAGGTTGAGGGGGCCCAGTGAGCATGGCTTGAGGGAACACACGGTCTTTGCAGGCCTCCAGGCCTGGCCTCGGGCTGCTTAGCTGCTGCTGAGAAGGAGCAGCACTGTCTTTGAAAAAATCCATAGTGGGAGCACAAATCGCAGTGGGAGCGGGCATGTTGCCAATGTTTGTGATGCCCTGGGTCCCTCTGCTGTCTGTGTTTGTGATGGCCATGCTCTCAGTCATTGCCATGTGAATAGCCTTCACTGCATTGTTCCTGCGTCTGCTGTCCATTCTGGGGTGGCGTGAGGCTTTTTCTGGAAGTTGGTGGGCTTGGAGTCAGGCTGGGCTGGGAGCTGAGATGCTGTGGTGCCGGACTCGCTATGCTGAATAGGCAGGAATTTTGTGAATATTTGCAGAAGAAAGGGCAGGGAAGGCAGGGATGTTCCATGGCATGCTCCAAGCCTGGTGCTCAGCTGAGCAGGGCCACCACGCTCCCCTCCACAAGGAATGGCAGGAAAGTCAGATGCCTGTATGGGTCCTGCCCGCTGAGCTGCCGGAGCAACTGGAGTGCGATGTGAGAGCGCAAAGGGACCAAGTGACGGCGCTCAGTGCTGAGGTGTCAATGGGGCAGGGCCCAAGGGCAGACGCAGGAGGAGCAGCGGGCCTGGTGCCCCCTGAGCCTGCCTCTAGGCCAGGGTTCAGCCCAGCGCCTGAGGCACAGAGAGGATGACCAGGTAGTAAGCAGAGCCCAATTGCAGAAACTCAGAGCCAGGGCAAAAACGTCCCTGTCGTCCCCATCAGAGGTGCAGGCGCTGTGCAGTGGCCAATCCTCCACGACGCAGAGCATTGTTGGCAGCACTTTCTGCACGGCTGGTCGCAATGATCCTATGGCTTTCCACGTCATTGCAGCAGCTCTGTGTCAGGGGCCTCTCAGTCCCAGTACCATGGCCTGTGCAGCTGTGGGGGCCCAGGTGACAGAGCCGTGGTGCCCTGAGGGGCAGGGAGGGAGCATTGGCAGCAGGCTTGGGAAACAGAGAGGCCCGAGGGTCCTGGAGCTCTCTGCCTGTGTGGCAGAGCCCATAGCACAGGCTGTGCAGGGCCATGGGCCCCAAAGGCTGGTGCGGCCTGAGCCGTGCAGGCACGTGGGCCCCGTTGCTGTCGCATGTGGGGGCACAGCGCAGCAGGGTCAGCACCACGTCCGTAGGGTGTTCTTCAGGCAGCCTGACAATGTCAATTTGCAGCCTGGCATCCAGAGCGACATGGGACAGCAGCCTCTGGTGGATGCCCCTTACAGTGGCTGGCACCTGAAGGATGCATGGGGAACACCTGGAGCACTGTCCAAGGCAGCAACTTGCCCAGCTTCCCCCAAGAAGTTCTTCCCTTCGTATCACACTGTGCAGGCCTAAAAGGCTGAGGGGGCCCAGTGAGCATGGCTTGAGGGAACACACGGTCTTGGCAGGCCTCCAGGCCCGGCCTCGGGCTGCTTAGCTGCTGCTGAGAAGGAGCAGCACTGTCTTTGAAAAAATCCATAGTGGGAGCACAAATCGCAGTGGGAGCGGGCATGTTGCCAATGTTTGTGATGCCCTGGGTCCCTCTGCTGTCTGTGTTTCTGATGGCCATGCTCTCAGTCATTGCCATGTGAATAGCCTTCACTGCATTGTTCCTGCGTCTGCTGTCCATTCTGGGGTGGCGTGAGGCTTTTTCTGGAAGTTGGTGGGCTTGGAGTCAGGCTGGGCTGGGAGCTGAGATGCTGTGGTGCCGGACTCGCTATGCTGAATAGGCAGGAATTTTGTGAATATTTGCAGAAGAAAGGGCAGGGAAGGCAGGGATGTTCCATGGCATGCTCCAAGCCTGGTGCTCAGCTGAGCAGGGCCACCACGCTCCCCTCCACAAGGAATGGCAGGAAAGGCAGATCCCTGTATGGGTCCTGCCCGCTGAGCTGCCGGAGCAACTGGAGTGCGATGTGAGAGCGCAAAGGGACCAAGTGACGGCGCTCAGTGCTGAGGTGTCAATGGGGCAGGGCCCAAGGGCAGACGCAGGAGGAGCAGCGGGCCTGGTGCCCCCTGAGCCTGCCTCTAGGCCAGGGTTCAGCCCAGCGCCTGAGGCACAGAGAGGATGACCAGGTAGTAAGCAGAGCCCAATTGCAGAAACTCAGAGCCAGGGCAAAAACGTCCCTGTCGTCCCCATCAGAGGTGCAGGCGCTGTGCAGTGGCCAATCCTCCACGACGCAGAGCAGTGTTGGCAGCACTTTCTGCACGGCTGGTCGCAATGATCCTATGGCTTTCCACATCATTGCAGTAGCTCTGTGTCAGGGGCCTCTCAGTCCCAGTACCATGGCCTGTGCAGCTGTGGGGGCCCAGGTGACAGAGCCGTGGTGCCCTGAGGGGCAGGGAGGTAGCATTGGCAGCAGGCTTGGGAAACAGAGAGGCCCGAGGGTCCTGGAGCTCTCTGCCTGTGTTGCAGAGCCCATAGCACAGGCTGTGCAGGGCCATGGGCCCCAAAGGCTGGTGCGGCCTGAGCCGTGCAGGCACGTGGGCCCCGTTGCTGTCGCATGTTGGGGCACAGCGCAGCAGGGTCAGCACCACGTCCGTAGGGTGTTCTTCAGGCAGCCTGACAATGTCAATTTGCAGCCTGGCATCCAGATCGACATGGGACAGCAGCCTCTGGTGGATGCCCCTTACAGTGGCTGGCACCAGGAGGATGCATGGGGAACACCTGGAGCACTGTCCAAGGCAGCAACTTGCCCAGCTTCCTCCAAGAAGTTCTTCCCTTCCTATCACACTGTGCAGGCCTAAAAGGCTGAGGGGGCCCAGTGAGCATGGCTTGAGGGAACACACGGTCTTGGCAGGCCTCCAGGCCCGGCCTCGGGCTGCTTAGCTGCTGCTGAGAAGGAGCAGCACTGTCTTTGAAAAAATCCATAGTGGGAGCACAAATCGCAGTGGGAGCGGGCATGTTGCCAATGTTTGTGATGCCCTGGGTCCCTCTGCTGTCTGTGTTTCTGATGGCCATGCTCTCAGTCATTGCCATGTGAATAGCCTTCACTGCATTGTTCCTGCGTCTGCTGTCCATTCTGGGGTGGCGTGAGGCTTTTTCTGGAAGTTGGTGGGCTTGGAGTCAGGCTGGGCTGGGAGCTGAGATGCTGTGGTGCCGGACTCGCTATGCTGAATAGGCAGGAATTTTGTGAATATTTTCAGAAGAAAGGGCAGGGAAGGCAGGGATGTTCCATGGCATGCTCCAAGCCTGGTGCTCAGCTGAGCAGGGCCACCACGCTCCCCTCCACAAGGAATGGCAGGAAAGGCAGATGCCTGTATGGGTCCTGCCCGCTGAGCTGCCGGAGCAACTGGAGTGCGATGTGAGAGCGCAAAGGGGCCAAGTGACGGCGCTCAGTGCTGAGGTGTCGATGGGGCAGGGCCCAAGGGCAGACGCAGGAGGAGCAGCGGGCCTGGTGCCCCCTGAGCCTGTCCCTAGGCCAGGGTTCAGCCCAGCGCCTGAGGCACAGAGAGGATGACCAGGTAGTAAGCAGAGCCCAATTGCAGAAACTCAGAGCCAGGGCAAAAACGTCCCTGTCGTCCCCATCAGAGGTGCAGGCGCTGTGCAGTGGCCAATCCTCCACGACGCAGAGCAGTGTTGGCAGCACTTTCTGCACGGCTGGTCGCAATGATCCTATGGCTTTCCACATCGTTGCAGCAGCTCTGTGTCAGGGGCCTCTCAGTCCCAGTACCATGGCCTGTGCAGCTGTGGGGGCCCAGGTGACAGAGCCGTGGTGCCCTGAGGGGCAGGGAGGGAGCATTGGCAGCAGGCTTGGGAAACAGAGAGGCCCGAGGGTCCTGGAGCTCTCTGCCTGTGTGGCAGAGCCCATAGCACAGGCTGTGCAGGGCCATGGGCCCCAAAGGCTGGTGCGACCTGAGCCGTGCAGGCACGTGGGCCCCGTTGCTGTCGCATGTTGGGGCACAGCGCAGCAGGGTCAGCACCACGTCCGTAGGGTGTTCTTCAGGCAGCCTGACAATGTCAATTTGCAGCCTGGCATCCAGAGCGACATGGGACAACAGCCTCTGGTGGATGCACCTTACAGTGGCTGGCACCAGGAGGATGCATGGGGAACACCTGGAGCACTGTCCAAGGCAGCAACTTGCCCAGCTTCCTCCAAGAAGTTCTTCCCTTCCTATCACACTGTGCAGGCCTAAAAGGCTGAGGGGGCCCAGTGAGCATGGCTTGAGGGAACACACGGTCTTGGCAGGCCTCCAGGCCTGGCCTCGGGCTGCTTAGCTGCTGCTGAGAAGGAGCAGCACTGTCTTTGAAAAAATCCATAGTGGGAGCACAAATCGCAGTGGGAGCGGGCATGTTGCCAATGTTTGTGATGCCCTGGGTCCCTCTGCTGTCTGTGTTTCTGATGGCCATGCTCTCAGTCATTGCCATGTGAATAGCCTTCACTGCATTGTTCCTACGTCTGCTGTCCATTCTGGGGTTGCGTGAGGCTTTTTCTGGAAGTTGGTGGGCTTGGAGTCAGGCTGGGCTGGGAGCTGAGATGCTGTGGTGCCGGACTCGCTATGCTGAATAGGCAGGAATTTTGTGAATATTTGCAGAAGAAAGGGCAGGGAAGGCAGGGATGTTCCATGGCATGCTCCAAGCCTGGTGCTCAGCTGAGCAGGGCCACCACGCTCCCCTCCACAAGGAATGGCAGGAAAGGCAGATCCCTGTATGGGTCCTGCCCGCTGAGCTGCCGGAGCAACTGGAGTGCGATGTGAGAGCGCAAAGGGACCAAGTGACGGCGCTCAGTGCTGAGGTGTCAATGGGGCAGGGCCCAAGGGCAGACGCAGGAGGAGCAGCGGGCCTGGTGCCCCCTGAGCCTGCCTCTAGGCCAGGGTTCAGCCCAGCGCCTGAGGCACAGAGAGGATGACCAGGTAGTAAGCAGAGCCCAATTGCAGAAACTCAGAGCCAGGGCAAAAACGTCCCTGTCGTCCCCATCAGAGGTGCAGGCGCTGTGCAGTGGCCAATCCTCCACGACGCAGAGCAGTGTTGGCAGCACTTTCTGCACGGCTGGTCGCAATGATCCTATGGCTTTCCACGTCATTGCAGCAGCTCTGTGTCAGGGGCCTCTCAGTCCCAGTACCATGGCCTGTGCAGCTGTGGGGGCCCAGGTGACAGAGCCGTGGTGCCCTGAGGGGCAGGGAGGGAGCATTGGCAGCAGGCTTGGGAAACAGAGAGGCCCGAGGGTCCTGGAGCTCTCTGCCTGTGTGGCAGAGCCCATAGCACAGGCTGTGCAGGGCCATGGGCCCCAAAGGCTGGTGCGGCCTGAGCCGTGCAGGCACGTGGGCCCCGTTCCTGTCGCATGTGGGGGCACAGCGCAGCAGGGTCAGCACCACGTCCGTAGGGTGTTCTTCAGGCAGCCTGACAATGTCAATTTGCAGCCTGGCATCCAGAGCGACATGGGACAGCAGCCTCTGGTGGATGCCCCTTACAGTGGCTGGCACCTGAAGGATGCATGGGGAACACCTGGAGCACTGTCCAAGGCAGCAACTTGCCCAGCTTCCCCCAAGAAGTTCTTCCCTTCGTATCACACTGTGCAGGCCTAAAAGGCTGAGGGGGCCCAGTGAGCATGGCTTGAGGGAACACACGGTCTTGGCAGGCCTCCAGGCCCGGCCTCGGGCTGCTTAGCTGCTGCTGAGAAGGAGCAGCACTGTCTTTGAAAAAATCCATAGTGGGAGCACAAATCGCAGTGGGAGCGGGCATGTTGCCAATGTTTGTGATGCCCTGGGTCCCTCTGCTGTCTGTGTTTCTGATGGCCATGCTCTCAGTCATTGCCATGTGAATAGCCTTCACTGCATTGTTCCTGCGTCTGCTGTCCATTCTGGGGTGGCGTGAGGCTTTTTCTGGAAGTTGGTGGGCTTGGAGTCAGGCTGGGCTGGGAGCTGAGATGCTGTGGTGCCGGACTCGCTATGCTGAATAGGCAGGAATTTTGTGAATATTTGCAGAAGAAAGGGCAGGGAAGGCAGGGATGTTCCATGGCATGCTCCAAGCCTGGTGCTCAGCTGAGCAGGGCCACCACGCTCCCCTCCACAAGGAATGGCAGGAAAGGCAGATCCCTGTATGGGTCCTGCCCGCTGAGCTGCCGGAGCAACTGGAGTGCGATGTGAGAGCGCAAAGGGACCAAGTGACGGCGCTCAGTGCTGAGGTGTCAATGGGGCAGGGCCCAAGGGCAGACGCAGGAGGAGCAGCGGGCCTGGTGCCCCCTGAGCCTGCCTCTAGGCCAGGGTTCAGCCCAGCGCCTGAGGCACAGAGAGGATGACCAGGTAGTAAGCAGAGCCCAATTGCAGAAACTCAGAGCCAGGGCAAAAACGTCCCTGTCGTCCCCATCAGAGGTGCAGGCGCTGTGCAGTGGCCAATCCTCCACGACGCAGAGCAGTGTTGGCAGCACTTTCTGCACGGCTGGTCGCAATGATCCTATGGCTTTCCACATCGTTGCAGCAGCTCTGTGTCAGGGGCCTCTCAGTCCCAGTACCATGGCCTGTGCAGCTGTGGGGGCCCAGGTGACAGAGCCGTGGTGCCCTGAGGGGCAGGGAGGGAGCATTGGCAGCAGGCTTGGGAAACAGAGAGGCCCGAGGGTCCTGGAGCTCTCTGCCTGTGTGGCAGAGCCCATAGCACAGGCTGTGCAGGGCCATGGGCCCCAAAGGCTGGTGCGACCTGAGCCGTGCAGGCACGTGGGCCCCGTTGCTGTCGCATGTTGGGGCACAGCGCAGCAGGGTCAGCACCACGTCCGTAGGGTGTTCTTCAGGCAGCCTGACAATGTCAATTTGCAGCCTGGCATCCAGAGCGACATGGGACAACAGCCTCTGGTGGATGCACCTTACAGTGGCTGGCACCAGGAGGATGCATGGGGAACACCTGGAGCACTGTCCAAGGCAGCAACTTGCCCAGCTTCCTCCAAGAAGTTCTTCCCTTCCTATCACACTGTGCAGGCCTAAAAGGCTGAGGGGGCCCAGTGAGCATGGCTTGAGGGAACACACGGTCTTGGCAGGCCTCCAGGCCTGGCCTCGGGCTGCTTAGCTGCTGCTGAGAAGGAGCAGCACTGTCTTTGAAAAAATCCATAGTGGGAGCACAAATCGCAGTGGGAGCGGGCATGTTGCCAATGTTTGTGATGCCCTGGGTCCCTCTGCTGTCTGTGTTTCTGATGGCCATGCTCTCAGTCATTGCCATGTGAATAGCCTTCACTGCATTGTTCCTGCGTCTGCTGTCCATTCTGGGGTTGCGTGAGGCTTTTTCTGGAAGTTGGTGGGCTTGGAGTCAGGCTGGGCTGGGAGCTGAGATGCTGTGGTGCCGGACTCGCTATGCTGAATAGGCAGGAATTTTGTGAATATTTGCAGAAGAAAGGGCAGGGAAGGCAGGGATGTTCCATGGCATGCTCCAAGCCTGGTGCTCAGCTGAGCAGGGCCACCACGCTCCCCTCCACAAGGAATGGCAGGAAAGGCAGATCCCTGTATGGGTCCTGCCCGCTGAGCTGCCGGAGCAACTGGAGTGCGATGTGAGAGCGCAAAGGGACCAAGTGACGGCGCTCAGTGCTGAGGTGTCGATGGGGCAGGGCCCAAGGGCAGACGCAGGAGGAGCAGCGGGCCTGGTGCCCCCTGAGCCTGTCCCTAGGCCAGGGTTCAGCCCAGCGCCTGAGGCACAGAGAGGATGACCAGGTAGTAAGCAGAGCCCAATTGCAGAAACTCAGAGCCAGGGCAAAAACGTCCCTGTCGTCCCCATCAGAGGTGCAGGCGCTGTGCAGTGGCCAATCCTCCACGACTCAGAGCAGTGTTGGCAGCACTTTCTGCACGGCTGGTCGCAATGATCCTATGGCTTTCCACATCGTTGCAGCAGCTCTGTGTCAGGGGCCTCTCAGTCCCAGTACCATGGCCTGTGCAGCTGTGGGGGCCCAGGTGACAGAGCCGTGGTGCCCTGAGGGGCAGGGAGGGAGCATTGGCAGCAGGCTTGGGAAACAGAGAGGCCCGAGGGTCCTGGAGCTCTCTGCCTGTGTGGCAGAGCCCATAGCACAGGCTGTGCAGGGCCATGGGCCCCAAAGGCTGGTGCGGCCTGAGCCGTGCAGGCACGTGGGCCCCGTTCCTGTCGCATGTGGGGGCACAGCGCAGCAGGGTCAGCACCACGTCCGTAGGGTGTTCTTCAGGCAGCCTGACAATGTCAATTTGCAGCCTGGCATCCAGAGCAACATGGGACAGCAGCCTCTGGTGGATGCCCCTTACAGTGGCTGGCACCTGGAGGATGCATGGGGAACACCTGGAGCACTGTCCAAGGCAGCAACTTGCCCAGCTTCCCCCAAGTAGTTCTTCCCTTCCTGTCACACTGTGCAGGCCTAAAAGGCTGAGGGGGCCCAGTGAGCATGGCTTGAGGGAACACACGGTCTTGGCAGGCCTCCAGGCCTGGCCTCGGGCTGCTTAGCTGCTGCTGAGAAGGAGCAGCACTGTCTTTGAAAAAATCCATAGTGGGAGCACAAATCGCAGTGGGAGCGGGCATGTTGCCAATGTTTGTGATGCCCTGGGTCCCTCTGCTGTCTGTGTTTGTGATGGCCATGCTCTCAGTCATTGCCATGTGAATAGCCTTCACTGCATTGTTCCTGCGTCTGCTGTCCATTCTGGGGTGGCGTGAGGCTTTCTCTGGAAGTTGGTGGGCTTGGAGTCAGGCTGGGCTGGGAGCTGAGATGCTGTGGTGCCGGACTCGCTATGCTGAATAGGCAGGAATTTTGTGAATATTTGCAGAAGAAAGGGCAGGGAAGGCAGGGATGTTCCATGGCATGCTCCAAGCCTGGTGCTCAGCTGGGCAGGGCCACCACGCTCCCCTCCACAAGGAATGGCAGGAAAGGCAGATCCCTGTATGGGTCCTGCCCGCTGAGCTGCCGGAGCAACTGGAGTGCGATGTGAGAGCGCAAAGGGACCAAGTGACGGCGCTCAGTGCTGAGGTGTCGATGGGGCAGGGCCCAAGGGCAGACACAGGAGGAGCAGCAGGCCTGGTGCCCCCTGAGCCTGTCCCTAGGCCAGGGTTCAGCCCAGCGCCTGAGGCACAGAGAGGATGACCAGGTAGTAAGCAGAGCCCAATTGCAGAAACTCAGAGCCAGGGCAAAAACGTCCCTGTCGTCCCCATCAGAGGTGCAGGCGCTGTGCAGTGGCCAATCCTCCACGACGCAGAGCAGTGTTGGCAGCACTTTCTGCACGGCTGGTCGCAATGATCCTATGGCTTTCCACATCGTTGCAGCAGCTCTGTGTCAGGGGCCTCTCAGTCCCAGTACCATGGCCTGTGCAGCTGTGGGGGCCCAGGTGACAGAGCCGTGGTGCCCTGAGGGGCAGGGAGGGAGCATTGGCAGCAGGCTTGGGAAACAGAGAGGCCCGAGGGTCCTGGAGCTCTCTGCCTGTGTGGCAGAGCCCATAGCACAGGCTGTGCAGGGCCATGGGCCCCAAAGGCTGGTGCGACCTGAGCCGTGCAGGCACGTGGGCCCCGTTGCTGTCGCATGTTGGGGCACAGCGCAGCAGGGTCAGCACCACGTCCGTAGGGTGTTCTTCAGGCAGCCTGACAATGTCAATTTGCAGCCTGGCATCCAGAGCGACATGGGACAACTGCCTCTGGTGGATGCACCTTACAGTGGCTGGCACCAGGAGGATGCATGGGGAACACCTGGAGCACTGTCCAAGGCAGCAACTTGCCCAGCTTCCTCCAAGAAGTTCTTCCCTTCCTATCACACTGTGCAGGCCTAAAAGGCTGAGGGGGCCCAGTGAGCATGGCTTGAGGGAACACACGGTCTTGGCAGGCCTCCAGGCCTGGCCTCGGGCTGCTTAGCTGCTGCTGAGAAGGAGCAGCACTGTCTTTGAAAAAATCCATAGTGGGAGCACAAATCGCAGTGGGAGCGGGCATGTTGCCAATGTTTGTGATGCCCTGGGTCCCTCTGCTGTCTGTGTTTCTGATGGCCATGCTCTCAGTCATTGCCATGTGAATAGCCTTCACTGCATTGTTCCTGCGTCTGCTGTCCATTCTGGGGTGGCGTGAGGCTTTTTCTGGAAGTTGGTGGGCTTGGAGTCAGGCTGGGCTGGGAGCAGAGATGCTGTGGTGCCGGACTCGCTATGCTGAATAGGCAGGAATTTTGTGAATATTTGCAGAAGAAAGGGCAGGGAAGGCAGGGATGTTCCATGGCATGCTCCAAGCCTGGTGCTCAGCTGAGCAGGGCCACCACGCTCCCCTCCACAAGGAATGGCAGGAAAGGCAGATCCCTGTATGGGTCCTGCCCGCTGAGCTGCCGGAGCAACTGGAGTGCGATGTGAGAGCGCAAAGGGACCAAGTGACGGCGCTCAGTGCTGAGGTGTCAATGGGGCAGGGCCCAAGGGCAGACGCAGGAGGAGCAGCGGGCCTGGTGTCCCCTGAGCCTGCCTCTAGGCCAGGGTTCAGCCCAGCGCCTGAGGCACAGAGAGGATGACCAGGTAGTAAGCAGAGCCCAATTGCAGAAACTCAGAGCCAGGGCAAAAACGTCCCTGTCGTCCCCATCAGAGGTGCAGGCGCTGTGCAGTGGCCAATCCTCCACGACGCAGAGCAGTGTTGGCAGCACTTTCTGCACGGCTGGTCGCAATGATCCTATGGCTTTCCACATCGTTGCAGCAGCTCTGTGTCAGGGGCCTCTCAGTCCCAGTACAATGCCCTGTGCAGCTGTGGGGGCCCAGGTGACAGAGCCGTGGTGCCCAGAGGGGCAGGGAGGGAGCATTGGCAGCAGGCTTGGGAAACAGAGAGGCCCGAGGGTCCTGGAGCTCTCTGCCTGTGTGGCAGAGCCCATAGCACAGGCTGTGCAGGGCCATGGGCCCCAAAGGCTGGTGCGACCTGAGCCGTGAAGGCACGTGGGCCCCGTTCCTGTCGCATGTGGGGGCACAGCGCAGCAGGGTCAGCACCACGTCCGTAGGGTGTTCTTCAGGCAGCCTGACAATGTCAATTTGCAGCCTGGCATCCAGAGCAACATGGGACAGCAGCCTCTGGTGGATGCCCCTTACAGTGGCTGGCACCTGGAGGATGCATGGGGAACACCTGGAGCACTGTCCAAGGCAGCAACTTGCCCAGCTTCCTCCAAGAAGTTCTTCCCTTCCTATCACACTGTGCAGGCCTAAAAGGCTGAGGGGGCCCAGTGAGCATGGCTTGAGGGAACACACGGTCTTGGCAGGCCTCCAGGCCTGGCCTCGGGCTGCTTAGCTGCTGCTGAGAAGGAGCAGCACTGTCTTTGAAAAAATCCATAGTGGGAGCACAAATCGCAGTGGGAGCGGGCATGTTGCCAATGTTTGTGATGCCCTGGGTCCCTCTGCTGTCTGTGTTTCTGATGGCCATGCTCTCAGTCATTGCCATGTGAATAGCCTTCACTGCATTGTTCCTGCGTCTGCTGTCCATTCTGGGGTGGCGTGAGGCTTTTTCTGGAAGTTGGTGGGCTTGGAGTCAGGCTGGGCTGGGAGCTGAGATGCTGTGGTGCCGGACTCGCTATGCTGAATAGGCAGGAATTTTGTGAATATTTGCAGAAGAAAGGGCAGGGATGTTCCATGGCATGCTCCAAGCCTGGTGCTCAGCTGAGCAGGGCCACCACGCTCCCCTCCACAAGGAATGGCAGGAAAGGCAGATCCCTGTATGGGTCCTGCCCGCTGAGCTGCCGGAGCAACTGGAGTGCGATGTGAGAGCGCAAAGGGACCAAGTGACGGCGCTCAGTGCTGAGGTGTCGATGGGGCAGGGCCCAAGGGCAGACGCAGGAGGAGCAGCGGGCCTGGTGCCCCCTGAGCCTGTCCCTAGGCCAGGGTTCAGCCCAGCGCCTGAGGCACAGAGAGGATGACCAGGTAGTAAGCAGAGCCCAATTGCAGAAACTCAGAGCCAGGGCAAAAACGTCCCTGTCGTCCCCATCAGAGGTGCAGGCGCTGTGCAGTGGCCAATCCTCCACGACGCAGAGCAGTGTTGGCAGCACTTTCTGCACGGCTGGTCGCAATGATCCTATGGCTTTCCACATCGTTGCAGCAGCTCTGTGTCAGGGGCCTCTCAGTCCCAGTACCATGCCCTGTGCAGCTGTGGGGGCCCAGGTGACAGAGCCGTGGTGCCCTGAGGGGCAGGGAGGGAGCATTGGCAGCAGGCTTGGGAAACAGAGAGGCCCGAGGGTCCTGGAGCTCTCTGCCTGTGTGGCAGAGCCCATAGCACAGGCTGTGCAGGGCCATGGGCCCCAAAGGCTGGTGCGACCTGAGCCGTGCAGGCACGTGGGCCCCGTTGCTGTCGCATGTTGGGGCACAGCGCAGCAGGGTCAGCACCACGTCCGTAGGGTGTTCTTCAGGCAGCCTGACAATGTCAATTTGCAGCCTGGCATCCAGAGCGACATGGGACAGCAGCCTCTGGTGGATGCCCCTTACAGTGGCTGGCACCTGGAGGATGCATGGGGAACACCTGGAGCACTGTCCAAGGCAGCAACTTGCCCAGCTTCCCCCAAGAAGTTCTTCCCTTCCTGTCACACTGTGCAGGCCTAAAAGGCTGAGGGGGCCCAGTGAGCATGGCTTGAGGGAACACACGGTCTTGGCAGGCCTCCAGGCCCGGCCTCGGGCTGCTTAGCTGCTGCTGAGAAGGAGCAGCACTGTCTTTGAAAAAATCCATAGTGGGAGCACAAATCGCAGTGGGAGCGGGCATGTTGCCAATGTTTGTGATGCCCTGGGTCCCTCTGCTGTCTGTGTTTCTGATGGCCATGCTCTCAGTCATTGCCATGTGAATAGCCTTCACTGCATTGTTCCTGCGTCTGCTGTCCATTCTGGGGTGGCGTGAGGCTTTTTCTGGAAGTTGGTGGGCTTGGAGTCAGGCTGGGCTGGGAGCAGAGATGCTGTGGTGCCGGACTCGCTATGCTGAATAGGCAGGAATTTTGTGAATATTTTCAGAAGAAAGGGCAGGGAAGGCAGGGATGTTCCATGGCATGCTCCAAGCCTGGTGCTCAGCTGGGCAGGGCCACCACGCTCCCCTCCACAAGGAATGGCAGGAAAGGCAGATCCCTGTATGGGTCCTGCCCGCTGAGCTGCCGGAGCAACTGGAGTGCGATGTGAGAGCGCAAAGGGACCAAGTGACGGCGCTCAGTGCTGAGGTGTCGATGGGGCAGGGCCCAAGGGCAGACGCAGGAGGAGCAGCAGGCCTGGTGCCCCCTGAGCCTGTCCCTAGGCCAGGGTTCAGCCCAGCGCCTGAGGCACAGAGAGGATGACCAGGTAGTAAGCAGAGCCCAATTGCAGAAACTCAGAGCCAGGGCAAAAACGTCCCTGTCGTCCCCATCACAGGTGCAGGCGCTGTGCAGTGGCCAATCCTCCACGACGCAGAGCAGTGTTGGCAGCACTTTCTGCACGGCTGGTCGCAATGATCCTATGGCTTTCCACGTCATTGCAGCAGCTCTGTGTCAGGGGCCTCTCAGTCCCAGTACCATGCCCTGTGCAGCTGTGGGGGCCCAGGTGACAGAGCCCCGGTGCCCTGAGGGGCAGGGAGGGAGCATTGGCAGCAGGCTTGGGAAACAGAGAGGCCCGAGGGTCCTGGAGCTCTCTGCCTGTGTGGCAGAGCCCATAGCACAGGCTGTGCAGGGCCATGGGCCCCAAAGGCTGGTGCGACCTGAGCCGTGCAGGCACGTGGGCCCCGTTGCTGTCGCATGTTGGGGCACAGCGCAGCAGGGTCAGCACCACGTCCGTAGGGTGTTCTTCAGGCAGCCTGACAATGTCAATTTGCAGCCTGGCATCCAGAGCGACATGGGACAACAGCCTCTGGTGGATGCACCTTACAGTGGCTGGCACCAGGAGGATGCATGGGGAACACCTGGAGCACTGTCCAAGGCAGCAACTTGCCCAGCTTCCTCCAAGAAGTTCTTCCCTTCCTATCACACTGTGCAGGCCTAAAAGGCTGAGGGGGCCCAGTGAGCATGGCTTGAGGGAACACACGGTCTTGGCAGGCCTCCAGGCCTGGCCTCGGGCTGCTTAGCTGCTGCTGAGAAGGAGCAGCACTGTCTTTGAAAAAATCCATAGTGGGAGCACAAATCGCAGTGGGAGCGGGCATGTTGCCAATGTTTGTGATGCCCTGGGTCCCTCTGCTGTCTGTGTTTCTGATGGCCATGCTCTCAGTCATTGCCATGTGAATAGCCTTCACTGCATTGTTCCTACGTCTGCTGTCCATTCTGGGGTTGCGTGAGGCTTTTTCTGGAAGTTGGTGGGCTTGGAGTCAGGCTGGGCTGGGAGCTGAGATGCTGTGGTGCCGGACTCGCTATGCTGAATAGGCAGGAATTTTGTGAATATTTGCAGAAGAAAGGGCAGGGAAGGCAGGGATGTTCCATGGCATGCTCCAAGCCTGGTGCTCAGCTGAGCAGGGCCACCACGCTCCCCTCCACAAGGAATGGCAGGAAAGGCAGATCCCTGTATGGGTCCTGCCCGCTGAGCTGCCGGAGAAACTGGAGTGCGATGTGAGAGCGCAAAGGGACCAAGTGACGGCGCTCAGTGCTGAGGTGTCGATGGGGCAGGGCCCAAGGGCAGACGCAGGAGGAGCAGCGGGCCTGGTGCCCCCTGAGCCTGTCCCTAGGCCAGGGTTCAGCCCAGCGCCTGAGGCACAGAGAGGATGACCAGGTAGTAAGCAGAGCCCAATTGCAGAAACTCAGAGCCAGGGCAAAAACGTCCCTGTCGTCCCCATCACAGGTGCAGGCGCTGTGCAGTGGCCAATCCTCCACGACTCAGAGCAGTGTTGGCAGCACTTTCTGCACGGCTGGTCGCAATGATCCTATGGCTTTCCACATCGTTGCAGCAGCTCTGTGTCAGGGGCCTCTCAGTCCCAGTACCATGCCCTGTGCAGCTGTGGGGGCCCAGGTGACAGAGCCGTGGTGCCCTGAGGGGCAGGGAGGGAGCATTGGCAGCAGGCTTGGGAAACAGAGAGGCCCGAGGGTCCTGGAGCTCTCTGCCTGTGTGGCAGAGCCCATAGCACAGGCTGTGCAGGGCCATGGGCCCCAAAGGCTGGTGCGACCTGAGCCGTGCAGGCACGTGGGCCCCGTTGCTGTCGCATGTTGGGGCACAGCGCAGCAGGGTCAGCACCACGTCCGTAGGGTGTTCTTCAGGCAGCCTGACAATGTCAATTTGCAGCCTGGCATCCAGAGCGACATGGGACAGCAGCCTCTGGTGGATGCCCCTTACAGTGGCTGGCACCTGGAGGATGCATGGGGAACACCTGGAGCACTGTCCAAGGCAGCAACTTGCCCAGCTTCCCCCAAGAAGTTCTTCCCTTCCTGTCACACTGTGCAGGCCTAAAAGGCTGAGGGGGCCCAGTGAGCATGGCTTGAGGGAACACACGGTCTTGGCAGGCCTCCAGGCCCGGCCTCGGGCTGCTTAGCTGCTGCTGAGAAGGAGCAGCACTGTCTTTGAAAAAATCCATAGTGGGAGCACAAATCGCAGTGGGAGCGGGCATGTTGCCAATGTTTGTGATGCCCTGGGTCCCTCTGCTGTCTGTGTTTCTGATGGCCATGCTCTCAGTCATTGCCATGTGAATAGCCTTCACTGCATTGTTCCTGCGTCTGCTGTCCATTCTGGGGTGGCGTGAGGCTTTCTCTGGAAGTTGGTGGGCTTGGAGTCAGGCTGGGCTGGGAGCAGAGATGCTGTGGTGCCGGACTCGCTAGGCTGAATAGGCAGGAATTTTGTGAATATTTGCAGAAGAAAGGGCAGGGAAGGCAGGGATGTTCCATGGCATGCTCCAAGCCTGGTGCTCAGCTGGGCAGGGCCACCACGCTCCCCTCCACAAGGAATGGCAGGAAAGGCAGATCCCTGTATGGGTCCTGCCCGCTGAGCTGCCGGAGCAACTGGAGTGCGATGTGAGAGCGCAAAGGGACCAAGTGACGGCGCTCAGTGCTGAGGTGTCGATGGGGCAGGGCCCAAGGGCAGACACAGGAGGAGCAGCAGGCCTGGTGCCCCCTGAGCCTGTCCCTAGGCCAGGGTTCAGCCCAGCGCCTGAGGCACAGAGAGGATGACCAGGTAGTAAGCAGAGCCCAATTGCAGAAACTCAGAGCCAGGGCAAAAACGTCCCTGTCGTCCCCATCACAGGTGCAGGCGCTGTGCAGTGGCCAATCCTCCACGACGCAGAGCAGTGTTGGCAGCACTTTCTGCACGGCTGGTCGCAATGATCCTATGGCTTTCCACATCGTTGCAGCAGCTCTGTGTCAGGGGCCTCTCAGTCCCAGTACCATGGCCTGTGCAGCTGTGGGGGCCCAGGTGACAGAGCCGTGGTGCCCTGAGGGGCAGGGAGGGAGCATTGGCAGCAGGCTTGGGAAACAGAGAGGCCCGAGGGTCCTGGAGCTCTCTGCCTGTGTGGCAGAGCCCATAGCACAGGCTGTGCAGGGCCATGGGCCCCAAAGGCTGGTGCGACCTGAGCCGTGCAGGCACGTGGGCCCCGTTGCTGTCGCATGTTGGGGCACAGCGCAGCAGGGTCAGCACCACGTCCGTAGGGTGTTCTTCAGGCAGCCTGACAATGTCAATTTGCAGCCTGGCATCCAGAGCGACATGGGAGAACAGCCTCTGGTGGATGCCCCTTACAGTGGCTGGCACCTGGAGGATGCATGGGGAACACCTGGAGCACTGTCCAAGGCAGCAACTTGCCCAGCTTCCTCCAAGAAGTTCTTCCCTTCCTATCACACTGTGCAGGCCTAAAAGGCTGAGGGGGCCCAGTGAGCATGGCTTGAGGGAACACACGGTCTTGGCAGGCCTCCAGGCCCGGCCTCGGGCTGCTTAGCTGCTGCTGAGAAGGAGCAGCACTGTCTTTGAAAAAATCCATAGTGGGAGCACAAATCGCAGTGGGAGCGGGCATGTTGCCAATGTTTGTGATGCCCTGGGTCCCTCTGCTGTCTGTGTTTCTGATGGCCATGCTCTCAGTCATTGCCATGTGAATAGCCTTCACTGCATTGTTCCTGCGTCTGCTGTCCATTCTGGGGTGGCGTGAGGCTTTTTCTGGAAGTTGGTGGGCTTGGAGTCAGGCTGGGCTGGGAGCTGAGATGCTGTGGTGCCGGACTCGCTATGCTGAATAGGCAGGAATTTTGTGAATATTTGCAGAAGAAAGGGCAGGGAAGGCAGGGATGTTCCATGGCATGCTCCAAGCCTGGTGCTCAGCTGAGCAGGGCCACCACGCTCCCCTCCACAATGAATGGCAGGAAAGGCAGATCCCTGTATGGGTCCTGCCCGCTGAGCTGCCGGAGCAACTGGAGTGCGATGTGAGAGCGCAAAGGGACCAAGTGACGGCGCTCAGTGCTGAGGTGTCGATGGGGCAGGGCCCAAGGGCAGACGCAGGAGGAGCAGCGGGCCTGGTGCCCCCTGAGCCTGTCCCTAGGCCAGGGTTCAGCCCAGCGCCTGAGGCACAGAGAGGATGACCAGGTAGTAAGCAGAGCCCAATTGCAGAAACTCAGAGCCAGGGCAAAAACGTCCCTGTCGTCCCCATCAGAGGTGCAGGCGCTGTGCAGTGGCCAATCCTCCACGACGCAGAGCAGTGTTGGCAGCACTTTCTGCACGGCTGGTCGCAATGATCCTATGGCTTTCCACATCGTTGCAGCAGCTCTGTGTCAGGGGCCTCTCAGTCCCAGTACCATGGCCTGTGCAGCTGTGGGGGCCCAGGTGACAGAGCCGTGGTGCCCTGAGGGGCAGGGAGGGAGCATTGGCAGCAGGCTTGGGAAACAGAGAGGCCCGAGGGTCCTGGAGCTCTCTGCCTGTGTGGCAGAGCCCATAGCACAGGCTGTGCAGGGCCATGGGCCCCAAAGGCTGGTGCGACCTGAGCCGTGCAGGCACGTGGGCCCCGTTGCTGTCGCATGTTGGGGCACAGCGCAGCAGGGTCAGCACCACGTCCGTAGGGTGTTCTTCAGGCAGCCTGACAATGTCAATTTGCAGCCTGGCATCCAGAGCGACATGGGACAGCAGCCTGTGGTGGATGCCCCTTACAGTGGCTGGCACCTGGAGGATGCATGGGGAACACCTGGAGCACTGTCCAAGGCAGCAACTTGCCCAGCTTCCCCCAAGAAGTTCTTCCCTTCCTGTCACACTGTGCAGGCCTAAAAGGCTGAGGGGGCCCAGTGAGCATGGCTTGAGGGAACACACGGTCTTGGCAGGCCTCCAGGCCCGGCCTCGGGCTGCTTAGCTGCTGCTGAGAAGGAGCAGCACTGTCTTTGAAAAAATCCATAGTGGGAGCACAAATCGCAGTGGGAGCGGGCATGTTGCCAATGTTTGTGATGCCCTGGGTCCCTCTGCTGTCTGTGTTTCTGATGGCCATGCTCTCAGTCATTGCCATGTGAATAGCCTTCACTGCATTGTTCCTGCGTCTGCTGTCCATTCTGGGGTGGCGTGAGGCTTTCTCTGGAAGTTGGTGGGCTTGGAGTCAGGCTGGGCTGGGAGCAGAGATGCTGTGGTGCCGGACTCGCTAGGCTGAATAGGCAGGAATTTTGTGAATATTTGCAGAAGAAAGGGCAGGGAAGGCAGGGATGTTCCATGGCATGCTCCAAGCCTGGTGCTCAGCTGGGCAGGGCCACCACGCTCCCCTCCACAAGGAATGGCAGGAAAGGCAGATCCCTGTATGGGTCCTGCCCGCTGAGCTGCCGGAGCAACTGGAGTGCGATGTGAGAGCGCAAAGGGACCAAGTGACGGCGCTCAGTGCTGAGGTGTCGATGGGGCAGGGCCCAAGGGCAGACACAGGAGGAGCAGCAGGCCTGGTGCCCCCTGAGCCTGTCCCTAGGCCAGGGTTCAGCCCAGCGCCTGAGGCACAGAGAGGATGACCAGGTAGTAAGCAGAGCCCAATTGCAGAAACTCAGAGCCAGGGCAAAAACGTCCCTGTCGTCCCCATCAGAGGTGCAGGCGCTGTGCAGTGGCCAATCCTCCACGACGCAGAGCAGTGTTGGCAGCACTTTCTGCACGGCTGGTCGCAATGATCCTATGGCTTTCCACATCGTTGCAGCAGCTCTGTGTCAGGGGCCTCTCAGTCCCAGTACCATGCCCTGTGCAGCTGTGGGGGCCCAGGTGACAGAGCCGTGGTGCCCTGAGGGGCAGGGAGGGAGCATTGGCAGCAGGCTTGGGAAACAGAGAGGCCCGAGGGTCCTGGAGCTCTCTGCCTGTGTGGCAGAGCCCATAGCACAGGCTGTGCAGGGCCATGGGCCCCAAAGGCTGGTGCGACCTGAGCCGTGCAGGCACGTGGGCCCCGTTGCTGTCGCATGTTGGGGCACAGCGCAGCAGGGTCAGCACCACGTCCGTAGGGTGTTCTTCAGGCAGCCTGACAATGTCAATTTGCAGCCTGGCATCCAGAGCGACATGGGACAACAGCCTCTGGTGGATGCCCCTTACAGTGGCTGGCACCTGGAGGATGCATGGGGAACACCTGGAGCACTGTCCAAGGAAGCAACTTGCCCAGCTTCCTCCAAGAAGTTCTTCCCTTCCTATCACACTGTGCAGGCCTAAAAGGCTGAGGGGGCCCAGTGAGCATGGCTTGAGGGAACACACGGTCTTGGCAGGCCTCCAGGCCTGGCCTCGGGCTGCTTAGCTGCTGCTGAGAAGGAGCAGCACTGTCTTTGAAAAAATCCATAGTGGGAGCACAAATCGCAGTGGGAGCGGGCATGTTGCCAATGTTTGTGATGCCCTGGGTCCCTCTGCTGTCTGTGTTTCTGATGGCCATGCTCTCAGTCATTGCCATGTGAATAGCCTTCACTGCATTGTTCCTGCGTCTGCTGTCCATTCTGGGGTGGCGTGAGGCTTTTTCTGGAAGTTGGTGGGCTTGGAGTCAGGCTGGGCTGGGAGCTGAGATGCTGTGGTGCCGGACTCGCTATGCTGAATAGGCAGGAATTTTGTGAATATTTGCAGAAGAAAGGGCAGGGAAGGCAGGGATGTTCCATGGCATGCTCCAAGCCTGGTGCTCAGCTGAGCAGGGCCACCACGCTCCCCTCCACAATGAATGGCAGGAAAGGCAGATCCCTGTATGGGTCCTGCCCGCTGAGCTGCCGGAGCAACTGGAGTGCGATGTGAGAGCGCAAAGGGACCAAGTGACGGCGCTCAGTGCTGAGGTGTCGATGGGGCAGGGCCCAAGGGCAGACGCAGGAGGAGCAGCGGGCCTGGTGCCCCCTGAGCCTGTCCCTAGGCCAGGGTTCAGCCCAGCGCCTGAGGCACAGAGAGGATGACCAGGTAGTAAGCAGAGCCCAATTGCAGAAACTCAGAGCCAGGGCAAAAACGTCCCTGTCGTCCCCATCAGAGGTGCAGGCGCTGTGCAGTGGCCAATCCTCCACGACGCAGAGCAGTGTTGGCAGCACTTTCTGCACGGCTGGTCGCAATGATCCTATGGCTTTCCACATCGTTGCAGCAGCTCTGTGTCAGGGGCCTCTCAGTCCCAGTACCATGCCCTGTGCAGCTGTGGGGGCCCAGGTGACAGAGCCGTGGTGCCCTGAGGGGCAGGGAGGGAGCATTGGCAGCAGGCTTGGGAAACAGAGAGGCCCGAGGGTCCTGGAGCTCTCTGCCTGTGTGGCAGAGCCCATAGCACAGGCTGTGCAGGGCCATGGGCCCCAAAGGCTGGTGCGGCCTGAGCCGTGCAGGCACGTGGGCCCCGTTCCTGTCGCATGTTGGGGCACAGCGCAGCAGGGTCAGCACCACGTCCGTAGGGTGTTCTTCAGGCAGCCTGACAATGTCAATTTGCAGCCTGGCATCCAGAGCGACATGGGACAGCAGCCTCTGGTGGATGCCCCTTACAGTGGCTGGCACCTGGAGGATGCATGGGGAACACCTGGAGCACTGTCCAAGGCAGCAACTTGCCCAGCTTCCCCCAAGAAGTTCTTCCCTTCCTGTCACACTGTGCAGGCCTAAAAGGCTGAGGGGGCCCAGTGAGCATGGCTTGAGGGAACACACGGTCTTGGCAGGCCTCCAGGCCCGGCCTCGGGCTGCTTAGCTGCTGTTTAGAAGGAGCAGCACTGTCTTTGAAAAAATCCATAGTGGGAGCACAAATCGCAGTGGGAGCGGGCATGTTGCCAATGTTTTTGATGCCCAGGGTCCCTCTGCTGTCTGTGTTTCTGATGGCCATGCTCTCAGTCATTGCCATGTGAATAGCCTTCACTGCATTGTTCCTGCGTCTGCTGTCCATTCTGGGGTGGCGTGAGGCTTTCTCTGGAAGTTGGTGGGCTTGGAGTCAGGCTGGGCTGGGAGCAGAGATGCTGTGGTGCCGGACTCGCTATGCTGAATAGGCAGGAATTTTGTGAAT
This sequence comes from Setophaga petechia, assembly GCA_024362935.1. Classification (NCBI taxonomy): domain Eukaryota; kingdom Metazoa; phylum Chordata; class Aves; order Passeriformes; family Parulidae; genus Setophaga; species Setophaga petechia. The sequence goes on along the minus strand of JANCRA010000005.1, from coordinate 38,611,458 downwards.
ATTTGCAGAAGAAAGGGCAGGGAAGGCAGGGATGTTCCATGGCATGCTCCAAGCCTGGTGCTCAGCTGGGCAGGGCCACCACGCTCCCCTCCACAAGGAATGGCAGGAAAGGCAGATCCCTGTATGGGTCCTGCCCGCTGAGCTGCCGGAGCAACTGGAGTGCGATGTGAGAGCGCAAAGGGACCAAGTGACGGCGCTCAGTGCTGAGGTGTCGATGGGGCAGGGCCCAAGGGCAGACGCAGGAGGAGCAGCGGGCCTGGTGCCCCCTGAGCCTGTCCCTAGGCCAGGGTTCAGCCCAGCGCCTGAGGCACAGAGAGGATGACCAGGTAGTAAGCAGAGCCCAATTGCAGAAACTCAGAGCCAGGGCAAAAACGTCCCTGTCGTCCCCATCAGAGGTGCAGGCGCTGTGCAGTGGCCAATCCTCCACGACGCAGAGCAGTGTTGGCAGCACTTTCTGCACGGCTGGTCGCAATGATCCTATGGCTTTCCACATCGTTGCAGCAGCTCTGTGTCAGGGGCCTCTCAGTCCCAGTACCATGCCCTGTGCAGCTGTGGGGGCCCAGGTGACAGAGCCGTGGTGCCCTGAGGGGCAGGGAGGGAGCATTGGCAGCAGGCTTGGGAAACAGAGAGGCCCGAGGGTCCTGGAGCTCTCTGCCTGTGTGGCAGAGCCCATAGCACAGGCTGTGCAGGGCCATGGGCCCCAAAGGCTGGTGCGGCCTGAGCCGTGCAGGCACGTGGGCCCCGTTCCTGTCGCATGTTGGGGCACAGCGCAGCACAGTCAGCACCACGTCCGTAGGGTGTTCTTCAGGCAGCCTGACAATGTCAATTTGCAGCCTGGCATCCAGAGCAACATGGGACAGCAGCCTCTGGTGGATGCCCCTTACAGTGGCTGGCACCTGGAGGATGCATGGGGAACACCTGGAGCACTGTCCAAGGCAGCAACTTGCCCAGCTTCCCCCAAGAAGTTCTTCCCTTCCTGTCACACTGTGCAGGCCTAAAAGGCTGAGGGGGCCCAGTGAGCATGGCTTGAGGGAACACACGGTCTTGGCAGGCCTCCAGGCCCGGCCTCGGGCTGCTTAGCTGCTGTTTAGAAGGAGCAGCACTGTCTTTGAAAAAATCCATAGTGGGAGCACAAATCGCAGTGGGAGCGGGCATGTTGCCAATGTTTGTGATGCCCTGGGTCCCTCTGCTGTCTGTGTTTCTGATGGCCATGCTCTCAGTCATTGCCATGTGAATAGCCTTCACTGCATTGTTCCTGCGTCTGCTGTCCATTCTGGGGTGGCGTGAGGCTTTTTCTGGAAGTTGGTGGGCTTGGAGTCAGGCTGGGCTGGGAGCTGAGATGCTGTGGTGCCGGACTCGCTATGCTGAATAGGCAGGAATTTTGTGAATATTTGCAGAAGAAAGGGCAGGGAAGGCAGGGATGTTCCATGGCATGCTCCAAGCCTGGTGCTCAGCTGAGCAGGGCCACCACGCTCCCCTCCACAATGAATGGCAGGAAAGGCAGATCCCTGTATGGGTCCTGCCCGCTGAGCTGCCGGAGCAACTGGAGTGCGATGTGAGAGCGCAAAGGGACCAAGTGACGGCGCTCAGTGCTGAGGTGTCGATGGGGCAGGGCCCAAGGGCAGACGCAGGAGGAGCAGCGGGCCTGGTGCCCCCTGAGCCTGTCCCTAGGCCAGGGTTCAGCCCAGCGCCTGAGGCACAGAGAGGATGACCAGGTAGTAAGCAGAGCCCAATTGCAGAAACTCAGAGCCAGGGCAAAAACGTCCCTGTCGTCCCCATCAGAGGTGCAGGCGCTGTGCAGTGGCCAATCCTCCACGACGCAGAGCAGTGTTGGCAGCACTTTCTGCACGGCTGGTCGCAATGATCCTATGGCTTTCCACATCGTTGCAGCAGCTCTGTGTCAGGGGCCTCTCAGTCCCAGTACCATGCCCTGTGCAGCTGTGGGGGCCCAGGTGACAGAGCCGTGGTGCCCTGAGGGGCAGGGAGGGAGCATTGGCAGCAGGCTTGGGAAACAGAGAGGCCCGAGGGTCCTGGAGCTCTCTGCCTGTGTGGCAGAGCCCATAGCACAGGCTGTGCAGGGCCATGGGCCCCAAAGGCTGGTGCGGCCTGAGCCGTGCAGGCACGTGGGCCCCGTTCCTGTCGCATGTTGGGGCACAGCGCAGCAGGGTCAGCACCACGTCCGTAGGGTGTTCTTCAGGCAGCCTGACAATGTCAATTTGCAGCCTGGCATCCAGAGCAACATGGGACAGCAGCCTCTGGTGGATGCCCCTTACAGTGGCTGGCACCTGGAGGATGCATGGGGAACACCTGGAGCACTGTCCAAGGCAGCAACTTGCCCAGCTTCCCCCAAGAAGTTCTTCCCTTCCTGTCACACTGTGCAGGCCTAAAAGGCTGAGGGGGCCCAGTGAGCATGGCTTGAGGGAACACACGGTCTTGGCAGGCCTCCAGGCCCGGCCTCGGGCTGCTTAGCTGCTGTTTAGAAGGAGCAGCACTGTCTTTGAAAAAATCCATAGTGGGAGCACAAATCGCAGTGGGAGCGGGCATGTTGCCAATGTTTTTGATGCCCAGGGTCCCTCTGCTGTCTGTGTTTCTGATGGCCATGCTCTCAGTCATTGCCATGTGAATAGCCTTCACTGCATTGTTCCTGCGTCTGCTGTCCATTCTGGGGTGGCGTGAGGCTTTCTCTGGAAGTTGGTGGGCTTGGAGTCAGGCTGGGCTGGGAGCAGAGATGCTGTGGTGCCGGACTCGCTATGCTGAATAGGCAGGAATTTTGTGAATATTTGCAGAAGAAAGGGCAGGGAAGGCAGGGATGTTCCATGGCATGCTCCAAGCCTGGTGCTCAGCTGGGCAGGGCCACCACGCTCCCCTCCACAAGGAATGGCAGGAAAGGCAGATCCCTGTATGGGTCCTGCCCGCTGAGCTGCCGGAGCAACTGGAGTGCGATGTGAGAGCGCAAAGGGACCAAGTGACGGCGCTCAGTGCTGAGGTGTCGATGGGGCAGGGCCCAAGGGCAGACGCAGGAGGAGCAGCGGGCCTGGTGCCCCCTGAGCCTGTCCCTAGGCCAGGGTTCAGCCCAGCGCCTGAGGCACAGAGAGGATGACCAGGTAGTAAGCAGAGCCCAATTGCAGAAACTCAGAGCCAGGGCAAAAACGTCCCTGTCGTCCCCATCACAGGTGCAGGCGCTGTGCAGTGGCCAATCCTCCACGACGCAGAGCAGTGTTGGCAGCACTTTCTGCACGGCTGGTCGCAATGATCCTATGGCTTTCCACATCGTTGCAGCAGCTCTGTGTCAGGGGCCTCTCAGTCCCAGTACCATGCCCTGTGCAGCTGTGGGGGCCCAGGTGACAGAGCCGTGGTGCCCTGAGGGGCAGGGAGGGAGCATTGGCAGCAGGCTTGGGAAACAGAGAGGCCCGAGGGTCCTGGAGCTCTCTGCCTGTGTGGCAGAGCCCATAGCACAGGCTGTGCAGGGCCATGGGCCCCAAAGGCTGGTGCGGCCTGAGCCGTGCAGGCACGTGGGCCCCGTTCCTGTCGCATGTTGGGGCACAGCGCAGCACAGTCAGCACCACGTCCGTAGGGTGTTCTTCAGGCAGCCTGACAATGTCAATTTGCAGCCTGGCATCCAGAGCAACATGGGACAGCAGCCTCTGGTGGATGCCCCTTACAGTGGCTGGCACCTGGAGGATGCATGGGGAACACCTGGAGCACTGTCCAAGGCAGCAACTTGCCCAGCTTCCCCCAAGAAGTTCTTCCCTTCCTGTCACACTGTGCAGGCCTAAAAGGCTGAGGGGGCCCAGTGAGCATGGCTTGAGGGAACACACGGTCTTGGCAGGCCTCCAGGCCCGGCCTCGGGCTGCTTAGCTGCTGTTTAGAAGGAGCAGCACTGTCTTTGAAAAAATCCATAGTGGGAGCACAAATCGCAGTGGGAGCGGGCATGTTGCCAATGTTTGTGATGCCCTGGGTCCCTCTGCTGTCTGTGTTTCTGATGGCCATGCTCTCAGTCATTGCCATGTGAATAGCCTTCACTGCATTGTTCCTGCGTCTGCTGTCCATTCTGGGGTGGCGTGAGGCTTTCTCTGGAAGTTGGTGGGCTTGGAGTCAGGCTGGGCTGGGAGCAGAGATGCTGTGGTGCCGGACTCGCTATGCTGAATAGGCAGGAATTTTGTGAATATTTGCAGAAGAAAGGGCAGGGAAGGCAGGGATGTTCCATGGCATGCTCCAAGCCTGGTGCTCAGCTGGGCAGGGCCACCACGCTCCCCTCCACAAGGAATGGCAGGAAAGGCAGATCCCTGTATGGGTCCTGCCCGCTGAGCTGCCGGAGCAACTGGAGTGCGATGTGAGAGCGCAAAGGGACCAAGTGACGGCGCTCAGTGCTGAGGTGTCGATGGGGCAGGGCCCAAGGGCAGACGCAGGAGGAGCAGCGGGCCTGGTGCCCCCTGAGCCTGTCCCTAGGCCAGGGTTCAGCCCAGCGCCTGAGGCACAGAGAGGATGACCAGGTAGTAAGCAGAGCCCAATTGCAGAAACTCAGAGCCAGGGCAAAAACGTCCCTGTCGTCCCCATCAGAGGTGCAGGCGCTGTGCAGTGGCCAATCCTCCACGACGCAGAGCAGTGTTGGCAGCACTTTCTGCACGGCTGGTCGCAATGATCCTATGGCTTTCCACATCGTTGCAGCAGCTCTGTGTCAGGGGCCTCTCAGTCCCAGTACCATGCCCTGTGCAGCTGTGGGGGCCCAGGTGACAGAGCCGTGGTGCCCTGAGGGGCAGGGAGGGAGCATTGGCAGCAGGCTTGGGAAACAGAGAGGCCCGAGGGTCCTGGAGCTCTCTGCCTGTGTGGCAGAGCCCATAGCACAGGCTGTGCAGGGCCATGGGCCCCAAAGGCTGGTGCGACCTGAGCCGTGCAGGCACGTGGGCCCCGTTGCTGTCGCATGTTGGGGCACAGCGCAGCAGGGTCAGCACCACGTCCGTAGGGTGTTCTTCAGGCAGCCTGACAATGTCAATTTGCAGCCTGGCATCCAGAGCGACATGGGACAGCAGCCTGTGGTGGATGCCCCTTACAGTGGCTGGCACCTGGAGGATGCATGGGGAACACCTGGAGCACTGTCCAAGGCAGCAACTTGCCCAGCTTCCCCCAAGAAGTTCTTCCCTTCCTGTCACACTGTGCAGGCCTAAAAGGCTGAGGGGGCCCAGTGAGCATGGCTTGAGGGAACACACGGTCTTGGCAGGCCTCCAGGCCCGGCCTCGGGCTGCTTAGCTGCTGCTGAGAAGGAGCAGCACTGTCTTTGAAAAAATCCATAGTGGGAGCACAAATCGCAGTGGGAGCGGGCATGTTGCCAATGTTTGTGATGCCCTGGGTCCCTCTGCTGTCTGTGTTTCTGATGGCCATGCTCTCAGTCATTGCCATGTGAATAGCCTTCACTGCATTGTTCCTGCGTCTGCTGTCCATTCTGGGGTGGCGTGAGGCTTTCTCTGGAAGTTGGTGGGCTTGGAGTCAGGCTGGGCTGGGAGCAGAGATGCTGTGGTGCCGGACTCGCTAGGCTGAATAGGCAGGAATTTTGTGAATATTTGCAGAAGAAAGGGCAGGGAAGGCAGGGATGTTCCATGGCATGCTCCAAGCCTGGTGCTCAGCTGGGCAGGGCCACCACGCTCCCCTCCACAAGGAATGGCAGGAAAGGCAGATCCCTGTATGGGTCCTGCCCGCTGAGCTGCCGGAGCAACTGGAGTGCGATGTGAGAGCGCAAAGGGACCAAGTGACGGCGCTCAGTGCTGAGGTGTCGATGGGGCAGGGCCCAAGGGCAGACACAGGAGGAGCAGCAGGCCTGGTGCCCCCTGAGCCTGTCCCTAGGCCAGGGTTCAGCCCAGCGCCTGAGGCACAGAGAGGATGACCAGGTAGTAAGCAGAGCCCAATTGCAGAAACTCAGAGCCAGGGCAAAAACGTCCCTGTCGTCCCCATCAGAGGTGCAGGCGCTGTGCAGTGGCCAATCCTCCACGACGCAGAGCAGTGTTGGCAGCACTTTCTGCACGGCTGGTCGCAATGATCCTATGGCTTTCCACATCGTTGCAGCAGCTCTGTGTCAGGGGCCTCTCAGTCCCAGTACCATGCCCTGTGCAGCTGTGGGGGCCCAGGTGACAGAGCCGTGGTGCCCTGAGGGGCAGGGAGGGAGCATTGGCAGCAGGCTTGGGAAACAGAGAGGCCCGAGGGTCCTGGAGCTCTCTGCCTGTGTGGCAGAGCCCATAGCACAGGCTGTGCAGGGCCATGGGCCCCAAAGGCTGGTGCGACCTGAGCCGTGCAGGCACGTGGGCCCCGTTGCTGTCGCATGTTGGGGCACAGCGCAGCAGGGTCAGCACCACGTCCGTAGGGTGTTCTTCAGGCAGCCTGACAATGTCAATTTGCAGCCTGGCATCCAGAGCGACATGGGACAACAGCCTCTGGTGGATGCCCCTTACAGTGGCTGGCACCTGGAGGATGCATGGGGAACACCTGGAGCACTGTCCAAGGAAGCAACTTGCCCAGCTTCCTCCAAGAAGTTCTTCCCTTCCTATCACACTGTGCAGGCCTAAAAGGCTGAGGGGGCCCAGTGAGCATGGCTTGAGGGAACACACGGTCTTGGCAGGCCTCCAGGCCTGGCCTCGGGCTGCTTAGCTGCTGCTGAGAAGGAGCAGCACTGTCTTTGAAAAAATCCATAGTGGGAGCACAAATCGCAGTGGGAGCGGGCATGTTGCCAATGTTTGTGATGCCCTGGGTCCCTCTGCTGTCTGTGTTTCTGATGGCCATGCTCTCAGTCATTGCCATGTGAATAGCCTTCACTGCATTGTTCCTGCGTCTGCTGTCCATTCTGGGGTGGCGTGAGGCTTTTTCTGGAAGTTGGTGGGCTTGGAGTCAGGCTGGGCTGGGAGCTGAGATGCTGTGGTGCCGGACTCGCTATGCTGAATAGGCAGGAATTTTGTGAATATTTGCAGAAGAAAGGGCAGGGAAGGCAGGGATGTTCCATGGCATGCTCCAAGCCTGGTGCTCAGCTGAGCAGGGCCACCACGCTCCCCTCCACAATGAATGGCAGGAAAGGCAGATCCCTGTATGGGTCCTGCCCGCTGAGCTGCCGGAGCAACTGGAGTGCGATGTGAGAGCGCAAAGGGACCAAGTGACGGCGCTCAGTGCTGAGGTGTCGATGGGGCAGGGCCCAAGGGCAGACGCAGGAGGAGCAGCGGGCCTGGTGCCCCCTGAGCCTGTCCCTAGGCCAGGGTTCAGCCCAGCGCCTGAGGCACAGAGAGGATGACCAGGTAGTAAGCAGAGCCCAATTGCAGAAACTCAGAGCCAGGGCAAAAACGTCCCTGTCGTCCCCATCAGAGGTGCAGGCGCTGTGCAGTGGCCAATCCTCCACGACGCAGAGCAGTGTTGGCAGCACTTTCTGCACGGCTGGTCGCAATGATCCTATGGCTTTCCACATCGTTGCAGCAGCTCTGTGTCAGGGGCCTCTCAGTCCCAGTACCATGCCCTGTGCAGCTGTGGGGGCCCAGGTGACAGAGCCGTGGTGCCCTGAGGGGCAGGGAGGGAGCATTGGCAGCAGGCTTGGGAAACAGAGAGGCCCGAGGGTCCTGGAGCTCTCTGCCTGTGTGGCAGAGCCCATAGCACAGGCTGTGCAGGGCCATGGGCCCCAAAGGCTGGTGCGGCCTGAGCCGTGCAGGCACGTGGGCCCCGTTCCTGTCGCATGTTGGGGCACAGCGCAGCAGGGTCAGCACCACGTCCGTAGGGTGTTCTTCAGGCAGCCTGACAATGTCAATTTGCAGCCTGGCATCCAGAGCAACATGGGACAGCAGCCTCTGGTGGATGCCCCTTACAGTGGCTGGCACCTGGAGGATGCATGGGGAACACCTGGAGCACTGTCCAAGGCAGCAACTTGCCCAGCTTCCCCCAAGAAGTTCTTCCCTTCCTGTCACACTGTGCAGGCCTAAAAGGCTGAGGGGGCCCAGTGAGCATGGCTTGAGGGAACACACGGTCTTGGCAGGCCTCCAGGCCCGGCCTCGGGCTGCTTAGCTGCTGTTTAGAAGGAGCAGCACTGTCTTTGAAAAAATCCATAGTGGGAGCACAAATCGCAGTGGGAGCGGGCATGTTGCCAATGTTTGTGATGCCCTGGGTCCCTCTGCTGTCTGTGTTTCTGATGGCCATGCTCTCAGTCATTGCCATGTGAATAGCCTTCACTGCATTGTTCCTGCGTCTGCTGTCCATTCTGGGGTGGCGTGAGGCTTTCTCTGGAAGTTGGTGGGCTTGGAGTCAGGCTGGGCTGGGAGCAGAGATGCTGTGGTGCCGGACTCGCTATGCTGAATAGGCAGGAATTTTGTGAATATTTGCAGAAGAAAGGGCAGGGAAGGCAGGGATGTTCCATGGCATGCTCCAAGCCTGGTGCTCAGCTGGGCAGGGCCACCACGCTCCCCTCCACAAGGAATGGCAGGAAAGGCAGATCCCTGTATGGGTCCTGCCCGCTGAGCTGCCGGAGCAACTGGAGTGCGATGTGAGAGCGCAAAGGGACCAAGTGACGGCGCTCAGTGCTGAGGTGTCGATGGGGCAGGGCCCAAGGGCAGACGCAGGAGGAGCAGCGGGCCTGGTGCCCCCTGAGCCTGTCCCTAGGCCAGGGTTCAGCCCAGCGCCTGAGGCACAGAGAGGATGACCAGGTAGTAAGCAGAGCCCAATTGCAGAAACTCAGAGCCAGGGCAAAAACGTCCCTGTCGTCCCCATCACAGGTGCAGGCGCTGTGCAGTGGCCAATCCTCCACGACGCAGAGCAGTGTTGGCAGCACTTTCTGCACGGCTGGTCGCAATGATCCTATGGCTTTCCACATCGTTGCAGCAGCTCTGTGTCAGGGGCCTCTCAGTCCCAGTACCATGCCCTGTGCAGCTGTGGGGGCCCAGGTGACAGAGCCGTGGTGCCCTGAGGGGCAGGGAGGGAGCATTGGCAGCAGGCTTGGGAAACAGAGAGGCCCGAGGGTCCTGGAGCTCTCTGCCTGTGTGGCAGAGCCCATAGCACAGGCTGTGCAGGGCCATGGGCCCCAAAGGCTGGTGCGGCCTGAGCCGTGCAGGCACGTGGGCCCCGTTCCTGTCGCATGTTGGGGCACAGCGCAGCACAGTCAGCACCACGTCCGTAGGGTGTTCTTCAGGCAGCCTGACAATGTCAATTTGCAGCCTGGCATCCAGAGCAACATGGGACAGCAGCCTCTGGTGGATGCCCCTTACAGTGGCTGGCACCTGGAGGATGCATGGGGAACACCTGGAGCACTGTCCAAGGCAGCAACTTGCCCAGCTTCCCCCAAGAAGTTCTTCCCTTCCTGTCACACTGTGCAGGCCTAAAAGGCTGAGGGGGCCCAGTGAGCATGGCTTGAGGGAACACACGGTCTTGGCAGGCCTCCAGGCCCGGCCTCGGGCTGCTTAGCTGCTGTTTAGAAGGAGCAGCACTGTCTTTGAAAAAATCCATAGTGGGAGCACAAATCGCAGTGGGAGCGGGCATGTTGCCAATGTTTGTGATGCCCTGGGTCCCTCTGCTGTCTGTGTTTCTGATGGCCATGCTCTCAGTCATTGCCATGTGAATAGCCTTCACTGCATTGTTCCTGCGTCTGCTGTCCATTCTGGGGTGGCGTGAGGCTTTCTCTGGAAGTTGGTGGGCTTGGAGTCAGGCTGGGCTGGGAGCAGAGATGCTGTGGTGCCGGACTCGCTATGCTGAATAGGCAGGAATTTTGTGAATATTTTCAGAAGAAAGGGCAGGGAAGGCAGGGATGTTCCATGGCATGCTCCAAGCCTGGTGCTCAGCTGGGCAGGGCCACCACGCTCCCCTCCACAAGGAATGGCAGGAAAGGCAGATCCCTGTATGGGTCCTGCCCGCTGAGCTGCCGGAGCAACTGGAGTGCGATGTGAGAGCGCAAAGGGACCAAGTGACGGCGCTCAGTGCTGAGGTGTCGATGGGGCAGGGCCCAAGGGCAGACGCAGGAGGAGCAGCGGGCCTGGTGCCCCCTGAGCCTGTCCCTAGGCCAGGGTTCAGCCCAGCGCCTGAGGCACAGAGAGGATGACCAGGTAGTAAGCAGAGCCCAATTGCAGAAACTCAGAGCCAGGGCAAAAACGTCCCTGTCGTCCCCATCACAGGTGCAGGCGCTGTGCAGTGGCCAATCCTCCACGACGCAGAGCAGTGTTGGCAGCACTTTCTGCACGGCTGGTCGCAATGATCCTATGGCTTTCCACATCGTTGCAGCAGCTCTGTGTCAGGGGCCTCTCAGTCCCAGTACCATGCCCTGTGCAGCTGTGGGGGCCCAGGTGACAGAGCCGTGGTGCCCTGAGGGGCAGGGAGGGAGCATTGGCAGCAGGCTTGGGAAACAGAGAGGCCCGAGGGTCCTGGAGCTCTCTGCCTGTGTGGCAGAGCCCATAGCACAGGCTGTGCAGGGCCATGGGCCCCAAAGGCTGGTGCGGCCTGAGCTGTGCAGGCACGTGGGCCCCGTTCCTGTCGCATGTTGGGGCAGAGCGCAGCACAGTCAGCACCACGTCCGTAGGGTGTTCTTCAGGCAGCCTGACAATGTCAATTTGCAGCCTGGCATCCAGAGCGACATGGGACAGCAGCCTCTGGTGGATGCCCCTTACAGTGGCTGGCACCAGGAGGATGCATGGGGAACACCTGGAGCACTGTCCAAGGCAGCAACTTGCCCAGCTTCCTCCAAGAAGTTCTTCCCTTCCTATCACACTGTGCAGGCTTAAAAGGCTGAGGGGGCCCAGTGAGCATGGCTTGAGGGAACACACGGTCTTGGCAGGCCTCCAGGCCTGGCCTCGGGCTGCTTAGCTGCTGCTGAGAAGGAGCAGCACTGTCTTTGAAAAAATCCATAGTGGGAGCACAAATCGCAGTGGGAGCGGGCATGTTGCCAATGTTTGTGATGCCCTGGGTCCCTCTGCTGTCTGTGTTTGTGATGGCCATGCTCTCAGTCATTGCCATGTGAATAGCCTTCACTGCATTGTTCCTGCGTCTGCTGTCCATTCTGGGGTGGCGTGAGGCTTTTTCTGGAAGTTGGTGGGCTTGGAGTCAGGCTGGGCTGGGAGCTGAGATGCTGTGGTGCCGGACTCGCTATGCTGAATAGGCAGGAATTTTGTGAATATTTGCAGAAGAAAGGGCAGGGAAGGCAGGGATGTTCCATGGCATGCTCCAAGCCTGGTGCTCAGCTGAGCAGGGCCACCACGCTCCCCTCCACAAGGAATGGCAGGAAAGGCAGATCCCTGTATGGGTCCTGCCCGCTGAGCTGCCGGAGCAACTGGAGTGCGATGTGAGAGCGCAAAGGGACCAAGTGACGGCGCTCAGTGCTGAGGTGTCAATGGGGCAGGGCCCAAGGGCAGACGCAGGAGGAGCAGCGGGCCTGGTGTCCCCTGAGCCTGCCTCTAGGCCAGGGTTCAGCCCAGCGCCTGAGGCACAGAGAGGATGACCAGGTAGTAAGCAGAGCCCAATTGCAGAAACTCAGAGCCAGGGCAAAAACGTCCCTGTCGTCCCCATCAGAGGTGCAGGCGCTGTGCAGTGGCCAGTCCTCCACGACGCAGAGCAGTGTTGGCAGCATTTTCTGTACGGCTGGTCGCAATGATCCTATGGCTTTCCACGTCATTGCAGCAGCTCTGTGTCAGGGGCCTCTCAGTCCCAGTACCATGCCCTGTGCAGCTGTGGGGGCCCAGGTGACAGAGCCGTGGTGCCCTGAGGGGCAGGGAGGGAGCATTGGCAGCAGGCTTGGGAAACAGAGAGGCCCGAGGGTCCTGGAGCTCTCTGCCTGTGTGGCAGAGCCCATAGCACAGGCTGTGCAGGGCCATGGGCCCCAAAGGCTGGTGCGGCCTGAGCCGTGCAGGCACGTGGGCCCCGTTCCTGTCGCATGTGGGGGCACAGCGCAGCAGGGTCAGCACCACGTCCGTAGGGTGTTCTTCAGGCAGCCTGACAATGTCAATTTGCAGCCTGGCATCCAGAGCGACATGGGACAGCAGCCTCTGGTGGATGCCCCTTACAGTGGCTGGCACCTGGATGATGCATGGGGAACACCTGGAGCACTGTCCAAGGCAGCAACTTGCCCAGCTTCCCCCAAGAAGTTCTTCCCTTCCTGTCACACTGTGCAGGCCTAAAAGGCTGAGGGGGCCCAGTGAGCATGGCTTGAGGGAACACACGGTCTTGGCAGGCCTCCAGGCCTGGCCTCGGGCTGCTTAGCTGCTGCTGAGAAGGAGCAGCACTGTCTTTGAAAAAATCCATAGTGGGAGCACAAATCGCAGTGGGAGCGGGCATGTTGCCAATGTTTGTGATGCCCTGGGTCCCTCTGCTGTCTGTGTTTGTGATGGCCATGCTCTCAGTCATTGCCATGTGAATAGCCTTCACTGCATTGTTCCTGCGTCTGCTGTCCATTCTGGGGTGGCGTGAGGCTTTTTCTGGAAGTTGGTGGGCTTGGAGTCAGGCTGGGCTGGGAGCTGAGATGCTGTGGTGCCGGACTCGCTATGCTGAATAGGCAGGAATTTTGTGAATATTTGCAGAAGAAAGGGCAGGGAAGGCAGGGATGTTCCATGGCATGCTCCAAGCCTGGTGCTCAGCTGAGCAGGGCCACCACGCTCCCCTCCACAAGGAATGGCAGGAAAGGCAGATCCCTGTATGGGTCCTGCCCGCTGAGCTGCCGGAGCAACTGGAGTGCGATGTGAGAGCGCAAAGGGACCAAGTGACGGCGCTCAGTGCTGAGGTGTCGATGGGGCAGGGCCCAAGGGCAGACGCAGGAGGAGCAGCGGGCCTGGTGCCCCCTGAGCCTGTCCCTAGGCCAGGGTTCAGCCCAGCGCCTGAGGCACAGAGAGGATGACCAGGTAGTAAGCAGAGCCCAATTGCAGAAACTCAGAGCCAGGGCAAAAACGTCCCTGTCGTCCCCATCAGAGGTGCAGGCGCTGTGCAGTGGCCAATCCTCCACGACGCAGAGCAGTGTTGGCAGCACTTTCTGCATGGCTGGTCGCAATGATCCTATGGCTTTCCACATCGTTGCAGCAGCTCTGTGTCAGGGGCCTCTCAGTCCCAGTACCATGCCCTGTGCAGCTGTGGGGGCCCAGGTGACAGAGCCGTGGTGCCCTGAGGGGCAGGGAGGGAGCATTGGCAGCAGGCTTGGGAAACAGAGAGGCCCGAGGGTCCTGGAGCTCTCTGCCTGTGTGGCAGAGCCCATAGCACAGGCTGTGCAGGGCCATGGGCCCCAAAGGCTGGTGCGGCCTGAGCCGTGCAGGCACGTGGGCCCCGTTCCTGTCGCATGTTGGGGCAGAGCGCAGCACAGTCAGCACCACGTCCGTAGGGTGTTCTTCAGGCAGCCTGACAATGTCAATTTGCAGCCTGGCATCCAGAGCGACATGGGACAACAGCCTCTGGTGGATGCCCCTTACAGTGGCTGGCACCTGGAGGATGCATGGGGAACACCTGGAGCACTGTCCAAGGCAGCAACTTGCCCAGCTTCCTCCAAGAAGTTCTTCCCTTCCTATCACACTGTGCAGGCCTAAAAGGCTGAGGGGGCCCAGTGAGCATGGCTTGAGGGAACACACGGTCTTGGCAGGCCTCCAGGCCTGGCCTCGGGCTGCTTAGCTGCTGCTGAGAAGGAGCAGCACTGTCTTTGAAAAAATCCATAGTGGGAGCACAAATCGCAGTGGGAGCGGGCATGTTGCCAATGTTTGTGATGCCCTGGGTCCCTCTGCTGTCTGTGTTTCTGATGGCCATGCTCTTAGTCATTGCCATGTGAATAGCCTTCACTGCATTGTTCCTGCGTCTGCTGTCCATTCTGGGGTGGCGTGAGGCTTTTTCTGGAAGTTGGTGGGCTTGGAGTCAGGCTGGGCTGGGAGCTGAGATGCTGTGGTGCCGGACTCGCTATGCTGAATAGGCAGGAATTTTGTGAATATTTTCAGAAGAAAGGGCAGGGAAGGCAGGGATGTTCCATGGCATGCTCCAAGCCTGGTGCTCAGCTGAGCAGGGCCACCACGCTCCCCTCCACAAGGAATGGCAGGAAAGTCAGATGCCTGTATGGGTCCTGCCCGCTGAGCTGCCGGAGCAACTGGAGTGCGATGTGAGAGCGCAAAGGGACCAAGTGACGGCGCTCAGTGCTGAGGTGTCAATGGGGCAGGGCCCAAGGGCAGACGCAGGAGGAGCAGCGGGCCTGGTGCCCCCTGAGCCTGTCCCTAGGCCAGGGATCAGCCCAGCGCCTGAGGCACAGAGAGGATGACCAGGTAGTAAGCAGAGCCCAATTGCAGAAACTCAGAGCCAGGGCAAAAACGTCCCTGTCGTCCCCATCAGAGGTGCAGGCGCTGTGCAGTGGCCAATCCTCCACGACGCAGAGCAGTGTTGGCAGCACTTTCTGCACGGCTGGTCGCAATGATCCTATGGCTTTCCACATCGTTGCAGCAGCTCTGTGTCAGGGGCCTCTCAGTCCCAGTACAATGCCCTGTGCAGCTGTGGGGGCCCAGGTGACAGAGCCGTGGTGCCCTGAGGGGCAGGGAGGGAGCATTGGCAGCAGGCTTGGGAAACAGAGAGGCCCGAGGGTCCTGGAGCTCTCTGCCTGTGTGGCAGAGCCCATAGCACAGGCTGTGCAGGGCCATGGGCCCCAAAGGCTGGTGCGGCCAGAGCCGTGAAGGCACGTGGGCCCCGTTCCTGTCGCATGTGGGGGCACAGCGCAGCAGGGTCAGCACCACGTCCGTAGGGTGTTCTTCAGGCAGCCTGACAATGTCAATTTGCAGCCTGGCATCCAGAGCAACATGGGACAGCAGCCTCTGGTGGATGCCCCTTACAGTGGCTGGCACCTGGAGGATGCATGGGGAACACCTGGAGCACTGTCCAAGGCAGCAACTTGCCCAGCTTCCTCCAAGAAGTTCTTCCCTTCCTATCACACTGTGCAGGCCTAAAAGGCTGAGGGGGCCCAGTGAGCATGGCTTGAGGGAACACACGGTCTTGGCAGGCCTCCAGGCCTGGCCTCGGGCTGCTTAGCTGCTGCTGAGAAGGAGCAGCACTGTCTTTGAAAAAATCCATAGTGGGAGCACAAATCGCAGTGGGAGCGGGCATGTTGCCAATGTTTGTGATGCCCTGGGTCACTCTGCTGTCTGTGTTTCTGATGGCCATGCTCTCAGTCATTGCCATGTGAATAGCCTTCACTGCATTGTTCCTGCGTCTGCTGTCCATTCTGGGGTGGCGTGAGGCTTTTTCTGGAAGTTGGTGGGCTTGGAGTCAGGCTGGGCTGGGAGCTGAGATGCTGTGGTGCCGGACTCGCTATGCTGAATAGGCAGGAATTTTGTGAATATTTGCAGAAGAAAGGGCAGGGATGTTCCATGGCATGCTCCAAGCCTGGTGCTCAGCTGAGCAGGGCCACCACGCTCCCCTCCACAAGGAATGGCAGGAAAGGCAGATCCCTGTATGGGTCCTGCCCGCTGAGCTGCCGGAGCAACTGGAGTGCGATGTGAGAGCGCAAAGGGACCAAGTGACGGCGCTCAGTGCTGAGGTGTCGATGGGGCAGGGCCCAAGGGCAGACGCAGGAGGAGCAGCGGGCCTGGTCCCCCCTGAGCCTGTCCCTAGGCCAGGGTTCAGCCCAGCGCCTGAGGCACAGAGAGGATGACCAGGTAGTAAGCAGAGCCCAATTGCAGAAACTCAGAGCCAGGGCAAAAACGTCCCTGTCGTCCCCATCAGAGGTGCAGGCGCTGTGCAGTGGCCAATCCTCCACGACGCAGAGCAGTGTTGGCAGCACTTTCTGCATGGCTGGTCGCAATGATCCTATGGCTTTCCACATCGTTGCAGCAGCTCTGTGTCAGGGGCCTCTCAGTCCCAGTACCATGCCCTGTGCAGCTGTGGGGGCCCAGGTGACAGAGCCGTGGTGCCCTGAGGGGCAGGGAGGGAGCATTGGCAGCAGGCTTGGGAAACAGAGAGGCCCGAGGGTCCTGGAGCTCTCTACCTGTGTGGCAGAGCCCATAGCACAGGCTGTGCAGGGCCATGGGCCCCAAAGGCTGGTGCGGCCTGAGCCGTGCAGGCACGTGGGCCCCGTTCCTGTCGCATGTTGGGGCAGAGCGCAGCACAGTCAGCACCACGTCCGTAGGGTGTTCTTCAGGCAGCCTGACAATGTCAATTTGCAGCCTGGCATCCAGAGCGACATGGGATAACAGCCTCTGGTGGATGCCCCTTACAGTGGCTGGCACCTGGAGGATGCATGGGGAACACCTGGAGCACTGTCCAAGGCAGCAACTTGCCCAGCTTCCTCCAAGAAGTTCTTCCCTTCCTATCACACTGTGCAGGCCTAAAAGGCTGAGGGGGCCCAGTGAGCATGGCTTGAGGGAACACACGGTCTTGGCAGGCCTCCAGGCCTGGCCTCGGGCTGCTTAGCTGCTGCTGAGAAGGAGCAGCACTGTCTTTGAAAAAATCCATAGTGGGAGCACAAATCGCAGTGGGAGCGGGCATGTTGCCAATGTTTGTGATGCCCTGGGTCCCTCTGCTGTCTGTGTTTCTGATGGCCATGCTCTCAGTCATTGCCATGTGAATAGCCTTCACTGCATTGTTCCTGCGTCTGCTGTCCATTCTGGGGTGGCGTGAGGCTTTTTCTGGAAGTTGGTGGGCTTGGAGTCAGGCTGGGCTGGGAGCTGAGATGCTGTGGTGCCGGACTCGCTATGCTGAATAGGCAGGAATTTTGTGAATATTTGCAGAAGAAAGGGCAGGGATGTTCCATGGCATGCTCCAAGCCTGGTGCTCAGCTGAGCAGGGCCACCACGCTCCCCTCCACAAGGAATGGCAGGAAAGGCAGATCCCTGTATGGGTCCTGCCCGCTGAGCTGCCGGAGCAACTGGAGTGCGATGTGAGAGCGCAAAGGGACCAAGTGACGGCGCTCAGTGCTGAGGTGTCGATGGGGCAGGGCCCAAGGGCAGACGCAGGAGGAGCAGCGGGCCTGGTGCCCCCTGAGCCTGTCCCTAGGCCAGGGTTCAGCCCAGCGCCTGAGGCACAGAGAGGATGACCAGGTAGTAAGCAGAGCCCAATTGCAGAAACTCAGAGCCAGGGCAAAAACGTCCCTGTCGTCCCCATCAGAGGTGCAGGCGCTGTGCAGTGGCCAATCCTCCACGACGCAGAGCAGTGTTGGCAGCACTTTCTGCATGGCTGGTCGCAATGATCCTATGGCTTTCCACATCGTTGCAGCAGCTCTGTGTCAGGGGCCTCTCAGTCCCAGTACCATGCCCTGTGCAGCTGTGGGGGCCCAGGTGACAGAGCCGTGGTGCCCTGAGGGGCAGGGAGGGAGCATTGGCAGCAGGCTTGGGAAACAGAGAGGCCCGAGGGTCCTGGAGCTCTCTGCCTGTGTGGCAGAGCCCATAGCACAGGCTGTGCAGGGCCATGGGCCCCAAAGGCTGGTGCGGCCTGAGCTGTGCAGGCACGTGGGCCCCGTTCCTGTCGCATGTTGGGGCAGAGCGCAGCACAGTCAGCACCACGTCCGTAGGGTGTTCTTCAGGCAGCCTGACAATGTCAATTTGCAGCCTGGCATCCAGAGCGACATGGGACAGCAGCCTCTGGTGGATGCCCCTTACAGTGGCTGGCACCAGGAGGATGCATGGGGAACACCTGGAGCACTGTCCAAGGCAGCAACTTGCCCAGCTTCCTCCAAGAAGTTCTTCCCTTCCTATCACACTGTGCAGGCTTAAAAGGCTGAGGGGGCCCAGTGAGCATGGCTTGAGGGAACACACGGTCTTGGCAGGCCTCCAGGCCTGGCCTCGGGCTGCTTAGCTGCTGCTGAGAAGGAGCAGCACTGTCTTTGAAAAAATCCATAGTGGGAGCACAAATCGCAGTGGGAGCGGGCATGTTGCCAATGTTTGTGATGCCCTGGGTCCCTCTGCTGTCTGTGTTTGTGATGGCCATGCTCTCAGTCATTGCCATGTGAATAGCCTTCACTGCATTGTTCCTGCGTCTGCTGTCCATTCTGGGGTGGCGTGAGGCTTTTTCTGGAAGTTGGTGGGCTTGGAGTCAGGCTGGGCTGGGAGCTGAGATGCTGTGGTGCCGGACTCGCTATGCTGAATAGGCAGGAATTTTGTGAATATTTGCAGAAGAAAGGGCAGGGAAGGCAGGGATGTTCCATGGCATGCTCCAAGCCTGGTGCTCAGCTGAGCAGGGCCACCACGCTCCCCTCCACAATGAATGGCAGGAAAGGCAGATCCCTGTATGGGTCCTGCCCGCTGAGCTGCCGGAGCAACTGGAGTGCGATGTGAGAGCGCAAAGGGACCAAGTGACGGCGCTCAGTGCTGAGGTGTCAATGGGGCAGGGCCCAAGGGCAGACGCAGGAGGAGCAGCGGGCCTGGTGCCCCCTGAGCCTGTCCGTAGGCCAGGGTTCAGCCCAGCGCCTGAGGCACAGAGAGGATGACCAGGTAGTAAGCAGAGCCCAATTGCAGAAACTCAGAGCCAGGGCAAAAACGTCCCTGTCGTCCCCATCACAGGTGCAGGCGCTGTGCAGTGGCCAATCCTCCACGACGCAGAGCAGTGTTGGCAGCACTTTCTGCACGGCTGGTCGCAATGATCCTATGGCTTTCCACATCGTTGCAGCAGCTCTGTGTCAGGGGCCTCTCAGTCCCAGTACCATGGCCTGTGCAGCTGTGGGGGCCCAGGTGACAGAGCCGTGGTGCCCTGAGGGGCAGGGAGGGAGCATTGGCAGCAGGCTTGGGAAACAGAGAGGCCCGAGGGTCCTGGAGCTCTCTGCCTGTGTGGCAGAGCCCATAGCACAGGCTGTGCAGGGCCATGGGCCCCAAAGGCTGGTGCGGCCTGAGCTGTGCAGGCACGTGGGCCCCGTTCCTGTCGCATGTTGGGGCAGAGCGCAGCACAGTCAGCACCACGTCCGTAGGGTGTTCTTCAGGCAGCCTGACAATGTCAATTTGCAGCCTGGCATCCAGAGCGACATGGGACAGCAGCCTCTGGTGGATGCCCCTTACAGTGGCTGGCACCAGGAGGATGCATGGGGAACACCTGGAGCACTGTCCAAGGCAGCAACTTGCCCAGCTTCCTCCAAGAAGTTCTTCCCTTCCTATCACACTGTGCAGGCTTAAAAGGCTGAGGGGGCCCAGTGAGCATGGCTTGAGGGAACACACGGTCTTGGCAGGCCTCCAGGCCTGGCCTCGGGCTGCTTAGCTGCTGCTGAGAAGGAGCAGCACTGTCTTTGAAAAAATCCATAGTGGGAGCACAAATCGCAGTGGGAGCGGGCATGTTGCCAATGTTTGTGATGCCGTGGGTCCCTCTGCTGTCTGTGTTTGTGATGGCCATGCTCTCAGTCATTGCCATGTGAATAGCCTTCACTGCATTGTTCCTGCGTCTGCTGTCCATTCTGGGGTGGCGTGAGGCTTTTTCTGGAAGTTGGTGGGCTTGGAGTCAGGCTGGGCTGGGAGCTGAGATGCTGTGGTGCCGGACTCGCTATGCTGAATAGGCAGGAATTTTGTGAATATTTGCAGAAGAAAGGGCAGGGAAGGCAGGGATGTTCCATGGCATGCTCCAAGCCTGGTGCTCAGCTGAGCAGGGCCACCACGCTCCCCTCCACAATGAATGGCAGGAAAGGCAGATCCCTGTATGGGTCCTGCCCGCTGAGCTGCCGGAGCAACTGGAGTGCGATGTGAGAGCGCAAAGGGACCAAGTGACGGCGCTCAGTGCTGAGGTGTCAATGGGGCAGGGCCCAAGGGCAGACGCAGGAGGAGCAGCGGGCCTGGTGCCCCCTGAGCCTGTCCCTAGGCCAGGGATCAGCCCAGCGCCTGAGGCACAGAGAGGATGACCAGGTAGTAAGCAGAGCCCAATTGCAGAAACTCAGAGCCAGGGCAAAAACGTCCCTGTCGTCCCCATCAGAGGTGCAGGCGCTGTGCAGTGGCCAATCCTCCACGACGCAGAGCAGTGTTGGCAGCACTTTCTGCACGGCTGGTCGCAATGATCCTATGGCTTTCCACATCGTTGCAGCAGCTCTGTGTCAGGGGCCTCTCAGTCCCAGTACAATGCCCTGTGCAGCTGTGGGGGCCCAGGTGACAGAGCCGTGGTGCCCTGAGGGGCAGGGAGGGAGCATTGGCAGCAGGCTTGGGAAACAGAGAGGCCCGAGGGTCCTGGAGCTCTCTGCCTGTGTGGCAGAGCCCATAGCACAGGCTGTGCAGGGCCATGGGCCCCAAAGGCTGGTGCGGCCTGAGCCGTGAAGGCACGTGGGCCCCGTTCCTGTCGCATGTGGGGGCACAGCGCAGCAGGGTCAGCACCACGTCCGTAGGGTGTTCTTCAGGCAGCCTGACAATGTCAATTTGCAGCCTGGCATCCAGAGCAACATGGGACAGCAGCCTCTGGTGGATGCCCCTTACAGTGGCTGGCACCTGGAGGATGCATGGGGAACACCTGGAGCACTGTCCAAGGCAGCAACTTGCCCAGCTTCCTCCAAGAAGTTCTTCCCTTCCTATCACACTGTGCAGGCCTAAAAGGCTGAGGGGGCCCAGTGAGCATGGCTTGAGGGAACACACGGTCTTGGCAGGCCTCCAGGCCTGGCCTCGGGCTGCTTAGCTGCTGCTGAGAAGGAGCAGCACTGTCTTTGAAAAAATCCATAGTGGGAGCACAAATCGCAGTGGGAGCGGGCATGTTGCCAATGTTTGTGATGCCCTGGGTCCCTCTGCTGTCTGTGTTTCTGATGGCCATGCTCTCAGTCATTGCCATGTGAATAGCCTTCACTGCATTGTTCCTGCGTCTGCTGTCCATTCTGGGGTGGCGTGAGGCTTTTTCTGGAAGTTGGTGGGCTTGGAGTCAGGCTGGGCTGGGAGCTGAGATGCTGTGGTGCCGGACTCGCTATGCTGAATAGGCAGGAATTTTGTGAATATTTGCAGAAGAAAGGGCAGGGAAGTTCCATGGCATGCTCCAAGCCTGGTGCTCAGCTGAGCAGGGCCACCACGCTCCCCTCCACAAGGAATGGCAGGAAAGGCAGATCCCTGTATGGGTCCTGCCCGCTGAGCTGCCGGAGCAACTGGAGTGCGATGTGAGAGCGCAAAGGGACCAAGTGACGGCGCTCAGTGCTGAGGTGTCGATGGGGCAGGGCCCAAGGGCAGACGCAGGAGGAGCAGCGGGCCTGGTGCCCCCTGAGCCTGTCCCTAGGCCAGGGTTCAGCCCAGCGCCTGAGGCACAGAGAGGATGACCAGGTAGTAAGCAGAGCCCAATTGCAGAAACTCAGAGCCAGGGCAAAAACGTCCCTGTCGTCCCCATCAGAGGTGCAGGCGCTGTGCAGTGGCCAATCCTCCACGACGCAGAGCAGTGTTGGCAGCACTTTCTGCATGGCTGGTCGCAATGATCCTATGGCTTTCCACATCGTTGCAGCAGCTCTGTGTCAGGGGCCTCTCAGTCCCAGTACCATGCCCTGTGCAGCTGTGGGGGCCCAGGTGACAGAGCCGTGGTGCCCTGAGGGGCAGGGAGGGAGCATTGGCAGCAGGCTTGGGAAACAGAGAGGCCCGAGGGTCCTGGAGCTCTCTGCCTGTGTGGCAGAGCCCATAGCACAGGCTGTGCAGGGCCATGGGCCCCAAAGGCTGGTGCGGCCTGAGCCGTGCAGGCACGTGGGCCCCGTTCCTGTCGCATGTTGGGGCAGAGCGCAGCACAGTCAGCACCACGTCCGTAGGGTGTTCTTCAGGCAGCCTGACAATGTCAATTTGCAGCCTGGCATCCAGAGCGACATGGGACAACAGCCTCTGGTGGATGCCCCTTACAGTGGCTGGCACCTGGAGGATGCATGGGGAACACCTGGAGCACTGTCCAAGGCAGCAACTTGCCCAGCTTCCTCCAAGAAGTTCTTCCCTTCCTATCACACTGTGCAGGCCTAAAAGGCTGAGGGGGCCCAGTGAGCATGGCTTGAGGGAACACACGGTCTTGGCAGGCCTCCAGGCCTGGCCTCGGGCTGCTTAGCTGCTGCTGAGAAGGAGCAGCACTGTCTTTGAAAAAATCCATAGTGGGAGCACAAATCGCAGTGGGAGCGGGCATGTTGCCAATGTTTGTGATGCCCTGGGTCCCTCTGCTGTCTGTGTTTCTGATGGCCATGCTCTCAGTCATTGCCATGTGAATAGCCTTCACTGCATTGTTCCTGCGTCTGCTGTCCATTCTGGGGTGGCGTGAGGCTTTTTCTGGAAGTTGGTGGGCTTGGAGTCAGGCTGGGCTGGGAGCTGAGATGCTGTGGTGCCGGACTCGCTATGCTGAATAGGCAGGAATTTTGTGAATATTTGCAGAAGAAAGGGCAGGGATGTTCCATGGCATGCTCCAAGCCTGGTGCTCAGCTGAGCAGGGCCACCACGCTCCCCTCCACAAGGAATGGCAGGAAAGGCAGATCCCTGTATGGGTCCTGCCCGCTGAGCTGCCGGAGCAACTGGAGTGCGATGTGAGAGCGCAAAGGGACCAAGTGACGGCGCTCAGTGCTGAGGTGTCGATGGGGCAGGGCCCAAGGGCAGACGCAGGAGGAGCAGCGGGCCTGGTGCCCCCTGAGCCTGTCCCTAGGCCAGGGTTCAGCCCAGCGCCTGAGGCACAGAGAGGATGACCAGGTAGTAAGCAGAGCCCAATTGCAGAAACTCAGAGCCAGGGCAAAAACGTCCCTGTCGTCCCCATCAGAGGTGCAGGCGCTGTGCAGTGGCCAATCCTCCACGACGCAGAGCAGTGTTGGCAGCACTTTCTGCATGGCTGGTCGCAATGATCCTATGGCTTTCCACATCGTTGCAGCAGCTCTGTGTCAGGGGCCTCTCAGTCCCAGTACCATGCCCTGTGCAGCTGTGGGGGCCCAGGTGACAGAGCCGTGGTGCCCTGAGGGGCAGGGAGGGAGCATTGGCAGCAGGCTTGGGAAACAGAGAGGCCCGAGGGTCCTGGAGCTCTCTGCCTGTGTGGCAGAGCCCATAGCACAGGCTGTGCAGGGCCATGGGCCCCAAAGGCTGGTGCGGCCTGAGCCGTGCAGGCACGTGGGCCCCGTTCCTGTCGCATGTTGGGGCAGAGCGCAGCACAGTCAGCACCACGTCCGTAGGGTGTTCTTCAGGCAGCCTGACAATGTCAATTTGCAGCCTGGCATCCAGAGCGACATGGGACAACAGCCTCTGGTGGATGCCCCTTACAGTGGCTGGCACCAGGAGGATGCATGGGGAACACCTGGAGCACTGTCCAAGGCAGCAACTTGCCCAGCTTCCTCCAAGAAGTTCTTCCCTTCCTATCACACTGTGCAGGCCTAAAAGGCTGAGGGGGCCCAGTGAGCATGGCTTGAGGGAACACACGGTCTTGGCAGGCCTCCAGGCCTGGCCTCGGGCTGCTTAGCTGCTGCTGAGAAGGAGCAGCACTGTCTTTGAAAAAATCCATAGTGGGAGCACAAATCGCAGTGGGAGCGGGCATGTTGCCAATATTTGTGATGCCCTGGGTCCCTCTGCTGTCTGTGTTTCTGATGGCCATGCTCTTAGTCATTGCCATGTGAATAGCCTTCACTGCATTGTTCCTGCGTCTGCTGTCCATTCTGGGGTGGCGTGAGGCTTTTTCTGGAAGTTGGTGGGCTTGGAGTCAGGCTGGGCTGGGAGCTGAGATGCTGTGGTGCCGGACTCGCTATGCTGAATAGGCAGGAATTTTGTGAATATTTTCAGAAGAAAGGGCAGGGAAGGCAGGGATGTTCCATGGCATGCTCCAAGCCTGGTGCTCAGCTGAGCAGGGCCACCACGCTCCCCTCCACAAGGAATGGCAGGAAAGTCAGATGCCTGTATGGGTCCTGCCCGCTGAGCTGCCGGAGCAACTGGAGTGCGATGTGAGAGCGCAAAGGGACCAAGTGACGGCGCTCAGTGCTGAGGTGTCAATGGGGCAGGGCCCAAGGGCAGACACAGGAGGAGCAGCGGGCCTGGTGTCCCCTGAGCCTGCCTCTAGGCCAGGGTTCAGCCCAGCGCCTGAGGCACAGAGAGGATGACCAGGTAGTAAGCAGAGCCCAATTGCAGAAACTCAGAGCCAGGGCAAAAACGTCCCTGTCGTCCCCATCAGAGGTGCAGGCGCTGTGCAGTGGCCAATCCTCCACGACGCAGAGCAGTGTTGGCAGCACTTTCTGCACGGCTGGTCGCAATGATCCTATGGCTTTCCACATCGTTGCAGCAGCTCTGTGTCAGGGGCCTCTCAGTCCCAGTACAATGCCCTGTGCAGCTGTGGGGGCCCAGGTGACAGAGCCGTGGTGCCCTGAGGGGCAGGGAGGGAGCATTGGCAGCAGGCTTGGGAAACAGAGAGGCCCGAGGGTCCTGGAGCTCTCTGCCTGTGTGGCAGAGCCCATAGCACAGGCTGTGCAGGGCCATGGGCCCCAAAGGCTGGTGCGGCCTGAGCCGTGCAGGCACGTGGGCACCGTTCCTGTCGCATGCGGGGGCACAGCGCAGCAGGGTCAGCACCACGTCCATAGAGTGTTCTTCAGGCAGCCTGACAATGCCAATTTGCAGCCTGGCATCCAGAGCAACATGGGACAGCAGCCTCTGGTGGATGCCCCTTACAGTGGCTGGCACCTGGAGGATGCATGGGGAACACCTGGAGCACTGTCCAAGGCAGCAACTTGCCCAGCTTCCTCCAAGAAGTTCTTCCCTTCCTATCACACTGTGCAGGCCTAAAAGGCTGAGGGGGCCCAGTGAGCATGGCTTGAGGGAACACACGGTCTTGGCAGGCCTCCAGGCCCGGCCTCGGGCTGCTTAGCTGCTGCTGAGAAGGAGCAGCACTGTCTTTGAAAAAATCCATAGTGGGAGCACAAATCGCAGTGGGAGCGGGCATGTTGCCAATGTTTGTGATGCCCTGGGTCCCTCTGCTGTCTGTGTTTCTGATGGCCATGCTCTCAGTCATTGCCATGTGAATAGCCTTCACTGCATTGTTCCTGCGTCTGCTGTCCATTCTGGGGTGGCGTGAGGCTTTTTCTGGAAGTTGGTGGGCTTGGAGTCAGGCTGGGCTGGGAGCTGAGATGCTGTGGTGCCGGACTCGCTATGCTGAATAGGCAGGAATTTTGTGAATATTTGCAGAAGAAAGGGCAGGGATGTTCCATGGCATGCTCCAAGCCTGGTGCTCAGCTGAGCAGGGCCACCACGCTCCCCTCCACAAGGAATGGCAGGAAAGTCAGATGCCTGTATGGGTCCTGCCCGCTGAGCTGCCGGAGCAACTGGAGTGCGATGTGAGAGCGCAAAGGGACCAAGTGACGGCGCTCAGTGCTGAGGTGTCAATGGGGCAGGGCCCAAGGGCAGACGCAGGAGGAGCAGCGGGCCTGGTGCCCCCTGAGCCTGCCTCTAGGCCAGGGTTCAGCCCAGCGCCTGAGGCACAGAGAGGATGACCAGGTAGTAAGCAGAGCCCAATTGCAGAAACTCAGAGCCAGGGCAAAAACGTCCCTGTCGTCCCCATCAGAGGTGCAGGCGCTGTGCAGTGGCCAATCCTCCACGATGCAGAGCAGTGTTGGCAGCACTTTCTGCATGGCTGGTCGCAATGATCCTATGGCTTTCCACATCGTTGCAGCAGCTCTGTGTCAGGGGCCTCTCAGTCCCAGTACCATGCCCTGTGCAGCTGTGGGGGCCCAGGTGACAGAGCCGTGGTGCCCTGAGGGGCAGGGAGGGAGCATTGGCAGCAGGCTTGGGAAACAGAGAGGCCCGAGGGTCCTGGAGCTCTCTGCCTGTGTGGCAGAGCCCATAGCACAGGCTGTGCAGGGCCATGGGCCCCAAAGGCTGGTGCGGCCTGAGCCGTGCAGGCACGTGGGCCCCGTTCCTGTCGCATGTTGGGGCAGAGCGCAGCACAGTCAGCACCACGTCCGTAGGGTGTTCTTCAGGCAGCCTGACAATGTCAATTTGCAGCCTGGCATCCAGAGCGACATGGGACAACAGCCTCTGGTGGATGCCCCTTACAGTGGCTGGCACCTGGAGGATGCATGGGGAACACCTGGAGCACTGTCCAAGGCAGCAACTTGCCCAGCTTCCTCCAAGAAGTTCTTCCCTTCCTATCACACTGTGCAGGCCTAAACGGCTGAGGGGGCCCAGTGAGCATGGCTTGAGGGAACACACGGTCTTGGCAGGCCTCCAGGCCTGGCCTCGGGCTGCTTAGCTGCTGCTGAGAAGGAGCAGCACTGTCTTTGAAAAAATCCATAGTGGGAGCACAAATCGCAGTGGGAGCGGGCATGTTGCCAATGTTTGTGATGCCCTGGGTCCCTCTGCTGTCTGTGTTTCTGATGGCCATGCTCTCAGTCATTGCCATGTGAATAGCCTTCACTGCATTGTTCCTGCGTCTGCTGTCCATTCTGGGGTGGCGTGAGGCTTTTTCTGGAAGTTGGTGGGCTTGGAGTCAGGCTGGGCTGGGAGCTGAGATGCTGTGGTGCCGGACTCGCTATGCTGAATAGGCAGGAATTTTGTGAATATTTGCAGAAGAAAGGGCAGGGATGTTCCATGGCATGCTCCAAGCCTGGTGCTCAGCTGAGCAGGGCCACCACGCTCCCCTCCACAAGGAATGGCAGGAAAGGCAGATCCCTGTATGGGTCCTGCCCGCTGAGCTGCCGGAGCAACTGGAGTGCGATGTGAGAGCGCAAAGGGACCAAGTGACGGCGCTCAGTGCTGAGGTGTCGATGGGGCAGGGCCCAAGGGCAGACGCAGGAGGAGCAGCGGGCCTGGTGCCCCCTGAGCCTGTCCCTAGGCCAGGGTTCAGCCCAGCGCCTGAGGCACAGAGAGGATGACCAGGTAGTAAGCAGAGCCCAATTGCAGAAACTCAGAGCCAGGGCAAAAACGTCCCTGTCGTCCCCATCAGAGGTGCAGGCGCTGTGCAGTGGCCAATCCTCCACGACGCAGAGCAGTGTTGGCAGCACTTTCTGCATGGCTGGTCGCAATGATCCTATGGCTTTCCACATCGTTGCAGCAGCTCTGTGTCAGGGGCCTCTCAGTCCCAGTACCATGCCCTGTGCAGCTGTGGGGGCCCAGGTGACAGAGCCGTGGTGCCCTGAGGGGCAGGGAGGGAGCATTGGCAGCAGGCTTGGGAAACAGAGAGGCCCGAGGGTCCTGGAGCTCTCTGCCTGTGTGGCAGAGCCCATAGCACAGGCTGTGCAGGGCCATGGGCCCCAAAGGCTGGTGCGGCCTGAGCCGTGCAGGCACGTGGGCCCCGTTCCTGTCGCATGTTGGGGCAGAGCGCAGCACAGTCAGCACCACGTCCGTAGGGTGTTCTTCAGGCAGCCTGACAATGTCAATTTGCAGCCTGGCATCCAGAGCGACATGGGACAACAGCCTCTGGTGGATGCCCCTTACAGTGGCTGGCACCAGGAGGATGCATGGGGAACACCTGGAGCACTGTCCAAGGCAGCAACTTGCCCAGCTTCCTCCAAGAAGTTCTTCCCTTCCTATCACACTGTGCAGGCCTAAAAGGCTGAGGGGGCCCAGTGAGCATGGCTTGAGGGAACACACGGTCTTGGCAGGCCTCCAGGCCTGGCCTCGGGCTGCTTAGCTGCTGCTGAGAAGGAGCAGCACTGTCTTTGAAAAAATCCATAGTGGGAGCACAAATCGCAGTGGGAGCGGGCATGTTGCCAATATTTGTGATGCCCTGGGTCCCTCTGCTGTCTGTGTTTCTGATGGCCATGCTCTTAGTCATTGCCAAGTGAATAGCCTTCACTGCATTGTTCCTGCGTCTGCTGTCCATTCTGGGGTGGCGTGAGGCTTTTTCTGGAAGTTGGTGGGCTTGGAGTCAGGCTGGGCTGGGAGCTGAGATGCTGTGCTGCCGGACTCGCTATGCTGAATAGGCAGGAATTTTGTGAATATTTGCAGAAGAAAGGGCAGGGAAGGCAGGGATGTTCCATGGCATGCTCCAAGCCTGGTGCTCAGCTGAGCAGGGCCACCACGCTCCCCTCCACAAGGAATGGCAGGAAAGTCAGATGCCTGTATGGGTCCTGCCCGCTGAGCTGCCGGAGCAACTGGAGTGCGATGTGAGAGCGCAAAGGGACCAAGTGACGGCGCTCAGTGCTGAGGTGTCAATGGGGCAGGGCCCAAGGGCAGACGCAGGAGGAGCAGCGGTCCTGGTGTCCCCTGAGCCTGCCTCTAGGCCAGGGTTCAGCCCAGCGCCTGAGGCACAGAGAGGATGACCAGGTAGTAAGCAGAGCCCAATTGCAGAAACTCAGAGCCAGGGCAAAAACGTCCCTGTCGTCCCCATCACAGGTGCAGGCGCTGTGCAGTGGCCAATCCTCCACGACGCAGAGCAGTGTTGGCAGCACTTTCTGCACGGCTGGTCGCAATGATCCTATGGCTTTCCACATCGTTGCAGCAGCTCTGTGTCAGGGGCCTCTCAGTCCCAGTACCATGGCCTGTGCAGCTGTGGGGGCCCAGGTGACAGAGCCGTGGTGCCCTGAGGGGCAGGGAGGGAGCATTGGCAGCAGGCTTGGGAAACAGAGAGGCCCGAGGGTCCTGGAGCTCTCTGCCTGTGTGGCAGAGCCCATAGCACAGGCTGTGCAGGGCCATGGGCCCCAAAGGCTGGTGCGGCCTGAGCCGTGCAGGCACGTGGGCACCGTTCCTGTCGCATGCGGGGGCACAGCGCAGCAGGGTCAGCACCACGTCCATAGAGTGTTCTTCAGGCAGCCTGACAATGTCAATTTGCAGCCTGGCATCCAGAGCAACATGGGACAGCAGCCTCTGGTGGATGCCCCTTACAGTGGCTGGCACCTGGAGGATGCATGGGGAACACCTGGAGCACTGTCCAAGGCAGCAACTTGCCCAGCTTCCTCCAAGAAGTTCTTCCCTTCCTATCACACTGTGCAGGCCTAAAAGGCTGAGGGGGCCCAGTGAGCATGGCTTGAGGGAACACACGGTCTTGGCAGGCCTCCAGGCCCGGCCTCGGGCTGCTTAGCTGCTGCTGAGAAGGAGCAGCACTGTCTTTGAAAAAATCCATAGTGGGAGCACAAATCGCAGTGGGAGCGGGCATGTTGCCAATGTTTGTGATGCCCTGGGTCCCTCTGCTGTCTGTGTTTCTGATGGCCATGCTCTCAGTCATTGCCATGTGAATAGCCTTCACTGCATTGTTCCTGCGTCTGCTGTCCATTCTGGGGTGGCGTGAGGCTTTTTCTGGAAGTTGGTGGGCTTGGAGTCAGGCTGGGCTGGGAGCTGAGATGCTGTGGTGCCGGACTCGCTATGCTGAATAGGCAGGAATTTTGTGAATATTTGCAGAAGAAAGGGCAGGGAAGGCAGGGATGTTCCATGGCATGCTCCAAGCCTGGTGCTCAGCTGAGCAGGGCCACCACGCTCCCCTCCACAATGAATGGCAGGAAAGGCAGATCCCTGTATGGGTCCTGCCCGCTGAGCTGCCGGAGCAACTGGAGTGCGATGTGAGAGCGCAAAGGGACCAAGTGACGGCGCTCAGTGCTGAGGTGTCGATGGGGCAGGGCCCAAGGGCAGACGCAGGAGGAGCAGCGGGCCTGGTGCCCCCTGAGCCTGTCCGTAGGCCAGGGTTCAGCCCAGCGCCTGAGGCACAGAGGGGATGACCAGGTAGTAAGCAGAGCCCAATTGCAGAAACTCAGAGCCAGGGCAAAAACGTCCCTGTCGTCCCCATCAGAGGTGCAGGCGCTGAGCAGTGGCCAATCCTCCACGACGCAGAGCAGTGTTGGCAGCACTTTCTGCACGGCTGGTCGCAATGATCCTATGGCTTTCCACATCGTTGCAGCAGCTCTGTGTCAGGGGCCTCTCAGTCCCAGTACCATGCCCTGTGCAGCTGTGGGGGCCCAGGTGACAGAGCCGTGGTGCCCTGAGGGGCAGGGAGGGAGCATTGGCAGCAGGCTTGGGAAACAGAGAGGCCCGAGGGTCCTGGAGCTCTCTGCCTGTGTGGCAGAGCCCATAGCACAGGCTGTGCAGGGCCATGGGCCCCAAAGGCTGGTGCGGCCTGAGCCGTGCAGGCACGTGGGCCCCGTTCCTGTCGCATGTGGGGGCACAGCGCAGCAGGGTCAGCACCACGTCCGTAGAGTGTTCTTCAGGCAGCCTGACAATGTCAATTTGCAGCCTGGCATCCAGAGCAACATGGGACAGCAGCCTCTGGTGGATGCCCCTTACAGTGGCTGGCACCTGGAGGATGCATGGGGAACACCTGGAGCACTGTCCAAGGAAGGAACTTGCCCAGCTTCCTCCAAGAAGTTCTTCCCTTCCTATCACACTGTGCAGGCCTAAAAGGCTGAGGGGGCCCAGTGAGCATGGCTTGAGGGAACACACGGTCTTGGCAGGCCTCCAGGCCTGGCCTCGGGCTGCTTAGCTGCTGCTGAGAAGGAGCAGCACTGTCTTTGAAAAAATCCATAGTGGGAGCACAAATCGCAGTGGGAGCGGGCATGTTGCCAATGTTTGTGATGCCCTGGGTCCCTCTGCTGTCTGTGTTTCTGATGGCCATGCTCTCAGTCATTGCCATGTGAATAGCCTTCACTGCATTGTTCCTGCGTCTGCTGTCCATTCTGGGGTGGCGTGAGGCTTTTTCTGGAAGTTGGTGGGCTTGGAGTCAGGCTGGGCTGGGAGCTGAGATGCTGTGGTGCCGGACTCGCTATGCTGAATAGGCAGGAATTTTGTGAATATTTGCAGAAGAAAGGGCAGGGAAGGCAGGGATGTTCCATGGCATGCTCCAAGCCTGGTGCTCAGCTGAGCAGGGCCACCACGCTCCCCTCCACAAGGAATGGCAGGAAAGGCAGATCCCTGTATGGGTCCTGCCCGCTGAGCTGCCGGAGCAACTGGAGTGCGATGTGAGAGCGCAAAGGGACCAAGTGACGGCGCTCAGTGCTGAGGTGTCAATGGGGCAGGGCCCAAGGGCAGACGCAGGAGGAGCAGCGGGCCTGGTGCCCCCTGAGCCTGTCCGTAGGCCAGGGTTCAGCCCAGCGCCTGAGGCACAGAGGGGATGACCAGGTAGTAAGCAGAGCCCAATTGCAGAAACTCAGAGCCAGGGCAAAAACGTCCCTGTCGTCCCCATCAGAGGTGCAGGCGCTGTGCAGTGGCCAATCCTCCACGACGCAGAGAAGTGTTGGCAGCACTTTCTGCACGGCTGGTCGCAATGATCCTATGGCTTTCCACGTCATTGCAGCAGCTCTGTGTCAGGGGCCTCTCAGTCCCAGTACCATGGCCTGTGCAGCTGTGGGGGCCCAGGTGACAGAGCCGTGGTGCCGTGAGGGGCAGGGAGGGAGCATTGGCAGCAGGCTTGGGAAACAGAGAGGCCCGAGGGTCCTGGAGCTCTCTGCCTGTGTGGCAGAGCCCATAGCACAGGCTGTGCAGGGCCATGGGCCCCAAAGGCTGGTGCGGCCTGAGCCGTGCAGGCACGTGGGCCCTGTTCCTGTCGCATGTTGGGGCACAGCGCAGCAGGGTCAGCACCACGTCCGTAGGGTGTTCTTCAGGCAGCCTGACAATGTCAATTTGCAGCCTGGCATCCAGAGCGACATGGGACAGCAGCCTCTGGTGGATGCCCCTTACAGTGGCTGGCACCTGGAGGATGCATGGGGAACACCTGTAGCACTGTCCAAGGCAGCAACTTGCCCAGCTTCCCCCAAGAAGTTCTTCCCTTCCTGTCACACTGTGCAGGCCTAAAAGGCTGAGGGGGCCCAGTGAGCATGGCTTGAGGGAACACACGGTCTTGGCAGGCCTCCAGGCCTGGCCTCGGGCTGCTTAGCTGCTGCTGAGATGGAGCAGCACTGTCTTTGAAAAAATCCATAGTGGGAGCACAAATCGCAGTGGGAGCGGGCATGTTGCCAATGTTTGTGATGCCCTGGGTCCCTCTGCTGTCTGTGTTTCTGATGGCCATGCTCTCAGTCATTGCCATGTGAATAGCCTTCACTGCATTGTTCCTGCGTCTGCTGTCCATTCTGGGGTGGCGTGAGGCTTTTTCTGGAAGTTGGTGGGCTTGGAGTCAGGCTGGGCTGGGAGCTGAGATGCTGTGGTGCCGGACTCGCTATGCTGAATAGGCAGGAATTTTGTGAATATTTTCAGAAGAAAGGGCAGGGAAGGCAGGGATGTTCCATGGCATGCTCCAAGCCTGGTGCTCAGCTGAGCAGGGCCACCACGCTCCCCTCCACAAGGAATGGCAGGAAAGGCAGATGCCTGTATGGGTCCTGCCCGCTGAGCTGCCGGAGCAACTGGAGTGCGATGTGAGAGCGCAAAGGGACCAAGTGACGGCGCTCAGTGCTGAGGTGTCGATGGGGCAGGGCCCAAGGGCAGACGCAGGAGGAGCAGCGGGCCTGGTGCCCCCTGAGCCTGCCTCTAGGCCAGGGTTCAGCCCAGCGCCTGAGGCACAGAGAGGATGACCAGGTAGTAAGCAGAGCCCAATTGCAGAAACTCAGAGCCAGGGCAAAAACGTCCCTGTCGTCCCCATCAGAGGGGCAGGCGCTGTGCAGTGGCCAATCCTCCACGACGCAGAGCAGTGTTGGCAGCACTTTCTGCACGGCTGGTCGCAATGATCCTATGGCTTTCCACATCGTTGCAGCAGCTCTGTGTCAGGGGCCTCTCAGTCCCAGTACCATGCCCTGTGCAGCTGTGGGGGCCCAGGTGACAGAGCCGTGGTGCCCTGAGTGGCAGGGAGGGAGCATTGGCAGCAGGCTTGGGAAACAGAGAGGCCCGAGGGTCCTGGAGCTCTCTGCCTGTGTGGCAGAGCCCATAGCACAGGCTGTGCAGGGCCATGGGCCCCAAAGGCTGGTGCGGCCTGAGCCGTGCAGGCACGTGGGCCCCGTTCCTGTCGCATGTGGGGGCACAGCGCAGCAGGGTCAGCACCACGTCCGTAGGGTGTTCTTCAGGCAGCCTGACAATGTCAATTTGCAGCCTGGCATCCAGAGCGACATGGGACAGCAGCCTCTGGTGGATGCCCCTTACAGTGGCTGGCACCTGGAGGATGCATGGGGAACACCTGGAGCACTGTCCAAGGCAGCAACTTGCCCAGCTTCCCCCAAGAAGTTCTTCCCTTCCTGTCACACTGTGCAGGCCTAAAAGGCTGAGGGGGCCCAGTGAGCATGGCTTGAGGGAACACACGGTCTTGGCAGGCCTCCAGGCCTGGCCTCGGGCTGCTTAGCTGCTGCTGAGAAGGAGCAGCACTGTCTTTGAAAAAATCCATAGTGGGAGCACAAATCGCAGTGGGAGCGGGCATGTTGCCAATGTTTGTGATGCCCTGGGTCCCTCTGCTGTCTGTGTTTCTGATGGCCATGCTCTCAGTCATTGCCATGTGAATAGCCTTCACTGCATTGTTCCTGCGTCTGCTGTCCATTCTGGGGTGGCGTGAGGCTTTTTCTGGAAGTTGGTGGGCTTGGAGTCAGGCTGGGCTGGGAGCTGAGATGCTGTGGTGCCGGACTCGCTATGCTGAATAGGCAGGAATTTTGTGAATATTTGCAGAAGAAAGGGCAGGGAAGGCAGGGATGTTCCATGGCATGCTCCAAGCCTGGTGCTCAGCTGAGCAGGGCCACCACGCTCCCCTCCACAAGGAATGGCAGGAAAGGCAGATCCCTGTATGGGTCCTGCCCGCTGAGCTGCCGGAGCAACTGGAGTGCGATGTGAGAGCGCAAAGGGGCCAAGTGACGGCGCTCAGTGCTGAGGTGTCGATGGGGCAGGGCCCAAGGGCAGACGCAGGAGGAGCAGCGGGCCTGGTGCCCCCTGAGCCTGCCTCTAGGCCAGGGTTCAGCCCAGCGCCTGAGGCACAGAGAGGATGACCAGGTAGTAAGCAGAGCCCAATTGCAGAAACTCAGAGCCAGGGCAAAAACGTCCCTGTCGTCCCCATCAGAGGTGCAGGCGCTGCGCAGTGGCCAATCCTCCACGACGCAGAGCAGTGTTGGCAGCACTTTCTGCACGGTTGGTCGCAATGATCCTATGGCTTTCCACATCGTTGCAGCAGCTCTGTGTCAGGGGCCTCTCAGTCCCAGTACCATGCCCTGTGCAGCTGTGGGGGCCCAGGTGACAGAGCCGTGGTGCCCTGAGGGGCAGGGAGGGAGCATTGGCAGCAGGCTTGGGAAACAGAGAGGCCCGAGGGTCCTGGAGCTCTCTGCCTGTGTGGCAGAGCCCATAGCACAGGCTGTGCAGGGCCATGGGTCCCAAAGGCTGGTGCGGCCTGAGCCGTGCAGGCACGTGGGCCCTGTTCCTGTCGCATGTGGGGGCACAGCGCAGCACGGTCAGCACCACGTCCGTAGGGTGTTCTTCAGGCAGCCTGACAATGTCAATTTGCAGCCTGGCATCCAGAGCGACATGGGTCAGCAGCCTCTGGTGGATGCCCCTTACAGTGGCTGGCACCTGGAGGATGCATGGGGAACACCTGGAGCACTGTCCAAGGCAGCAACTTGCCCAGCTTCCCCCAAGTAGTTCTTCCCTTCCTGTCACACTGTGCAGGCCTAAAAGGCTGAGGGGGCCAAGTGAGCATGTCTTGAGGGAACACACGGTCTTGGCAGGCCTCCAGGCCCGGCCTCGGGCTGCTTAGCTGCTGCTGAGAAGGAGCAGCACTGTCTTTGAAAAAATCCATAGTGGGAGCACAAATCGCAGTGGGAGCGGGCATGTTGCCAATGTTTGTGATGCCCTGGGTCCCTCTGCTGTCTGTGTTTCTGATGGCCATGCTCTCAGTCATTGCCATGTGAATAGCCTTCACTGCATTGTTCCTGCGTCTGCTGTCCATTCTGGGGTGGCGTGAGGCTTTTTCTGGGAGTTGGTGGGCTTGGAGTCAGGCTGGGCTGGGAGCTGAGATGCTGTGGTGCCGGACTCGCTATGCTGAATAGGCAGGAATTTTGTGAATATTTGCAGAAGAAAGGGCAGGGAAGGCAGGGATGTTCCATGGCATGCTCCAAGCCTGGTGCTCAGCTGAGCAGGGCCACCACGCTCCCCTCCACAAGGAATGGCAGGAAAGGCAGATCCCTGTATGGGTCCTGCCCGCTGAGCTGCCGGAGCAACTGGAGTGCGATGTGAGAGCGCAAAGGGACCAAGTGACGGCGCTCAGTGCTGAGGTGTCGATGGGGCAGGGCCCAAGGGCAGACGCAGGAGGAGCAGCGGGCCTGGTGCCCCCTGAGCCTGTCCGTAGGCCAGGGTTCAGCCCAGCGCCTGAGGCACAGAGGGGATGACCAGGTAGTAAGCAGAGCCCAATTGCAGAAACTCAGAGCCAGGGCAAAAACGTCCCTGTCGTCCCCATCAGAGGTGCAGGCGCTGAGCAGTGGCCAATCCTCCACGACGCAGAGCAGTGTTGGCAGCACTTTCTGCACGGCTGGTCGCAATGATCCTATGGCTTTCCACATCGTTGCAGCAGCTCTGTGTCAGGGGCCTCTCAGTCCCAGTACCATGCCCTGTGCAGCTGTGGGGGCCCAGGTGACAGAGCCGTGGTGCCCTGAGGGGCAGGGAGGGAGCATTGGCAGCAGGCTTGGGAAACAGAGAGGCCCGAGGGTCCTGGAGCTCTCTGCCTGTGTGGCAGAGCCCATAGCACAGGCTGTGCAGGGCCATGGGCCCCAAAGGCTGGTGCGGCCTGAGCCGTGCAGGCACGTGGGCCCCGTTCCTGTCGCATGTGGGGGCACAGCGCAGCAGGGTCAGCACCACGTCCGTAGAGTGTTCTTCAGGCAGCCTGACAATGTCAATTTGCAGCCTGGCATCCAGAGCAACATGGGACAGCAGCCTCTGGTGGATGCCCCTTACAGTGGCTGGCACCTGGAGGATGCATGGGGAACACCTGGAGCACTGTCCAAGGAAGGAACTTGCCCAGCTTCCTCCAAGAAGTTCTTCCCTTCCTATCACACTGTGCAGGCCTAAAAGGCTGAGGGGGCCCAGTGAGCATGGCTTGAGGGAACACACGGTCTTGGCAGGCCTCCAGGCCTGGCCTCGGGCTGCTTAGCTGCTGCTGAGAAGGAGCAGCACTGTCTTTGAAAAAATCCATAGTGGGAGCACAAATCGCAGTGGGAGCGGGCATGTTGCCAATGTTTGTGATGCCCTGGGTCCCTCTGCTGTCTGTGTTTCTGATGGCCATGCTCTCAGTCATTGCCATGTGAATAGCCTTCACTGCATTGTTCCTGCGTCTGCTGTCCATTCTGGGGTGGCGTGAGGCTTTTTCTGGAAGTTGGTGGGCTTGGAGTCAGGCTGGGCTGGGAGCTGAGATGCTGTGGTGCCGGACTCGCTATGCTGAATAGGCAGGAATTTTGTGAATATTTGCAGAAGAAAGGGCAGGGAAGGCAGGGATGTTCCATGGCATGCTCCAAGCCTGGTGCTCAGCTGAGCAGGGCCACCACGCTCCCCTCCACAAGGAATGGCAGGAAAGGCAGATCCCTGTATGGGTCCTGCCCGCTGAGCTGCCGGAGCAACTGGAGTGCGATGTGAGAGCGCAAAGGGACCAAGTGACGGCGCTCAGTGCTGAGGTGTCAATGGGGCAGGGCCCAAGGGCAGACGCAGGAGGAGCAGCGGGCCTGGTGCCCCCTGAGCCTGTCCGTAGGCCAGGGTTCAGCCCAGCGCCTGAGGCACAGAGGGGATGACCAGGTAGTAAGCAGAGCCCAATTGCAGAAACTCAGAGCCAGGGCAAAAACGTCCCTGTCGTCCCCATCAGAGGTGCAGGCGCTGTGCAGTGGCCAATCCTCCACGACGCAGAGAAGTGTTGGCAGCACTTTCTGCACGGCTGGTCGCAATGATCCTATGGCTTTCCACGTCATTGCAGCAGCTCTGTGTCAGGGGCCTCTCAGTCCCAGTACCATGGCCTGTGCAGCTGTGGGGGCCCAGGTGACAGAGCCGTGGTGCCGTGAGGGGCAGGGAGGGAGCATTGGCAGCAGGCTTGGGAAACAGAGAGGCCCGAGGGTCCTGGAGCTCTCTGCCTGTGTGGCAGAGCCCATAGCACAGGCTGTGCAGGGCCATGGGCCCCAAAGGCTGGTGCGGCCTGAGCCGTGCAGGCACGTGGGCCCTGTTCCTGTCGCATGTTGGGGCACAGCGCAGCAGGGTCAGCACCACGTCCGTAGGGTGTTCTTCAGGCAGCCTGACAATGTCAATTTGCAGCCTGGCATCCAGAGCGACATGGGACAGCAGCCTCTGGTGGATGCCCCTTACAGTGGCTGGCACCTGGAGGATGCATGGGGAACACCTGTAGCACTGTCCAAGGCAGCAACTTGCCCAGCTTCCCCCAAGAAGTTCTTCCCTTCCTGTCACACTGTGCAGGCCTAAAAGGCTGAGGGGGCCCAGTGAGCATGGCTTGAGGGAACACACGGTCTTGGCAGGCCTCCAGGCCTGGCCTCGGGCTGCTTAGCTGCTGCTGAGATGGAGCAGCACTGTCTTTGAAAAAATCCATAGTGGGAGCACAAATCGCAGTGGGAGCGGGCATGTTGCCAATGTTTGTGATGCCCTGGGTCCCTCTGCTGTCTGTGTTTCTGATGGCCATGCTCTCAGTCATTGCCATGTGAATAGCCTTCACTGCATTGTTCCTGCGTCTGCTGTCCATTCTGGGGTGGCGTGAGGCTTTTTCTGGAAGTTGGTGGGCTTGGAGTCAGGCTGGGCTGGGAGCTGAGATGCTGTGGTGCCGGACTCGCTATGCTGAATAGGCAGGAATTTTGTGAATATTTTCAGAAGAAAGGGCAGGGAAGGCAGGGATGTTCCATGGCATGCTCCAAGCCTGGTGCTCAGCTGAGCAGGGCCACCACGCTCCCCTCCACAAGGAATGGCAGGAAAGGCAGATGCCTGTATGGGTCCTGCCCGCTGAGCTGCCGGAGCAACTGGAGTGCGATGTGAGAGCGCAAAGGGACCAAGTGACGGCGCTCAGTGCTGAGGTGTCGATGGGGCAGGGCCCAAGGGCAGACGCAGGAGGAGCAGCGGGCCTGGTGCCCCCTGAGCCTGCCTCTAGGCCAGGGTTCAGCCCAGCGCCTGAGGCACAGAGAGGATGACCAGGTAGTAAGCAGAGCCCAATTGCAGAAACTCAGAGCCAGGGCAAAAACGTCCCTGTCGTCCCCATCAGAGGGGCAGGCGCTGTGCAGTGGCCAATCCTCCACGACGCAGAGCAGTGTTGGCAGCACTTTCTGCACGGCTGGTCGCAATGATCCTATGGCTTTCCACATCGTTGCAGCAGCTCTGTGTCAGGGGCCTCTCAGTCCCAGTACCATGCCCTGTGCAGCTGTGGGGGCCCAGGTGACAGAGCCGTGGTGCCCTGAGTGGCAGGGAGGGAGCATTGGCAGCAGGCTTGGGAAACAGAGAGGCCCGAGGGTCCTGGAGCTCTCTGCCTGTGTGGCAGAGCCCATAGCACAGGCTGTGCAGGGCCATGGGCCCCAAAGGCTGGTGCGGCCT
Source organism: Setophaga petechia (assembly GCA_024362935.1). NCBI lineage: Eukaryota > Metazoa > Chordata > Aves > Passeriformes > Parulidae > Setophaga > Setophaga petechia. Next base: position 38,573,290 of record JANCRA010000005.1, on the reverse strand, counting down.
GAGCCGTGCAGGCACGTGGGCCCCGTTCCTGTCGCATGTGGGGGCACAGCGCAGCAGGGTCAGCACCACGTCCGTAGGGTGTTCTTCAGGCAGCCTGACAATGTCAATTTGCAGCCTGGCATCCAGAGCGACATGGGACAGCAGCCTCTGGTGGATGCCCCTTACAGTGGCTGGCACCTGGAGGATGCATGGGGAACACCTGGAGCACTGTCCAAGGCAGCAACTTGCCCAGCTTCCCCCAAGAAGTTCTTCCCTTCCTGTCACACTGTGCAGGCCTAAAAGGCTGAGGGGGCCCAGTGAGCATGGCTTGAGGGAACACACGGTCTTGGCAGGCCTCCAGGCCTGGCCTCGGGCTGCTTAGCTGCTGCTGAGAAGGAGCAGCACTGTCTTTGAAAAAATCCATAGTGGGAGCACAAATCGCAGTGGGAGCGGGCATGTTGCCAATGTTTGTGATGCCCTGGGTCCCTCTGCTGTCTGTGTTTCTGATGGCCATGCTCTCAGTCATTGCCATGTGAATAGCCTTCACTGCATTGTTCCTGCGTCTGCTGTCCATTCTGGGGTGGCGTGAGGCTTTTTCTGGAAGTTGGTGGGCTTGGAGTCAGGCTGGGCTGGGAGCTGAGATGCTGTGGTGCCGGACTCGCTATGCTGAATAGGCAGGAATTTTGTGAATATTTGCAGAAGAAAGGGCAGGGAAGGCAGGGATGTTCCATGGCATGCTCCAAGCCTGGTGCTCAGCTGAGCAGGGCCACCACGCTCCCCTCCACAAGGAATGGCAGGAAAGGCAGATCCCTGTATGGGTCCTGCCCGCTGAGCTGCCGGAGCAACTGGAGTGCGATGTGAGAGCGCAAAGGGGCCAAGTGACGGCGCTCAGTGCTGAGGTGTCGATGGGGCAGGGCCCAAGGGCAGACGCAGGAGGAGCAGCGGGCCTGGTGCCCCCTGAGCCCTCCTCTAGGCCAGGGTTCAGCCCAGCGCCTGAGGCACAGAGAGGATGACCAGGTAGTAAGCAGAGCCCAATTGCAGAAACTCAGAGCCAGGGCAAAAACGTCCCTGTCGTCCCCATCAGAGGTGCAGGCGCTGCGCAGTGGCCAATCCTCCACGACGCAGAGCAGTGTTGGCAGCACTTTCTGCACGGTTGGTCGCAATGATCCTATGGCTTTCCACATCGTTGCAGCAGCTCTGTGTCAGGGGCCTCTCAGTCCCAGTACCATGCCCTGTGCAGCTGTGGGGGCCCAGGTGACAGAGCCGTGGTGCCCTGAGGGGCAGGGAGGGAGCATTGGCAGCAGGCTTGGGAAACAGAGAGGCCCGAGGGTCCTGGAGCTCTCTGCCTGTGTGGCAGAGCCCATAGCACAGGCTGTGCAGGGCCATGGGTCCCAAAGGCTGGTGCGGCCTGAGCCGTGCAGGCACGTGGGCCCTGTTCCTGTCGCATGTGGGGGCACAGCGCAGCACGGTCAGCACCACGTCCGTAGGGTGTTCTTCAGGCAGCCTGACAATGTCAATTTGCAGCCTGGCATCCAGAGCGACATGGGTCAGCAGCCTCTGGTGGATGCCCCTTACAGTGGCTGGCACCTGGAGGATGCATGGGGAACACCTGGAGCACTGTCCAAGGCAGCAACTTGCCCAGCTTCCCCCAAGTAGTTCTTCCCTTCCTGTCACCCTGTGCAGGCCTAAAAGGCTGAGGGGGCCAAGTGAGCATGTCTTGAGGGAACACACGGTCTTGGCAGGCCTCCAGGCCCGGCCTCGGGCTGCTTAGCTGCTGCTGAGAAGGAGCAGCACTGTCTTTGAAAAAATCCATAGTGGGAGCACAAATCGCAGTGGGAGCGGGCATGTTGCCAATGTTTGTGATGCCCTGGGTCCCTCTGCTGTCTGTGTTTCTGATGGCCATGCTCTCAGTCATTGCCATGTGAATAGCCTTCACTGCATTGTTCCTGCGTCTGCTGTCCATTCTGGGGTGGCGTGAGGCTTTTTCTGGGAGTTGGTGGGCTTGGAGTCAGGCTGGGCTGGGAGCTGAGATGCTGTGGTGCCGGACTCGCTATGCTGAATAGGCAGGAATTTTGTGAATATTTGCAGAAGAAAGGGCAGGGAAGGCAGGGATGTTCCATGGCATGCTCCAAGCCTGGTGCTCAGCTGAGCAGGGCCACCACGCTCCCCTCCACAAGGAATGGCAGGAAAGGCAGATCCCTGTATGGGTCCTGCCCGCTGAGCTGCCGGAGCAACTGGAGTGCGATGTGAGAGCGCAAAGGGACCAAGTGACGGCGCTCAGTGCTGAGGTGTCGATGGGGCAGGGCCCAAGGGCAGACGCAGGAGGAGCAGCGGGCCTGGCGCCCCCTGAGCCTGTCCCTAGGCCAGGGTTCAGCCCAGCGCCTGAGGCACAGAGAGGATGACCAGGTAGTAAGCAGAGCCCAATTGCAGAAACTCAGAGCCAGGGCAAAAACGTCCCTGTCGTCCCCATCACAGGTGCAGGCGCTGTGCAGTGGCCAATCCTCCACGATGCAGAGAAGTGTTGGCAGCACTTTCTGCACGGCTGGTCGCAATGATCCTATGGCTTTCCACATCGTTGCAGCAGCTCTGTGTCAGGGGCCTCTCAGTCCCAGTACCATGCCCTGTGCAGCCGTGGGGGCCCAGGTGACAGAGCCCCGGTGCCCTGAGGGGCAGGGAGGGAGCATTGGCAGCAGGCTTGGGAAACAGAGAGGCCCGAGGGTCCTGGAGCTCTCTGCCTGTGTGGCAGAGCCCATAGCACAGGCTGTGCAGGGCCATGGGCCCCAAAGGCTGGTGCGGCCTGAGCCGTGCAGGCACGTGGGCCCCGTTCCTGTCGCATGTGGGGGCACAGCGCAGCAGGGTCAGCACCACGTCCGTAGGGTGTTCTTCAGGCAGCCTGACAATGTCAATTTGCAGCCTGGCATCCAGAGCGACATGGGACAGCAGCCTCTGGTGGATGCCCCTTACAGTGGCTGGCACCTGGAGGATGCATGGGGAACACCTGGAGCACTGTCCAAGGCAGCAACTTGCCCAGCTTCCCCCAAGAAGTTCTTCCCTTCCTGTCACACTGTGCAGGCCTAAAAGGCTGAGGGGGCCCAGTGAGCATGGCTTGAGGGAACACACGGTCTTGGCAGGCCTCCAGGCCCGGCCTCGGGCTGCTTAGCTGCTGCTGAGAAGGAGCAGCACTGTCTTTGAAAAAATCCATAGTGGGAGCACAAATCGCAGTGGGAGCGGGCATGTTGCCAATGTTTGTGATGCCCTGGGTCCCTCTGCTGTCTGTGTTTCTGATGGCCATGCTCTCAGTCATTGCCATGTGAATAGCCTTCACTGCATTGTTCCTGCGTCTGCTGTCCATTCTGGGGTGGCGTGAGGCTTTTTCTGGAAGTTGGTGGGCTTGGAGTCAGGCTGGGCTGGGAGCTGAGATGCTGTGGTGCCGGACTCGCTATGCTGAATAGGCAGGAATTTTGTGAATATTTGCAGAAGAAAGGGCAGGGAAGGCAGGGATGTTCCATGGCATGCTCCAAGCCTGGTGCTCAGCTGAGCAGGGCCACCACGCTCCCCTCCACAAGGAATGGCAGGAAAGGCAGATCCCTGTATGGGTCCTGCCCGCTGAGCTGCCGGAGCAACTGGAGTGCGATGTGAGAGCGCGAAGGGACCAAGTGACGGCGCTCAGTGCTGAGGTGTCGATGGGGCAGGGCCCAAGGGCAGACGCAGGAGGAGCAGCGGGCCTGGCGCCCCCTGAGCCTGTCCCTAGGCCAGGGTTCAGCCCAGCGCCTGAGGCACAGAGAGGATGACCAGGTAGTAAGCAGAGCCCAATTGCAGAAACTCAGAGCCAGGGCAAAAACGTCCCTGTCGTCCCCATCACAGGTGCAGGCGCTGTGCAGTGGCCAATCCTCCACGATGCAGAGAAGTGTTGGCAGCACTTTCTGCACGGCTGGTCGCAATGATCCTATGGCTTTCCACATCGTTGCAGCAGCTCTGTGTCAGGGGCCTCTCAGTCCCAGTACCATGCCCTGTGCAGCCGTGGGGGCCCAGGTGACAGAGCCCCGGTGCCCTGAGGGGCAGGGAGGGAGCATTGGCAGCAGGCTTGGGAAACAGAGAGGCCCGAGGGTCCTGGAGCTCTCTGCCTGTGTGGCAGAGCCCATAGCACAGGCTGTGCAGGGCCATGGGCCCCAAAGGCTGGTGCGGCCTGAGCCGTGCAGGCACGTGGGCCCCGTTCCTGTCGCATGTGGGGGCACCGCGCAGCACGGTCAGCACCACGTCCGTAGGGTGTTCTTCAGGCAGCCTGACAATGTCAATTTGCAGCCTGGCATCCAGAGCGACATGGGACAGCAGCCTCTGGTGGATGCCCCTTACAGTGGCTGGCACCTGGAGGATGCATGGGGAACACCTGGAGCACTGTCCAAGGCAGCAACTTGCCCAGCTTCCCCCAAGAAGTTCTTCCCTTCCTGTCACACTGTGCAGGCCTAAAAGGCTGAGGGGGCCCAGTGAGCATGGCTTGAGGGAACACACGGTCTTGGCAGGCCTCCAGGCCTGGCCTCGGGCTGCTTAGCTGCTGCTGAGAAGGAGCAGCACTGTCTTTGAAAAAATCCATAGTGGGAGCACAAATCGCAGTGGGAGCGGGCATGTTGCCAATGTTTGTGATGCCCTGGGTCCCTCTGCTGTCTGTGTTTCTGATGGCCATGCTCTCAGTCATTGCCATGTGAATAGCCTTCACTGCATTGTTCCTGCGTCTGCTGTCCATTCTGGGGTGGCGTGAGGCTTTTTCTGGAAGTTGGTGGGCTTGGAGTCAGGCTGGGCTGGGAGCTGAGATGCTGTGGTGCCGGACTCGCTATGCTGAATAGGCAGGAATTTTGTGAATATTTGCAGAAGAAAGGGCAGGGAAGGCAGGGATGTTCCATGGCATGCTCCAAGCCTGGTGCTCAGCTGAGCAGGGCCACCACGCTCCCCTCCACAAGGAATGGCAGGAAAGGCAGATCCCTGTATGGGTCCTGCCCGCTGAGCTGCCGGAGCAACTGGAGTGCGATGTGAGAGCGCAAAGGGGCCAAGTGACGGCGCTCAGTGCTGAGGTGTCGATGGGGCAGGGCCCAAGGGCAGACGCAGGAGGAGCAGCGGGCCTGGTGCCCCCTGAGCCTGCCTCTAGGCCAGGGTTCAGCCCAGCGCCTGAGGCACAGAGAGGATGACCAGGTAGTAAGCAGAGCCCAATTGCAGAAACTCAGAGCCAGGGCAAAAACGTCCCTGTCGTCCCCATCAGAGGTGCAGGCGCTGCGCAGTGGCCAATCCTCCACGACGCAGAGCAGTGTTGGCAGCACTTTCTGCACGGTTGGTCGCAATGATCCTATGGCTTTCCACATCGTTGCAGCAGCTCTGTGTCAGGGGCCTCTCAGTCCCAGTACCATGCCCTGTGCAGCTGTGGGGGCCCAGGTGACAGAGCCGTGGTGCCCTGAGGGGCAGGGAGGGAGCATTGGCAGCAGGCTTGGGAAACAGAGAGGCCCGAGGGTCCTGGAGCTCTCTGCCTGTGTGGCAGAGCCCATAGCACAGGCTGTGCAGGGCCATGGGTCCCAAAGGCTGGTGCGGCCTGAGCCGTGCAGGCACGTGGGCCCCGTTCCTGTCGCATGTGGGGGCACCGCGCAGCACGGTCAGCACCACGTCCGTAGGGTGTTCTTCAGGCAGCCTGACAATGTCAATTTGCAGCCTGGCATCCAGAGCGACATGGGACAGCAGCCTCTGGTGGATGCCCCTTACAGTGGCTGGCACCTGGAGGATGCATGGGGAACACCTGGAGCACTGTCCAAGGCAGCAACTTGCCCAGCTTCCTCCAAGAAGTTCTTCCCTTTCTATCACACTGTGCAGGCCTAAAAGGCTGAGGGGGCCCAGTGAGCATGGCTTGAGGGAACACACGGTCTTGGCAGGCCTCCAGGCCTGGCCTCGGGCTGCTTAGCTGCTGCTGAGAAGGAGCAGCACTGTCTTTGAAAAAATCCATAGTGGGAGCACAAATCGCAGTGGTAGCGGGCATGTTGCCAATGTTTGTGATGCCCTGGGTCCCTCTGCTGTCTGTGTTTCTGATGGCCATGCTCTCAGTCATTTCCATGTGAATAGCCTTCACTGCATTGTTCCTGCGTCTGCTGTCCATTCTGGGGTGGCGTGAGGCTTTTTCTGGAAGTTGGTGGGCCTGGAGTCAGGCTGGGCTGGGAGCTGAGATGCTGTGGTGCCGGACTCGCTATGCTGAATAGGCAGGAATTTTGTGAATATTTGCAGAAGAAAGGGCAGGGAAGGCAGGGATGTTCCATGGCATGCTCCAAGCCTGGTGCTCAGCTGAGCAGGGCCACCACGCTCCCCTCCACAAGGAATGGCAGGAAAGGCAGATCCCTGTATGGGTCCTGCCCGCTGAGCTGCCGGAGCAACTGGAGTGCGATGTGAGAGCGCAAAGGGACCAAGTGACGGCGCTCAGTGCTGAGGTGTCGATGGGGCAGGGCCCAAGGGCAGACGCAGGAGGAGCAGCGGGCCTGGTGCCCCCTGAGCCTGTCCCTAGGCCAGGGTTCAGCCCAGCGCCTGAGGCACAGAGAGGATGACCAGGTAGTAAGCAGAGCCCAATTGCAGAAACTCAGAGCCAGGGCAAAAACGTCCCTGTCGTCCCCATCAGAGGGGCAGGCGCTGTGCAGTGGCCAATCCTCCACGACACAGAGAAGTGTTGGCAGCACTTTCTGCACGGCTGGTCGCAATGATCCTATGGCTTTCCACATCGTTGCAGCAGCTCTGTGTCAGGGGCCTCTCAGTCCCAGTACCATGCCCTGTGCAGCTGTGGGGGCCCAGGTGACAGAGCCGTGGTGCCCTGAGGGGCAGGGAGGGAGCATTGGCAGCAGGCTTGGGAAACAGAGAGGCCCGAGGGTCCTGGAGCTCTCTGCCTGTGTGGCAGAGCCCATAGCACAGGCTGTGCAGGGCCATGGGCCCCAAAGGCTGGTGCGGCCTGAGCCGTGCAGGCACGTGGGCCCCGTTCCTGTCGCATGTGGGGGCACAGCGCAGCACGGTCAGCACCACGTCCGTAGGGTGTTCTTCAGGCAGCCTGACAATGTCAATTTGCAGCCTGGCATCCAGAGCAACATGGGACAGCAGCCTCTGGTGGATGCCCCTTACAGTGGCTGGCACCTGGAGGATGCATGGGGAATGCCTGGAGCACTGTCCAAGGCAGCAACTTGCCCAGCTTCGCCCAAGTAGTTCTTCCCTTCCTTTCACACTGTGCAGGCCTAAAAGGCTGAGGGGGCCCAGTGAGCATGGCTTGAGGGAACACACGGTCTTGGCAGGCCTCCAGGCCTGGCCTCGGGCTGCTTAGCTGCTGCTGAGAAGGAGCAGCACTGTCTTTGAAAAAATCCATAGTGGGAGCACAAATCGCAGTGGGAGCGGGCATGTTGCCAATGTTTGTGATGCCCTGGGTCCCTCTGCTGTCTGTGTTTCTGATGGCCATGCTCTCAGTCATTGCCATGTGAATAGCCTTCACTGCATTGTTCCTGCGTCTGCTGTCCATTCTGGGGTGGCGTGAGGCTTTTTCTGGAAGTTGGTGGGCTTGGAGTCAGGCTGGGCTGGGAGCAGAGATGCTGTGCTGCCGGACTCGCTATGCTGAATAGGCAGGAATTTTGTGAACATTTGCAGAAGAATGGGCAGGGAAGGCAGGGATGTTCCATGGCATGCTCCAAGCCTGGTGCTCAGCTGAGCAGGGCCACCACGCTCCCCTCCACAAAGAATGGCATGAAAGGCAGATCCCTGTATGGGTCCTGCCCGCTGAGCTGCCGGAGCAACTGGAGTGCGATGTGAGAGCGCAAAGGGACCAAGTGACGGCGCTCAGTGCTGAGGTGTCGATGGGGCAGGGCCCAAGGGCAGACGCAGGAGGAGCAGCGGGCCTGGTGCCCCCTGAGCCTGTCCCTAGGCCAGGGTTCAGCCCAGCGCCTGAGGCACAGAGAGGATGACCAGGTAGTAAGCAGAGCCCAATTGCAGAAACTCAGAGCCAGGGCAAAAACGTCCCTGTCGTCCCCATCAGAGGTGCAGGCGCTGTGCAGTGGCCAATCCTCCACGACGCAGAGCAGTGTTGGCAGCACTTTCTGCACGGCTGGTCGCAATGATCCTATGGCTTTCCACATCGTTGCAGCAGCTCTGTGTCAGGGGCCTCTCAGTCCCAGTACCATGCCCTGTGCAGCTGTGGGGGCCCAGGTGACAGAGCCGTGGTGCCCTGAGGGGCAGGGAGGGAGCATTGGCAGCAGGCTTGGGAAACAGAGAGGCCCGAGGGTCCTGGAGCTCTCTGCCTGTGTGGCAGAGCCCATAGCACAGGCTGTGCAGGGCCATGGGCCCCAAAGGCTGGTGCAGCCTGAGCCGTGCAGGCACGTGGGCCCCGTTCCTGTCGCATGTGGGGGCACAGCGCAGCAGGGTCAGCACCACGTCCGTAGGGTGTTCTTCAGGCAGCCTGACAATGTCAATTTGCAGCCTGGCATCCAGAGCGACATGGGTCAGCAGCCTCTGGTGGATGCCCCTTACAGTGGCTGGCACCTGGAGGATGCATGGGGAATACCTGGAGCACTGTCCAAGGCAGCAACTTGCCCAGCTTCCCCCAAGTAGTTCTTCCCTTCCTGTCACACTGTGCAGGCCTAAAACGCTGAGGGGGCCAAGTGAGCATGGCTTGAGGGAACACACGGTCTTGGCAGGCCTCCAGGCCCGGCCTCGGGCTGCTTAGCTGCTGCTGAGAAGGAGCAGCACTGTCTTTGAAAAAATCCATAGTGGGAGCACAAATCGCAGTGGGAGCGGGCATGTTGCCAATGTTTGTGATGCCCTGGGTCCCTCTGCTGTCTGTGTTTCTGATGGCCATGCTCTCAGTCATTGCCATGTGAATAGCCTTCACTGCATTGTTCCTGCGTCTGCTGTCCATTCTGGGGTGGCGTGAGGCTTTTTCTGGAAGTTGGTGGGCTTGGAGTCAGGCTGGGCTGGGAGCTGAGATGCTGTGGTGCCGGACTCGCTATGCTGAATAGGCAGGAATTTTGTGAATATTTGCAGAAGAAAGGGCAGGGAAGGCAGGGATGTTCCATGGCATGCTCCAAGCCTGGTGCTCAGCTGAGCAGGGCCACCACGCTCCCCTCCACAAGGAATGGCAGGAAAGGCAGATCCCTGTATGGGTCCTGCCCGCTGAGCTGCCGGAGCAACTGGAGTGCGATGTGAGAGCGCGAAGGGACCAAGTGACGGCGCTCAGTGCTGAGGTGTCGATGGGGCAGGGCCCAAGGGCAGACGCAGGAGGAGCAGCGGGCCTGGTGCCCCCTGAGCCTGTCCCTAGGCCAGGGTTCAGCCCAGCGCTTGAGGCACAGAGAGGATGACCAGGTAGTAAGCAGAGCCCAATTGCAGAAACTCAGAGCCAGGGCAAAAACGTCCCTGTCGTCCCCATCACAGGTGCAGGCGCTGTGCAATGGCCAATCCTCCACGACGCAGAGCAGTGTTGGCAGCACTTTCTGCACGGCTGGTCGCAATGATCCTATGGCTTTCCACGTCGTTGCAGCAGCTCTGTGTCAGGGGCCTCTCAGTCCCAGTACCATGCCCTGTGCAGCTGTGGGGGCCCAGGTGACAGAGCCCCGGTGCCCTGAGGGGCAGGGAGGGAGCATTGGCGGCAGGCTTGGGAAACAGAGAGGCCCGAGGGTCCTGGAGCTCTCTGCCTGTGTGGCAGAGCCCATAGCACAGGCTGTGCAGGGCCATGGGTCCCAAAGGCTGGTGCGGCCTGAGCCGTGCAGGCACGTGGGCCCCGTTCCTGTCGCATGTGGGGGCACAGCGCAGCACGGTCAGCACCACGTCCGTAGGGTGTTCTTCAGGCAGCCTGACAATGTCAATTTGCAGCCTGGCATCCAGAGCGACATGGGTCAGCAGCCTCTGGTGGATGCCCCTTACAGTGGCTGGCACCTGGAGGATGCATGGGGAATACCTGGAGCACTGTCCAAGGCAGCAACTTGCCCAGCTTCCCCCAAGTAGTTCTTCCCTTCCTGTCACACTGTGCAGGCCTAAAACGCTGAGGGGGCCAAGTGAGCATGGCTTGAGGGAACACACGGTCTTGGCAGGCCTCCAGGCCCGGCCTCGGGCTGCTTAGCTGCTGCTGAGAAGGAGCAGCACTGTCTTTGAAAAAATCCATAGTGGGAGCACAAATCGCAGTGGGAGCGGGCATGTTGCCAATGTTTGTGATGCCCTGGGTCCCTCTGCTGTCTGTGTTTCTGATGGCCATGCTCTCAGTCATTGCCATGTGAATAGCCTTCACTGCATTGTTCCTGCGTCTGCTGTCCATTCTGGGGTGGCGTGAGGCTTTTTCTGGAAGTTGGTGGGCTTGGAGTCAGGCTGGGCTGGGAGCTGAGATGCTGTGGTGCCGGACTCGCTATGCTGAATAGGCAGGAATTTTGTGAATATTTGCAGAAGAAAGGGCAGGGAAGGCAGGGATGTTCCATGGCATGCTCCAAGCCTGGTGCTCAGCTGAGCAGGGCCACCACGCTCCCCTCCACAAGGAATGGCAGGAAAGGCAGATCCCTGTATGGGTCCTGCCCGCTGAGCTGCCGGAGCAACTGGAGTGCGATGTGAGAGCGCGAAGGGACCAAGTGACGGCGCTCAGTGCTGAGGTGTCGATGGGGCAGGGCCCAAGGGCAGACGCAGGAGGAGCAGCGGGCCTGGTGCCCCCTGAGCCTGTCCCTAGGCCAGGGTTCAGCCCAGCGCCTGAGGCACAGAGAGGATGACCAGGTAGTAAGCAGAGCCCAATTGCAGAAACTCAGAGCCAGGGCAAAAACGTCCCAATCGTCCCCATCAGAGGTGCAGGCGCTGTGCAGTGGCCAATCCTCCACGACGCAGAACAGTGTTGGCAGCACTTTCTGCACGGCTGGTCGCAGTGATCCTATGGCTTTCCACGTCGTTGCAGCAGCTCTGTGTCAGGGGCTTCTCAGTCCCAGTACCATGCCCTGTGCAGCTGTGGGGGCCCAGGTGACAGAGCCACGGTGCCCTGAGGGGCAGGGAGGGAGCATTGGCGGCAGGCTTGGGAAACAGAGAGGCCCGAGGGTCCTGGAGCTCTCTGCCTGTGTGGCAGAGCCCATAGCACAGGCTGTGCAGGGCCATGGGTCCCAAAGGCTGGTGCGGCCTGAGCCGTGCAGGCACGTGGGCCCCGTTCCTGTCGCATGTGGGGGCACAGCGCAGCAGGGTCAGCACCACGTCCGTAGGGTGTTCTTCAGGCAGCCTGACAATGTCAATTTGCAGCCTGGCATCCAGAGCGACATGGGTCAGCAGCCTCTGGTGGATGCCCCTTACAGTGGCTGGCACCTGGAGGATGCATGGGGAATACCTGGAGCACTGTCCAAGGCAGCAACTTGCCCAGCTTCCCCCAAGTAGTTCTTCCCTTCCTGTCACACTGTGCAGGCCTAAAACGCTGAGGGGGCCAAGTGAGCATGGCTTGAGGGAACACACGGTCTTGGCAGGCCTCCAGGCCCGGCCTCGGGCTGCTTAGCTGCTGCTGAGAAGGAGCAGCACTGTCTTTGAAAAAATCCATAGTGGGAGCACAAATCGCAGTGGGAGCGGGCATGTTGCCAATGTTTGTGATGCCCTGGGTCCCTCTGCTGTCTGTGTTTCTGATGGCCATGCTCTCAGTCATTGCCATGTGAATAGCCTTCACTGCATTGTTCCTGCGTCTGCTGTCCATTCTGGGGTGGCGTGAGGCTTTTTCTGGAAGTTGGTGGGCTTGGAGTCAGGCTGGGCTGGGAGCTGAGATGCTGTGGTGCCGGACTCGCTATGCTGAATAGGCAGGAATTTTGTGAATATTTGCAGAAGAAAGGGCAGGGAAGGCAGGGATGTTCCATGGCATGCTCCAAGCCTGGTGCTCAGCTGAGCAGGGCCACCACGCTCCCCTCCACAAGGAATGGCAGGAAAGGCAGATCCCTGTATGGGTCCTGCCCGCTGAGCTGCCGGAGCAACTGGAGTGCGATGTGAGAGCGCGAAGGGACCAAGTGACGGCGCTCAGTGCTGAGGTGTCGATGGGGCAGGGCCCAAGGGCAGACGCAGGAGGAGCAGCGGGCCTGGCGCCCCCTGAGCCTGTCCCTAGGCCAGGGTTCAGCCCAGCGCCTGAGGCACAGAGAGGATGACCAGGTAGTAAGCAGAGCCCAATTGCAGAAACTCAGAGCCAGGGCAAAAACGTCCCTGTCGTCCCCATCACAGGTGCAGGCGCTGTGCAGTGGCCAATCCTCCACGATGCAGAGAAGTGTTGGCAGCACTTTCTGCACGGCTGGTCGCAATGATCCTATGGCTTTCCACATCGTTGCAGCAGCTCTGTGTCAGGGGCCTCTCAGTCCCAGTACCATGCCCTGTGCAGCCGTGGGGGCCCAGGTGACAGAGCCCCGGTGCCCTGAGGGGCAGGGAGGGAGCATTGGCAGCAGGCTTGGGAAACAGAGAGGCCCGAGGGTCCTGGAGCTCTCTGCCTGTGTGGCAGAGCCCATAGCACAGGCTGTGCAGGGCCATGGGCCCCAAAGGCTGGTGCGGCCTGAGCCGTGCAGGCACGTGGGCCCCGTTCCTGTCGCATGTGGGGGCACAGCGCAGCACGGTCAGCACCACGTCCGTAGGGTGTTCTTCAGGCAGCCTGACAATGTCAATTTGCAGCCTGGCATCCAGAGCGACATGGGACAGCAGCCTCTGGTGGATGCCCCTTACAGTGGCTGGCACCTGGAGGATGCATGGGGAACACCTGGAGCACTGTCCAAGGCAGCAACTTGCCCAGCTTCCTCCAAGAAGTTCTTCCCTTTCTATCACACTGTGCAGGCCTAAAAGGCTGAGGGGGCCCAGTGAGCATGGCTTGAGGGAACACACGGTCTTGGCAGGCCTCCAGGCCTGGCCTCGGGCTGCTTAGCTGCTGCTGAGAAGGAGCAGCACTGTCTTTGAAAAAATCCATAGTGGGAGCACAAATCGCAGTGGTAGCGGGCATGTTGCCAATGTTTGTGATGCCCTGGGTCCCTCTGCTGTCTGTGTTTCTGATGGCCATGCTCTCAGTCATTTCCATGTGAATAGCCTTCACTGCATTGTTCCTGCGTCTGCTGTCCATTCTGGGGTGGCGTGAGGCTTTTTCTGGAAGTTGGTGGGCCTGGAGTCAGGCTGGGCTGGGAGCTGAGATGCTGTGGTGCCGGACTCGCTATGCTGAATAGGCAGGAATTTTGTGAATATTTGCAGAAGAAAGGGCAGGGAAGGCAGGGATGTTCCATGGCATGCTCCAAGCCTGGTGCTCAGCTGAGCAGGGCCACCACGCTCCCCTCCACAAGGAATGGCAGGAAAGGCAGATCCCTGTATGGGTCCTGCCCGCTGAGCTGCCGGAGCAACTGGAGTGCGATGTGAGAGCGCAAAGGGACCAAGTGACGGCGCTCAGTGCTGAGGTGTCGATGGGGCAGGGCCCAAGGGCAGACGCAGGAGGAGCAGCGGGCCTGGTGCCCCCTGAGCCTGTCCCTAGGCCAGGGTTCAGCCCAGCGCCTGAGGCACAGAGAGGATGACCAGGTAGTAAGCAGAGCCCAATTGCAGAAACTCAGAGCCAGGGCAAAAACGTCCCTGTCGTCCCCATCAGAGGGGCAGGCGCTGTGCAGTGGCCAATCCTCCACAACACAGAGCAGTGTTGGCAGCACTTTCTGCACGGCTGGTCGCAATGATCCTATGGCTTTCCACATCGTTGCAGCAGCTCTGTGTCAGGGGCCTCTCAGTCCCAGTACCATGCCCTGTGCAGCTGTGGGGGCCCAGGTGACAGAGCCGTGGTGCCCTGAGGGGCAGGGAGGGAGCATTGGCAGCAGGCTTGGGAAACAGAGAGGCCCGAGGGTCCTGGAGCTCTCTGCCTGTGTGGCAGAGCCCATAGCACAGGCTGTGCAGGGCCATGGGCCCCAAAGGCTGGTGCGGCCTGAGCCGTGCAGGCACGTGGGCCCCGTTCCTGTCGCGTGTGGGGGCACAGCGCAGCACGGTCAGCACCACGTCCGTAGGGTGTTCTTCAGGCAGCCTGACAATGTCAATTTGCAGCCTGGCATCCAGAGCAACATGGGACAGCAGCCTCTGGTGGATGCCCCTTACAGTGGCTGGCACCTGGAGGATGCATGGGGAATGCCTGGAGCACTGTCCAAGGCAGCAACTTGCCCAGCTTCGCCCAAGTAGTTCTTCCCTTCCTTTCACACTGTGCAGGCCTAAAAGGCTGAGGGGGCCCAGTGAGCATGGCTTGAGGGAACACACGGTCTTGGCAGGCCTCCAGGCCTGGCCTCGGGCTGCTTAGCTGCTGCTGAGAAGGAGCAGCACTGTCTTTGAAAAAATCCATAGTGGGAGCACAAATCGCAGTGGGAGCGGGCATGTTGCCAATGTTTGTGATGCCCTGGGTCCCTCTGCTGTCTGTGTTTCTGATGGCCATGCTCTCAGTCATTGCCATGTGAATAGCCTTCACTGCATTGTTCCTGTGTCTGCTGTCCATTCTGGGGTGGCGTGAGGCTTTTTCTGGAAGTTGGTGGGCTTGGAGTCAGGCTGGGCTGGGAGCTGAGATGCTGTGCTGCCGGACTCGCTATGCTGAATAGGCAGGAATTTTGTGAACATTTGCAGAAGAATGGGCAGGGAAGGCAGGGATGTTCCATGGCATGCTCCAAGCCTGGTGCTCAGCTGAGCAGGGCCACCACGCTCCCCTCCACAAAGAATGGCATGAAAGGCAGATGCCTGTATGGGTCCTGCCCGCTGAGCTGCCGGAGCAACTGGAGTGCGATGTGAGAGCGCAAAGGGACCAAGTGACGGCGCTCAGTGCTGAGGTGTCGATGGGGCAGGGCCCAAGGGCAGACGCAGGAGGAGCAGCGGGCCTGGTGCCCCCTGAGCCTGTCCCTAGGCCAGGGTTCAGCCCAGCGCCTGAGGCACAGAGAGGATGACCAGGTAGTAAGCAGAGCCCAATTGCAGAAACTCAGAGCCAGGGCAAAAACGTCCCTGTCGTCCCCATCAGAGGTGCAGGCGCTGTGCAGTGGCCAATCCTCCACGACGCAGAGCAGTGTTGGCAGCACTTTCTGCACGGCTGGTCGCAATGATCCTATGGCTTTCCACATCGTTGCAGCAGCTCTGTGTCAGGGGCCTCTCAGTCCCAGTACCATGCCCTGTGCAGCTGTGGGGGCCCAGGTGACAGAGCCGTGGTGCCCTGAGGGGCAGGGAGGGAGCATTGGCAGCAGGCTTGGGAAACAGAGAGGCCCGAGGGTCCTGGAGCTCTCTGCCTGTGTGGCAGAGCCCATAGCACAGGCTGTGCAGGGCCATGGGCCCCAAAGGCTGGTGCAGCCTGAGCCGTGCAGGCACGTGGGCCCCGTTCCTGTCGCATGTGGGGGCACAGCGCAGCAGGGTCAGCACCACGTCCGTAGGGTGTTCTTCAGGCAGCCTGACAATGTCAATTTGCAGCCTGGCATCCAGAGCGACATGGGTCAGCAGCCTCTGGTGGATGCCCCTTACAGTGGCTGGCACCTGGAGGATGCATGGGGAATACCTGGAGCACTGTCCAAGGCAGCAACTTGCCCAGCTTCCCCCAAGTAGTTCTTCCCTTCCTGTCACACTGTGCAGGCCTAAAACGCTGAGGGGGCCAAGTGAGCATGGCTTGAGGGAACACACGGTCTTGGCAGGCCTCCAGGCCCGGCCTCGGGCTGCTTAGCTGCTGCTGAGAAGGAGCAGCACTGTCTTTGAAAAAATCCATAGTGGGAGCACAAATCGCAGTGGGAGCGGGCATGTTGCCAATGTTTGTGATGCCCTGGGTCCCTCTGCTGTCTGTGTTTCTGATGGCCATGCTCTCAGTCATTGCCATGTGAATAGCCTTCACTGCATTGTTCCTGCGTCTGCTGTCCATTCTGGGGTGGCGTGAGGCTTTTTCTGGAAGTTGGTGGGCTTGGAGTCAGGCTGGGCTGGGAGCTGAGATGCTGTGGTGCCGGACTCGCTATGCTGAATAGGCAGGAATTTTGTGAATATTTGCAGAAGAAAGGGCAGGGAAGGCAGGGATGTTCCATGGCATGCTCCAAGCCTGGTGCTCAGCTGAGCAGGGCCACCACGCTCCCCTCCACAAGGAATGGCAGGAAAGGCAGATCCCTGTATGGGTCCTGCCCGCTGAGCTGCCGGAGCAACTGGAGTGCGATGTGAGAGCGCAAAGGGACCAAGTGACGGCGCTCAGTGCTGAGGTGTCGATGGGGCAGGGCCCAAGGGCAGACGCAGGAGGAGCAGCGGGCCTGGTGCCCCCTGAGCCTGTCCCTAGGCCAGGGTTCAGCCCAGCGCTTGAGGCACAGAGAGGATGACCAGGTAGTAAGCAGAGCCCAATTGCAGAAACTCAGAGCCAGGGCAAAAACGTCCCTGTCGTCCCCATCACAGGTGCAGGCGCTGTGCAGTGGCCAATCCTCCACGACGCAGAGCAGTGTTGGCAGCACTTTCTGCACGGCTGGTCGCAATGATCCTATGGCTTTCCACATCGTTGCAGCAGCTCTGTGTCAGGGGCCTCTCAGTCCCAGTACCATGCCCTGTGCAGCTGTGGGGGCCCAGGTGACAGAGCCCCGGTGCCCTGAGGGGCAGGGAGGGAGCATTGGCGGCAGGCTTGGGAAACAGAGAGGCCCGAGGGTCCTGGAGCTCTCTGCCTGTGTGGCAGAGCCCATAGCACAGGCTGTGCAGGGCCATGGGTCCCAAAGGCTGGTGCGGCCTGAGCCGTGCAGGCACGTGGGCCCCGTTCCTGTCGCATGTGGGGGCACAGCGCAGCACGGTCAGCACCACGTCCGTAGGGTGTTCTTCAGGCAGCCTGACAATGTCAATTTGCAGCCTGGCATCCAGAGCGACATGGGTCAGCAGCCTCTGGTGGATGCCCCTTACAGTGGCTGGCACCTGGAGGATGCATGGGGAATACCTGGAGCACTGTCCAAGGCAGCAACTTGCCCAGCTTCCCCCAAGTAGTTCTTCCCTTCCTGTCACACTGTGCAGGCCTAAAACGCTGAGGGGGCCAAGTGAGCATGGCTTGAGGGAACACACGGTCTTGGCAGGCCTCCAGGCCCGGCCTCGGGCTGCTTAGCTGCTGCTGAGAAGGAGCAGCACTGTCTTTGAAAAAATCCATAGTGGGAGCACAAATCGCAGTGGGAGCGGGCATGTTGCCAATGTTTGTGATGCCCTGGGTCCCTCTGCTGTCTGTGTTTCTGATGGCCATGCTCTCAGTCATTGCCATGTGAATAGCCTTCACTGCATTGTTCCTGCGTCTGCTGTCCATTCTGGGGTGGCGTGAGGCTTTTTCTGGAAGTTGGTGGGCTTGGAGTCAGGCTGGGCTGGGAGCTGAGATGCTGTGGTGCCGGACTCGCTATGCTGAATAGGCAGGAATTTTGTGAATATTTGCAGAAGAAAGGGCAGGGAAGGCAGGGATGTTCCATGGCATGCTCCAAGCCTGGTGCTCAGCTGAGCAGGGCCACCACGCTCCCCTCCACAAGGAATGGCAGGAAAGGCAGATCCCTGTATGGGTCCTGCCCGCTGAGCTGCCGGAGCAACTGGAGTGCGATGTGAGAGCGCGAAGGGACCAAGTGACGGCGCTCAGTGCTGAGGTGTCGATGGGGCAGGGCCCAAGGGCAGACGCAGGAGGAGCAGCGGGCCTGGTGCCCCCTGAGCCTGTCCCTAGGCCAGGGTTCAGCCCAGCGCCTGAGGCACAGAGAGGATGACCAGGTAGTAAGCAGAGCCCAATTGCAGAAACTCAGAGCCAGGGCAAAAACGTCCCAATCGTCCCCATCAGAGGTGCAGGCGCTGTGCAGTGGCCAATCCTCCACGACGCAGAACAGTGTTGGCAGCACTTTCTGCACGGCTGGTCGCAGTGATCCTATGGCTTTCCACGTCGTTGCAGCAGCTCTGTGTCAGGGGCCTCTCAGTCCCAGTACCATGCCCTGTGCAGCTGTGGGGGCCCAGGTGACAGAGCCCCGGTGCCCTGAGGGGCAGGGAGGGAGCATTGGCGGCAGGCTTGGGAAACAGAGAGGCCCGAGGGTCCTGGAGCTCTCTGCCTGTGTGGCAGAGCCCATAGCACAGGCTGTGCAGGGCCATGGGTCCCAAAGGCTGGTGCGGCCTGAGCCGTGCAGGCACGTGGGCCCCGTTCCTGTCGCATGTGGGGGCACAGCGCAGCACGGTCAGCACCACGTCCGTAGGGTGTTCTTCAGGCAGCCTGACAATGTCAATTTGCAGCCTGGCATCCAGAGCGACATGGGTCAGCAGCCTCTGGTGGATGCCCCTTACAGTGGCTGGCACCTGGAGGATGCATGGGGAATACCTGGAGCACTGTCCAAGGCAGCAACTTGCCCAGCTTCCCCCAAGTAGTTCTTCCCTTCCTGTCACACTGTGCAGGCCTAAAACGCTGAGGGGGCCAAGTGAGCATGGCTTGAGGGAACACACGGTCTTGGCAGGCCTCCAGGCCCGGCCTCGGGCTGCTTAGCTGCTGCTGAGAAGGAGCAGCACTGTCTTTGAAAAAATCCATAGTGGGAGCACAAATCGCAGTGGGAGCGGGCATGTTGCCAATGTTTGTGATGCCCTGGGTCCCTCTGCTGTCTGTGTTTCTGATGGCCATGCTCTCAGTCATTGCCATGTGAATAGCCTTCACTGCATTGTTCCTGCGTCTGCTGTCCATTCTGGGGTGGCGTGAGGCTTTTTCTGGAAGTTGGTGGGCTTGGAGTCAGGCTGGGCTGGGAGCTGAGATGCTGTGGTGCCGGACTCGCTATGCTGAATAGGCAGGAATTTTGTGAATATTTGCAGAAGAAAGGGCAGGGAAGGCAGGGATGTTCCATGGCATGCTCCAAGCCTGGTGCTCAGCTGAGCAGGGCCACCACGCTCCCCTCCACAAGGAATGGCAGGAAAGGCAGATCCCTGTATGGGTCCTGCCCGCTGAGCTGCCGGAGCAACTGGAGTGCGATGTGAGAGCGCAAAGGGACCAAGTGACGGCGCTCAGTGCTGAGGTGTCGATGGGGCAGGGCCCAAGGGCAGACGCAGGAGGAGCAGCGGGCCTGGTGCCCCCTGAGCCTGTCCCTAGGCCAGGGTTCAGCCCAGCGCCTGAGGCACAGAGAGGATGACCAGGTAGTAAGCAGAGCCCAATTGCAGAAACTCAGAGCCAGGGCAAAAACGTCCCAATCGTCCCCATCAGAGGTGCAGGCGCTGTGCAGTGGCCAATCCTCCACGACGCAGAACAGTGTTGGCAGCACTTTCTGCACGGCTGGTCGCAGTGATCCTATGGCTTTCCACGTCGTTGCAGCAGCTCTGTGTCAGGGGCCTCTCAGTCCCAGTACCATGCCCTGTGCAGCTGTGGGGGCCCAGGTGACAGAGCCCGAGTGCCCTGAGGGGCAGGGAGGGAGCATTGGCAGCAGGCTTGGGAAACAGAGAGGCCCGAGGGTCCTGGAGCTCTCTGCCTGTGTGGCAGAGCCCATAGCACAGGCTGTGCAGGGCCATGGGCCCCAAAGGCTGGTGCGGCCTGAGCCGTGCAGGCACGTGGGCCCCGTTCCTGTCGCATGTTGGGGCACAGCGCAGCACGGTCAGCACCACGTCCGTAGGGTGTTCTTCAGGCAGCCTGACAATGTCAATTTGCAGCCTGGCATCCAGAGCGACATGGGACAGCAGCCTCTGGTGGATGCCCCTTACAGTGGCTGGCACCAGGAGGATGCATGGGGAACACCTGGAGCACTGTCCAAGGCAGCAACTTGCCCAGCTTCCTCCAAGAAGTTCTTCCCTTCCTTTCACACTGTGCAGGCCTAAAAGGCTGAGGGGGCCCAGTGAGCATGGCTTGAGGGAACACACGGTCTTGGCAGGCCTCCAGGCCTGGCCTCGGGCTGCTTAGCTGCTGCTGAGAAGGAGCAGCACTGTCTTTGAAAAAATCCATAGTGGGAGCACAAATCGCAGTGGGAGCGGGCATGTTGCCAATGTTTGTGATGCCCTGGGTCCCTCTGCTGTCTGTGTTTCTGATGGCCATGCTCTCAGTCATTGCCATGTGAATAGCCTTCACTGCATTGTTCCTGCGTCTGCTGTCCATTCTGGGGTGGCGTGAGGCTTTTTCTGGAAGTTGGTGGGCTTGGAGTCAGGCTGGGCTGGGAGCTGAGATGCTGTGGTGCCGGACTCGCTATGCTGAATAGGCAGGAATTTTGTGAATATTTGCAGAAGAAAGGGCAGGGAAGGCAGGGATGTTCCATGGCATGCTCCAAGCCTGGTGCTCAGCTGAGCAGGGCCACCACGCTCCCCTCCACAAGGAATGGCAGGAAAGTCAGATGCCTGTATGGGTCCTGCCCGCTGAGCTGCCGGAGCAACTGGAGTGCGATGTGAGAGCGCAAAGGGACCAAGTGACGGCGCTCAGTGCTGAGGTGTCAATGGGGCAGGGCCCAAGGGCAGACGCAGGAGGAGCAGCGGGCCTGGTGCCCCCTGAGCCTTTCCCTAGGCCAGGGTTCAGCCCAGCGCCTGAGGCACAGAGAGGATGACCAGGTAGTAAGCAGAGCCCAATTGCAGAAACTCAGAGCCAGGGCAAAAACGTCCCTGTCGTCCCCATCAGAGGTGCAGGCGCTGCGCAGTGGCCAATCCTCCACGACGCAGAGCAGTGTTGGCAGCACTTTCTGCACGGCTGGTCGCAATGATCCTATGGCTTTCCACATCATTGCAGCAGCTCTGAGTCAGGGGCCTCTCAGTCCCAGTACCATGCCCTGTGCAGCTGTGGGGGCCCATGTGACAGAGCCCCGGTGCCCTGAGGGGCAGGGAGGGAGCATTGGCAGCAGGCTTGGGAAACAGAGAGGCCCGAGGGTCCTGGAGCTCTCTGCCTGTGTGGCAGAGCCCATAGCACAGGCTGTGCAGGGCCATGGGCCCCAAAGGCTGGTGCGGCCTGAGCCGTGCAAGCACGTGGGCCCCGTTCCTGTCGCATGTTGGGGCACAGCGCAGCAGGGTCAGCACCACGTCCGTAGGGTGTTCTTCAGGCAGCCTGACAATGTCAATTTGCAGCCTGGCATCCAGAGCGACATGGGACAGCAGCCTCTGGTGGATGCCCCTTACAGTGGCTGGCACCTGGAGGATGCATGGGGAACACCTGGAGCACTGTCCAAGGCAGCAACTTGCCCAGCTTCCCCCAAGAAGTTCTTCCCTTCCTGTCACACTGTGCAGGCCTAAAAGGCTGAGGGGGCCCAGTGAGCATGGCTTGAGGGAACACACGGTCTTGGCAGGCCTCCAGGCCCGGCCTTGGGCTGCTTAGCTGCTGCTGAGAAGGAGCAGCACTGTCTTTGAAAAAATCCATAGTGGGAGCACAAATCGCAGTGGGAGCGGGCATGTTGCCAATGTTTGTGATGCCCTGGGTCCCTCTGCTGTCTGTGTTTCTGATGGCCATGCTCTCAGTCATTGCCATGTGAATAGCCTTCACTGCATTGTTCCTGCGTCTGCTGTCCATTCTGGGGTGGCGTAAGGCTTTTTCTGGAAGTTGGTGGGCTTGGAGTCAGGCTGGGCTGGGAGCTGAGATGCTGTGGTGCCGGACTCGCTATGCTGAATAGGCAGGAATTTTGTGAATATTTTCAGAAGAAAGGGCAGGGAAGGCAGGGATGTTCCATGGCATGCTCCAAGCCTGGTGCTCAGCTGAGCAGGGCCACCACGCTCCCCTCCACAAGGAATGGCAGGAAAGGCAGATCCCTGTATGGGTCCTGCCCGCTGAGCTGCCGGAGCAACTGGAGTGCGATGTGAGAGCGCAAAGGGACCAAGTGACGGCGCTCAGTGCTGAGGTGTCAATGGGGCAGGGCCCAAGGGCAGACGCAGGAGGAGCAGCGGGCCTGGTGCCCCCTGAGCCTTTCCCTAGGCCAGGGTTCAGCCCAGCGCCTGAGGCACAGAGAGGATGACCAGGTAGTAAACAGAGCCCAATTGCAGAAACTCAGAGCCAGGGCAAAAACGTCCCTGTCGTCCCCATCAGAGGTGCAGGCGCTGCGCAGTGGCCAATCCTCCACGACGCAGAGCAGTGTTGGCAGCACTTTCTGCATGGCTGGTCGCAATGATCCTATGGCTTTCCACATCATTGCAGCAGCTCTGAGTCAGGGGCCTCTCAGTCCCAGTACCATGCCCTGTGCAGCTGTGGGGGCCCTGGTGACAGAGCCCCGGTGCCCTGAGGGGCAGGGAGGGAGCATTGGCAGCAGGCTTGGGAAACAGAGAGGCCCGAGGGTCCTGGAGCTCTCTGCCTGTGTGGCAGAGCCCATAGCACAGGCTGTGCAGGGCCATGGGCCCCAAAGGCTGGTGCGGCCTGAGCCGTGCAAGCACGTGGGCCCCGTTCCTGTCGCATGTGGGGGCACAGCGCAGTAGGGTCAGCACCACGTCCGTAGGGTGTTCTTCAGGCAGCCTGACAATGTCAATTTGCAGCCTGGCATCCAGAGCGACATGGGACAACAGCCTCTGGTGGATGCCCCTTACAGTGGCTGGCACCTGGAGGATGCATGGGGAACACCTGGAGCACTGTCCAAGGCAGCAACTTGCCCAGCTTCCCCCAAGAAGTTCTTCCCTTCCTGTCACACTGTGCAGGCCTAATAGGCTGAGGGGGCCCAGTGAGCATGGCTTGAGGGAACACACGGTCTTGGCAGGCCTCCAGGCCTGGCCTCGGGCTGCTTAGCTGCTGCTGAGAAGGAGCAGCACTGTCTTTGAAAAAATCCATAGTGGGAGCACAACTCCCAGTGGGAGCGGGCATGTTGCCAATGTTTGTGAAGCCCTGGGTCCTTCTGCTCTCTGTGTTTCTGATGGCCATGCTCTCAGTCATTGTAATGTGAATAGCCTTCACTCTTTGATAAGTCGCTGCATTGTTCCTGCGTCTGCTGTCCATTCTGGGGTGGCGTGAGGCTTTTTCTGGAAGATGGTGGGCCTGGAGTCAGGCTGGGCTGGGAGCTGAGATGCTGTGGTGCCGGACTCGCTATGCTGAATAGGCAGGAATTTTGTGAACATTTGCAGAAGAAAGGGCAGGGAAGGCAGGGATGTTCCATGGCATGCTCCAAGCCTGGTGCTCAGCTGAGCAGGGCCACCACTCTCCCCTCCACAAGGAATGGCAGGAAAGTCAGATGCCTGTATGGGTCCTGCCCGCTGAGCTGCCGGAGCAACTGGAGTGCGATGTGAGAGCGCAAAGGGACCAAGTGACGGCGCTCAGTGCTGAGGTGTCGATGGGGCAGGGCCCAAGGGCAGACGCATGAGGAGTAGCGGGCCTGGTGCCCCCTGAGCCTGCCTCTAGGCCAGGGTTCAGCCCAGCGCCTGAGGCACAGAGAGGATGACCAGGTAGTAAGCAGAGCCCAGTTGCAGAAACTCAGAGCCAGGGCAAAAACGTCCCTGTCATCCCCATCAGAGGTGCAGGCGCTGTGCAGTGGCCAATCCTCCACGACGCAGAACAGTGTTGGCAGCACTTTCTGCACGGCTGGTCGCAATGATCCTATGGCTTTCCACATCATTGTAGCAGCTCTATGGGATCAGAGCTCTGTGTCAGGGGCCTCTCAGTCCCAGTACCATGCCCTGTGCAGCTGTGGGGGCCCAGGTGACAGGGCCCCGGTGCCCTGAGGGGCAGGGAGGGAGCATTTGCAGCAGGCTTGGGAAACAGAGGGTCCTGGAGCTCTCTGCCTGTGTGGCAGAGCCCATAGCACAGGCTGTGCAGGGCCATGGGCCCCAAAGGCTGGTGAACCCTGGGCCGTGCAGGCACGTTGGCCCCGTTCCTGTCGCATGTTGGGGCACAGCGCAGCACGATCAGCACCACATCCGCAGGGTGTTCTTCAGGCAGCCTGACAATGTCAATTTGCAGCCTGGCATCCAGAGCGACATGGGACAGCAGCCTCTGGTGGATGCCCCTTACAGTGTCTGGCACCTGTAGGATGCATGGGGAACACCTGGAGCTCTGTGCAAGGCAGCAACTTGCCCAGCTTCCCCCAAGAAGTTCTTCCCTTCCTGTCACACTGTGCTGGCCTAAAAGGCTTTGGGGGCCCAGTGAGCATGGCTTGAGGGAACACACGGTCTTGGCAGGCCTCCAGGCCTGGCCTCGGGCTGCTTAGCTGCTGCTGAGAAGGAGCAGCACTGTCTTTGAAAAAATCCATAGTGGGAGCACAAATCGCAGTGGGAGCGGGCATGTTGCCAATGTTTGTGATGCCCTGGGTCACTCTGCTGTCTGTGTTTCTGATGGCCATGCTCTCAGTCATTGTAATGTGAATAGCCTTCACTCTTTGATAAGTCGCTGCATTGTTCCTGCGTCTGCTGTCCATTCTGGGGTGGCGTGAGGCTTTTGCTGGAAGTTGGTGGGCCTGGAGTCAGGCTGGGCTGGGAGCTGAGATGCTGTGGTGCCGGACTCGCTATGCTGAATAGGCAGGAATTTTGTGAACATTTGCAGAAGAAAGGACAGGGAAGGCAGGGATGTTCCATGGCATGCTGCAGTCGTGGTGCTTGGCTGAGCAGGGACAGCAGGCCCAGCCCAGGTGGGGATGTCTGCAGGTACCTTCACGGTCTTGTGCACGCAGCCACGGCCGGGTTCGTGCTCTTGTGTCTTGTCCAGGGCTGCATCTGGACAAGCAGACCCGAGCATCCATGGGTCTGTAGACTGTGGTGGATGCCCCTTAGAGCGGCTGAGATGCTGTGGTGAGAGCTGAGATGCTGTGGTGCCGGACTCGCTATGGTGAATAGGCAGGAATTTTGTGAACATTTGCAGAAGAAAGGGCAGGGAAGGCAGGGATGTTCCATGGCATGCTGCAGTCATGGTGCTGGGCTGAGCAGGGACAGCAGGCCCAGCCCAGGTGGTGATGTCTGCAGGTACCTTCAGGGTCTTGAGCACGCAGCCACGGTCGGGTTCCTTCTCTTGTGTCTTGTCCAGGGCTGCATCTGGACAAGAAGACCCGAGCATCCATGGGTCTGTAGACTGTGGTGGATGCCCCTTACAGTGTCTGGCACCTGGAGGATGCATGGGGAACACCTGGAGCACTGTGCAAGGCAGCAACTTGCCCAGCTTCCCCCAAGAAGTTCTTCCCTTCCTGTCACACTGTGCAGGCCTAAAAGGCTGAGGGGTCCCAGTGAGCATGGCTTGAGGGAACACACGGTCTTGGCAGGCCTCCAGGCCTGGCCTCGGGCTGCTTAGCTGCTGCTGAGAAGGAGCAGCACTGTCTTTGAAAAAATCCATAGTGGGAGCACAAATCGCAGTGGGAGCGGGCATGTTGCCAATGTTTGTGATGCCCTGGGTCCCTCTGCTGTCTGTGTTTCTGATGGCCATGCTCTCAGTCATTGTAATGTGAATAGCCTTCACTTTTGGATAAGTCGCTGCATTGTTCCTGCGTCTGCTGTCCATTCTGGGGTGGCGTGAGGCTTTTTCTGGAGGATGGTGGGCCTGGAGTCAGGCTGGGCTGGGAGCTGAGATGCTGTGGTGCCGGACTCGCTATGCTGAATAGGCAGGAATTTTGTGAACATTTGCAGAAGAAAGGGCAGGGAAGGCAGGGATGTTCCATGGCATGCTCCAAGCCTGGTGCTCAGCTGAGCAGGGCCACCACTCTCCCCTCCACAAGGAATGGCAGGAAAGGCAGATCCCTGTATGGGTCCTGCCCGCTGAGCTGCCGGAGCAACTGGAGTGCGATGTGAGAGCGCAAAGGGACCAAGTGACGGCGCTCAGTGCTGAGGTGTCAATGGGGCAGGGCCCAAGGGCAGATGCAGGAGGAGCAGCGGGCCTGGTGCCCCCTGAGCCTGCCCCTAAAGCAGGGTCCAGCCCAGCGCCTGAGGCACAGAGAGGATGACCAGGTAGTAAGCAGAGCCCAATTGCAGAAACTCAGAGCCAGGGCAAAAACGTCCCTGTCGTCCCCATCAGAGGTGCAGGCGCTGTGCAGTGGCCAATCCTCCACGACACAGAGAAGTGTTGGCAGCACTTTCTGCACGGCTGGTCGCAATGATCCTATGGCTTTCCACATCATTGCAGCAGCTCTGTGGGATCAGAGCTCTGTGTCAGGGGCCTCTCAGTCCCAGTACCATGCCCTGTGCAGCTGTGGGGGCCCAGGTGACAGAGCCCCGGTGCCCTGAGGGGCAGGGAGGGAGCATTGGCAGCAGGCTTGGGAAACAGAGGGTCCTGGAGCTCTCAGCCTGTGTGGCAGAGCCCATAGCACAGGCTGTGCAGGGCCATGGGCCCCAAAGGCTGGTGCGGCCTGAGCCGTGCAGGAAGGTGGGCCCCGTTTCTGTCGCATGTTGGGGCACAGCGCAGCACGGTCAGCACCACATCCGCAGGGTGTTCTTCAGGCAGCCTGACAATGTCAATTTGCAGCCTGGCATCCAGAGCGACATGGGACAGCAGCCTCTGGTGGATGCCCCTTACAGTGTCTGGCACCTGGAGGATGCATGGGGAACACCTGGAGCAC
This sequence comes from Setophaga petechia, assembly GCA_024362935.1. Classification (NCBI taxonomy): domain Eukaryota; kingdom Metazoa; phylum Chordata; class Aves; order Passeriformes; family Parulidae; genus Setophaga; species Setophaga petechia. Next base: position 38,546,966 of record JANCRA010000005.1, on the reverse strand, counting down.
TGTGCAAGGCAGCAACTTGCCCAGCTTGCCCCAAGATGTTCTTCCCTTCCTGTCACACTGTGCTGGCCTAAAAGGCTGAGGGGGCCCAGTGAGCATGGCTTGAGGGAACACACGGTCTTGGCAGGCCTCCAGGCCTGGCCTCGGGCTGCTTAGCTGCTGCTGAGAAGGAGCAGCACTGTCTTTGAAAAAATCCATAGTGGGAGCACAACTCCCAGTGGGAGCGGGCATGTTGCCAATGTTTGTGAAGCCCTGGGTCATTCTGCTGTCTGTGTTTCTGATGGCCATGCTCTCAGTCATTGTAATGTGAATAGCCTTCACTCTTTGATAAGTCGCTGCATTGTTCCTGCGTCTGCTGTCCATTCTGGGGTGGCGTGAGGCTTTTGCTGGAAGTTGGTGGGCCTGGAGTCAGGCTGGGCTGGGAGCTGAGATGCTGTGGTGCCGGACTCGCTATGCTGAATAGGCAGGAATTTTGTGAACATTTGCAGAAGAAAGGGCAGGGAAGGTAGGGATGTTCCATGGCATGCTCCAGTCGTGGTGCTGGGCTGAGCAGGGACAGCAGGCCCAGCCCAGGTGGGGGTGTCTGCAGGTACCTTCAGGGTCTTGCGCACGCAGCCACGGCCGGGTTCGTGCTCTTGTGTCTTGTCCAGGGCTGCATGTGGACAAGCAGACCCGAGCTTCCATGGGTCTGTAGATTGTGGTGGATGCCCCTTAGAGTGGCTGAGATGCTGTGGTGAGAGCTGAGATGCTGTGGAGCTGGACTCACTATGCTGAATCGGCAGGAATTTTGTGAACATTTGCAGAAGAAAGGGCAGGGAAGGCAGGGATGTTCCATGGCATGCTGCAGTCGTGGTGCTGGGCTGAGCAGGGACAGCAGGCCCAGCCCAGGTGGGGATGTCTGCAGGTACCTTCAGGGTTTTGCGCACGGAGCCACGGCCGGGGCCTGCTCTTGTGTCTTGTCCAGGGCTGCATCTGGACAAGCAGACCCGAGCATCCATGGGTCTGTAGAGTGTGGTGGATGCCCCTTAGAGTGGCTGGCACCTGGAGGATGCATGGGGAATACCTGGAGCACTGTGCAAGGCAGCAACTTGCCCAGCTTCCCCCAAGAAGTTCTTCCCTTCCTGTCACACTGTGCAGGCCTAAAAGGCTGAGGGGTCCCAGTGAGCATGGCTTGAGGGAACACACGGTCTTGGCAGGCCTCCAGGCCTGGCCTCGGGCTGCTTAGCTGCTGCTGAGAAGGAGCAGCACTGTCTTTGAAAAAATCCATAGTGGGAGCACAAATCGCAGTGGGAGCGGGCATGTTGCCAATGTTTGTGATGCCCTGGGTCCCTCTGCTGTCTGTGTTTCTGATGGCCATGCTCTCAGTCATTGCCATGTGAATAGCCTTCACTGCATTGTTCCTGCGTCTGCTGTCCATTCTGGGGTGGCGTGAGGCTTTTTCTGGAAGTTGGTGGGCCTGGAGTCAGGCTGGGCTGGGAGCTGAGATGCTGTGGTGCTGGAGTCGCTATGCTGAATAGGCAGGAATTTTGTGAACATTTGCAGAAGAAAGGGCAGGGAAGGCAGGGATGTTCCATGGCATGCTCCAAGCCTGGTGCTCAGCTGAGCAGGGCCACCACGCTCCCCTCCACAAGGAATGGCAGGAAAGGCAGATCCCTGTATGGGTCCTGCCCGCTGAGCTGCCGGAGCAACTGGAGTGAGATGTGAGAGCGCAAAGGGACCAAGTGACGGCGCTCAGTGCTGAGGTGTCGATGGGGCAGGGCCCAAGGGCAGATGCAGGAGGAGCAGCGGGCCTGGTGCCCCCTGAGCTAGTTCGTAGGCCAGGGTTCAGCCCAGCGCCTGAGGCACAGAGAGGATGACCAGGTAGTAAGCAGAGCCCAGTTGCAGAAACTCAGAGCCAGGGCAAAAACGTCCCTGTCGTCCCCATCACAGGTGCAGGCACTGTGCAGTGGCCAATCCTCCATGACGCAGAGCAGTGTTGGCAGCACTTTCTGCACGGCTGGTCGCAATGATCCTATGGCTTTCCACATCATTGCAGCAGCTCTGTGGATCAGAGCTCTGTGTCAGGGGCGTCTCAGTCCCAGTACCATGCCCTGTGCAGCTGTGGGGGCCCAGGTGACAGAGCCCCGGTGCCCTGAGCGGCACGGAGGGAGCATTGGCAGCAGGCTTGGGAAACAGAGAGGCCCGAGGGTCCTGGAGCTCTCTGCCTGTGTGGCAGAGCCCATAGCACAGGCTGTGCAGGGCCATGGGCCCCAAAGGCTGGTGCGGCCTGAGCCGTGCAGGCACGTGGGCCCCGTTCCTGTCGCATGTTGGGGCACAGCGCAGCAGGGTCAGCACCACGTCCGCAGGGTGTTCTTCAGGCAGCCTGACAATGTCAATTTGCAGCCTGGCATCCAGAGCGACATGGGACAGCAGCCTCTGGTGGATGCCCCTTACAGTGGCTGGCACCTGGAGGATGCATGGGGAACACCTGGAGCACTGTCCAAGGCAGCAACTTGCCCAGCTTCCCCCAAGTAGTTCTTCCCTTCCTGTCACACTGTGCAGGCCTAAAAGGCTGAGGGGGCCCAGTGAGCATGGCTTGAGGGAACACACGGTCTTGGCAGGCCTCCAGGCCCGGCCTCGGGCTGCTTAGCTGCTGCTTAGAAGGAGCAGCACTGTCTTTGAAAAAATCCATAGTGGGAGCACAAATCGCAGTGGGAGCGGGCATGTTGCCAATGTTTGTGATGCCCTGGGTCACTCTGCTGTCTGTGTTTCTGATGGCCATGCTCTCCGTCATTTCCATGTGAACAGCCTTCACTCTTTGATAATTCATTTCATTATGTCCTGAGTCTGTTGTGAGTTCAAGGCTGGCGTGAGGCTTTTTCTGGAAGTTGGTGGGCCTGGAGTCAGGCTGGCCTGGGAGCTGGCATGCTGTCGTGCTGGTCTGTCTATGCTGAATAGGCAGGAATTTTGTGAACATTTGCAGAAGAAAGGGCAGGGAAGGCAGGGATGTTCCATGGCATGCTCCAAGCCTGGTGCTCAGCAGAGCAGGGCCACCATGCTCCCCTCCACAAGGAATGCCAGGAAGGGCAGATCCCCGTATGGGTCCTGCCTGCTGAGCTGCCGGAGCAAGTGGAGTCCAATGCGAGAGCAGAAAGGGACCAAGTGACGGCGCATCTCCCCGGCAGGGGGAAAGGGCACCAAGACCCTTAGGTGCGGGACAAAGCTCTCCCAGGACTGACTAAGAGAGCTCTGGTCTTTCCCCAGCATCCCTGGAGTGAATGTGGGTGCTCTGGGAGGTGGCCCCTTCTGGGCACCCTCCTCTCCTAGCCTTTTCCAGTCTCCTTGGCCATCCCTCAGTGACGAAGTTCTCTGGCCCATGACCACAGCGACTTAGGGGGGCACAGGGCACAAATGCCAGGGCCAGTGGGGAGAAGGGAGTCTCACCTGGCCAGCAGACCCATGGCATAGTGCTGGGTGTCAGCACACAGCAGCGTCTCCCAGCCACATTTGCGCTCCATAGCCACCACCTCATTGTCACAGTGCAGTTGGCAGAGCAGAGCCTTCATGGCCTGCACTGCAAACCTGTGTGCAGAGCAAAGCCCAGGTCACACTGGGAGTGCGGGCACTGGCCACAAGGGCATGGCAAGGCCAGGAGGACTGGGACCTATTGTAATTGCTGGGAAGGCGGTGTTCCTCCTGGCATGCTCTCCAGAAGTTACCAGCTTCCACGGGTAGCATCTGCTGTGTGGTGATGACAACATGGAAAAGCAGAGCCACAAACAGGCGGGAGGAGTAAAGAATCATGGCCTCGTGGCACTTGGGCACCTGGACAATCACCCAGATCACCAGAGTTGCCTGCAAAAGAAACAGCCCAAGACAGCACACAGTGCCAAGGTGTCCGTGGGGCAGGGCCCAAGGGCAGACGCAGGAGGAGCAGCAGGCCTGGTGCCCCCTGAGCCTGCCCCTAGCCCAGGGTTCAGCCCGGTGACTGAGTCATGGAGAGGATGGAGAGCTGCTGGAGAGACAACCGAGGGGCAAGCAGAGCCCAGTTGCAGAAACTCAGAGCCAGGGCAAAAACGTCCCTGTCGTCCCCATCAGAGGTGCAGGCGCTGTGCAGTGGCCAATCCTCCACGACGCAGAGCAGTGTTGGCAGCACTTTCTGCACGGCTGGTCGCAATGATCCTATGGCTTTCCACATCGTTGCAGCAGCTCTGTGGGATCAGAGATCTGTGTCAGGGGCCTCTCAGTCCCAGTACCATGCCCTGTGCAGCTGTGGGGGCCCAGGTGACAGAGCCCCGGTGCCCTGAGGGGCAGGGAGGGAGCATTGGCAGCAGGCTTGGGAAGCAGAGGGGCCCGAGGGTCCTGGAGCTCTCTGCCTGTCTGGCAGAGCCCATAGCACAGGCTGTGCAGGGCCATGGGCCCCAAAGGCTGGTGCGGCCTGAGCCGTGCAGGCACGTGGGTGTAGTAAATGCCACAGGCCCTGCCTGTGCACCTTGGAGGCTTTAACAATAGAATTGCTGACACAGCGGTCCAGGGATGACCTAACCCTGGACTTACAATGTATATTTGTACCCTTATAAGGAAAAAACCTTATTGATCCTTCTATTGGTCACTTATGAAACCTTTAACCTGTATCCCATTGGTCCAGTTTGGATCCTGGCCAAGGGTATAAATTTAGCGTACTGTACCCTATTAAGTTGGAAGAAGAATCGCACGGATCTTTCACGTACTCCTGAATAAACATCTCCAGTGGAACTGCCGGCATCTCCTTCTCCTCTCTCTGCTCTGCCTGAGCTACACCCGGGGAAGCCAAGCCTAGCAGCAGCGAAACCCTAAAGAGCTGTTATCACTACAAAGAGCTGTTATCACTATCCAGAGCTGTTATCACTCTGCAGGCTGAAGGCTCCCCGTGGTTTCGGGACCAGGCGGGCTGGACTCCAGGGCTCTGTCCTTTCCTGGGATAGAGTCCCGGGCCAACGCCAGCTACTGAGACCCCCGAAAGGCTCGCATTAATAATTGGCGCCCCGACCGTCGCTCGAACTCACGCCTGCGACGCTGAGCATCGAATTCCCTCCTCGGGGAATTCTGTAACTGCCGTCAGGAGAAGCCGATGCCCGGGAAAGAGAACTTTTCGTTTTAGAAAACCTCCCAACGGGTAAAACTCGGTTCGACCCTTAAAACTTACATCAGAACGAAGTTCGTTCAAGGAGGATCGAGTAAGGCAGACACCCCCTTCCACAGACTAAGCCCGGAGGACGTAAGTATCTAAAAATTGCGCGCAAATCCTTCGAGCTTCTATTTTTTTTTGTTCTGTTCTTTTTCTTTTTTTTCTCTGTTTTTCTGTAGGAAGGGTGGAATCTTATTATGGGCACTTGTTTCAGTACCCTAAAACTTAACACGCTTGAGAGAGAGATTTATTTATCTATAGTAGAAACTTTATCTGATAAGAACTTTCGCTTTTCTAAAGGTCGCTTATCCAAACGAACACTAAAAGCTTTCGTGGGCTGGATAGTTAATCAATTCCCTGATATTAATACCTCCACTCTGACCGAAAATGCCTTCTGGGATAAAGTAGGCACGACTTTGTACCTATCTCAAATTAAACAGGATTTCTCTGTTACTAATTACTTACCTTTATTTCACATAATAACTAAAAGCTTTGAAAGGGTTAACTCTGAAACTGTTACAGAGCCACAGACTAACATTGATAAGGCCAGTGAGAAAGGTGTCTTATCTAGCTCAGACCAAGTAACAGATTCCGGTCAGAACAATACCATCCTGGGAGCCCCTCTTCCTGCCCTATATCCTTCCTTGGGATCGATTGTCTCTCCATGCCCCCCCGCGTCCGGCGACCACCACTCTCCACCCGCTGCTCCCCCGCCGTTTCCCGCCCCCCCCCGCTCCTGCGCCAGCTTTGTCCACTCCCCAGCCCGGCCCCGTCGCGATCCCTGTCCCCGCCCCCGTCCCACTCCCCCCCTACGTACCTGTTGCCGCCCCTGTCTCATTCCCCGCCCACGTCCCACCTGCCGCTCCCGCCCCGCTCCCCCACGTCCCGCCCGCCCCCCCCCCCGCTTTCCCCTGGCCCCGCGCCGCCCCTCCCCCAGCTCCCCGCCGCTGCCGCTGCCCCCCCTGCTCCCGCCGCCGCTGCCGCCCCTGCCCACCCCACCCCCGCCCTGCCCGCCGCCGCTGCTCCCGCCGCCGCCGCTGCTCCCCCCCGCCCCCGCCGCCCCCGCCCTGCCCGCCGCCGCCGCCAGCGGTCTGCCCACCCCTCCCGCCACTGCTGCGGCTCCGGCCGTGCCCGCAATCACTGCCTGCTCACCCCAACACACACCGCGCGTGCACCCCTGCCCCTGTATATCCCTCCAGCCCCTGCCCCAACCCCTCTGTCACTCGACCGAGCCTGGAACCCCCCGCGACAACAACACCCCCACCCGGCCTCATTCCTGCTGCCTCCCCATCCCTGCTCCCGCCTTGCCTAGCCACCCAACGGAACCTGTGAAAAAAAACCCCGCGAAAGTAAAAACACCTAAACAGCGTCCTGTTAGAGCTGCAGATACTGATTCAGATGATGACAGCTCCTCTAATGAAACCGATGCCGATACAATGTATATAGACCCTTGGGCTCAAATTAAGATACAAGCCACTAAGTCAGGAGACTGGGACTTGGCACAGAGAATTACTGCGTTTCCTGTGGAATACAGGCCTGGACGCAATGGTGGTGAATCTTCTAATAAGCTTTGGAAACCGATTTCAAATAAGGCATTGGTACAATTACGAAGCACGGCCACAGAGCATGGCCGAGGTTCTCACATTTTTAGAAATCTATTAGAAGCTATGTTCTCTGCACATGTGTTGCTTCCTCATGATGTAAAAAATATTTCACAATGCCTCCTATCGCCAGCAGAATATCTGTTATGGGATAGGCATTGGAAAAAACACCTGAAAACTTTATCTGATGCATATACAGCTGATGAGAATAAGACCAGCTTTACAGTAGAGCAGCTGGCAGGGGAAGGTAATTTGCAAAAGCCAGCTGAACAAATGGAAACATTGACTAAAGATGCCTTGCAGGACATTGCTCTAGCTGCAAAAACTTCTATTCTTCTTATACGAGATGACGCTATGCCCACCATGCATTTTGCTACTATAAGACAAGGCATGGATGAGACATTTATAAAATTTGTTGATCGCCTGAAAGATGCTCTTGAGAGGCAAATTGAGAGTGCAGAGGCTAGAAAAGAACTTTTAAGTAGGCTTGCTTTGAGTAACTCGAATGAAAAATGTAAAGCTATTTTGAGGCCCTTAACACTGGAATCAGACCCAACGATTGAACAGATGTTAGAACATTGTGCTCGTCATATGTCCACTGAAAATACAGTGGCACAAGCAGTCACTAAGGGTATTGCTGAAGGAGTTTCTGGTGTTTATGCAGTTATAGCTTCTAAGGATCAAGCTAAATGCTATCACTGTGGTGATCTTGGACACTATATAAAAGACTGTCCGGAGAGGTCACCTCCCCGGTACCACCGTAATTATTATCAAAGGTCCCAAAACCAGCACCATTTTCAGCAGCGTTCCCACCAGCGTCAGGGAAACGCCCTAAGGAGCCCGGTGGAGCCCCGGGCGATGATACCAAATCAAAGGCCGCCCAGACCCAATTCCATGCCAGCCAGGACTGTTCCAGACGCAAGGAGAGGGGACCAACCCACGGGACAGCCAACGGGACAACCCATGGGACAACCCACGGAGCAGCCTTCAGAACCACCGAGAGCGGTACACGGCGGCAACTGGTAACTGCTTTGTCCATTGACTTTAATAATAAAGATATTCACCGTGTTCCCACAGGCAAATATGGACCTAAAGGTACTCCTTCAGACATTTTAATTATGGGTGATTCTCTTAATGGGCCAAAAGAAATCTTTGTTGTTCCGGAAGTGCTGACTGTGCAGCCAGGTCAGGAGATCCTGGTTCAGGTATTTTGCATGGACTCACCATTTTTTCTTTCTAAGGGAATTCCGATTGCACAAGCATTTTTACTCCCAAAGAATCACAGGGCACAGATCCCCCTCAACCCTACAGCGATGTGGGCACAAGTCATGGGACCGTCCAAGCCGACAATCGAGTGTGGCATCACTTGCAAAGGAGAGAAGACCCACCTGCCAGGGATGCTGGACACCGGTGCTGATGTGACCATCATCGCCCGCTCAGATTGGCCAGCACACTGGGACCTACAACCTGTCACAGGCATGATTACTGGGATTGGTGGAACTACGGTGTCCATGAGAAGCAAAAACAACCTTCTTGTTGAGGGACCCGAAGGCAAGCTAGCAACCATCCGACCATTCGTGGTAAGGGCCCCCATCACCCTTTGGGGCCGAGATGTTCTATCCCAGTGGGGAGCTTCTCTACGTATTCCCACCCAGGATTTCTAACTGGGGCCACTGAGGTACGCGCACTGCCAGACACACCTCGTCTCACCTGGAAAAGCAACACCCCAATCTGGCAGGAGCAGTGGTCCCTAAAAAAGGCCAAACTGCGCATCTTAAATGAACTGGTGGAGGAACAACTCAAAAAAGGGCACATTGTGGAATCCGACAGCCCTTGGAATTCTCCTGTATTTGTTCTACCAAAGCCTGGGACAAACAGGTGGAGGCTTCTCCACGACCTTCGCAAAATCAACGAAATCGTCGAGGACACGGGCCCTCTTCAGCCTGGCCTGCCCTCCCCATCGATGCTGCCTAGGGATTGGACACTTGCTATCATAGACATTAAGGACTGTTTCTTCAGCATTCCACTGCACCCTGACGATGCTCCAAGATTTGCTTTCTCCGTTCCCTCCATTAACAAGGAGGCCCCGCTTAAAAGATATCATTGGCTTTTTCTTCCTCAAGGACTGAAATCCTCGCCTAGCATTTGCCAGCGATACGTAGCTCACATCCTGTCTCCCATTCGGAAATCATTTCCAGACGCTATCATCTATCACTATATGGATGACATTCTGGTGTGCGCTTCAAACAAAGCCTATTTGGACACTACAGTTAAAGAGACTATTGAAGCCATAGAAAAGGCAGGAATGGAGATTCGTGAGGACAAAATCCAGTACACTGAGCCATGGACTTACCTTGGAGTCCAGATTCGGGAAAGGACTATTGTTCCCCAGCACATTGTAATCAAAGATGACCCAAAAAACCTGAGAGACTTACACAGCTTGTGCGGATCTATTAACTGGGTACGTCCACTGCTGGGACTTACAACAGAGGACCTTGCTCCCTTGTTCAATCTCCTCCGTGGACCCAAGGACCTGGACTCTCCCTGCACTCTCACAGAAGAAGCCAGAGGTGCCATCGTCAAAGTCCAGGAAGCCCTGTCTTCACGCAAAGCCCATCGCTACGAGCCCAGTCTGCCTTTCCAGTTCGTCATTCTGGGAAAAGCACCCCGATTCCATGGACTGATTTTCCAATGGGACCATCAGCTGCGAGACCCTTTGTTGATACTGGAATGGATTTTTATAAGTAGCCAGCCTACAAAGACTCTTACCACCTACCAGGAGGTGATTGCACATTTAATAAAAAAAGCCAGGGCTCGCCTTTGCTCCCTTTCAGGTTGTGATTTTGAATGCATATACTTGCCTATAACTCTTAAGGACTTTGAAGATTTATTTCAGACCAATGCGAGTTTGCAATTTGCCTTGGACAGTTATACGGGTAGAATCTCAGCACATATCCCAGAACACAAACTTTTTAACAAAAATGACACTTTTCATTTGATTCCTAAACAAATCCAAAGCAGAAAGCCTCTCAAAGCTCTAACTCTCTTTACAGACGGCTCTGGGTCCTCTCACAAATCAGTGATTACTTGGAGAGACCCTCAAACACAGAATTGGCAGTCTGATGTACAAGTGGTGGAAGGATCACCACAGATTGCAGAATTAGCAGCCGTTGTCAGAGCCTTTGATAAATTTGAAAACCAGCCTTTTAACCTGGTCACAGACTCTGCCTATGTTGCAGGAATAGCTATGAGAGCAGAACGTGCACTTCTTAAGGAAGTTTCTAATCCAAAGTTGTACCAACTGATCGCTAAATTAATAAGGCTGATTTCCAACAGGAAGCAACCTTACCACATAATGCATGTGAGGTCACACACGGACCTCCAAGGTTTTGTTGCAGAAGGCAACAGAAAAGCAGATGCATTAGCAATGACAGTACAAACTGCTAATGTTCCTGACATCTTTGCCCAGGCAAAGTTGTCTCATGCGTTTTTCCATCAAAATGCACCTGCCCTTATGAGAATGTTTAAGCTCTCGAAGGAGCAGGCGAAGGCGATTGTAGCTACATGCCCTAATTGCCAAAGTTACCAAATACCATCTATGGGGACGGGAGTCAATCCCAGAGGGCTGAATAGCTGCCAGCTGTGGCAGACAGATGTAACTCACTTTGCGCCTTTTGGAAAGTCAAAATATGTGCATGTATCGGTTAACACATTTTCAGGAGCTGTGTTTGCATCAACGCATGCAGGAGAAAAGTCCACGCACGCAATAAAACACTTTCTCCTTGCTTTTGCCACTCTGGGTGTACCAAAGGAGATTAAAACAGATAATGGACCAGCCTATACCTCCAACATGTTAAAGGAGTTCTTCAATAAATGGGGCATAGTGCACAAGACCGGCATACCTATAAACCCCACAGGACAATCCATCGTGGAAAGGACGCATCAAACCCTCAAAAGAGTCCTCGAGCAACAGAACAGGGACACAAAGGCCACAACTCCAGTGGAAAGACTTTGCAAGGCTCTCTATGTCATCAACTTCCTGAACTGTACAGCATCAGAGCCTGACCCACCAATTCTTCGCCATTTTGCAAATACCACCCAAGCAAAGCTCACTGAGAAGCCACCTGTGCTCGTGAAGGACCCTGAAACACACCAGACTTCTGGGCCTCATCAGTTGATCACATGGGGAAGAGGGTACGCATGCGTGCTATTGTCATCTGGTCCAAGGTGGTACCCAGGAAAATATGTGAAACCATACTTAGGAACTGCAAACAGTACTTCTGCAGATGGAGACAAGAACTCTCCTGAGGCAAACACAAGACCTCCTCAAAACCAAACCAGCTCCGCCTGGAGACGAAGACGTCGCCGAACATCCACAAACGCAAGGACAGACCGCCCCATTACAAGACAGCAGACAGGACAGAAAGCTAAAAATAGTCTGCTGTATCAGGCCATAGGTAGCCTTAACACTGAAGTGTTCTCTGAATGATGTGTTACCACACTGTGTTTTGTATTTTAAAAATCCTTTTACTTCCCTCATCCTAACCCTTGAAACCTCTAACCCCCAAACCACTCCTCCTCCCTTCGTGTAGCTTAGAAATTAAAAGAAAAAGGGGGGGAAGGAGGGGGGAATACAGAAAAGGACAAGGCAGAAATCCCTCTCATCATAAAGATAACAATTGTGCTTATATTCCCTATCAGAAGCCCTATTCCTGCCCAAAGATGAAAAATATCTCCGTCGGTGCTGTTCTCACCGCTGCCTGGACGCTCGTCACCGTACCGCGTGCCTTCGGCTGGATTAGCCCTCAGCCCAGCCATAATGTTTGGGTAACCTTAGCAAAAACATTAAATCAGGACAACATGTGTTTGTCCATGGGAAGCGTTGATAACCCACTTTCTACATGTCTAGTAGGAATTCCCTTTGCAGCAGATGACTGGCCTGTCTATAACACAGAGCTCCTCCGCACCACAGGTAAGAGACCCAATGTGGCTGATACTTGGGATGAGTGGACAAAAATTCTACCAGATGCTCAAGAGGAACCCCAAGAATTGGAACTGTTGGGGTCCTCCAAAGCCACATATTGCATCAAATTTTACTTTAGACGACCAAAAAACAATTGGCCAGAAATTGACCAACACAAAAACACATATAGGAAAAATGTGTCACCAATGAACAAAGCCTATAATCCTCATGATTGGTGTAATTACACGGCTCGTGCCATCTCTGTGTCTTCTCTCCATCCCAAAGTATTACCCAAGGGGATGTTTCTCATCTGTGGTGACAGAGTGTGGGCTGGGATCCCCTCCCGACTCCAGGGAGGTCCCTGTACCCTAGGAAGACTTTCTACCCTTACTCCAAATATCACTCTGTTACATATGTGGAAAAGGGAAAAAGAATCAAAACGCCTAAAAAGGTCCTACACTGAATTTGAGGAAAATTGTGATCCTAAATTATATGATTGGAATAAACCTAAAAAGGTTGCTGTCTCACTGTTTTTACCTTGGGTAGCTGCTGCTAAAGCCCTCGGTGAAATCAGTCACCTTGGGTGCTGGCTCAGCAAACAAGCTAATGCCACATCTGCAGCCCTGAGTGATCTTTTAAAGGAAGAAGAAACCACCAGACAGGCTTCGCTCCAAAACCGAGCAGCAATTGACTTCCTGCTGCTTGCCCACGGACATGGATGTGAGGACTTCGAAGGGATGTGCTGCTTCAACCTCTCCTCACGTTCGGAATCCATCCATGCGAACATCCAGAAACTGAAAGATCTCGTGAAGGACTTGAAAGTAGAAAGAATCCCGGACTGGGTCAATGAACTTTTTGGGCGATGGGGATTAACAGGATGGGCTGCATCTTTAGTTAAGGGAATGTTGTTAATTCTTCTTGTTATTGTTATTGTACTAGCTATGTTCTCATGCCTTGTCCACTGTTTCAAAAGAACCTTAGCAAGTGCCTTTTTTGTAAAAACAGAAAGTGGAATTGTAGTAAATGCCACAGGCCCTGCCTGTGCACCTTGGAGGCTTTAACAATAGAATTGCTGACACAGCGGTCCAGGGATGACCTAACCCTGGACTTACAATGTATATTTGTACCCTTATAAGGAAAAAACCTTATTGATCCTTCTATTGGTCACTTATGAAACCTTTAACCTGTATCCCATTGGTCCAGTTTGGATCCTGGCCAAGGGTATAAATTTAGCGTACTGTACCCTATTAAGTTGGAAGAAGAATCGCACGGATCTTTCACGTACTCCTGAATAAACATCTCCAGTGGAACTGCCGGCATCTCCTTCTCCTCTCTCTGCTCTGCCTGAGCTACACCCGGGGAAGCCAAGCCTAGCAGCAGCGAAACCCTAAAGAGCTGTTATCACTACAAAGAGCTGTTATCACTATCCAGAGCTGTTATCACTCTGCAGGCTGAAGGCTCCCCGTGGTTTCGGGACCAGGCGGGCTGGACTCCAGGGCTCTGTCCTTTCCTGGGATAGAGTCCCGGGCCAACGCCAGCTACTGAGACCCCCGAAAGGCTCGCATTAATACGTGGGCCCCGTTCCTGTCACATGTTGGGGCACAGCGCAGGAGGGTCAGCACCACGTCCACAGGGTGTTTTTCAGCCAGCCTGACAATTTCAATTTGCGGCCTGGCATCCAGAGCAACGTGGGACTGTAGACTATGTTGAATGTTCCTTACAATGGCTGGCACCTGGAGGAGGCATGGGGAAGACTTGGAGCACTGTCCAAGGCAGCAGCTTCCCCAGCTTCCCCCAAAAAGTTCTTCCTTTCCCGCACACTGTGCTGGCGTCAAAGGCTGAGGGGGCCCAGTGACCATGGCTTGAGAGGGGACACAGGATCCTGGCAGGCCTCCAGGCTGGCCCCAGGCTGCTTACCTGCTGCTGAGAAGAAACAGCACTCTCCTCAAAAAAATCCATAGTGGGAGCTTGAATCCCAGTGGGAGTGGGTGTGCTGTCAACATTTGAGATGTCCTCAGTCTCTTCATCATCATTGTTTGTGATGGCCACATCCTCAGTCCCATCCTTGTCCAATTTTGTCCTGTCCTCGTTCATTGCAGCCTCAGTGTCCTGAGAGTGCTCAGCCAAATCTGGGTTGACATCAGGCTCTGCCTGGAGCTCGGTCAGCCCCGAGTCAGGCTCTGCTGTGCCCTCAGATGCTGCAGTGCTGGTCTTCCTACGTCGAATGCGCAGGAATTTCCGGAGTCTCTGCAGGAGAATAAAGGACGGGGAAGGCATGGACGTTGCATGGCATGCTCCAAGCCTGGCGCTGGGCTGAGCAGGGACAGCAGGCCCAGCCCAGGTTGTGATGGCTGCAGGTACCTTCAGGGTCTTACAGACACGGCCACGGCCGGATTCCTGCTCTTGTGTCTTGTCCAGGGCTGCATCTGGCAAAGAGCGAGCGCAGCCAGAGCTGAGGGGCTGCGGGAGAGGTCGGAGAACACAGGCCAGCCCTGCGCTCCCCAGGCAGGGAGAGCCCCGGGATGGCCCAGGGGATGGAGAACGGCCACTGCGGGGTGTCTGCCCTGCCCCTGTTCCATCCTGCCCATGGGCATGTCCCAAGGACATGGGATGGGATGGGATGGGATGGGATGGGATGGGATGGGATGGGATGGGATGGGATGGGATGGGGTCAAGCTGGCTGTAGCCATCATCACTGTGACCCAGCTCTGCCACTCTCCATCGTTCCGTGCACTGGAACTGCTCCAGTTTTTCAGGCTGTTGTGCTGAGGCAGCTTCAGGCCTTCTCTTGTTATTGCGTCTGAAGATTTTGAAGAGGCTAAGGAATTTACCCGCCATGCCTGAGTCTGGCTCCAAGGGCACCTTCCAGAGAAGTTCAGGAAAGCTCCAAGTCCACAAGAAGCTCAGGAAAGCTTCATCACTGTGACCCAGCTCTGCCACTCACCATCATTCAGTGACTGGAACTGCTCCAGTTTTTCAGGCTGTTGTGCTGTGGCAGCTTCAGGCCTTCTCTTTTTATTGCGTCTGAAGATTTTGAAGAGGCTAAGGAATATACCCGCCATGCCTGAGTCTGGCTCCAAGGGCACCTTCCCTTAAGATGGCTCAGGAAAGCTCCAAGTCCGCAAGTCCTCAAGGGCACCTGCAAAACACAAGCCTCGCGAAGGCCGTGGGCCACCAAGGCCTGCAGTCTTGCCACGAGGTCACCTGTAGGAACAATGCCTCAGAAAAGCTCCGGGTTGGACACGAATGAGTGCGCTGTGCGGGGGGTTCCTCACAGCACCGCTCTGTCCTGTTTGCTGGTGCCACAAGGAGTGGGCAGCATCATGCAGCTCTGGAGGCCCCTCAGGACTGCTGTATCTTGAGGGAACACTGCTGGCCATCCCCTGTGTGTATCTGCAAAAGCTTCAAGTCAGCTGCCTCAGCTTCCAGGGCCTCTCTTGGCCAGCATCCTGACGAGGGTGCAGGGCTGCTGCGAGGCACTGCTAGGACCCAGCGGGACAGGACCGGCTGTCCCGTGTCCACGGAGCAGCCCTGACACAGCCAGGGCCATCCCGAAACCAGGCAAACACTCACGTGTCAGCACCTCCCATCAGGCAGGAGGCAAACCCATATTGCCAACAGTTGAAACACAGCAGACAGGAAAGCTGTGAAAAGTGTGTGTGTAAAGGCCTTTTCATTCACATCCCTCACAGAGAGCTTAGGGGCTGATGGCTGGAAAGAGATGCTCCTGTTCACACCTTTGTTCAAAGGGGGTAACACAGCCTGCTGCAGGTGCTTGGCTTGGTTTCCACAGGTCCAGGCAGATGCCAAACCTGCTCCTCACTGCCTTCTTCCTGCCCGTCTGCCAAGTGCAACGGGTCTCAAGGATTGAAAAGAGCACAGAGAGCCAAAGGGGGACACTCGCACCTGCCTCACTAGGCGCTCCCTGGGAAGCACTTTCCTTGAGAAGCAAGCCCCTTTCCTCCCAAGGTGTTTCCCCAAATGTGCAGCTGTCCTGGGGAGCACCAACACACCCTTAAGAAACGCTGGCAAGGCTGAATGACTTCAGGTCTTTTCAGGACACGCACTCCAGCTCTAGCTCCTGTTGCCCCAAGTGAGTTTCCAGGTGCAGCTTCAGAGGTGCAGCCCCAGGCCCTCTACAAACACAAGCTGCCCGCTGCCTCTTCACCCGCCTCAGCTCCTGCCTGCGCTCACGGCACCAAAACCAGGCCGTTCCTGGCCAGGGACCAGAGCCCTGTTCCTGCAGGATGCTCTTGCCAGCTCCTTCCAGGACTCTCTGCTGGGCACACAGAGCTTTTCATGGCTGCTCCCAACAGGCTTTGGAACACAGAGCACAACCTGGCTGGCTCTGCCACCAGCACAGCCCAAACACAGGCGGAGGAAGAAGCAGCAGGGGCTGTTTTGAGGCCATGCCCAAGAGAGAGACTGGAAGGGTGCCCTCCCTCTGCTCTCCCTTGCTTGGCTTTCTGACTGGCTCTGAGCCTGGGGCTGCCATTCCTCCCTTGTGGGGAGCAAAAGCACAGCCGGGATCCCGGCACTGCCTGACAGCGCTGCGGGCAGCGGCACGGCCGCGTGTCCCAGTCTCGGGCACTGCGCTGCTGCTTCATTTGCCCTTAGGCACACCCAGAGCTCCCTGCTAAGCCCGCATGCTCTCTGCTTCTGCCCTCTTCCTCATCCTGTGCAGGGATGGAGCGCCGCTGTGCTTTCAGGAAGCAATTCTTGAAAGCTTCCAGCATTCCAAGTTCCTTTGCTCCCTGTGGATGCTTGCCATGGAATCCCTCTCAGCTGGGTTCAGAGCATACTCTGGTTGGCCCTTCCAAAATCCAGGGGTTCCAGGGAACTCAGCAAGAGGTGTAACTGCACGGTGCTGTGGAACTGCACCTTCAGCACAGGGACCTTTCCAGCCTGACCTGCCCTCATTCCTCTGGGTCTGTGCACAAAACACGGCGTGGCAGAGAACGGCAGCAGGGGCCTGTTGTCTCATGGCCCCGGATTTGCTTCAGCTCCACAGGGATGCAGGCAAAGTGAAGAAGCCAAACTTTTATTAGTATAAGGCAAAGCCAAGGGATGAGCTGGGGGGGCAAAATGGGGACGGGCAGGGTCTGAGGCCTGGAGGGAGGGAGCTATGTACAGGGAGGGAGAGTAGAGGGTAAAAAAGGTGATGGACAGTCTGAGGGCTGGTGGGAAGAGCTATCAAAAGGGAATGATGGTGGAGAGAAAAACTGGGGACGGGCAGTGTCTGAGGGCTGGAGGGAGGGAGCTGTCAACACGCAGGGAGAGGGCTGAAGCCACAAGAACTGTGCCCAGCAAAAGCTGTGCCAGGACTTCCAGCAACGCTGGGAGGCGATGTCCTCTTGGGTGTCTCCTGGCGCTCTTCTTGGGACACTGGTTGACTGGATCCAGAAGATGTCCTTACTTCTTGAGCTCTTGGGGGGAAGTCGACTTGATTTTCCAGGTCACAGCAGGATGGGCTGGCACGTTGCCTCCGGCTTCAAGGGCTGAAAGAGAGAGGAACAGAGGTATGGCAACAGACCGGGTCTGAGGGAATCCTACAAGACCTTCTGAACAAGACCATCCCAGCCAGAAGATAGTAGGAGAGATTGGAATCAGGTGGGAGGTACTTGCCATGATTCCCCAATGTGTCCCTGAAATCTCTGTGTGCTCTGCCCACATCAGCCCTCGTGCGCACAGGGAGCAGAGCCCTCCGCAGCCGGGGCAGGGCTTGCAGCTCCTTGGGCAGCCCCCGCTGTCAGCCCGCTGCCCTCACTCACCAGTGCAGATCAGCTGCAGCTCTCCTGGCTGCCCCCTCAGGTGCCGCCCGGCCATGCCTGTGAGCACAGAGCCTGTCACGGCGCCGGCGGCACAGCTCCCTGCCAGCGGCGCTGCCGGCGCTGTGGCCACACGGGCTGCTGGCCCGGCAGGGCTCAGCCCGGCCCTTGGCGCACGCTGCCGCCCAAGGGCACGGCTGCCAGAGGGCGGCAGCAGCAATGGCCAGGCCAGGCGGGGCTCTACGGCGCCGGGCCCGGCTGGCGCTGCCGGGGCAGCAGGCGGGGCTGGGGCCTGTGGGAATCCTTAAAATCAGAGGGTTTTAGGAATGCTACAAAATGCAGGCCTCAGAGACAGAAGAAGTTTTATTAGAGTGAAGATGTAGCCTTAAATTTGTCAGCAGAAACTTTTTATACGAGGTAGAAAAGTAAGGAGAAACAGAACAATGATCTGGTTATTACCCTTGGCTAGAATACCTCCCTAAGCTACAGAAAAATTTATCTACCAAGATACTTGGAAGTTCTGAGGTTAATAATGGAGCCCTGTGCATTGTATTTTAATGCTTACAAGCAGGTGTTATATTCAAAATAAGCGAGCATTGTTTGACTGAAGGTACGTGTGCTTACAGTGGTTGGATAGAACTACTGTCAATATGCTTTTGCTTTGTGTGATTGGTCAAAACCTTTTAAAGAAAGTTGTAACTTGAAGTTCTTTCCTGCCAGGGCTGTGAGCTGCTGGCATCTTCCCGTTGCCATAACAATGTAATGAGAGTGATGCTGGAAGATAAACAGTTTGAGATGTGTTCCCCAGCAGTCCCGTCCTGCTGGTGATTTGTGCAGAGACTCCCAGGCAGCGATAGGGCTGAGCTGCGGCAGGGCAGGGCAGGTGGGGTGGGTGAGGCAGGGCACGGCAGGGCATGGTAGTGTGGGCTTGGGTTATGTGGACCAGTGTAGGGTGGAGCATGACAAGGTAGGGCCAGGCTACAGCAGTGCAGGGTGGGGTGGGACAGGGTGGGATAGGGCCGGTTTGGGTGGAGCAGTGTAAGGCAGAGCACAGCGATGTAGGGCAGGGCTGGGTTGGGTGGAGCAGAACAGGGCAGAGCACAATAGGGTTGGGCAGGGCTGGGCAGACAGAGGTTTGGTAGGGTGGGGAAGGGTGGGGCATGGAAGGGTGGGGCAGGGCAGGCAGAGGAGCCCAGGCTTGTGGCTCACCCATGAAGCTGACGGCCGCCTCTCACAGGGGCTCCTGTGGGCTGTCCTGGCACAGCAGGGCCTGGCGCAGGTGCTCGGCCGCTCTGCTCCTGCCCTCTGCCAGCTGGAGAGTGCCAGCAGGGTGCACTTAGTGCAGGCTCAGCCCCTTGACCAGGCTCTCCCTGTGGCCAGCACTGGCCTCTCCTGGCCACACAGCCCTGTGAGGCAGCCAGCAGCCACTGGGGCTGGGCTCTGGAGGGGGCAGTGGGCTGGGTGCTGCCCAAGAAAAAATAAAGGAAAAATTCTGATCTCAGAGACAAATGGCAATACTGGAGATACTTTTTGCAAGGGATGGACAACATAATGACCGTGACAAGGTCAGGTGCGCAGTGGAAATGTGGTGGTGCCATGCACAGCAGGGGCCACGTGTATACTCCAGCTTCAGGGGAACAATGCATTTTGTGGACAACCAAGAGACAGTGAGTCCTGGAGCAAGCAAACTCAGGAATGATGAGACCATCATCCACGGCCTGATGCACACTCATGTCTCTGCTGTGGTTGTCTCAAGGATGAACAGGAAAAATTCAGAGAGCAGATGGGGAAGGAGATGAGCAAGGACAGTTCCCATGTGGCACCAGTGCAAGCCAGAGGCCCCAGTGTCAGAGCCCATCAACCCCCCCAGCTAGGGAGAGGGAGTACACCCCACGAGTGGACCTGTGGTTCTTCCTCTATGAACATGGGCAAGACATGAGAGGGTGGAATGGAAAACTCATCTCTGTCCTAGCAGCAGGGGTATGCAAGCTAAAGGAGGAAACTACAAAGAGAGGGATTTCCACCCAAATGAATGCAGCCCCAGCTCCCTGTGACTGAGCTGCCAGGTATAGCAGAAGGGAGCATGATATGTCAGATCCCCTTGAAGGAACATCCAGAATATATGCCCAGGGGGGGAACGGTAGCCAGAATTAGAGAGGCCCTGCCTCTAGCCAGGTAGAGGCCAGGGAAAATTGTGTCTTTTGGATTGTGTGGATCCCTGGCACACCAGAGCCAAAGAAATACGAGGCCTTTGTCCATACTGGTGCACAGTGTACTCTAATCCCTTCAGGACATGTGGGTGCAGAACCCGTTTCCATTGCCGGGGTGACGGGGGCATTGCAGCAGGTGATCCTGTTGGAAGCCAAGGTAAGCCTGACTGGGAAGGAGTGGCAGAAATTCTTATTGTGACTGGCTCAGAGGCCCCGTGTATTCTGGGCATAGACTTCCTCTGAAAGGGCTATTAGAAAGACCCAAAGGGACTCAGGTGGGCTTTTGCAATAGCTGCTGTAGAGACAGAGAACATGAAGCAGTTGAACACCTTGCCTGGACTATCAGAAAACCCATCTGCAGTAGGACTCCTGAAGGTGGCAGAGCAACGAGTGCCGATTGCCACCTCGACGGTGCACCGCCGGCAGTATCGAACAAATCGGGATGCTGTGATCCCCACGCACAAAATGATCCGTGAGCTGGAGAACCAAGGGCTGGTCAATGAAATCCACTCACCCTTCAACAGCCCCATCTGGCCTGTGTGCAATTCTGACAGAGAATGGAGATTGACTGTGGACTGTCTCCCCTTGAATGAAGTGACTCCAGCGCTGAGCGCTGCTGTGCTGGACATGCTGGAACTCCAGTACGGGCTGGAGTCCAAGGCAGCAAAGTGGTACGCCACTGCTGACATTGCTAACGCGTTTCTTTCCATTCCTCTGGCAGCAGAATGCAGGCCTCAGTTTGCTTTCACCTGGAGGGGCGTGCAGTACACCTGGTACCGACTGCCCCAGGGGTGGAAGCACAGCCCCACCATCTGCCATGGACTGATGCAGGCTGCCCTGGAAAAGGGTGAGGCTCCAGAATACCTGCAGTACATGGATGACATCATTGTGTGAGGGAACACAGCAATGGAAGTATTTGAGAAAGGAGAGAGAATCATCCAGATTCCCCTGGACGCTGACTTCACCATCAAGATCAACAAATCAAGGGACCTGCCTGAGAGATTCAGTGCCTGGAAGTAAAGGGGCAAGATGGACAGCATCAGATTCCCACTGAGATAATCAACAAGATCACTGTGATGTCTCCACCAACCAGCAAGAAGGAAACACCAGCTTTCCTAGGTGACACAGATTTTGCAGAATCCACATTCCCAAGTAGAGCCAGATTGTGAGCCCTTTCTACCTAGTCATCTGCAAAAAGAACGATTTCCACTGAGGCCCTGAACAACAACAAGCCTTTGCCCAGATCAAGCAGGAGATTGCTCATGCAGTGGCCCTTGGCCCAGTCAGGACAGGAGCAGAGGTGAAGAACGTGCTTGACTCTGCAGCCAGGAACAATGGCTTGTCCTGGAGCCATTGGAAAAAGGTGCCTGGGGAGAGTTGAGGCCGAACTAGGATTTTGGAGTCGAAGCTACCACTAGGATTTTGGAGTCGAAGAGGGTCTGAAGCCAACTCCAGTCCCACAGAGAGGGAAATCTTGGCTGCCTATGAAGGAGTCCAGGATGCCTCACAGGTAATAGGCACCGAAGCACAACTCCTCCTGGCAGCCCAACTACCAGTACTGGGGTGGATGTTCAAAGGAAAGGTTTCCTCTATGCACCATGCCACCAGTGCTACATGGAGCAAATGGATTGCTGTTATCACACAGCACGCCTGTATTGGAAAGCTGAATGGCCCTGGGATTCTGGAAATAATTACAAACTGGCTGGAAGGTGAAAACTTTGGTCTCACTGATGAAGGGGAACGGGCTGAAGAAGCTCCACCACACAACCAACTGCCAGCAGAAGATACATGATATGCTCATTTTACTGATGGTTCTTGCCACATTGTGGGAATGAAACAAAAGTGGAAAGCAGCTGAATGGAGCCCCACAGGACAGGTCACAGAGGCCACTGAAGGAGAAGGTGCATCAAGCCAACTTGCTGAACTGAAAGATGTTCAACTGGCCTTGCACATTGCTGAGAGAGAGAAGTGGCCAAAGCTCTACCTCTACACTGATTCATGGATGGTAGCCAATGCTCTGTGGGGATGGCTGGAGACGTGGAAAGATGCTAACTGGCAGCATAGAGGAAAACCAATTTGGGCTGCTGATGAGTGGAAAGACATTGCTACCAGGGTAGAGAAGCCACCTGTGAAAGTCCGCCATGTAGATGCCCATGTCCCCAAGAGTCAGGCTGATGATGAACACAAAAACAATGAGCAGGCAGACCAGGCTGCAAAGATAGAAGCTTCAAAGATAGACTTAGATTGGCAACATAAAGGAGAGTTATTCCTAGCTTGATGGGCCCATGATGCCTCAGACCATCAGGGCAGAGATGCCACCTGTAAGTGGGCACGAGACCCAGGGGTGGATCTAACCATGGACAGTATTTCTCAGGTCATCCATGACTGTGAGACGTGTGCTGCCATCAAGCAGGCCCAGTGAGTGAAGCCCCTGTGGTACGGTGGGCGATGATCCAAGTACAAGTATGGGGAGGCCTGGCAGATTGACTACATCACCCTGCCCCAGACACGCCAGGGCAAGAACTGTGTGCTGACCATGGTGGAAGCCACCATGGGATGGTTGGAAACCCACCCTGTGCCTCATGCTACGGCCCGGAACACCAGCCTGGGCCTTGAAAAGCAACCTGTGGAGACATGGTACCCCTGAGAGGATTGAGTCAGACAATGGGACTGATTTCAAGAACAGCCTTATCAACACCTGGGCTAGGGAACATGGCATGGAGTGGGTGTACCATATCCCCTACCATGCACCAGCTGCAGGAAAAGTGGAGAGGTACAACAGACTGTTAAAACCCACATTGAAAGCATGAGGTGGGGGATCTTTCAAAAACTGGGAGCAGCACTTAGCAAAGACCACCTGGTTGGTTAACACCCGAGGTTCAACCGACCGAGCGGGTCCTGCCCAGTCTGAGTCCCTGAATGTAATAGATGGAGATAAAGTCCCAGTGGTACATGTCAGAGGTTTGTTAGGGAAGACTGTGTGGATCAATTCTACCTCGAGTACAGACAAACCCATTTGTGGGGTTGTCTTTGCTGAGGGACCAGGTTGTACATGGTGGATAATGCAAAGAGATGGAACAACACGATGTGTACCTCAGGGAGATCTGATTGTGGGGCGAGAATGGTATGTGCAATATCACTGTTCATTGGATGTTACTGCCATTGCCTGTACATTAAACCATACAGACATGAGATAGAGGGAAATGTGTAAGTGTTGAAGGTCTGGGCAAGTGGAAGATGGAGAAGGAAATGTGCAAGTGTTGATGGTCTGAGCAAGTGATAGATGGAGCTTTGAGTGAGTAAGGTGAAAGGGGGAAATCCTGCAGCTCTGTAGTATAGGGCCTGGATTCAGTGGTCCAGTGTGGGGATGTGATGAGGGCATGATGGGTATTGCTTGTAAATTTTGGAGGAACAGATGGAAATTTTGTGTGAATAAATGCATGATGTGTAGTAGTATGTTGATGATATGGGGATAAGGGGTGGAATGTCCAAGGGTGACATTATGATGCTTGTATCCTCATTCATATGTTCTGTTCATGTTGGATATTATGTTCTCTACCTTTAAGACTGGCCCTGACGAGTTCAAGTTTTGTTTTGGTTTTCTTATCAGCCTGTCTGGGACACATAGGCTGTGGCTTTTGCTTTTGCTGCTTTTACTTTTCTCTTTGCTCTTTCTCTTTCTCTCTCTCTCTCTCTCTCTCTCTCTCGCTCTTGCTTGCTTTAGTCCTGCTTGCTTTTGCTTCTGCTCCTTGCTAGTTTAGCTAAACAGTTCAAATTGCTTCCTGGACTGTTTCTCCTTTTTTTTCGACCATCCCGAAGCTGCTCTGGACTGGGACCTGGGAACACCGAGAGTTCACACCTTGTGGCTGCAGCAGCTGCCCCAGCGCTGGAGGGACTGAGGACAGAGCGACCACCCCTCTCCCCGAGAGAGACTTTCTGAATTTGTCATCTTTTTCAGAGCGGTGTCATCTGGTATTGTTCATTTTGTGTGCTGGAGGGTGCTGTGCCTGCCAAATAAACAGGTTCTTTCCACTTCTCTCCGAGGAATTCTTCCCAAACCCGTTTGGGGAAGGGGTCGTAGGGGTTTGTTTCCTGGAGAGGCCCTCCTTTGGAAATTCTCTACCAAATTTGCACTAAACCAGTACAGGAAAGTAATACCAGGAATTTCTAACTAAAAAAACATGGTTTGTCCTGCAGCCTTGAGGTTGTGTCCTTATACGCTTCTCAAAAAAGTTCTTTGAACTTGCATCATCACCCCAAAAACATCTTTAAATTAATCAGAACTGTTGATTAGCCCATGTCAATTAGCTCCTTCCTTTTTCTTTTTGCTGACTAACTCTGATTGAATTTCAAATCATAAATCTTGCAAGGAAAAAATATACCATGCAGAGGAAAACACAAGGCATAGGCTTCTGTACATGGTATTGCCAATCCCTGTGTGACAGCCTCCTGCTGGCTTCCTACATCAGACACAAGGCAACTTGGCTGGCTGCAACATCGACTTTCTTCATATTGGTGACATTGTAAAAATCCAAAGACACTGCTTGTTTTAATAGTCGTAAAAAGAGCATTCTAAGTTCCTGAAAGCAAACACAGAGGCACTAATTTGGTTTAGGAGAGAAGGTGTTTGTGCAGTTGGATAACAGCTTGCATGTTGACGTGTCTGGGGAATTTATATGTTTGCGCTCCCCTTGTTTAGGACATTGAGCGCAATGTCACCTGCGCATACCTGACACCATGGTTTAAGACTATGTTTCGCGGAGAAAAGAAGAGAAACCCCTCACAACTTTGTAAAAGTTGTTAAGAGCCGAAGATCCGGTATGTATTTATTGCAGTGCTGGACACATGCATACCTCAAAGGTACTAACATGGCACGCGTACCTCCGAGAACTTCAGGTCTCCTTTTATCTCCCTTCCACATACATATGCATACAGTTTCACAGTAGGCTCATACATATTCATTTTTATGGACTTCGAGTGACATTTGCCGCTAGTTCCTCTTAATCACAAAGGAATTCCTACGTCAGGTTGTCCTGGCCTTGCTTTTTGTCTCTGATTTCTTTATCAATTTCTTCATTATCTCTGTCTTGAAGTTTTCCCTTCAGCTTTGGCTTACAGACTTTTTACCTTTTTAGACTTTTAACCTAATTCAAAGGGATTTCTACTTAGGGGCATTTTTACTCTGTCTCATTCCCCCCTTTCCTAGAAAATAAGTAAATTCTTTTACTTAATGCAAACCCTTACGACAATAAGTGTCTCTCAATGCTTTACCATGTATGTTTGATAAAGAGGTTAATACAGCTATTCGTTGTAGTATTATCCAATTCCAAATTAGCAATATAATAGATAATCCTAAACTTATTCCAACTAATATTAACAAAACTACAATGGGATGACACAGCTTGTTAAAGATTCCATTTACAGTTGGTGACCACCCAAAGATCACATCCCATCAGTGATGATCCACATTCTGTTTTATACTTTGCAGAGCTCTGGTTATTTCTTTTGTATCATGTTGAACAGTAATTAAGGTTTTCTTTACATTTTTTTGGATTTCCTCTAAGATCTCTAGTAGGCCTTGGTGCTTAATCAATTGTTTTACCAATGTAAGTTCCATTCCAATAGGGATAGGTGATAGTCCGTGATATAGTGTATAATTGGTTTTAATCAGCTGGTGGGATGTCACTGGGGCCAAGTATGAAAAATCACACTTGACAATCTTAACAAAGTTACAAATACAGAAATTAGAATGATTTCTATTAGACAGAATAACATCATTGCTATCAATTTCTACAGCAACACAGGCAGTTCTCAGGCATACACACCCTTTCCCAGTATATAAAAGCACAGTTTTCTGGTCAGTAACTGGATGAACTTCGAAGTGGCAGATACTCTGTTCAGTGTCTAAACACACATCTTGGGCATTAATAGTATTGCTTTCACAAATGAATCCCAGCTGTTCTCTAGTAATGCAGGATTCTAAGTTTACTGTTTGCCACTTCTCATTCATCCTTCGTGCCCACACTCTATGTTCTGAAGGGCAGAGTATTGTTTTTTCATGGTTTAATCCTAGTGCAATGATGGGATGGATAACATAAACAGTGGCATTACGTATGGTAAGTACAAAGGCGGTGGCCACATTAGAAGCAGGATCATAGGTGAAATTTACCATAGTCCACCAGGATTGAAACTTTTTTTCAAAATCCATCGCATTATCCCAGACAATTTTCCGAATTTCAGCTGGAAAATTACCTTCACCCCCTTCTCATATGATCAAAGCTGCTGTTGCCTGCATCCATAACTGTGCTTGTACACAACTGAAAGCTAAAGACACATTATCTTGAACTGTACTAAGTGCATCTACTATTAATTTGTGGTCTTACTCTTTGGCCGTTTCCAACTTTGGCAGTACTTTTGAAATCTGCCACTGGCTAGTTCCTAATGCCAATAGAGATGACTGTAAAGGCTGCTTCAATTTGCTTAGGCTACCTGCAGCAATGGCCTAATTCATCAGTATTTCTGAATCAATTCCACTTAAAATTCTTAATCTTGTCTCTAATATCTCAGTTAGACCTTTTTTTGTTCTGTTCTTTAGATATACCTGCCTTTTTAACCACGTTGTCCACCCTTCAAAGGATGTTTTTAAGGAGGCTGCTTCCACTCAGGAAGTTGCCCAAGCGTGCGGTGGGCAAGGGAAAGTGGCCATAGGGCCCTTGGCCTTTGGTCCTTGCTGCAGGAATGTTTCTGTTCCTGCATCAAGTCTTCTAGAGCTGAGTGGAACAAGTGTGTTGCGTGTCCATGGAAGAGCAGAAAGTGGCAGGATGTGTCTGCTTGCAGCGCTTGTCTTGGCTCTTCCTTCACAGTGCTGGCAGCAGCATCAGAAACACAGCAACGTTCTCTGATGCCAGAGTCATACCAATCCTCTGCACTTGCCCACGTTCCTGCCAGGTTCACCAAGGAAAATGGCTGCTGCTGCCAGTCCATTGCCTTGCCCAGAAGGCACCCGCTTGTGTTTGGCCACCAGCTGCTGGCCACAGCCAGACGGGCAGCACCCGCAGCATTGGCCATCAGACGCCGGGCTGATGTTTTTATCCAGAGAGCAAAAGAAACAGCCAGAAGCACACGAGGCAACTTGACAGTATCTCTGTAAGAATGTCATTGTCCTGTGAAAGTCAATAGTGGATGGTGGTTTTGCGCTGCAGATAATCACTTGCGAGCAAAACTCATTCCAGGAAGGGACAACAGCTTCTGCCTTCTGACGGATACCCAGTGTGGCCACCAATTGCTGCAGGTGCTCCTGCCAAGAGCCAGCAGCAGAAAAGATGGCATAGACACCAAGGCACATTGGCTTTGGCTGTCCCCTGGCAGACATGTCCCCTGGGGCCCACAGGTCTCTGTGGCAGGAGACAGGCAGCAGCATTGGCAGGCCTTGGCGATGGCAAATCTCCTTTGGCAGGGACTCTGCCACAGCTGCTGGTGCCAGCGCTGCCCAGGGGACAGAGCAGCATTGGTGCTTTGGGCCACACATCCCGTGCCTGTGTCACGCCCCTGCGAGTGTGCCGGCCACCCAGCACCGGGAGTGGTCCCAAAGAGGCCGTGGGTGTGTTGATGAAATGCTTTCGTTTGATTCCCAGAATAGGAAGGAGAGGTGTTAAGTGTAACAAACAGGGCTTAGTCTTGTGAATTCCTTTAGCTTTAACAGGAGTGTTGAAGCCTGTATTCCCCCACTGCAGTGCTTACTGTGTGTATCTTGGCCTTGACAATAAGGAGAGTGGTCCTGCTAAGAAGGTATCTGGAATGCATTCAAAAGGAAGAAAGTATTTTTAGGAGGCTCTTGACCACCAAAGGAGAGTTTGAGCAGTGGGAATATTTCCCCAATGACTGTGTCAGGAACTGGAGTTGTGTCCCAGGCCCTGCCATATTTGATCCATGTTTGAGCAGGTTGACAAGACAATGAAGAAAAGTGTCTTGTTTAACAGGTGGGACCTTGACCCTTGAAAGAGAAACAATGTCCTGGTCAGTGGGTGGGCAGTCAAGCTTGGAAAGGGGAACAATGCATAATGGAGCCCTTGGTGGCAGGGAGTCATGGAGTCATCCTGAGCCATCATGGCCTCATCTCACACGCCAGGCATGTGTGAGCTGCTGCTCTAAGTCCTGCTGTAAAATTCCACTCCTGAGCAGGAGATACAAGGCCTGGTTCTGGGGTGGAGGGGTGAGAAGGATGAGATGCACAGCGTTTTGATCCAGGGGATGTCCTGGAAGTGCACTGCCTACCTGCCCCTTCTGCCGAGCACCACGCTCCATCTCCTTCTCCTGCTCAGCGGATTTTTGGGAATCCAGAGGTCAGTATGTATTATTTGCTACTGCAACTAATGGAATAAATTTGCTTTGCAAGCTCAGTTGTGTCTTAGGTTCTTTTGTGCATGGATCTCCTTTTGAAACTGTGGCAATGACCAGTAGGGACATACAGGACACTCCTACTCTGATGTCAATAAATTCTAAAAAGTGATTGAAATATGTCAATAAATTTGAGGTAATGTTTAGCCTGTTCATTTCAGCAAAGTATTGAATATGTCTTTGTTACCTGGATACAAACGAGTAGGTGAGATTGCTGGGTGTGCAGGGCTTAGGAAAGTGATTCCCTATGCACCCAGCACTGAAATAAAGTAATGCCTCCTTTCTAACCCTGAGCTGGCAGCAGGGATCGGGCCCTGCTTGGTAACTTTTATTTTCACAACATCTGTTCGTAGATAAGAAAGGTCAAAATGAAACCTTTTCTAGCTGGTTTATCTTTTTAGGCACCAAAGCTCTGTGCCACGGGAGGCCTGGGTGTGTGCAGACCAATGCAGCCCCCACAAAGCCCTTGGTTTCCCCATGAGTTGCCTGTTTGACTACTTCCAAAGGGGAAGAAAGGCAGAGATGTACATGCACTGGAGTCTTGGGCAATAAAGTCCAATAAAGGGGCAAATATGTGGGGGGATTTGTAAGGAATGATTTCCCCTGTTAGGCCTGTGGGAATCCTAAAAATCAGAAAGTTTTAAGAAAGGTAGGAAAAAGCAGGCCTCAGACAGTAAGACGGTTAAATGCTAAAGCAGCAGAAAAATTAGTAACGCAGACGTGAGAATAGAACAATAGACTTATGTTACGTGCTGCCTTAAGTCGTAACAAGTTTACTTAATGTATATCTTTAGAAGGTTAAAGTTTGAATAGACTTTTGTGCTTTGCTTCTTATGAACAAGCTATTGTCTTTGAAAATAGGCTGCTTACCAAAACTACGTGTGCTTTATATGATTGGATGGAATTATTGTCAATGTTCTTGTTCTCTATGTGTGATTGGCTGAAATGCAGATGGAACTGGCTTTATGATATGCTGTAACATTACGTATCTCTGGCATTCTGCTTGATTCAGCGAGAAGGTTGCATCTGTTTGTCTCCATTGTTGTAACAATGTGTGGAGGCTGATGCTTTAATAAACCTCTCAGACGCTGACAAGGAGTGCCCCGTTCTGTTCGTGCAATTGCAAATAGTATTGCCAGGGCAAGGCCAACAGTGGCTTCTCTCCTGGTTCTGTGTGTTCTAGATGAGTAATGTAATGGTTGGCTCTGACAATGAAGCAGTAGATGTTATGTGGATGTTCAGATGTGTAGTGATGGTATTGTAATATATCCTCCCACAGTGCTCTTTGCCCTCCCCCTTGTAATCGCCTTGGTAGCCAGGGCATTTGGGGAGGGCTGGCTTGTGACCAGCAGGCGGGGTGTAACAACACCTGACCTCCAGTCAAGATGCAAGAAAGCAATCTCCAGCAATGGACAGCAGAGAAAGAGTTGACTGACAAAACTTTTGGAGGAGCTAAGGGTATAAAAGGCAGAGCATCCTTTTTGTAGATGAGCACATGGCTGCTAGTCACAGAGACGCCCAATGCTGTAATTTTTCCTTACTCAGTCCTTTGTTAAGGTTTAATAAACCTTTAAAATGTTAAAGGAAGGGTAGTTTCTCAGTTGGGCAATGCTGAGGACCATTTTCTTGGTCTGATTTACTTTGCTTGTGTCCCATCTGAGTGCTCAGTTGGGGTACAGGCTGTAGGTGCTTGGGGCACTCTTGGAGTTCCTCTTGGATCCCCTGAACAACAGGGTTTGGCCCACGGTGGGAGTTTGTGCTGCTTTGTGACAGAGAAGAACTTCCCTGACTCTTTTGTGTTTGCTGTAGGGAAGGTTGGTTATTGCTTGGCATAAACTCACAGACCAACATGGAGCTGTTCCTTTGTGATGTCAGGCCATGGTTGCCACACTGTCATAGTGACATCAGAAGGTTGCCTTGGTGCACAGCAGGCCTGAGTGTCAGAGCAGCCCTAGCGCTTGCTCAGTTCAGGAGAACTTTCCTGCTCAGATCATTTGTTAGTAGGCAGCTGCCCACTGACAAGAACCTTGTGTTTTCTGGTGTTGTGGCAAACTCCCACAACACTGTTCAAATGTTTCACTATGTGGCCACGGCAGCTTTTGCTACCTATGGCATTTCTTTTTCCACTTACTACGTGACACGCTTCGTTCGTAAGTACAGCTTTCCCTTTTGCTTAGGTTAGGGTGTAACCTAACGTGGCTTTTGTGTGTCTTCCTGCTCTTTCTTAGTGACTGAGTGTCTGATTTTGAGACAGAAAGAGCATTAGGATGCCACTGCTTTGGTAAAGCTCCTGTCAAGGCGTTCAGCTAAAAAGGGGGTGTCTGTAGCCACAGGGGCAGCATGTGCAAGGGAGCCTGCAGGGCTTCCCTTCCCTCCACGGGAGAGTCTGTGGCAGCAGAGTCTGTCGTTTCATCAGTTTGCTGGGACAAGCAAGACACCTTTGAAAATGTAGACTGGCAGACCTTCAGGGAATGCCATCTAAAAACTCTGCAGTTGTTCCCAGAATTCAGAGAAAGCTTCTTTCTTTCTAAATTTTGACATGAAAGGATATGATTGTCTAACTTGACCCTTTACTGAGTGCTATAATAGTTATTCCCTTTGAAAGGAAGTGCAAACTCTAAAGCAGTGACTGTCTGCTCCTGAACTCTAGAGTTGCTGCTGTGCTCTCCCACAATAGAACTGTCACAGCTCATGGGAATTTTGGGAAGCTTTTCTGGGCAAGCATTTCCAGCAAATTAATGAGAATTAGTGCATGCAACTGATTAAAAAAAAAAAAAAAACCTGAATGGGGATGATTTAAAAAGCAGTTTTACGTGTTTCCTAGAACAGGAGCATTGAGTGTTAAAGAACAATTTCCACTTTCTTCTTTATGTTTGTATTCATTTACTGGCTAAACAGGCCAAAGTGTAGGCACAAGCAAGAATATTGTCCTGATCCCTTGCTTCCTGTGTGAATGAAACGTGTCTCCTGGAGGGATGTTGTGAAACAGAAAATCATCTCTGTTTGGGTTGACTTGTTCTGTGGGATTCAGCAGCCCAAGCAGCTTTCTCACAGCATCTGCTTCATTTCCCTTTCCCACTACAGGTCACCTGAGGCGTGTATTCAGAGGTGCTGATCCTGAGGTGAGTGAGAAAGGGACATTTCATGTTCCAGGTGTTTAAGAATTGTAGAGCAAGCTGAGAGCTTGGCCAGTAGCAATAGAGTGTAGAGGGCCAGCTAGGAAGGCTGAAAGAAAATCCATTTTCATGCCTGCAACAAAAAAAACAAAGCCAGAGATGGATATTTTTAAATTTCTATCTCAGAGCTGTGAAGAACTAGAAACCTAGTTTTGCAGAGAGAACCTTGCTTGCTGACAGCAGATAGGGTGGAATGTTTACTTAAGAGCAATTTCCTGTACAGGTGAATTAGACTATTTTAATTTAGTCAGAGTGCCTTAGAATTCTATTCCTATCAAACTTTATGATATCTACTTAGAGGATGATGTTATAGCAGAGGAAGGCCACCTTGCAATGGTGCCTGCTGTATGTGAAGAGCAATGGGCAACTCTGTGGCTGGGGAGCTGCATGGGTCCAAATGCTGGTCAGAATTCTCAGCTGACAAAAGAGGGAGAAGAAACACCTTGGTCCTCCTCTTGAGGTGGCCATAGAGTTTCTCTGACGTCCATCTGAGGATCTTTGCATGCATCCTTATCTCCTGAATGACTGGGATTTCTTACAAGAGTGTAGATGTCAGGAAGGCAGGAATGCTGGTCAGGTCTGAAGAGAACTCCACAAGTGTCTCTCACAAGGAGTGAGCTCATCCAGGAAGCCACCTGCAGAGCCAGGATGGAGCTGTGGGACAGGGCGGGGTGTCAGTCACTACTGAAAGACAGACAGGACATGGCAGAAGCAGAGGGAGGCCCTCAGCAGAGCCTTGAGAAATGCCACACCTTCCCTGTCAGCTGCCTGAGAGGCTGTTGGAGCTTCAGTCCCACATGGCCCCTAATTGTAGGGCCAGGCTCACTTTGGAATCTGTGCCTCCCCTTGGGCAGAGAACAACCCAGGAGAGCAGCAGCACAGTGCTTTGGGAACGTGTGAGCCCAGCAGCCTTTGAGTCTTGGCCCACAAAGGGCGTCTGGGAAGTTGAAACCCATCTGCTCTTGCTTTCTGTGCAGGTGCTTCTAGAGAAAGGGCAGGAGCAGACTGCCTTATCTGAGATGCCATGCCAGACTCAAGGACAGCTGTTCCCTGCCCGAGAGCAGGAAGAGCAGCTCAGGTAGCAGGTGGAAGAGCCACAGGAGAAGGGCCAGGTAAGCCTGACTGGCCAGGTGACAGAGGGAAGGGCAGGAAGAGGGGCATAAACCAGAGCTCTTGGGACTGAGGAGGCCAGGAGTCCCACAGGCACTGGAAGCACAGAACCTTGGAATCTGCAGAGATCAGCCTGGGACAGGAGGGTTACAGTGGAAGCAGATGTAGGGAGGGAAGCAGAAAGAAGGGGCTGAATAAATGTGATTTTGAGGTTGCAAGAGGAAAAAGCTGAGCCTGATGGCAGCTCCCAGTAACTTGCTCTGCTTTTGTGTGTATGGAACATCAAGGCAGAGCCACAAGCAGAGCTGCCCGAAGCTCAGAGTGCCATCATGGCAGGGAAGAGGAAGAACAAGGAAGACATGGGAAGAATTCAAAAGATGAACCTCCATCAGCAAAACCAGCTGAGTGAAAGAATGGCACCCACTCCGATCATAAGGCGTCCTCTGCCTCCTTGTTTACAGAACATCAAGGAATACCTGCAGGCAGAGCTGCAGAGAACTGACGCTAGGATCAAGGCATTGGAGAAGAGGCTTGAGGAAGACATGAAAATGATCAGAGAGAAAGCTGACTGCCTCCCTCAGGCTCTAGAAAAGCAAGTGAGTGAAAGAGGGATAGCCACTGCCATCACCAAACTGGTGGTTTCTGCCCTTCTTGCCTTTGCAGTGCAGAGCAGCAGCGAGTGGGGTGATGCCTCTGAGTGCCATCCTGCTGTAGTGTGTATCACAGTCACTCTGAAGGACATTTCCTGCTGTGCTGAATCTCAACTGCTGCCCTGGACAGTGAAACTTGTCCTTTGGCCTTTTGGCCAGCACTCATCCAAATTGATTCCTGCTGGCCTGTTCCTGCTCTCCTTGTTTCTTGAGGTGTTTTTACAGTGGAACCTGGCGACCCAGATGGAGGATTGAAGCAAGCTGTCTGTATCCCTTGTCAATCTGTCCTTTGCCTTTCCTCACAGTCGATGACTCCTGGCTGACAGGGACAAGCTGTAGTGTCTGACTGCTTTGTTCTGTTTGACTTGAGGTGCGAGTGCTGACATCTCACCGGGCAGCCTGCGAAGACTTCCAGCGCATGTCTGGCAATGAAGGAGCCCAGGGTTGGCATGAGGCACAGGAACAGTGCCCACCAGCAGTGCCACAGGTTGAGCACATCTACACCGGCTCTGGCTCTAAAGCTGCAGCAGCAGCAGCAGCATTTCCTCAAGGAACATCTATTGCCAAACCTGGGAACTTGAGCTCGGGCAGTTTGTTCATCTCCAGTGCTGACAGCAGCATGGCTGCTCCAAAACAGGAGCCTGAGGAGAAGTACCTGGAGATGCTGGGTACGTCTGGGGTGTTTCTTGTCTGAGGGACAGTGTGTTGTGTGCAGGTGTCAGCAGAGCTGTACCAAATGCTCCTCCTGACATTGGTGCCACAGGGCCATTTAGGACTCCCCAGAGGAAATGCTGTGCTCCGAGGCAGCGAGAGAGCGCTCTGGGTGAAATGGACTGGCTTTGGAGTTTTGTCTTTTTGGTTGGGGAGTTTTTATTGGGTTGTTTTGTTTTGTTTTTGGTTTTGTTTGTTTTTGGTTTTCCTTTTGCTTTTTTTTTGGTTGGTTTTTGGGGTTTTTTTTGGAGGAGTTTGTTTTCCTCCATTCTGAAGGATCCCTTCTGCCCCACATGCCTTGCCGATGTCATTTTTATGACTGTTACTGTTACCATTACTACATCTGCAGTTTATTTTCATGAGAATGCTATCTTTTTGCCAATAAGAGCTACTTTGAAAGAACATCAGGTTCCAGGACAAATAGAGAGCACGAGGTGTTTTCCATGTGCCCCCAAAGAAAAAAACAGATAGTTTTAGAACAACCTTTCTTTAATCTTCTAGTTTTATGCTTATCAAGATGTGTCCAAGAGACACATCCTAGTGGCATGATCAGATAAAACTGTACTGCAGGCATTTCTCAGGAGAGAGCCTCCAGCCCAGCCACGGTATATTCCTCAGATCCATGGCACTTTTCCATCCCCAATTCCCACTCTTTCCCATGACTGTTAGAATCCTACCCATTGGCCCAAGCCCTGCTGAGATCAGTCTCTAGGAGAACACATCAAGCCCTTTGTGATTCTGCAGCACAAGCCAATGAATCTGCTTCTTGCCCGTAACAGCTGCCAGTGCTGTGCTCTCAGATAAGACCTGGTGGGGTTGAGAAGAGAGCCCAGTGGATTCTGTGTCTACCATCACCTGTTGGGACAAAAAGGGCGCTGATCTGCGCCTCGGTGTAGCTGATCTCAAAGCCCATCCTGTTGTGTCCTGAATGGGGGCAACAGCTTGTCCGGGGCTCAGGCTGGCTGTGGCTTCTTCCCATCAGTGCCTGTCAGTGCTCATGCTTGGGCTTTGCCAGCCTTGTTGTGGTGGCTGCCCTGTCCCTGAGGGCTGGAGGGATTGCAGAGGCTAGAGCCTTCCTTAGCTGGGAGAGGGGCATCTTTGAGCTCAGCCTGCTCATAGACAGGTGAAGGTCCTGATGCTGAAAGCCCCGTCGGGATTGGCTCTAGCATGAGCTGCTCTGGTTTACAAATGGGAAGGCATTCTTTTGGCAAACTGCTGAAAGGTAGAGAAGGTGTCCTTCTCTCCTGGAAATGCATCTCTCCGTGCTTTGTTTCCTGTCAAGAGAACTCTTCAAAGGACTGTACAAAACCAGTCTCTGTGCCAGCCATCTGCACTGCAGGGCTGCCTGTCCTCTTGCTGATGTGGTTGTGGTTGTTGTTACCCAGCCGAGCACATAGGGAGGGCTCAGAGCCCCAGACACTGGGGCTGCCTTTTGTATCTCCTGCAAGCTGGGATCCCTGCTTTCAAGTCAGCATCCTGCATTTTGTTTCCCTCAGGGAGAATGCTGAACCCCGTTGGAAATCCTGGGATAACATACACTGAGCTGGAATATATTGGCAGCGGGTGAGTCCAGCAGCAGTTACTCCTGCACAACCATGGGCCAGGTGTTTTCCTGGTGGAATGTCTATCCAGTGTGAAGTCAGGCCAGCTGCAAACATGTTCACACACTGGGCATAGATTGTCCCACCTCTCAGTGCTGCTCAGAATTTGTGAGTGGGCTCAGAAGGCATTGTCAGAGACACTTCCATGCTGCGGAGGTCTCGCCTGCATCAAGGAACAGGACCTGGAAGGTCTCCTTGTCTCTCAATTTTGGGAGAGCTCTGTGTTAATTTAGCATTTTTCTATGTCTCAAAATGATACTGGCACACTAATCACAAAAGAAGAAACTTGCTTGCCTGAGAGAGCAACCTACTCCCTGATAGCTGTGAGGTAACAGTTCTTGGGAACATTTCTTTCCAAGAGTTTGCTGAAGGAAATACTCCATGGTCAGGATAGAAACTGCACAGTTTAGAAACTGAAACCCAAGAGCTCAGAAGAAGCTGTCTTTAGGAGCTGAGGCAGTAAACCCAAACGTTTCAGGAACAGGCCCAGTGTCCATGCACTTGAGAGGAAAATGCATCATCTGCCTCCTGGCAGAGCCCTCCTGCATCCTGCAGGTCTTAGGCATTTGCAGCACAGATCTCCTGTGTGGGCTGGCTTTCACTGCAAGATCTAAATGGCTTCTCTTTTCTCTGCTTCTGTTTTGTTTCTAGGACTTTTGGAGATGTTTGTAAAGCACTCGACACTGCCACAGGAGGAGAGGTAAATGTCAACAGCCCCTGCAGACTCTGCTGCACTCGAGGGCTTTCCCCTCTGGTGTGAGCTGTGGCTGAAGCTTTGGGCACAGCTGTGCTGAAAAGGCACAAGAAGCACAGACTGGCACCAGCCCACAAAATACATTTGGGGCTTTGTCCTGCTCAGCTGGCGGAAGGAAGGCACGGAGGGCAGCGGTTCCTTTCAGAGAAGGACGCGCTCACTCGCTCTCCATTGCTAAAACAAAGGCGGTGCCTTCGAGCACCTCCCTGCTCTTTGGGGCTACAGCTTCAGAGTCCTGAATTCTCATTTCTGGCTGCCAGCAAATCAATCTGAAAGTTACTTGCAGTTCCTTAGCCACCTGCAGTGCTGCACTTGGGAACTGCACGTAGGGAGAGATCTGCAAGGCGTCCCTGAAAGCCCTAAGCCCTGCCCATAGCCCAAGATGTACCCACAGAGTATTAAGGCATGGATTACTTCTTCTGAGTCGCAAACAAAGCAGCAGAGAGTGTGGTCAGAGCTTTGTGGGTGCTAACTGAGACACCGCTGTCACCAAGTGGTCAAGGCAAAATGTCAGTGGCCCCACGTGTCCTGTAACTGGCTCCCAAGGGAGCAGAGAAATGGGCTGTTGGAATGTCAGTTCCCAATTACTGCAGTGCCTAATCACAAGGCGGTTTGGAACAGCTCAGCTGTGTCATTGCAAAATCACTTGCTCCATGTGCCTTGTGGTCTCGTGCCACCAACCTCTCAAGTTCCTGATTTTCAATGTCATTTTAGGTGGCCATAAAGAAAATACATCTTCAAGGACTGAGGAAGAAGGAACTCAAAGTCAATGAACTCATGGTCATGAAGGTGAATAAGAATCCCAACCTGGTCAACTGTTTAGACAGGTGAGTCGTGCTTTTGTCCCATGAATGTTTGTTCACATATTGCAAACATGCAAGGTAAAATCCCATTTTGGTCACTGGCAGAAAAACGAGCTGTAATTATTGGCTAATTCTTATTGCTCTTTTCATCTCCAGTGGATGGGAAGAGATTGCACTTTGTCTGCATGAGTCTTCACTGGCACATGGTATTTGAAAATTGTTCCAAAACCCAGATGAGTAGTTTCTTACTAAATCAATATTCTCTATATTCACAGCTACCACTTTGTTTTGGAACTTGATTTTTTTGAAGGGTCTTCTTAGGTCCAGGTAAACTAACAAGGATTTCCCTTGGATTGTTGCCACTGTTTTCCACTGCTATGCGTGCCAGGAAGACTAGGTGCTTTTTTCCAGAAACACCATGCCTGACAGGTTTTTTATCTGGGCTGTTACTGAACTGCACATTTTGCTTGCTGCCCATCTAAGACATCTCCTTTTTCGCAGCTGTGCCTTTCTCCTTGAGACTGCACAGATGGCAAACAATGCACAGCCAAGAGGGAATGTCTATTCCTTTCTTTTGTCTCTGTCTCAAAGGGAGCTGAAAAGAAGAATCAACCTGTCTTTTCCAAACAGCAACCTAGCCATGTACATTCATCTCCATGCCCTTGTTTCCTTCTTTCAGCTGCCTTGTGGGTGAGGAACTCTGGCTGGTGATGGAGTACATGGATGGGGGCACTCTGAGCAATGTCATCAGCAAGACCTGCCTGTGTGAGGATGAGATGGCAGCCATCAGTCGGGAGGTCAGCAATCCCATCTGTGTTTCCAAGGGCTTGGCAGGATTGTCTGGGAAACGGGCTCAGAGCTGGAGTCCATTTCCTGTGCCAAGCTTTGTTTCTGTGTTGCTGCTATTCTCTGGGCAAGCAAAAGCATCTCAAGTGAAAGGCCTGCCAGTGCCCCTGCACTCCCTGCACTCAGTGCCAGTACTCTTATCTCCTGCTGTTGTATTCTCGCTCTGTCTCTTGCATTTGTATTTGCTGTTCTCCACCTTGCCTCTCTAAATGTTGGCCTGGAGTCTGTCTTCACTGCATTCCTTGCCTGTAAAAGCAAAGATGCTGGTGGCAGGATCTGAAATGATCAGCAAAGAAAAAAGACTCATTTCTCACAGTCCTCATCTGAATAGGATAGTAGTGCAGCCAAAATGCTCTTTGCTTCCGGAAAGTGACTGGTGTGATACTTCCAAGCCTGTGCTGAGGCCAGCAAGAAAATCTTTGTCATGCAGCCTCCCACCCAAAAGTGATCCGCTTCACACCAAAGGGAGGGACTTTTCCTTTCAAAACCCCTCCTTTGTCCTCTGCATGGAAAAAGCACATCCACTGCAGCAGCAGTCATCCTGGCTGGTTTGCAGGGGACAGCCTACAACAGCAGGTGCTGTTGCTCTTTCAAAAGCTGACGTGCCTTTCCTCAGAAAGGTCCTGCTCTGCAAGTGTTGGAGCAGCCAGCTCTTCCTCTCAGTGGTCATTACTGTTCTGCCATTACTCCCCATTCCCCTGGAGAGGGAATCTTTTCCATTCTTTGTTTCCTTTCTTGTGAGATGAAATCACATCACTCATTTTTGCCCTCCTCTTTCTGTTTTCTCTCTCAGTGCCTGCAAGGACTGGATTTTCTTCACTCGACCCATGTGATCCACCGAGATGTGAAGAGCTGCAACATCCTTCTCAGAACCGACGGCTCTGTCAAGCTGGGTCAGTATATTCTTGCTCAGGTGCAGCGTTCCAGGGATGTGGGTGTGAGGCTGCTTGGAGTGACTGCCAGCTCCCCAGAAATGGTGCTGGTGGCAGTGCAGGGACCCCTGCTGCCAGCTGAGGGCACAGTTGCAACGTGCACAGAGGTATGACAAGGAACCACAAGCAGTCAAGAGTGGCCTTGCTCTGTGTGTGTCCCTTCCAGACAGAGGGAGCTACAATCTAAAGCTTCAGGGCAATGAAGTCCGCTGCTGTGAGCAGCGTTAAGAAACCTGGGTTTTTTTGGAAGTGGCCAATTCCATACTCCCTTGGCTAAAGCCCCAAGGAAATGGAGCGTGGACAGTTCTCCAGGAGAGTGAAGAGCACATTCTTAGACTGAGAGTAGGGAATTCTTTTGCTTGGTTTCCTAACTGGAGCTGGCTTTCATGGTTTGTTGTTTTCTCCACAGCTGACTTTGGCCTCTTTGCTCAGCTCACCCCTGAGCAGGGCAGACACAGCTCCGTGGCCGGCACTTCTGGGTGGCTGGCGCCTGAAGTGGTGACAGGTCACCCATATGGCCCCAAGGTGGACATATGGTCTTTGGGAATCGTGGGCATCCAAATGGTGGAACGAGAAGTTCCCTACTGGAATGCCACTCCTGTCTTGGTAAGGTGCAAATACTCACTGATCCCACTGTCTTTCTCACCTGTCCCATCTTCTGTGTGCCATTGGACAAAATCCCATTGCCATCTGCTGGCACCACTTCCACCAAGGTCTCCTTCTACAAATGCCCCTGCAACACATCAGCATCTGCTGTAGCTTTGGTTGTATCAGAAAGGGAAGTGGCAGTTGATTAATGACTTGAGTGGCCAAATGAGTAGAGGGTGAGCGTAGGGATGGAACCTCTCCTTCTGATTTGACCATGAAAAGATTTTCTTTTCCACGGAAGGAAAGCAGAAATTTTCAGACTGCTGAGAGACAGAGCTGCAGGTGGCTCCTGTGTGTCCAACCAGGCATTTTCATCCCAGTACATTTGTGCATGCATCTGAATGTGTCTGTGTTGAAGATGAGATTCCAAATGTTTGTTTCCTTACCTGAGGAATACCTGGTGGATTTCCTTTCTTTCTTTCTAATTCCCATTGTTTTCAAGAACAAAGCAAAAAGCTTGATTAGTTTTGTTTTATGGCAGCTGTGCTTAAGGGACCAAGAAGCACTGCAGAGATGCTTTTCATGTACTAACCCTTGGATACGGTACAGTTACTATAACAAAGTCCTTCTTCCAAAAGCCTCTCAAGCTGGTATGAATCCTCAGGGAAGGAAATGTGCTTATGGTGATGTGGTTCCCACTAATTAGGTCAGTCAATGAAATCAGCTGCCAAGGCAAGATCTGTGGGATATTGGAAAAGCTGTGGCTGCATGGGAGTTTGGGTTTTTGGTTGGTAAAGGAAAGTCATCTCTGGGTCTCTGCCAGGGCAGAAAGTGCCACTGCAGAGTGGAGCTTCATTAATGGGATCTGGGAGAGTAGTTCCAGATGGGAAAGATGCAGGTAGAGCCTGGTGTCTCCTTTTTCCCCAGCCTCAACTGCTGATAGCCACAGGAGGAAGACAAAAGCTGCAGCAGCCCAACCTATTTTCACCTTGCCTGTGTGACTTCCTGAGCTGCTGCCTGTAGACAGACGAGGCGCGGCGCTGGTCTGCCAAGGAGCTCCTGCAGGTAAAATGAGAAGGGGCTGCAGGCGAAACAGGCTCTGAGGGATGGGCTCCTCCTCCACTCAAGTCCAAGGCATCAGATGAGCCCCCTTCCTCCTCACCTCCACTCTTGCTGCTCTTCAAGTGAAAACAGTGGGGAATCCTAGACTGGGCTGGGCTGGCAGGGCCCTGTACAGGTCCTGTGGTGCAAGTGTCCTGCAATGAGCAGGGACATCCTTACAGAGATCAGGTTGCTCAGAGCCCCCTCCCACCTGCCCTGGAATGGCTGCCCCATCCCTGCCCAGGGATGAGGCACCTGCCAGCTCTAAGGGCAACTTGTGCCAGGGTTGCACCATGCTCCAAGAAAACGAGATCTTCCTTAGACCTAATATGACTCAATCCCCATTATATATTATAAATACTATCCCATGTCCTGTTGCAACGGACCCGGTTAAAAAAGTTGTCTCTTACTTCCTGAGAATGCCCTTTGAAATACTGGAACATAGCAATGAAGTCTCCCTGGGGCCCTGTTCTCCTCCAGGCTAAAGAACTCCAGGTGTCTCAGTCTGTCATCAGAGGAGAGGTGCTCTGTCCTCTGACTGTTTCTGTCGCCCTGTTTTGTCATTTGGTGGAGTGTAGAGTTTGATCTAATGGCAAAAGAATGGAAGCAGAGCAATGCAGGGTACAGAGGCATGAAATGGTGGTGCAGAAAGCCAAGGAAGCCAGTCCCAGCTGAGCAGTCAGAGATTTGGCTGTGGGCAGGAGGGGCTGTGGGGGGCTCACTGTGAGCCTCGGAGGGGCCCTGGTTTGTGCCCCCCAGCCCACCCTCAGAGGTTTATGCCACGCAAACAGGGACAGCTGGCAGGGACTTGTCCCAGCCCCATCTGCTGCCTGGCACGCTCAAGCAGACGGGAGCTGCGCCAGGGTTACTGCCAGGTTGTGTGGCACAGAGGGAACTGCAGGGCCCAGTGCCACTGGGCTGGCCCTGCTGGGAAGGAAGGTGCCATCCAGCACACGAGGGCCAGGGCATGGAAAGGCAGACACTGCTCTGTCTCCCTGTGGGAATCAGCACAGTGCCTGTCTTGCAAAGAGAGGGACCAATGTGAGGCTTTGGAGTTTCCTGAAAGGAAGAAACTCCAAGGACAGAAAGCACCATTTCTAGAGCACTGGCAGGGCAAAAATCTCAGCAAGATGAAGACACCTGCATAAATGGATGAGTGGGATTCTGGGCCAGGTTTGCCTGTGATGGCAGGGTCCTGCACATAAAGATGGAGGTGTAGATGGTCCCATTGGTCCTCTCCCTGCATCCCTCTAG
Organism: Setophaga petechia; assembly: GCA_024362935.1. Taxonomy (NCBI): domain Eukaryota; kingdom Metazoa; phylum Chordata; class Aves; order Passeriformes; family Parulidae; genus Setophaga; species Setophaga petechia. Next base: position 38,505,358 of record JANCRA010000005.1, on the reverse strand, counting down.
GAGCCAGAGGAATCCTGTGAAGTACTGAGTTTGGAAAGTCATGGTTCATTGTTTTTTGTTTTGTTTTTTTTCCCTTTGGGCAGCATCCATTTGTAAAATTTGCAGAGCCTGCGTCCAGCCTGGTGCCACTGATTGTTTCAGTGAAGAAGAGGAAGGAGACAAGAATGTGACAATCACATCAGGACTATTTATTCTTCAACCAGTTTAGAGTAGGATTATAGGTTAGGACTAGGATTAGGATTAGGATTAGGATTAAGATTACGATTAGGATTAAGATAACGATTAGAGTTGGATTGTCTAATAGGACTGCAGAGTAGGATTGGAAATGAATAAAGTTTCTGAAACCACAATTCACCTTGAAGATTCCCTTCCTTCTCACTCTGCGAATTGTGGAAATTCGCACACCTCTCAATCTGGAAAAGTGGAGAATTCCTTCTGAATTGTCTGTCGTTTCTTAAAGGTGGAAAGTGACACGGTGTCTTCAGCATGATGTGAAAGTGGGGAAGGATCTTCTTCATTCATCCTCTCCACACCACACTGCTTTTGGAATATGGCCCACTGGTCTGTTTTTGGCCAGCTTTGGTACTTGTATTGGAGGCAGAAAGGGCAATGGCATTTGAAGGCAAAAGCAAAGGAAGAATGAGGCAGCCCAAACATCCTGTGCAGATGCAGGCCTTCAGCTGTGACTGGAGAGCATTGGGGTTCCTGCCACTTGGATTTGTATCCCTGGGTGCAATGTCTTTGGCTGGAGGAGAGCCTTGCTCAAGTGAGCAAGCAGAAAGATCAGAGAGGGTGCTGGGGAAGGTCTCCTGAGGTGCAGAGCTGTCAGCGCCTGTGAGGTGAGAGCGGGCCCGGCCTTGGCCGGGCTGGAGCCCCAGCAGAGCCCCGGCAGAGGCCAGAGCAGGCTGAGCCCCGGCAGAGGCAGGCTGGGAGGAGGCCCTTGGAGCTGCAAGAGGCAGCAGCCGGGCCCTGGGTGCCTGTTCCTGGCAGCGGGCCAATGCTCCGCTCTCAGAGCCCAGGTGGCAGCTGGCTGCTCCCGAGGGGAAGCGCAGCCGTGCTGGGCACAGCCCAGCCTGGAGGCATTGGCCGTCTTGAGCGCGCCCAGGAGCAGAGAAAGGCCAAGGGCAGCCGAGGGCCGCTGGGCTGGCTGAGGATTCCTCCTCTTCTGCCGGCTGCCCTGTACCTCCTGGCAAAGGCCAGCAGTGTGTGCAGCACCCTGGGCACCAGGGCAGGGGGCCGGGCTGCTGGGCAGGCTGGAGCACAGGGCAGCCTCCTTCAGGCCCGGCACTTGTGCCAGGGGAAGCGAGGCCAGCGTGAGGCAGGGACAGCTCGGCAGGGCACATCTGCAGGAGCCAGCGCCTCACGCAGCTCTGGGAGGAAGCGCCTGCAATCCTGCACTTCTGCACTGAGCCACAGCAAAGGTATGAGATGCAGAGTGTTTGGCAGAAATATTCAGGCCCACCAGGCCAGCCTGCTTTGTGCTCTCTGGCGTACAGCAAGCTCTGTGCAATGCTGAAATAAAACTCAACAGGGCAGGAGTTTTATCTCCTTTTAACGCCTTTATTAAAGAGATCAGCTCAGGATTAGGAAGCTCGACGAGGCGGCCCTCTCCGTCTTCTTCCCAGCGTGGCTCAGAGGAGGAGGATGTGCATCTTTGTCCACAAGGGGCAGAGCCAGGGGTCCGATCCTCACAGGAACGTCTGGGCGGGACCCCGGTATTTCTCCCTTTTCCCTGCTTCCCAGCTCCAGGTCTTGGTCCCAGGCAGCTTCTTTAGTCAGGGCGAGGGGCACCAAGGTCTCTCAACATCTCTGCAGGTCCAGCACTCCACTCCCCACATCCACGAATCATTCCAATTCTTCAATTTTATATTTGGCTCGTTGGTTTTGGGGTTTTTATAAGTTCAATACATCCCATGGTACAGTGGTTCTCCAAATCTACATATTGTAATGCCTCCCTCCTCCCCAGCAACACAAAAGGAGGGCTATCTACCTGCCCTGGCTAGGGTCGTTAAGTGATACAAAGAGAACTATTAACTCTAACGACTTATAGTTAACATAACAAGTAACCCTGCCCAGCAGTTCTGCCTCGGCAGCTCTGGTTTATAACTCAGTTTTTTTCTACTGATATAAAATTAAACAAAATTCAGTTCATAACAGACCCCCCTCTTTTACTTTGATCGAGCTTAAGCTCGCATCAACTTGCAATTTGTATTGATTAAAAATTTCCTGAGCACTCTGGTAATCATGGTTATTTAACTTTGTTACTTTTCTTGGCTTCTTCAGGTTGGTTTGTACAGCTAATACTACTATTTTAATAAAACACAAAAATAAACATAGTAAACAGAGCAATTTTACAAGTATGCCCACAGTGAAAAGGTCTACTTTTTCCCATACCTCTTTTTTGAAAATCCCTAGGTTATCCCACCAACTGGAATCAGGTGTAGGAGTTTGTTTTTGAGTGTTTACACATGTTAATCTTCTCACCTCTTTTGAAATGTTTCTAATAATTGCATTCTTTATCTCCAATACTGCTTGGAGCCTGATAATTCTGTTTAACATAGGTACTGGGGTTTGAACTTGGCTTTTACAATTTTGGATCTTTTCAATTTCTATTGAACTTTGCCTCTTCGGTTTGGCTTCTTTAAAATTGTTGTATATAGGAACTCCTAAACTTGATCCAGTTTCTTTAGGTAATAGGAAGAAAGCTGGTTTTACCACTCTAGCGGCATAGCTGCTAGACCAGTCTATTGACAATTCAGTGTATGCTGTAAGATCAGAGATCAAAACCAGGTATTTAGAGTTGTCCTGAAATGTGTCATCAATTTCTGTTGGGCATTTTCTATATTTACACAGTTCTTTCATTTTCTTAACGGGGTTTACCTTTTTTTCAGTACACTTATAAGCTTCATGTGCTTCATGGTGGGTACACTTGTCTCTTTTCTCAACAGATTCTAATTTATTTAGACTTCCTGGAATCCACCGAGTACCCAAATTTTTTACTGCTAAATACCTGTTACAAACTATTTTTCTTACCAGATCTACTGAGCTTGCTTCAGCAGCATCATATTCAAAGCACAACCAAGCTTCTCTTACAGGGCCCTCTCCCAGGAGTGACTGCCTAAAAGTGGCAGTATTCTGTGTTATCCAATTTATTCTATTTTTCTGATAAAAGACCAATTGAGAGAGGTCAACACAATTAGGGTTAGGACTGATGTGGACTCTATGCAAGCAGCTCACTTCTTTCTCTTCATGGTAGGGTTGGTAGCACTCACTGCACGGCTCTCCTGGGCTCCCCAGAGCACCACCAGCAATCAGAGCCATCATTACTACCCTTCCCAAGAGTCCAGTATGGGTCATCATGCACAGCCTGCCCACCCGGCCTTGCCTCTTGGGGAATCTTACTGAGAAGAAGCTTCCAAGCTCTTTAGAGTCCCTTTTACCTGCTTCTCTGGCTAAGTCCCTCTTGGTCTGTTCCCTGCTAATTTTGATTTCTCCTAGGGGAGTGCTCTGCAGAGGATTAACTAGGAGTCTTTAAATTGGGGAAACTAGAATTGCTTATTTACCATTTTAAACTTTCTACAAACTTATTTTACATACAGAACTGTCTTGAAACATTTTTAACATCTTAAGCTATGTTATAACTCCTATACCAATTATTTTCCCATACCGTTCAGTCTTTTTGACTCTTCTTCCTGAGAGTCAACTTTAAATCTTTTGGTCCTTTTATTACAGTATACTGAGGCAAATTCACTTGTGATGTGGTTGACTCTTGTCCAGTACCCGGAGGTGAGAGTGGTGTGGTGTCTGGCCCAATGCCAGAGGGAGAAGCTGATGTCGTATCTGGTCCCGTACCTGGGGGTGAAACTGGCCCTTTTATTCTCGTAATGTGAGTCCAACCTTTTTCCCTGGTCCGCACAGCCGAATTAGTGATGAGGAGTACCTGAAAGGGGCCTTCAAATTTAGGCATTAATGATCCTGCATTCCATGATTTTATCAAAACCCAATCTCCTGGGCTAATGTTATGAACCTTTGTGTCCAGAGGGGAAGTTTGGGGGAGGTATCCCTTTTTTCTAAGTCTTTCCAGAGTTCTTCCAATTACCTCTAAATACTTTCTTGTAGCTTCTTCCCCTTCTAGATAGTATCCCGTGCTATATGGTGTTAACAGAAATGGCAGCCCAAACATCATTTCATAAGGTGAAATTCTTATGTCAGACCGAGGTCTTGTTCTGATGCGCAAAAGCGCTAGGGGTAAGCATTTTAGCCAATTCATTTTTGTTTCTTCTATCAATTTAGTTAATACATTTTTGAGAGTTTTGTTCATCCGCTCTACTCTCCCAGAACTCTGGGGGTGCCACGGAGTATGTAATTTCCATTTTATTCCTAATGCTCCAATTATATTTTGCAATGTTCGGGACACAAAATGTGGGCCTCGGTCTGAGTCTATAGTGTTCACCATTCCATATCTGGGGATAATGTTCTCTAGGATTATTTTTGCTACGACTTGAGCTGTTTCTTTTCTAGTTGGGAAGGCTTCTACCCAATGGGTGAGATGATCTACTATAACTAGGAGATATTTGTATCCTTGCACCGGGGGCATCTCAGTAAAATCTATCTGTATGCTTTGGAAAGGTCTTAAAGCCAATTCTCTCCCTCCAGGTGCTACTTTTCTCATTATTTTCTGGTTTACTTTTTGACAAATGACACACCCTCTTGCAATTCCTTTGGCTAGGCTATATACTCCTATGCATAGGTTATTTCTTAAGAAATGGTCACATAGTCCTTGGACTCCCCAGTGAGTTAGTTTATGTAGTTCTGTTAGCACTGTCCGAGCCAGTGCTTCATTCAAAAACACCCGCCCATCTGAGGTTAACCACTCTCCTCTTTGCCCTTGGATTAATCTTAAATCTCTTATAGCCTGTAATTCTTTTTCACTATATACGGGTCCTTCTCCTCTTTCTCTTTCTTCAGGTAGCGTTCCTGCTTTAAAAATTTTTACTGGATCTCCTGGTTCTAAAGCTGCTTCTTTTGCTATCTGATCAGCCAGTCGGTTTCCTCTGACTTCAAGACTGTCTCCTCTTTGGTGCCCTTTTATATGGACCACTGCTATTTCTATAGGTTTCTGCAGAGCTTCTAATACAGATCTAACCAGATTCTCATGGGCTAAGCTTTTTCCCTTTGAGCTTAAATACCCACGCTCTCCCCATATTTTCCCAAAAGTATGTACTATGCCAAATGCATATTTGGAGTCCGTATAAATGGTTCCCCGGTCCCCCTCCAGTAAGTCTAATCCCCTTTTCAGGGCATATACTTCACAACTTTGGGCTGACCAATCTGGGGATAGTTTCCCTTTTTCACTAATCTGTAATGTTTCTCCATCTACAATGGCATAACCTGAAACCCTTTTTCAATCTACTACTCTTGAAGAGCCATCTATAAATAAGATTCTTCCAGTTGCTAGAGGCTGATCTTCTAAATTTTCTCTTATTTTTGTTTGGAGGTCAACCAATTCAAGGCAACCATGTTCTAAATTTTCTATAGGTTCTCCCATTAAAAATTGTGCTGGATTGAGGGCATTAGATGTGATAAATTCTAAGTCTTGTGTGTTCATTAGTATTATCTCATATTTTCCTGGCATCACTGCTGAGCCCTCTGTCTCAGTATTGCTGTAAGATCATGGGGAGTATGCACTTTAATTTTTCCTTGTAAGGTCTGTTTTTGGGTTTCTTCTATCAGGACTGCAGTTGCTGCTACTGCTTGTATACACACTGGCCAGCCTCTAGCCACTGGATCTAACAATTTAGAAATATATGCTACAGGTTTTTCTGCAACCTCCCCACTCCTGAGTTAGTACACCATACGCTATACCTCCTTCCGCACTCACAAACAGGTCAAAGCTCTTCTTGGGGTCTGGTAGGCTTAGGACTGGGGCAGAAGACAATTTATCTTTTAGGTTCTCCAATTGTTGATCATCTTCAGCTGTCCAAATTAGGGGATCTGGAGCTACTAATTTACTGTACAAAAATTTTACACTCTGCGAATATTGATCTAACCATAACTTGCAATATCTGAACAGGCCCAGGAGTTTTACCTGAAATTCTGTCAGGGCTCAACTTGCTCTAAATGGTTTTCCTTCAGCACCTAAAACTTCACAGAATTTTTTCCCAATTTCCATACCTTTCGGTATTTTGTTGAGACAGGACTTATCTGCTCCTGTATCAACTAAAAATTCAAATTCTTCATTTAGGGGTCCCACTTCAAAGTTTACCAAGGGCTCTTCTAGATGTTGCATTGGGTCCCCTAAGGTGTAAAGCCCCTGACACCCCTAATCATCACCTCTAAGAACTCTTTCTAAGTTATCTTGTTCCCTGGCTATTGCCACATCGAGACTGAGCTTTTTACAAAACCTCCTGATGTGTCCTGCCTCTCCACAATAATAGCAGCGCTTTTCACACATAGAGGTTTGAGGTCTCTCCATTTCTCTTGTACTTGACTGCCTAAGAGGCCTATCTTTGCCTCCTCCTGGCGGTGGACCCACCCACCTCACACTATCTTTTACTACCTTGGATCGTAGTATAGAATTGCTTGCTCCCCCGCTTTCTCTAGCCACAGCGACCATGATTCTAGCTTTGGCCTTTGCCTTTTCTTCGTCCCTCCTTAAATACACCTTCAATGCCTCCCTTAATAACTCATTAATGTCCTTGTTTTGCCATTCTTCAATCTTTTCCAGTTTCCTCCGTATATCTGGCCAAGATTTGGTAACAAATTGGACTTTCAGTAGCATTTGACCTTCTGTGGTGTCTGGGTCTATTCTAGAGTATAACTGGAAGTTCCGCTTTAGGCGATTAAGCCAAGCAGCAGGAGTTTCATCCTTTTCTTGTGTACCCTCAAATGCCAATTTGGTATTAGTTCCTTTGGGGACTGACTCTTTGATCCCCCGAATCAATAAAGATCTATATTCCATCATGGCCTTCCTCCCCTCCTCCTGATTAGGGTTCCAGTTGGGATCTGTTAGGGGCAATTTTTGTTCACCGGATTGCACCTGGGGTCCTGGACGGTTATCTCTCTCCCAAAGTCTTATGCCAGCCGCCCTAATCATCTGTACCTCTTCTGAGGAGAATAATATATTTAAAATAGAATTCATCTCCCCCCAAGTGTAGATATTTGGACCTAAGAATTGATCCACTTGGTTGGCTATGCCCACTGGGTCCTCAACTAAATGCCCCAACTCTTTCTTAAATCCCCTCACTTCAGAAGCTGTTAGAGGAGCATTCACAAAGCCAACACCTCCCACTGCTCCTCCCATAGGAACTTCTCTGAGGGGAAAAAGTCTCTCTGCCTTAGAGGTCTTGGATCTGGTACCACAGTAAGGCCCATCTTCAGATGCCAAACTAGTTTGAGGGATATCCGGGTTACCCTGAACTTTCTGCAGATCAGCAGGTGTATTTGGTGATAGTAGTTTACCGGACAAGGAGGCATTTGTATCCCAACTAGGAGGAGGTAAAGGGACAGCAATTGCAGGGGGAAAAGAGTTATTAGGCGGAGTTAGAGAAGGGGTGGAGAATGCAGCAGGTGGAGTAGTCACTTGTGGTGGTGCAGAAGGAACTGGAGGAGCCAAAGGGGAAGGTGAGGGAGTGGTTACTAGGGGAGATACTGAGTCTATCATAGGGGAAGGCGAAGAAGTAGAAGGAGGAATTTGAGGGGGCGGTAATGGGATGGCAGCCGGGGGAAGAACCGGGCCTGCCATTGGAGGTGCCTGAGCAAGAGGATTGTAAGGTGGAGGGGCAGCAGGAGGCAAATAATCTAGGGGGTCCCATCTTTTACCAATTCCAGCCTCCCCTCCTTCATTCCCATCTTTTTTCTTCTGCACTTTACAAATTCGTACTTCTTTGTCTTCAATAGCACTCTTTAACCAGCAATCTACATACAGTAATTGCTCAGGATCAGTATCTCCTCGAGCTGTCAGATAATTACTCAGTTGCTGGCATTTTCACTTGTCTCTTGTCCCACACCAAGGCCATCCTCCTTGCATTTCTAATTCTGGCCAGACTTCTACACAGTAGTGGATCATCTTTATCTTATCTAATCCCTTTGTGTCCTCTATCAAATCCCATTTTTCTAACAGTTCCCCTAAGGGGCTACCGAGAGGTATATTCCTTAGTCTCTTGCCTGTTTTTTTACTATTACACCCTCCCATCTCTTCAGATCTCAAAAGTGTCTCTACTGACAGGTAATCTCAAAAAAAATTTAGCTGCCTGAAGCTCAGGACTTTATACTGTAACAACTGCCTGATCTCGTCGATAGCCTAACTTTCCGCGTCAGGTCTTATATCTATCAGGACTTGAACACACAAAACCCGGCGTAAAAAGCCGGTTCGTGCCTGACCTCCTCAGTCAGGATAAACACTGCCTGATGTATAGTGTGCCCAACCTTCCAACACCGTATCAGGACTTAAAAAAAAATCCCCAGCCTACCGAGCCTTCGCTGGGATTTGTGCCTGGCCTCCTCCGCCAGGACTTAATATGCCTGCAGGGCTTGTGAGGTTGCCCAAATCCTTCTCGGGACTTACAATCTGCCTGACATCCTTCGTCAGAACCTTTGGGGTGCCGTGCCACTCACACTATTTCCTCCGCACGCCCGGAGGGGGGGTGCCCTCTTTCCCCCTTAGGAGACGACTCACTCACGCCAATTCCACACGCTTCCCCCTGTTCCCGGCTGGCCCCTTCGCAGGAGTCCAGAAACGCGGTACTGAGGGGTCCACAATCGCTTCGGAAGTCCGATCTACCGGCCTCCGTCTCACTCACACACACTCACTCGTCTCCCTCACCCTCCACCGGATAGTTCTCACCAATCCGGTGCTCCTCTGCGTCACTGGTCCTGAGCCGATCTTCTTCTCTGGTCCTGGTTGCCAGCTATCCTCGAAGTCCAAGATGGCCGGTCCTGGTGTCCTCTGCAGGCGTGGCAATCCCGGACGAGCCCCCAGCTGAAATAAAACTCAACAGGGCAGGAGTTTTATCTCCTTTTAACGCCTTTATTAAAGAGATCAGCTCAGGATTAGGAAGCTCGACGAGGCGGCCCTCTCCGTCTTCTTCCCAGCGTGGCTCAGAGGAGGAGGATGTGCATCTTTGTCCACAAGGGGCAGAGCCAGGGGTCCGATCCTCACAGGAACGTCTGGGCGGGACCCCGGTATTTCTCCCTTTTCCCTGCTTCCCAGCTCCAGGTCTTGGTCCCAGGCAGCTTCTTTAGTCAGGGCGAGGGGCACCAAGGTCTCTCAACATCTCTGCAGGTCCAGCACTCCACTCCCCACATCCACGAATCATTCCAATTCTTCAATTTTATATTTGGCTCGTTGGTTTTGGGGTTTTTATAAGTTCAATACATCCCATGGTACAGTGGTTCTCCAAATCTACATATTGTAACGCCTCCCTCCTCCCCAGCAACACAAAAGGAGGGCTATCTACCTGCCCTGGCTAGGGTCGTTAAGTGATACAAAGAGAACTATTAACTCTAACGACTTATAGTTAACATAACAAGTAACCCTGCCCAGCAGTTCTGCCTCGGCAGCTCTGGTTTATAACTCAGTTTTTTTCTACTGATATAAAATTAAACAAAATTCAGTTCATAACAATGCAGCTCTGAGCTGCTGGGAGAGAGGTGTTAGAAATAAACAAACTCCTAAATACAATTAAATGGAGACAAAGTCATTAAAGCAAAAGAGAATCTTCTTCTTAGGAAGGATTCAACTGAGCCAGCTGTGTATCCCCCTCTCCTGAGAGCTGAACATACACACATGCCAAGATAATGCTGCTTTTTATTGCTTTTCCCAGCCCTGGGCCATCCCTGTCCCCTTTCCCTTTGGCTGGGTACTAGGGAACTTCTATTCTCTCCTGACAGCCTACTTTTCTGTCCCCTCTCCTCTTCTCCTACATCCCTTTTGGTCTGGTGTTCAACACCTCTCCTTTTCCAGCTCACAGCAACACCCACCAAATTACCTGGAACAAAAAAACCCATAACTAACACCACCTAGCACCAACAACTTTCATTCTTTTTTCTAGTAACCTTTATGCTGCAGCAAAATATGACCTTCTATCTCCCAGAGGGAATCAGGGATGAGCCTGAGGCTTGTGCTTGGCTAGTGAATTGATTTGGAAGGGAGCTGAAGGGCTTCAGAAGGCAGTTTTTGTTATTTTTATTAATTTCTGAAGAAAAGAGGGAATGCAGCTGCAGTCAGCAAAAGCATTTGTGAGGTGCACTGACGAAATGCTTGTGAGCAATTCCCAGAGAAGGAAGGTGTTGAGAAAAAGTTGAATTGTAACAAATGCTGAATTCCTTTAGCTGTAGCAGACAATGTGGAGCCCTCTGTTCCCCCAGTGCAGTGATTAATGTGTGCAAATGTCTGTCTTAGCCGTGAGAACAAAGAGAGTGGCCCTCCTCAGAAGGTTTCTGCCCTTTGGTTAGCGCTGCGGCAGGCCCTTGGTGGCCCGGCAGGCACAGTCTGTGGCGGGCCGTGCCCAGGGGGCGGTGGCTGCGTGGGCTCCTGTGGCCCTGGCCGCTCTCAGTTTCGGCCGTGGTGGCCTCCCCTGGCTCCGGTCACGGGGCTGCTCCCGGCACAGGCAGCGGGGCCGTTCCTGCTCCTGCCCCCAGGGCCGCTCCTGGCTTTGGCCGCAGCTGCTGGCGGTGCTGGGATGAGCCCCGGCAGCAGGGCCCGGCGGCCCTGATGGGAAAGAGCCCCCGACCCTGCCGGGAAGGGGCTCGGCTGTGCCCGCACTCCCCTCGGAGGGCAGAAAGAAGGAAAGAGCTTCCTGCACCTTCTTTCCTCTCTTAAATACGTTGTCCCAGAGGCGTCACCAGCTTTTCTAATTGGCTCAGCAGTGGGTCTATTTTCAGAGCCAGTCAGTGATTGGTTTGGCCTGCACGGAGAAGCTTATAGCAGTTCCTCAGAGAAATGCCACTTTGGTGGCTGCCCTCTTTCCTCCTCTCCAAAAATTAAGCCATGCAAAACCAACAAAACCGGCCAGTGGTGGTCCTGGGGCTGGGGAACCCGGACACTCAGAGAAAACTTGAAAAACTTGTGTGGAGCCATTCCAAAATCTCACATGACTTCATATCCAGACACACAGCTAAAGCCCAGCTATTCCTCTATTCTTTTTCTTTTTAACTGAGAAAGGGAGTCACAGGTGATGGGGTCTCTATTCCACATCTATTGGAATTGATAGCTATCTCTTTAAAATGCTGCAGTACTTAAGATTGTCAAATCAGCACTTCTGTGAGCATTCATTTTGCAAAACTCAATTCTGAGTAACAGTTGTAGACTAAAACAATAACATATCTCTGTAGAAATTCAATCCTATTTCAAGGAAATGAATACCCTAGGAGTTCCGTACAAAAGAAACCAACAAACATTGTTGAATTGAAAGATGTTACTGCTACTCTTGCTGTCTGAAATACCGTTGAAATAAATTTAACAACACCCTTTGAATGTATTTGCAAGTGTACAAGTCAAACTCCAGAAAAATCAAATCATGTCCAAGAAAATTCTACAAGGCGATGAAAAGCATATGTGCATTTTCCTTATAACCTTAGGATTTTACTCCTTAAAAATGGTGAAGTTTTTAGATCAGTCTATTTGCAAAGGAACTGTTTATCCTAATAAGTTTAGATACATTTCCCCTTTGATTACAAATAAAGCATTGCACCTTCAAGGCATATAGTCTTAACCATGGTGTCAGGTATGCACAGGTGTGCTCACTGTCCCAAACAAGGGGAGTGCAAACATATAAATTCCCCAGACACGTCAACATGCAAGCTGTTATCCAACTGCACAAACACCTTCTCTCCTAAACCAAATTAGTGCCTCTGTGTTTGCTTTCAGGAACTTAGAATGCTCTTTTTACGACTATTAAAACAAGCAGTGTCTTTGGATTTTTACAATGTCACCAATATGAAGAAAGTCGATGTTGCAGCCAGCCAAGTTGCCTTGTGTCTGATGTAGGAAGCCAGCAGGAGGCTGTCACACAGGGATTGGCAATACCATGTACAGAAGCCTATGCCTTGGGTTTTCCTCTGCATGGTATATTTTTTCCTTGCAAGATTTATGATTTGAAATTGAATCAGAGTTAATCAGCAAAAAGAAAAAGGAAGGTGCTGATTGACATGGGCTAATCAACAGTTCTGATTAATTTAAAGATGTTTTTGGGGTGATGATGCAAGTTCAAAGAATAGGTTTTCTTTTGAGAAGCGTTTAAGGACACGACTTGAAGGCTGCAGGACAAACCATGTTTTTTTAGTTAGAAATTCCTGGTATTACTTTCCTGTACTGGTTTAGTGCAAATTTGGTAGAGAATTTCCAAAGGAGGGCCTCTCCAGGAAACAAACCCCTACGACCCCTTCCCCAAACGGGTTTGGGAAGAATTCCTCGGAGAGAAGTGGAAAGAACCTGTTTATTTGGCAGGCACAGCACCCTCCAGCACACAAAATGAACAATACCAGATGACACCGCTCTGAAAAAGATGACAAATTCAGAAAGTCTCTCTCGGGGAGAGGGGTGGTCGCTCTGTCCTCAGTCCCTCCAGCGCTGGGGCAGCTGCTGCAGCCACAAGGTGTGAACTCTCGGTGTTCCCAGGTCCCAGTCCAGAGCAGCTTCGGGATGGTCAAAAAAAAAGGAGAAACAGTCCAGGAAGCAATTTGAACTGTTTAACTAAACTAGCAAGGAGCAGAAGCAAAAGCAAGCAGGACTGAAGCAAGCAAGAGCCAGAGAGAGAAAGAGCAAAGAGAAAAGCAAAAGCAGCAAAAGCAAAAGCCACAGCCTATGTGTCCCAGACAGGCTGATAAGAAAACCAAAACAAAACTTGAACTCGTCAGGGCCAGTCTTAAAGGTAGAGAACATAATATCCAACATGAACAGAACACATCAATGGGGAATACAAGCCTCATAATGTCACCCTAGGACATTCCACCCCTTATCCCCATATCATCAACATACTACTACACATCATGCATTTATTCACACAAAATTTCCATCTGTTCCTCCAAAATTTACAAGCAATACCCATCATGCCCTCATCACATCCCCACACTGGACCACTGAATCCAGGCCCTATACTACAGAGCTGCAGGATTTCCCCCTTTCACCTTACTCACTCAAAGCTCCATCTATCACTTGCTCAGACCATCAACACTTGCACATTTCCTTCTCCATCTTCCACTTGCCCAGACCTTCAACACTTACACATTTCCCTCTATCTCATGTCTGTATGGTTTAATGTACAGGCAATGGCAGTAACATCCAATGAACAGTGATATTGCACATACCATTCTCGCCCCACAATCAGATCTCCCTGAGGTACACATCGTGTTGTTCCATCTCTTTGCATTATCCACCATGTACAACCTGGTCCCTCAGCAAAGACAACCCCACAAATGGGTTTGTCTGTACTCGAGGTAGAATTGATCCACACAGTCTTCCCTAACAAACCTCTGACATGTACCACTGGGACTTTATCTCCATCTATTACATTCAGGGACTCAGACTGGGCAGGACCCGCTCGGTCGGTTGAACCTCGGGTGTTAACCAACCAGGTGGTCTTTGCTAAGTGCTGCTCCCAGTTTTTGAAAGATCCCCCACCTCATGCTTTCAATGTGGGTTTTAACAGTCTGTTGTACCTCTCCACTTTTCCTGCAGCTGGTGCATGGTAGGGGATATGGTACACCCACTCCATGCCATGTTCCCTAGCCCAGGTGTTGATAAGGCTGTTCTTGAAATCAGTCCCATTGTCTGACTCAATCCTCTCAGGGGTACCATGTCTCCACAGGTTGCTTTTCAAGGCCCAGGCTGGTGTTCCGGGCCGTAGCATGAGGCACAGGGTGGGTTTCCAACCATCCCATGGTGGCTTCCACCATGGTCAGCACACAGTTCTTGCCCTGGCGTGTCTGGGGCAGGGTGATGTAGTCAATCTGCCAGGCCTCCCCATACTTGTACTTGGATCATCGCCCACCGTACCACAGGGGCTTCACTCACTGGGCCTGCTTGATGGCAGCACACGTCTCACAGTCATGGATGACCTGAGAAATACTGTCCATGGTTAGATCCACCCCTGGGTCTCGTGCCCACTTACAGGTGGCATCTCTGCCCTGATGGTCTGAGGCATCATGGGCCCATCAAGCTAGGAATAACTCTCCTTTATGTTGCCAATCTAAGTCTATCTTTGAAGCTTCTATCTTTGCAGCCTGGTCTGCCTGCTCATTGTTTTTGTGTTCATCATCAGCCTGACTCTTGGGGACATGGGCATCTACATGGCGGACTTTCACAGGTGGCTTCTCTACCCTGGTAGCAATGTCTTTCCACTCATCAGCAGCCCAAATTGGTTTTCCTCTATGCTGCCAGTTAGCATCTTTCCACATCTCCAGCCATCCCCACAGAGCATTGGCTACCATCCATGAATCAGTGTAGAGGTAGAGCTTTGGCCACTTCTCTCTCTCAGCAATGTGCAAGGCTAGTTGAATGGCTTTGAGTCCAGCAAGTCGGCTTGATCCACCTTCTCCTTCAGTGCCCTCTGCGACCTGTCCTGTGGGGCTCCATTCAGCTGCTTTCCACTTCCGGTTCATCCCCACGATGCGACAGGAACCATCAGTAAAATGAGCGTATCGTGGATCTTCTGCTGGCAGTTGGTTGTGTGGTGGAGCTTCTTCAGCCCGTGTCACTTCTTGTTCCCCTTCATCAGTGAGACCAAAGTTTTCACCTTCCAGCCAGTTTGTAATTATTTCCAGAATCCCAGGGCCATTCAGCTTTCCAATACAGGCGTGCTGTGTGATAACAGCAATCCATTTGCTCCATGTAGCACTGATGGCATGGTGCATAGAGGAAACCTTTCCTTTGAACATCCAGTACTGGTACTTGGGGTGCCAGGAGGAGTTGTGCTTCGGTGCCTATTACCTCTGAGGCAGCCTGGACTCCTTCATAGGCAGCCAAGATTTCCTTCTCTGTGGGACTGGAGTTGGCTTCAGACCCTCTTCGACTCCAAAATCCCAGTGGTCAGGCCTGAGCCTCTCCAGGCACCTTCTGCCAAAGGCTCCAGGACAAGCCATTGTACCCAGCTGCAGAGTAAAACACATTCTTCACCTCTGCTCCTGTCCTGACCGGGCCAAGGGCCACTGCATGAGCAATCTCCTGCTTGATCTGGGCAAAGGCTTGTTGCTGTTCAGGGCCTCAGTGGAAATCGTCCTGTTTTGCGGGTGACCAGGTAGAAAGGGCTCACAATCTGACTCTACTTGGGAATGTGGATTCTGCAAAATCTGTGGCACCTAGGAAAGCTGGTGTTTCCTTCTTGCTGGTTGGTGGAGACATCACGGTGATCTTGTTGATGATCTCAGTGGGAATCTGACGCCGTCCATCTTGCCCCTTTACTTCCAGGCACTGGATCTCTCAGGCAGGTCCCTTGACTCTGCTCTTCCTAATGGCGTTTGAGCTTCCAGGGGAATCTGGATGATTCTCTCTCCTTTCTCAAATACTTCCATTGCTGTGTCCCCTCACACAATGATGTCATCCGTGTACTGCAGGTGTTCTGGAGCCTCACCCTTTTCCAGGGCAGCCTGCATCAGTCCATGGCAGATGGTGGGGCTGTGCTTCCACCCTGGGGCAGTTGGTTCCAGGTGTACTGCACGCCCCTCCAGGTGAAAGTAAACTGAGGCCTGCATTCTGCTGCCAGAGGAATGGAGAGAAACGCGTTAGCAATGTCAGCAGTGGCGTACCACTTTGCTGCCTTGGACTCCAGCCTGTACTGGAGTTCCAGCATGTCCAGCACAGCAGCGCTCAGTGCTGGAGTCACTTCATTCAAGGGGAGACAGTCCACAGTCAATCTCCATTCTCTGTCAGAATTGCACACAGGCCAGATGGGGCTGTTGAAGGGTGAGTGGATTTCATTGACCAGCCCTTGGTTCTCCAGCTCACGGTTCATATTGTGCGTTGGGATCACAGCATCCCGATTTGTTCGATACTGCCGGCAGTGCACCGTCGAGGTGGCAATCGGCACTCGTTGCTCTGCCACCTTCAGGAGTCCAACTGCAGATGGGTTTTCTGATAGTCCAGGCAAGGTGTGCAACTGCTTCATGTTCTTCTGTCTCTACAGCAACTATTGCAAAAGCACACCTGAGTCCCTTTGGGTCTTTCTAATAGCCCTTCCAGAGGAAGTCTATGCCCAGAATACACGGGGCCTCTGGGCCGGCCATAATGGGAATTTCTGCCACTCCTTCCCAGTCAGGGTCACCTTGGCTTCCAACAGGATCACCTGCTGCAATGCCCCCGTCACCCCGGCAATGGAAACGGGTTCTGCCCCCACATGTCCTGAAGGGATTAGAGTACACTGTGCACCAGTATGGACAAAAGCCTCATAATTCTTTGGCTCTGGTGTGCCAGGGATCCACACAGCCCAAAAGACACAATTTTTCCCTGGCCTCTACCTGGCTAGAGGTAGAGCCTCTCTAGTCCTGGTTACCGTTCCCTCCCTGGGTGTATATTCTGGATGTTCCTTCAAGGGGATCTGACATATCATGCTCCCTTCTGCTATACCTGGCAGCTCGGTCACGGGGAGCTGGGGCTGCATTCATTTGGGTGGAAATCCCTCTCTTTGTAGTTTCCTCCTTCAGCTCGCATACCCCTGCTGCTAGGACAGAGATGAGTTTTGCATTCCACCCTCTCATGTCTTGCCCATGTTCATAGAGGAAAGTCCACAGGTCCACTCGTGGGGTGTACTCCCTCTCCCTAGCTGGGGGATGTTGAGCTCTGACGCTGGGGCCCCTGGTTTGCACTGATGCCACATGGGAACTGTCCTTGCTCATCTCCTTCCCCATCGGCTCTCTGAATTTTTCCTGTTCATCCTTGAGACAACCACAGCAGAGACATGAGTGTGCATCAGGCCGTGGACGATGGTCTCATCATTCCTGAGTTTGCTTGCTCCAGGACTCACTATCTCTTGGTTATCCATAAAATGCATTGTTCCCCTGAAGCTGGAGTATACACGTGGCCCCTGCTGTGCATGGCTCCACCACATTTCCACTGCGCACCTGACCTTGTCAGGGTCCTTATGTTGTCCATCCCTTGCAAAAAGTATCTCCAATATTGCCATTTGTCTCTGAGATCAGAATTTTTCCTTTATTTTTTCTTGGGCAGCACCCAGCCCACTGCCCCCTCCAGAGCCCAGCCCCAGTGGCTGCTGGCTGCCTCACAGGGCTGTGTGGCGAGGGGAGGCCAGTGCTGGTCACAGGGAGAGCCCGGTCAAGGGGCTGAGCCTGCACCAAGTGCACCCTGCTGGCACTCTCCAGCTGGCAGAGGGCAGGAGCAGAGCGGCCGAGCACCTGTGCCAGGCCCTGCTGTGCCAGGACAGCCCACAGGAGCCCCTGTGAGAGGCGGCCATCAGGTTCATGGGTGAGCCATGAGCCCGGGCTCCCCTGCCTGCCCTGCCCCACCCTTCCCTACCCTACTGAGACAGAGTGAAAAATCCCCCAAAGTAGAATACCATTTTGAATTAGGTTAAAAGTCTAAAAAGGTGAAAAGCCTGTAAGCCAAAGCTGAAGGGAAAACTGCAGGACAGAGATAATGAAGAGACATGAAGAGACTGATAAAGAAAAACAGAGACTCAAGCAAGGCCAGGACAACCTGACCTAAGAATCCTTTGTGATTAAGAGGAGCTAGCGGCAAATGTCACGTGAAGTTCATAAAAATGAATATGTATGAGCCCATTGTAAAACTGTATGCATATGTATTTGGAAGGGAGATACAAGGATATCTGAAGTTTGCGGAGATACACATGCCCTTTTAGTATCTTCTAGGTACGCATGCGTCCAGTGCTGCAATAAACACATACCAGTTCTATACAACTTTTACAAAGTTGTGTAGGTCTCTTCTTTTCTCCGCAAAACATTACTTTTCTACTTCTTGTAAAAACTTTCTGCGGACAAGTTTAAGGCTACTGCTTAACTCTAATCACACTTCTGCTGTCTCTGAAGCCTGCCTTTTGTAGCATTCCTTAAACCCTCTGATTTTAAGGACACCCTCAGGCCCCAGCCCCGCCTGTTGCCACGGCAGCACCAGCCGGGCCCGGCGCCGTGGAGCCCCACCTGGCCTGGCCATTGCTGCTGCCGCCCTCTGGCAGCCGTGCCCTTGGGCGGCAGCGTGCGCCAAGGGCCGGGCTGAGCCCGGCCGGGCCAGCAGCCCGTGTGGCCATAGCGCCGGCAGCGCCGCTGGCAGGGAGCTGTGCCGCCGGCGCCGTGACAGGCTCTGTGTTCACAGGCATCGCCGGGCGGCACCTGAGGGGGCAGCCAGGAGAGCTGCAGCTGATCTGCACTGGTGAGTGAGGGCAGCGGGCTGACAGCGGGGGCTGCCGGGGGGAGCTGCAAGCCCTGCCCCAGCTGCGGAGGGCTCTGCTCCCGTGGGCAGAGCACACTGAGATTTCAGGGCCACGTGGGCCATTCGTGGCCCGCAGCTTCAGGCTGATCCCCTTGCTCACTGTTCCTCTCTGGCCGTGGCAAGAGCCGGCTGGGATGGCCCTTGCAGGGGACTCTCCTCGGCTTCCCGCAGCTGCAGCTTCTGACCTTGGCTCTGTTCCTCTCTCTTGCAGCCCTTGAAGACAAAACTAATGACGTCAGCCTTGCCGTCGGAAGCCTGGCAATTCAAACACTGTGAATGCTCAAGTCAGGAGAGCGAGCTTCCAGGTTCCAGTGGCTCCGAAATCACCTGTGCAGGGCATGGAAGACACGGCCTCGTCTGTCACGGCTCGGCTGCCTGCCCTGCCGGAGCTCTGTGGAGAGCCCATCCCAGAAGCTCTTTTTGCTGGGGCCACCTGTGTCAGCAGGGATTTTCTTTTTCTTCAAAAATATTTTTGTCACTTTTTTGTTTTCTTTTACACTGTAAATATAGTTTATGTTATAATACACAGACTCCCAGGATCTTTCTTTTGCTGCCCAGGGTCCGCAAGGGGTCGGGGAGGAGGGGGAAAAGGGTGCCTGTGCTCAGCCAGCTGCCCAGGCGCGCAGTACTGCAGGGGAAATGGCCAGAAGCCCCTTGGCCTTTGGTGGTTCTGCTGAAGCCTTTGTGCTGCCCACAGAGCGGCTGGGCAGGGGCCGCAGCTGCAGGGATCCCTGCCAGAGCGGTGCCTGGAGATGGCCACAAGCCCTGTGCCAGGCAGGAAGCACCATCCGTGTCCTCCTGCCCGTGTGCTGCTGGCTGCCTTGCTGAGGGCTCCCAGGTGCCCCTGCATGGGGCTGCTCTGGAGCTGCTGTGGGGCTGCGGCGCTGCTGCCGGGCAGCTTGGCCGGGCTGGGGCAGCCCCTGAGGGGCTGGGGCGCTGGCAAGCCCTGAGCAATGGGCTGTCAGAGGCCACAAGCAGCTCCCTGGCAGCCGCCTTGATCCTGCCAGAGTTGACTTGCAAGACGGATCCCAGGCACTCTGCAGCTAAGAGCATCAGTGTTGTGGGAAACCCAAATGCAGGGAGGTCTCAGATCCTTGGGCCTGTAAGCCAAAGCTTAGAATTAAACCCAGGATTTGTGCTGAGACCTTGAAAAGGGCTTCCAAATTCAGGCGATAGAAGTGAGAATGTGGATTTGTAGTATGAAGCAGAGACACCCAAAGCTAAGTGGAGGAAAGTTTAGCATTTTAGAGTTTAAGATCTTGAAAAAAGTAAAAGTAGTTACAACTGTAAACACGAAGTTTACACTACAGTGCTGTACGTTTATGTGTCAGAACAGAATTGGCTGAGAAAGCTTACACTGTAGCACATGTTCATGAGATGAAATACTGAAAGATTGGGTCAGAAACATAAATAAACTTGTTGGCAATGTTTTATTGGTCAATAAATCCTTCAAAGTTCTTGTAAGTACAAGTCTTGTGACGTTGTGAGCCATGTAATGGAGATGTGAGCCAAACTCACCCTTCCTGTCTATGTAGAAGATAGGAAAAATAAACAGCATCATCTAAAACACCTAAAGATCTGGTCTCTAAGTCATTGCAAACTCCTTCACGTCTCTCGCAGTGGGGTTTAACTACAAATAGATGACAGGGACTCTTAATGCTGGCTCTTTGACTCCAAAGAAGCTGCTTTAGAATCTTTCCCATAACCCTGTGTAGTTATGTGCCAGCAATGGATCATTTGAGGAAGCTTTCCCAACTGACTTGCATAGAGTTTTGTTTGAAGGGTGTATGAGGGGAAACCCTCGCAGCAGAGGTCTGGGCTTTGGCCTTGATGTGTCCCTGCTGATTGTGAAGTGTGCCATCAGCTGCAGGTGTTTCTGGGCTAAAAATATAATCGTGTTAGTTTGACTTGCTCCTTTTGGCCTATAAAAGCTGGATCCATTTTTGGGGCAAATTTGGTGACCTCATCTCTGGGTGGATGGACGACCTTGGATTTTCCCAATTGCTGGGAATGGTTCCCCAGGTCTCTGGTGTAAAATGGGGCTCCCCAGGAAGTGCAGATCTGCAAGATGATAAAGAATTTAGGCAATTGATGATGCATCTTTCTAAATCACTCTCCTTTCTCTCCTTTTGTGAAATACAAAGCTGTGTTTCATGTCAGGTACATACAGGCAACGCATGTATTTGTGATTGTGATACGTGTGGAAACCAACCATGGGACACTTATAAAGACGAATTCTAAAAAACACTGAGGAAAGTAAAGCATGGAAGAAGGTCTTTGAACCTATCCTTTGTTCATTATTAACTTTTATTAGTCTGAAGTTGATTTAGGAGCATTTGAATTAAAGCTTTGAGGATGTTACTTTTTGACAGGAACTTTCTGCTTGGAGTTAAGCCTTAAAAAGTTTTGCAGTAATACCATTTTGAAGTATAATTTTAGAATATTGCTTGTAGTAAGGATCTTTAAAACTATAGCTTTAGAATATAAAAAAGGAAACATGCTTACCTCACACCTTGACAAAACAGTGAAAAGTAGCTTGAGAAAGGAATGTGAACATCAACTCAAGGACTAATAGTTTCGACCAAGGGAAGCTGGACATCACTGTTATGAGATTTATAGTCCTTGCAATCAAAAGGTAAAGCCATGTCTGGAATCTGGACTCCCCCAGCTGGGATCCTTCTTTCTTCATTCGGAAGTTGGACCCCCCACTACCTGAGATACTCCTTTTCTGGGATACATCCCAAGAAAAACTAAATCACAATAGTGTATAGAATTGTGACATAAAAATTGGAAAGAGAAACTGCTGATGAGTAAAAATTGGGAAAAGAAACTGCTGAGAAAGCTTATGAGTGCCCTTATAAATACCTGTAAGCCTCAACTATCGGTGTGCAGTTGGAGGGAAAGCTTCCCCCACTGTACCCAGTGTTGTATTTCACATACTTTACCAGAATAAATAATAATTTGATTGCTGCTGGAATATTGGCTTAGTTAAGCTCCTCATTTATAACATTATAGTACTGTTTTAGGTGCACTACCTTGCTTGTTTTTGCTTGTCACTAAAACCAAGCACACATTTTTTATTGAATGTATCATCATACTCTGTGGTTCCTTAATATTCAGAGTAAAAGAAGAACATTTTTTCCAGTGGTATGTCCTTTACATCGCCTCAGTCAATTGGCAGAACACCAGGAGGCTCCTGAGGAGCCGGGGCGGTGGGAATCCCTGAGCAATTGGATGTCAGAGGGCACAAGCAGCCCCCAGGCAGCCGCCTTGTCCCTGGCACCCGGCTGCTCTGGCGCTTGCCCAGAGCATCTCCCAGGCCTGCGGCAGAAGCCCTCGAGGCCGGGACACCACCGCAGCAGGAGGGTGGGGGCACCCCCGAGGTGCCCAGGCTGGGCTGGCTGGACACAGGGAGGGCAGGGGGCTGCTGCCAGGGCACGGCCACTGGGCGCTGCCAATGAGGGGCAGGGGACAGAGGCAGGGCTGGCGTCCAGCCTGGGCCCTGGCGGCTGCCCAGGCCACGGTGCCGTGACTGAGGCCCCCCTGACCCAGAGCTCGGGGCCCGCAGAGCTGCTGCCTCCATGGGGAGGGCGGCCGTGTCTCCTCCAGCAGGGCTGCGGAGTCACTGCTGCCCCGGCGGCACTGGAGCCCACAGAAACAGCACCAGAGTGGGCTCAGCAACAGCAGCACCCCGAACGGCGGCACCTGCTCGGCCGGGCATCCGCACCCGCCGGGATGCCAGATGGGGGGAGCCCGGGGGCACCATGGCCCCTGCTTTGGCAAAAGGCTCAGCAGAGTTGGCCACAATGGCTCTCTCTTGACTTGCCAGCCTCACGGCAACGCTTGGCTGCTTCAGCTGCTGCCTGTGCCCCTGGCTGACTTCCATGGCTGGGCTTGAGGGCAGACTCGCCTCCCACAGGCGGCGTCCCAAGGCAGCGGCTTTGGTGCAGAGGGCACAGAGACACTCTGATGGGGCACCAGCCCTGCACTGCAGCTGCCCTCCCTCCCCTCCATGCAGGCACCTTAAAGACATGTGCGTCAGCTCTGAAATGAAATCCTGGACTTGCTTGGAACAAAGGAGGCACTGGAGAAAACCTGGGACTGGGGAACCCAGACACTCAGAGAAAACTTGAAAAACTTGTGTGGAGCCATTCCAAAATCTCACATGACTTCATATCCAGACACACAGCTAAAGCCCAGCTATTCCTCTATTCTTTTTAACTGAGAAAGGAAGTCACAGGTGATGGGGTCTCAATTCCACATCTATTGGAATTGATAGCTATCTCTTTAAAATGCTGCAGTACTTAAGATTGTCAAATCAGCACTTCTGTGAGCATTCATTTTGCAAAACTCAATTCTGAGTAACAGTTGTAGACTAAAACAATAACATATCTCTGTAGAAATTAAATCCTATTTCAAGGAAATGAGTAGCCTAGGAGTTCCGTACAAAAGAAACCAACAAACATTGTTGAAATGAAAGATGTCACTGCTACACCTGCTGTCTGAAATACCGTTGAAATAAATTTAACAACACCCTTTGAATGTATTTGCACGTGTACAAGTCAAATTTCAGAAAAATCAAATCATGTCCAAGAAAATTCTACAAGGCGATGAAAAGCATATGTGCATTTTCCTTATAACCTTGGGATTTTACTCCTTAAAAATGGCAAAGTTTCTAGATCAGTCTATTTGTAAAGGAACTGTTTATCCTAATAAGTTTAGATACATTTCCCCTTTGATTACAAATAAAGCATTGCACCTTCAAGGCATATAGTCTTAAACCATGGTATCAGGTATGCACAGGTGACATTGCGCTCACTGTCCTAAACAAGGGGAGCGCAAACATATAAATCCCCTCAGATACGTCAACATGCAAGCTGTTATCCAACTGCACAAAGCTTCTCTCCTAAACCAAATTAGTGCCTCTGTGTTTGCTTTCAGGAACTTAGAATGCTCTTTTTAGGACTATTAAAACAAGCAGTGTCTTTGGATTTTTACAATGTCTTACAAGATCTTTGGATCTTTACAGTGTCTTTTGGATTTTTACAATATGAAGAAAGTCGATGTTGCAGCCAGCCAAGTTGCCTTGTGTCAGATGTAGGAATCTAGCTGGAGGCTGTCACACAGGGATTGGCAATACCATGTACAGAAGCCTATGCCTTGGGTTTTCCTCTGCATGGTATATTTTTTCCTTGCAAGATTTATGATTTGAAATTGAATCAGAGTTAGTCAGCAAAAAGAAAAAGGAAGGTGCTAATTGACATGGGCTAATCAACAGTTCTGATTAATTTAAAGATGTTTTTGGGGTGATGATGCAAGTTCAATGAATAGGTTTTCTTTTGAGAAGCGTTTAAGGACATGACCTCAAGGCTGCAGGACAAACCATGTTTTGTTAGTTAGAAATTCCTGTTATTACTTTCCCATGCATAGTTTTTAACCTTTCTGTAATCTCAAATGACCTCTGTTCTGTGATTATTGCATCTGCATACCAGCTGCAAAACCCCAATATTAAAAGACATGGCTGTATTTCAGTTCAAAAATAAGAAAACACACAAATTAGTATTTCACTGATAGCACTGGCAGACCTTTTAGGTTTAATCCTTTTCCTGCTATATTCAGAAACCTGCTCTTGACTTCAGCAGGAGTTGGCATGAGTGCCTAACCATAAATAAATATAGAAGGTAGTTGTTAGTGATTTTCAGCATGAAAATGATTTTATAGACAGTGTAAACAGAGGTGACAGGTGGCAAATACTCAGACAGAAACTCTGCAATTGAAACCTTCTAATGAAACACCTCTCTTTCTTCAGACCTAGCCCTCAAACACCTCTCTGAGATCTGTGGAGTTGATGGGAAACTCTAGTACCTTTATTTATAGTACCTTTAGTACCTTTATTTATAAAGGTAAATTATAATTTAAAGCCGTGAACACAAAGAGAATATTTAACTACATTCAGCATCTTTAGACACTGCAATCAATGTTTTCTTTTGCTTTACCGTACTCCAGGGTATTTGAGAAAATAATAGTTATGCAAGCCTGTGTGTCAGTGTCGTTAATCACAGTGGTATTGTATGGATGGATGTACGTACAAAGCTTTGAGATAGAAAATATGAGTTCAGACTTTGTTAATTCTTACTAATAGGCTGGGAGTGCTTTGGTTGATCTGATTTCATGGGGTTGCAGTATCTCTTCTTTTATGGCAGCCTGTAAGATAGAACTCTCTACTCCATGTAGCCATGGTATTTTTTGGAAAATCCCTTGGCCAGGATTTTTCTCCTGAGAAGCTGAGAGGCCTCAGGAACAAAATGTAAACAGTAATTATCTGCTGCTGTGGAATGCAACAGATGGATCTTAGATTGGTCTCATGTGGTTGTTTCTAATTAATGGCCAATCACAGTCAGCTGGCTTGGACTCTCTGAGAGCCACGAGCTTTTGTTATTAATTCCATTCCTTTCCTTTCAAGCCTTCTGATGAAATATTTTCTTCTATTCTTTTAGTATAGTTCTAATGTATAATTTTAATAATGTATGTGTCATAAACTAATAGTTGGTCTCTTCCCTTGTCATGGGGACCCCTGTGAACAGCACCACAACCCCACACATAAGGTATTCTGTCAAGCAAAACAAAACACCTTGAGACAGTTCTAAGTTTTTTGAGAATTATAGCCCTAGCTTTGTTTATGTACAGTGACTATTGAATTAGCACTCCCAAAAGGCAGATTTGCATGCAGCAGTGGGGAACAAAGTGAAAGGGACCTCCTCATGAATCCAAAGGAGATCCCTTTATTGTAAAAATCACACCCCTTTGATGCCTTTAATCTCAACCTGACATAACTGAACCCAAACCAAGACCTAACAGAACGGAGCAGAAAGGAGGCACCCATTGGCTGGTGTTACCAATGTCATGGATGAGCTTGCTACCAAGCCCCAGGACTGACTGCCAGGGGCTTCTCCCAGTCAGGTCTCTAAGGCAGCTGCAAGCATTTCACTGGCCAGATCCCAAGGGGGTGTGGAGTTCAGACCAATGAGAATATGCAGACCGGGTCTTTCAAATGCTCTATATTAGGGGTAGCCTGGGAAATAAACACTCTCTGTGCCACACAAACCTCGAGGCTGAGCAATCTCTGTCTCCTGCACCAGCAACCCCCACACCTGACCTAACACGTGGTGAACCCCGAAGGGAGAAGAACTCAGAAGCACACAGCAAAGGAGACACACAGCATTAGAGCTGGAAAATGGTGTAGAACCATATTGCAAGGGCATCAGACCCTGGATTGGTGTTTGGAACTGGAGAAATACAGCCTGGGAGCTGGAAACAGTGACAGAGCCAATATGGTGAAAAGCCAGGACTTTGCTAGGTAGCGTAAAGTGCTGTGAGGTTGCTAGCCTTGTTTTTGGGGACTGGAACCACTTAGGAGACCATGGGAGCTTGGATGTCAGGACCAGAAAACTCCATAATGAAGGTACTGATTTTCTTCTTTCAAAGAAGAGGGATAAACCACGATGAACGAGCTCTACAAGCTTTATTCACATGGTGTAAAAGCCATGAGCTGCACATATCAGAAGGGAACGTTTTAGATTTGCCCTTTTGGGAGAGGGTTGGACAAAATATATTTGAGGCAGTCTCATTTGGTGATGATGCAGCCATTGGTATTATAAAACCATGGATGCTTGTTCTGGATTTATTATAAAATCGGATGATGAAGGGCAAAGGGGGAAGGGCAGCAGCGCAGCCGCCTCTTCATTCCACCCTGGGCGTGAGCGGCATTGCCGTGGGAGCCGGCGGGCCCCGGCCGCTGTGAAAACGTGTCCTACTACAATGGAACTGTGGCTGACCAATCCGGAGCAGTCGTGGGAAGCAGCACAGCCCTGGGGAGTGCAGGAATCTCGGAAAACAGAGACCATCCAGGGGCTGCCCGAGCCGAGGACACCAACGATGTCCAGAGAGACGGTCGGTGACTGTTGGGGAGGATGAAAGTTTGACAAGAAAGTCACACAGATATGTATGCTTAGGAGAAAAATTTTTAAATGTAGGATCTGATGAAGGAATAGAGATGGAAGCAAGTTTTGATATAAAAGAAAAGAACTGCTGAGCCAGTCTTACTGGATAACCAAGAAGGCAAAGGGTATGTTAGTTAGAAGGGGATTTTATGACTTAGAGCAAATGATAAACCCACCTCAAACAAGAAGATATTTTTACCAAGCAGAAAGATAGCACAGGCAAGCAAGTCAGCAAAGCTGCAGGTAGAAAAAAGGTCTCAGAATTTTGCACTGCAAGAAAATTAAAAAACAACTTCTAGCTCTGCTAGCTTAAACTGTAATGTACTAACTTTTAGTGGCTGGAGAATAGTAACACGAATATGGTAATTGCAGTAGTTATGACAGGCTATAGATAATAGTTAAGGTATAGATTGGTTCTACTGTATTAAGATGCTAAGCCAAGGAAAGTATATAAGGCAATGTAACCAAAACCAAAGGGTCTCCAGGCCTGCCTGCAGCTAGAGATGGCAGGTGAAGGCACAGGCTCTGTCACCCACGATCCTGGACTGCTGTAACGTCTTGGATGGAATAAACTGCATTTTGGAGAGCCCCTGGAGTCCTGCATCCCTCAGGCGATGCTGACTGCACAATCAGACACGTGGAGAGGTGACGGTCCCCAAGGCTCCCGCAGCTGACCCAGGCGGGCACAGCACGCCGCCCCGCTCTGGGGGAGCAGAGCACGTGGTGGGCGCTTCTGCCCCTCTGGGCACACCACGCCTTGCAGCCGCTCCGAGCCCTCCGGGTTAAAGGCAATTCCGCAGCCATTGCACCGTGCCGCGTGGCCGCTGAGATCGACCCGGCCATTGGCACCGGGTTCCCCGCACTTCCCATCACCGTGGAAAGCGAGTGGGCTGGCTCCAAAGTCAACCTCCGTGGAGCCTCGCCGTGTCTGCACCGGGAGCGGCCCTGCCCCCGAGCCTTCCTCCAAGGACGGACCTGAGAAGAGCTGCAGACACCAAACCCAGAAGCAGAGTGTGGGAAAAGCCCCTGCAGGGGGCCCAACCAGCACAAAACAGTAGAAAGAAGCGTGCGAGGGTGTGGGGCTATGCCAGCAATAGCAACCAAGCCATCCTGAGAAGATGGTGCTGGCCACATGCCACAGCCATTTCACAGCAGCTGAGATAGAGCCACTCTCTCACCAAGTGCAACAGAAAACCAACATTTCCCTACAAACCTTTTCAAAACCTCACAACCACCTTAGCTCCTGAAAATCAACGTTGCCATGTTCCAAAACTCTAATAAACACACTGAAGAGTTATCCTACAAAGTTAGAAAAAGGTACAACTGTTTGTAAAATATGCCTTAGAGTTCATAGTGCAATACTCATTATGGGTGTTTGCAATTGTTAGGACCAAAATCAATAAGCCTATGATTTGGAAAATGTTATATTTCTTTCTCAGGCAGTTAATGCTATGCATCAAGGAAGCCTTAGTGTGTGTGTTAAGAAGTGTTTTCCAAATACCCCTACTCATTCTCATTGCCTTGTTTCAAGAAGGATGGTGAAGATCCAACAGGTATCCACGACGACACTCATAAAAAAAAAAAAAATCAATTTATCATAGCCAAATTTCAGTTGCAAAGTTCTTTAACTAAAGTTCTGCCACTTGACATCATTTTGTCCTAGGCTGCAAGGTAATTCTATTTGCCATCTGTTAGAGGTGTGGCTCTGTTGTCTTCTGTTAATTGGGCAGTTCCTTCATTTCTTCCACAAACCAGTCCTCCCTCCAGGGAGACATCTGCTCTTAATGGGCCATTGAGTGCCACAGTATGACTGATAAAATTACATCATCCCACATTGTGAGAGGCTCTGCCCAGAGGGAGGAGCCAAGCATTCCTAACTGGATAGAAGCTGAGATTTTGGGACACCGGGACAGCCTTTTCCACTGGATTCCCAGAGAAGCAGCTGCCTTTTCCATTGGATTCCCAGAGGAAGACCAGGCCCATCTACACCACCACTGGATCTTCAGAGGAAGACCACACCCTTCTACAGGATCACTGTTCCAACAGAACCACATCTGCCTCTCCCGGAGGACGGCAGCCACCATTTCAATTGGACTGCTACCAACCCCTGACCAACAGGGTGTCTGTTGGAATGTTGGAGGACACAAGAGAGATGATGGACTTTGGACCTGGTTAACATCAGAGATTTGAGAACAGGATGCCTTGGCAAAAGCAAACGGAACTTTGAAAATTAGACCTAGATTGCAAGAAGATGAAATCAAACGGGTTTACTGGGAAAAGAAAATCCCATTAAACTCTGCAAGCAAGAGATGTTGTTAGATGCATAACTTTGTGTATGTGATTTTAACCCAATCATTGTAGTACTCATTACTAGTCTCCCTGAAATAGTATATAAGCGCTTGTATCCCACAATAAAATTGGATTCTGATCACCAAGGCAGTCTTCCCCGTCTCTCTCCATCACTGACAGGTGTCAGGTGGTATTCTGACTCTGTCAGTGTTGTTTGGTATTACTGCATTGTTTATTTTACTTTTATTTTCTTCCCTAATAAAGAACTGTTATTCCTGCTTCATATCTTTGCCTGAAAGGCCCCCTTAATTTCAAAATGATAACAGTTCAAAGGGAGGGGGTTTACATTTTCCATTTCAGGGGAGGCTCCTGCCTTCCTTAGCAGACACCTGTCTTTTCAAACCAAGACACATTCTAAAAGTTAAAAGTCATGTGTTAAATGACTAACAAAATTTTGTATGCTAACTAATTGGGAGTAACATTGTACTTCGGAGGATCACCTCACCAATCATTAGCTGTAAACATAGGGCAGAAATCCATTGTTAAATGACCAAGGATTTCTAATTCTTGGGGCAGATACTGCTTTGGGAAGTTCTTTGGCCCCAATGTTCCCATGCAATACAGGATTGCTCCCATTGTTAATTTCACAGGACTTACATGACAATGAAACCAACAACTGACACATTTATAATTAGCATAAAATCAGAGTTTGCAGGTTCCACCAATGAACAAGGAACGTCAGGTGTGACCTGTGATCCCTCTGTTTCGCTCACGTCTGTGTACTTGCTTCTACGGTCTTGAACTCTTGTCAACACATCCTTGAGTGCGATATGGTTTGACATTTTTGGCTGGAACCCACTTAATTCCTGCACCTGTAGAGACAGAAGCATACCCTTTACCCCAAGGGATTAATCGGAAAGGACCTTCAATTGGTCCCGTCCCAGGGTTTGTAATTGAAACAGGGGAATTTTCTTTCAGTTTTGCCTGTATGTTATTGTAAAAATGCCTAAAAATTGGTGGATCGGGTTCTGACACAGAGCTGTTTAAGAAATTGGAAACATTTAGAGCTTTGTTCCACCTCATCTGTGGTACGACCGCTACTCCCGCCTCCTGTTGATCAAGAATGCGTTTTAATGTCTGATGTGTTCTCTCAACAATTACTTGACTTGTGGGAGAATGAGGAATACCAAGGAGGTGACGAATACCCCAATCTTGAAAAATGTGGCAAATTTTTGAGATATATATGCAGGATCATATTGGTTTTTACTTCTTAGGGCACACCCAGTGAAGCAAAAGCTTGTAAAATATGATGACAGGCATGATTACCTGCTTCACCTGTGTGAAGAGAAGAAAAAACTGCACCTGAGAACATGTCCACTGAAAGAGGAGTATTGGTAAATTTACCAAAGGAAGGCTATTTCGTGATATCCATTTTCCACAACTGCAGGCTTTGCAAACCTTGTGACTGCTTCTGTAGAAACAGGAGGCTTCACAAGCTTACAGTCAGGGCAAGTACTAATGATAGCTTTAGCTTGACTTTGGCAAATTTGAAACATTCCCAAAGTGCTTGCGCGTTTTGGTGAAAAAAGACATGACTCAGTTTGGTTTGTTCCAAAATGTTTGGCGAAGTGTTGAAAGAAGCATTGTCACTTTGTCTGCTCTCGCATTTCCTTCCACTAAAAATCCAGGAAGCAAAGAATGAACCCTGATGTAAGAAACAAAATATGGATTCGTTTGTTATTGCAAAGTTGTATAAAGCCACGAAAGGCAATGATATAAAGTGTCATTACTAGGATTCTTTAGAACTGATCCTTCTATTCTTTTAACCACGTTAGCAACAAAAGCAGAATCTATGATTAAATTAAAAGGTTGTGGGGAAGAGCTGAAAAGCCTGAACCACAGCAGAAGCTCAACAATCTGAGGAGATCCTTCTACTGTTTGAATATCCGATTCCCAAGCATTAGTTGTTTGGTTCAACCAAGTTACGACTGCTTTGTGACTTTTGCCAGAGCCATCAGTGACGAGAGTTACTGCGTTTAAAGGTTCTTTACTTAACATAGGTTTCTCTCCAAAACTCAATTTTGCCTGCAATCATTTGTGAACCGGGTAATGAACAGAAGAAATATCTGGAAAATTTAACAATGTTCATTGCAAATCATCAGAATTTGCAGAATTTTGCATTACCCAATCAAGATCATCTTTTTTCAGTGGTAAATAGAGAACTGCAAATTCTTGACCTGATAAACTTAACAATCTTGTTCTGGCCTTAATCAGAATTTTTGCTATCCTCTCTAAAACTGTAAAAATAGTCTTTGGAAACCTGTAGGGAAGAAAAACTCATCTATTATCAACAAAGGCTCTCTCTCAGAAGGGTCCCTTTGAAAAATGAGATCACAAAGTTGCATTTTTTCTCCTAAATTGCAAAACAAATGGCTTTTCTGGAATACAACCATGAGCTTGTTGTCTTTGGAGACCCTCCATGACCTTGTCACGTGCCGCCCGAGCTTCAAGTATGAAGAGTTGTAGGAGAGTTGATGATGCAGCTTCCTCTCAACAAATGAAAGAGTGGACCCAGTTCATCGTTGGTGATTCCCAGAACAGGTCTGACCCAATTGATTTATCCTAGAAGCTGTTGTAAATCTCGCAGATGTTGACATTGGTCCAGAGCTGTATCTTCTGTGGTGTTATTGTTTTTTCAGTCATCTTCCATCCAGATACTTCCAGCGTGGAACCTCTTGAATTTTGAGTATAGAAATTTGAAGGCCAGCATTTTTGATTTCAGTGATAACACTAGGATGAGTTTGCTCCATCTCTGGCTGCGTTGGAGCCGCGATGAGCAAATCATCCATGTAGTGTAGAATCACGGATCTTGGATACTTCTGTTGAACTGGAGACAAAACTTGTGCAACAAAATATTGGCAAATCATAGGAGAATTCTTCATTCCTTGGGGCAATGATTTCCAGTGCTATCTCTGCATGAGTTCTCTTTGATGACTGGAACTGAAAAGGCAAATCTTGGGATGAGCATCATTGGGATAAAGTGGGATGTGGAAAAATCAATCCTTTAAATTAATGACAATGAAAGGCCAGCGCTTTGAGATCATTGATAAAGAAGGAAGTCCAGGTTGAAGAGGTCCCATGTCTTCAATCACTTCATTGACCTTCTTCAGGTCATGAAACAGCCTCCAGGAGTCCGATGTCTTCTTGTGGATGACAAATACTGGTGAATTCCAGGGACTATTTGTGGGTGTGACGTGACCTTCTTGTAATTGCTCCTTTACCAATCTTTTAAGGCTATTTAATTTTTCTCTGTTCAAGGCTGTTGATCAATCCAGAAAGGATGATCAGTTTTCCAATTCAGCTTACAAGTGGCAGGTTTTGACATGGTTTCCGTCACAGGCCCACTTCCCACTTCCATTGGGAGTTTTGCTCCCCATTGGGACAGGACGTCTCTCCCCCAGATGGTGAGAGACTTCTGAAAAATAAAAGAATGCACCATTGCTGTCTTTCCTTCAGGACCTGTAATGTGAATCATGGATGCACTTTGCAAACATAGAGTAGTGCCTCCAATCCCTGTGAGGGAACCTGCAGGAGCTACCAAATCCCAATCAGTGGGTTATAACACGTGAGAAATTACAGTGACATCTGCACCAGTATCCGGTATGCCTGTAATGGAAATTGTTTTACCACAGTGAGTCAGGCAGCAAGTCAATTTTGCTTGATTGCGGTCCAAACGTTGCACCCAAAAGACCTCAGGACCTGAGGTTCCAAATGGCACAGACATCACTGAATTCTCTGGTAAGTTGTTTTGCTTGGCCGTATTCATGGGTGAAAAAAATGCAATAGCTATAGGTGGTTTCGGTGGAGTCACTATAAGAACATTACATACAGGAGCTAAAATTATTAGCTCTTTGTTACAATTTATTGAAACAACTGCTGGAAGGACTGAAAGTCTGACAATTTTGTTGCTACCTCTGCCTAGACTCAAAAGTATTGTCTTTGTTGAAAAAAACTGATAATTCCAGAAGGAATACTTTCATAACAGAAATTATTTAAAAGGTGGATCAGTTTTGAGGAGGCCAATGCAAACCTTGTACCTGAGGGTATTGAGCTGGGACCATTTGAGGGATGGTTGACTGAGGGATAAATGTCTGAGGTACCAATGCCATTTGACTGGGTAATTGACTGTAAGGAGGTCACTGCTTGTGTCGAGGCGTGGTGGCAATCCGCGCTCTTTTTTGAGTTTAACGACCAAGGTTTGCCATCGATGTCAAATTGAGAACGACAGTACTTAGCAAGATGCTTCCCTTTCCCACATCGAGGGCAAATAGAAAGTGGTTTAGGTTGGATTATTGTTGTAGGACGATCCCTTTTCATGTGTCCTGCTTTACCACAAGCACAGCCACAAGACTTCTTCTTGGAGTCCAACTATAGAGTAGCCACAGATTTTTTTGGAAATGAATGTTTGTGCTTCAAGGGGCTGTTCAAGCTTTTCCATTTCTTTGTCCCAATTTTTCTGCCATTGCTTTTCCTATCTTTTCTTGAGAATCTGCAATCTGCTTTCCAAAAGCATAGACTTGCACATTTGCAATATACTATGGAGAGGTGAGCATACTGCAGGCTGTTAGCATCTGTGTTACATTTGGAGGCTCATCTGGTAAAGTTATAGTAATTTTTTTACATTCTTCTTATAAATTCTTTGATACCATGATGAGAAAGAGTTTTGTATTGTGGATTTATGTAATTACGACCATATCTTACCAGTAAGGCAAGGAGCTGTTTATTTGAATCCAATTTTTTTCTGAATTTTGATTAATATTAGACAAAAAAGGTAGTTGCAATGGAAGGTTTACCACTGATTTAGTCTGAGTTTTGTTTTTCCCTTTCATCACTCCTGTATCTGATCCAGAAGAACAGGTAGTGTTGTCACAGCAATCAACTGTCCCAGGAACCCTGCCAGGAAGCTCCAAGTTCTTGGCAGTAGGGCTGTCACCACAGCAACTTTCCCAGGAGCCTTGCCAGGAAGGGCTGGGGAGGGGAGCTCCAAGTACTGGATGACAGGAAGAAAGCCAGCGCCTGCAAACTCACGTCAGGATTCACTAAATTGGATGTTTTTAGATTGATACAAATCGGGCTGCTCTCCAGCTGCAGATCCTGAATTTGTATTTGCGACACTTTCCAAAGGACTGTGAGGTTCCACATGGTATTCCCGCCCGCAGGGATACAGCTAGAATACTCTCAGGTCTGATTTGCTATCTCAGCATGCTTTTCCCTCCTCAGCAGAGAATGAGACAGGCTTCAAGGCTTCTGAACGAACTGTCTGTGTCTCCACAGCAACTTTCCTGAGCTCTCCCGCCTCCACCCCATCCATCTCTCTGGGCAGAGCCATCCCTGCCCTGCTCAAGCCCTGGCTGCCATCCGCCACCTCTGTCCTCCCCCCTTCCTGCTCCCCTGCAGGCAGAGCCAAATCCTAAGCCCCCTCACCTGCTGTAACTGGAGGCTGGGGAGCCAAAAGTGGTGAAAATCCCGGAGGAGGCTTGGCAGAGGAATCTCTATGAAAAGAGTCCTCAGAGCTGCAAAGCAAACTGCCTGAGCCTGATGCGAGGGGGTGACATCCCGGGAAGGGGAAACAGTGGCAGGGGTGACCCTGCAGCGCCTCGGCCAGGCAGAGCTGATCCAGAGTCCCCCTTGGCAGACCCCTCCTGCACAACTTCAGAACCAGATCCGGCCGCGTCTTGTTTGGAAGAGGAGCAGGGCACAGAAACAGCAGCTCCTGTTTTGCAAAGCTTCCCCAAATTCTCATCTGCTGGACCCGTTCGACTCCCAGCCTCCCCAGAACATGACCTCTGACCCCCCAAATTCTCGGAATGCAACAAAAATTCCAAATGCTTTCCTGGGAATTCCAGGGGTGGATGATTTCATGGAGGAATGGGAGGACAGCCTGCCTAAGCACCAGTGATGCAGGGAATCCCGGAAAAAACAGAGGGCATGACTGAAGCTGGAAGCTGATCTGATTCTCCCTTCCCAGGCTTCAGGGTGCTGTCCACACTGCCTGGAGAAGCCCCGGACATGCCAGGAGAAGGGAAGGAACCCTGAATAAAACCCGAGAATCCCCCAGAGGAGGACAAAAGCCCAGCACCCCTCAGAATTAATGTCTCAGAACCAGGTGGTCTGTTTTGTTGTTCGAGATCTGTTACAATCATTATGTTCAAAGCTCTCCATTAAAGCTCTGGAGACAAGCATAAGTTTGACCAAAGTCTCTTCCTTTTTGAGAGAGACTAGATTATAAAATTTCCAGTTTATCCGGTCAAAGGTTAAAGCAGACTTCAAGTCTGTATTTTGAGTAGTTGCTTTTACCCAGATTAAGAAGTCTTTTAGTTCATATTTTGAGATGTCTGAATGTCCTTTACCCTGTAAAATTCTCCCAAGCCGGTAAAAGAGTCCATTCTGGTTTAGATAGATGGTTTCCCATCTCATTGCCCAGGAGCCCCCAGAGTTGCTGCTTATTACTGACAAGGGTATCAGCTACAGACGGCGAAGGGGACGATGATCCATTCCTCCTTTTAACAGCCTGGGCCTCTGGCAATGGCACTGCCCATGGTCTTCTTTTTTATGTTCC
The DNA here is from genome assembly GCA_024362935.1 of Setophaga petechia. Classification (NCBI taxonomy): domain Eukaryota; kingdom Metazoa; phylum Chordata; class Aves; order Passeriformes; family Parulidae; genus Setophaga; species Setophaga petechia. The sequence continues at coordinate 38,470,053 of JANCRA010000005.1, read as the reverse complement.
TCTAGGCTAGAAATCCTCCTCACTGATGAGCACATTTCCCAAACCCCTCTGATTTTAAGGATTTCCACAATATACCACATAATATACATTTTAATGTATGTACTGTAATAAATAGAATACATTAAATGTATCCTTGATCTTTTTCTCAGACAGCAGCCTTTGCAGCGAGCTCTGAGCCAACGTGGGGCTCTGCTGCCAGCCCAAATCTGCGCTTCCCTTGCCCAGCCTGAGTGCATGTGGGGCATGTGCTGGGCATGGCTGGAGATTTGCATGGCCAAAATCCTCCTGCATTTACATCTGCTCATGGCTTTGGGTAGCACAAATTACAACACATCCATCTCAGTTGACAAATGGCATTTCTTACAAATTGCTACACCAGCGCTGACAACATAGAACTATCCAGATCTCTGTTAAATTTTAAAAAAGTAATTTATTTAATTGTTACACCACGCTATTTAAAAACATACAAATAACAACTTCTGTTAACAAAAACTTATTTATTGCAAACCTCTACAAACACTCACTATACACAGAGATCAAGGGAAAATTAACAACTTAATTTATTGCATATATAGCAAGCATACAGCCCATATAGAAATACAAAAATATCAGTATTTCCCTGTAATACCAAGTACTCAACAAATAGAATTCCACCACTATACAACTCCAGACGCATTTAAATAGAACTGAATACATAAATAACCACTACAATATACAGATGTGAATACAGATTAAACGTTACCTATTACATTCAAGAAAGAGACACATAAAACAAACCTATCTTTCAATAGACAAACAACACTACCAATCTAAATATCTGTACAACTGCATGAATGCAAATATACAGCTATATATCTGGATATGTATGTTAATAAAATATATATAGAAATACATCAACATATATCTAAAAAATTATAAAAATACATATATACCAAAACAAATACCAATATACCTATTTAAAAAGACATACACCGAAAGTACATCAATACATCAATACAAACAGATACCTACACAACCGTATACATATGGAAATCTAAACACAGATATTACAATACACATAAAGAGCTAGATACATATACACACAAATATGTGACTGAAAACCTGTATGTAGGCAGGTATCTACTCATACGTATATACACAGTACATTCATAAATCTAATACCATATGTACAGAAATATGCTTCTACAAATAGCAGGCTCCATGTGTACATATCCATATAATAATCCCTGGCCAAGTGCAAGTCCATGTATCTTTAAACAGAGCTCCAAGCAGAGGGATCCCAGCTGCCCCATCTTCAAAGCCTCTCCCTCGGTCTCCTCCTCCTGTGCAGAGCAGCTCTCCTGGACAGGGACAGCAGATGGGACATCTGGCAAGCAAAGGGAACGCTGAGGGAGTATGGGGACGTTTCCCTTGGCAGCAGCTGCGCTTCCATCAGGGAAGAGGAAACCTTAGAGCCTCCCCAGGAGGGTCAGAAGGAAAAGCAGCTGAGCGGGCCAGGCTGTGGTGAGCTGTTCAGCTCTTTCTGGCATCCCAGTTGCTCTGAGGGAACTCCCTCATGTCACGCTATTGAACCACCTCTGCACTCACCAAGAGGGTGGTCCGCAAATCTATCAGTATTTATGTCTCCAGCTGCTTGCACCAGTGACAGGGAACGTCCTCTAACAGTGCTGGGGCACAAAGTTACCTTCCACAGGTCATCTGACAGGGCCTTGTTCTTCCTGTGCTGCCTGTCTTTCTCCTTATCTTCAGCTTGGAAGTTTTACAGCATTTCTTTTTCTTTCCCCTTGATCAGTGCTAAAATGCATGCTTCTCTTGCAAGCTTGAGTTTGTTCAGTGATGCTGTCAAGCCTTTTCTCAGAAGCTTTTATCATGGAATTGGGTGTTAATTTCAGCAATTTTGGTGATTTTCTGTGAGATTTATGCAAGTCTCCTGCTCATTAGGGCACCACTTAGGAAGGTGCCAAGAGAAAAAGGATGTTTCTACATGTCACTTCACTAGTGGGATATTCATGGATAGAGAGAGCGATCAGCTGAATTTTACTTCTACTCCCAACCTGAAAGTGCAACAGGTAACTTGGAGAGAAATTAAAGGCAGATCTCTCCTTCTACCAGCCTGTATTCAAATGTAAAGTAAACAGAGCAAGGTGAGAATGTCAGGGTTCAGTTCTTGAAGTGCCTTATTAAGGTGTTCTTCAAGTAATGGAGATAAAATCTGGGTGGGCATTCCTAATTTGCAGACATTCTTTGTCAATTTCATTGACTCTGAGAGCAGCAGAGATGTGCACATCATACCTTCTCAATCCATTTGGGGATGTTTTAGGTTCGGATTCTCTGAGGCTTTAGATTTTAGATCTCTAGACAATGCTTCCAGGAATCCAAATGGCTTTCAGAAACTAAACTTTTCTCATTTTTTCCTCACTCTTTGCACTCATGTGCACCAGAGACCTTCAATGGATGGATTCCACTGTAATCCATCTCCAAGCTGAATCTCTCAGCTGTGTTCACACTGGTGGTTCGTGTGTCTCTTCTGCACAGTGCAATTTTAAAATCTTCGTTCCTTATTATCTCTGCTCTTCTTATTCTGTTTTAGCTTACAAATGCATGCACATGTATCAGAAATGGCTTTTTTTTCTCTACATCACTTCCTGCCAAGTAATTTCCTTTTATCCTGTTCTGATGTTATGCTAGCCTCATATGCTTTATTCCAAGTGCACTCCTGTTTCCTTGAATGTGGAAGTTTTATAATGCAACGCTCTCATTCACCTGCTTTCATGAAATCCTTCATTAACATTAGCACAAGTAACTGTGTGGTTCCCTTCTGCTTTGTAGATGATTTGGGAAACCCAAGTCCTGCTCAGCTACAAAAAAACATTGATGGTATTCGGTAATTGCCCTAAGAACTTAAAGTAAAGGTAAACAACTGCAGCTTCTTATTCACTTCACAGAAACTGGGAGAAAACACAAAACTACAAATATCAAGGAATGCAGTGCAAGGATGATGGGCACCCCTCAGTTATCTCGACAGATTGATGTCACTGGCAAAATTCCCTCTTTTCCAAAGGGTTTTCATTTGCTTTGGCTTTACTTTGTATGGCTTCAGGTCATATTTCCCTTGATTTAAGGAAGGATCTTGGCTGTTCTTGAAGAATTTGCCCTTGGAGGAATTACTCAGTTCTGCACTCCTCATGAAACACCCTTTTTAAAAAGACTTTTATGCTGTTTTTCTTCTGTGTTTTCACACTTGTTCAACAAGGTTTTCTTTCAAAAATTATTAATCACAATATTCCAAAGGACTAAAAAATGCTTGGGTATTTTTTCCCTAAGAAAAAGAACAATAAAAAAAAAAAAATCTGTATACATGCTGGATGTAAAATGCAAATAGAAATAATCTTGAGAGCTCTCCCAAAACACTTAAAAAACCCCCCATGTATTCTATAAAACCCAGAGTATTCATCTATAGAATACAAAACTGTGCACGTTCTAGAAGAGAAAATTTGTGCAACGGTTCTGCACAGAATTATATGTTTTCAAGCTTTTTGCCCTTCGGGGGCAGTGCCATTCTCTGAACTGCAATGCTCTGAGCATGTTCTGCTCACCATGGCAGCTTTCTGCTCTCCCCTGGTACAGATCATCCTCCCAGCAAAGGGGGAGTGCAGCCACCACAACTCGCAGCACCTTCCCACACAGCAAGAACCTGAAGAGAGAGAGATGGCTTTCACCAGCTGCTGCGGATGCTAATAGTGCCAGCTCTCGGCTGCCAAAAGCCTGAATTTCTGTGTTGCGGTTTGTTAGTTTCTGAGTCAAATGTTCTGTTAGCTTGCGGTATGTTCAAGTGCTCCCCGAGTTATTGCAGTTAGTTTCTCCCCTGGGTTATGCTCTCCTACCCAAGCGTCCCTCAAGGAATCCCCTCCCTCCTCTCCAGATTTTTCCCTGTCTGTCAAGATAACCCGGCCCCTTTGGCCCATCCATCAGCCCAAACCCTACCCTTTGTTCCAGAAAGTTCCCTGTCGTTCACCCTAAGATCCAATCCCTGACCCAACCCTCTCTCCTCCCCTTGTTCTGATTTGTTGTAGCGCTCAAAACCACACCCCGAGAGTCGCTTATTGGTTACTAAATGGTGTCCATCCCCCCCTTTTGAAAGATTTTAAAAGCCATGCACAGGGGTGCTGGGGGTGCTTTTATTTTGTGTATGTTGATGGCTGCTTAGTTCTATGTACCTTGCCCCTACTTTTCCGAATGAATTCGCTGCGCTTTGCACCACAGAAGCGCCTCCTCTGCCTCCTTCACTCGGTCCTCTGGGGGTCTCTACTGCTAGGCAGCTGGCCTAGAGGTTCTGGCTGAGGCAAAACCCTAACCTAGCCAGTTCCCCACTCTTACCATTGTCCCTGGAGCATCACAGAGCTAGCCAGAGCTCCGGAGGGCGGTGACAGTGACCCGTGCCCTGGCGTGTCACAGCCCCCAAAGCCACACCTGCCAGGCCACAAGCCCCAGCCCTGGTCCCCACTGCCGGCCTCAGCGGCTCCTGGGCATCCTCACCCTGAGTGCAAAGGCAGCCGCAGGAGCCCCCAGGGCGCTCTGGATCCAGGCTGCAGACACCCTAAAGCTAGCACTGAAAGGGACATGGATGGGGACTGCAGCTGGACCTTCCAGTGCTCACTGTTATGAACTGAGTTTTGTTTAGTTTTATATCAGTGGAAAAAATTGAGTTATGGACCAGGGCTGCCGAGGCAGAGCTGCTGGGCAGGGTTACTTGTTATGTTAACTATAAGTCGTTAGAGTTAATAGTTCTCTTTGTATCACTTAACGACCCTAGCCAGGGCAGGTAGAAAGCCCTCCTTTTGTGTTGCTGGGGAGGAGGGAGGCATTACAATATGTAGATTTGGAGAACCACTGTACCATGGGAAGTATTGAACTTATAAAAACCCCAAAACCAACGAGCCAAATATAAAATTAAAGAATTAGAATGATTTGTGGATGTGGGGAGTGGAGTGCTGGACCTGCAGAGATGTTGAGAGACCTTAGTGCCCCACGCCCTGACTAGAGAAGCTGCCTGGGACCGGGACCTGGAGCTGGGAAGCAGGGAAAAGCGAGAAATACTGGGGTCCCGCCCAGACGTCCCTGTGAGGATCGGACCCCTGGCTCTGCCCCTGTGGACAAAGCTGCACATCCTCCTCCTCTGAGCCACGCTGGGAAGAAGACGGAGACGGCCGCCTCGTCGAGCTTCCTAATCCTGAGCTGATCTCTTTAATAAAGGCGTTAAAAGGAGATAAAACTCCTGCCCTGTTGAGTTTTATTTCAGCTGGGGGCTCGTCCGGGATTGCCACGCCTGCAGAGGACACCAGGACCGGCCATCTTGGACCTCGAGGATAGCTGGCAACCAGGACCAGAAAAGAAGATCGGCTCAGGACCAGTGACGCAGAGGAGCACCGGATTGGTGAGAACTATCCGGTGGCGGGCGAGGGAGACGAGTGAGTGTGTGTGAGTGAGACGGAGGCCGGCAGCTCGGACTTCCGAAGCGATTGTGGACCCCTCAGTACCGCGTTTCTGGACTCCTGCGAAGGGGCCAGCCGGGAACAGGGGGAAGCGTGTGGAATTGGCATGAATGAGTCGTCTCCTAAGGGGGAAATAGGGCACCCCCCCCTCCGGGCGTGCGGAGGAAATAGAGTGTGAGTGGCACGGCACCCCAAAGGTTCTGACGAAGGATGTCAGGCAGATTGTAAGTCCCGAGAAGGATTCGGGCAACCTCACAAGCCCTGCAGGCATATTAAGTCCTGGCGAAGGAGGCCAGGCACAAATCCCAGCGAAGGCTCGGAAGGCTGGGGATTTGTTTTTAAGTCCTGATACGGTGTTGGAAGGTTGGGCACACTATACATCAGGCAGTGTTTATCCTGACTGAGGAGGTCAGGCACGAACCGGCTTTTTACGCCGGGTTTTGTGTGTTCAAGTCCTGATAGATATAAGACCTGACGCGGAAAGTTAGGCTATCGACGAGATCAGGCAGTTGTTACAGTATAAAGTCCTGAGCTTCAGGCAGCTAAATTTTTTTTGAGATTACCTGTCGGTAAAGACACCTTTGAGATCTGAAGAGATGGGAGGGTGTAATAGTAAAAAAACAGGCAAGAGACTAAGGAATATACCTCTCGGTAGCCCCTTAGGGGAACTGTTAGAAAAATGGGATTTGATAGAGGACACAAAGGGATTAGATAAGATAAAGATGATCCACTACTGTGTAGAAGTCTGGCCAGAATTAGAAATGCAAGGAGGATGGCCTTGGTGTGGGACAAGAGACAAGTGAAAATGCCAGCAACTGAGTAATTATCTGACAGCTCGAGGAGATACTGATCCTGAGCAATTACTGTATGTAGATTGCTGGTTAAAGAGTGCTATTGAAGACAAAGAAGTACGAATTTGTAAAGTGCAGAAGAAAAAAGATGGGAATGAAGGAGGGGAGGCTGGAATTGGTAAAAGATGGGACCCCCTAGATTATTTGCCTCCTGCTGCCCCTCCACCTTACAATCCTCTTGCTCAGGCACCTCCAATGGCAGGCCCGGTTCTTCCCCCGGCTGCCATCCCATTACCGCCCCCTCAAATTCCTCCTTCTACTTCTTCGCCTTCCCCTATGATAGACTCAGTATCTCCCCTAGTAACCACTCCCTCACCTTCCCCTTTGGCTCCTCCAGTTCCTTCTGCACCACCACAAGTGACTACTCCACCTGCTGCATTCTCCACCCCTTCTCTAACTCCGCCTAATAACTCTTTTCCCCCTGCAATTGCTGTCCCTTTACCTCCTCCTAGTTGGGATACAAATGCCTCCTTGTCCGGTAAACTACTATCACCAAATACACCTGCTGATCTGCAGAAAGTTCAGGGTAACCCGGATATCCCTCAAACTAGTTTGGCATCTGAAGATGGGCCTTACTGTGGTACCAGATCCAAGACCTCTAAGGCAGAGAGACTTTTTCCCCTCAGAGAAGTTCCTATGGGAGGAGCAGTGGGAGGTGTTGGCTTTGTGAATGCTCCTCTAACAGCTTCTGAAGTGAGGGGATTTAAGAAAGAGTTGGGGCATTTAGTTGAGGACCCAGTGGGCATAGCCAACCAAGTGGATCAATTCTTAGGTCCAAATATCTACACTTGGGGGGAGATGAATTCTATTTTAAATATATTATTCTCCTCAGAAGAGGTACAGATGATTAGGGCGGCTGGCATAAGACTTTGGGAGAGAGATAACCGTCCAGGACCCCAGGTGCAATCCGGTGAACAAAAATTGCCCCTAACAGATCCCAACTGGAACCCTAATCAGGAGGAGGGGAGGAAGGCCATGATGGAATATAGATCTTTAATGATTCGGGGGATCAAAGAGTCAGTTCCCAAAGGAACTAATACCAAATTGGCATTTGAGGGTACACAAGAAAAGGATGAAACTCCTGCTGCTTGGCTTAATCGCCTAAAGCGGAACTTCCAGTTATACTCTAGAATAGACCCAGACACCACAGAAGGTCAAATGCTACTGAAAGTCCAATTTGTTACCAAATCTTGGCCAGATATACAGAGGAAACTGGAAAAGATTGAAGAATGGCAAAACAGGGACATTAATGAGTTATTAAGGGAGGCATTGAAGGTGTATTTAAGGAGGGACGAAGAAAAGGCAAAGGCCAAAGCTAGAATCATGGTCGCTGTGACTAGAGAAAGCAGGGGAGCAAGCAATTCTATACTACGATCCAAGGTAGTAAAAGATAGTGTGAGGTGGGTGGGTCCACCGCCAGGAGGAGGCAAAGATAGGCCTCTTAGGCAGTCAGGTACAAGAGAAATGGAGAGACCTCAAACCTCTATGAGTGAAAAGTGCTGCTCTTATTGTGTAGAAGCAGGACACATCAGGAGGTTTTGTAAAAAGCTCAGTCTCGATGTGGCAATAGCCAGGGAACAAGATAACTTAGAAAGAGTTCTTAGAGGTGATGATTAGGGGTGTCAGGGGCTTTACACCTTAGGGGACCCAATGCAACATCTAGAAGAGCCCTTGGTAAATTTTGAAGTGGGACCCCTAAATGAAGAATTTGAATTTTTAGTTGATACAGGAGCAGATAAGTCCTGTCTCAACAAAATACCGAAAGGTATGGAAATTGGGAAAAAATTCTGTGAAGTTTTAGGAAAACCATTTAGAGCATCAGTGATTGAAAATGTAAAAAGGGAAACTATCCCCAGATTGGTCAGCCCAAAGTTGTGAAGTATATGCCCTGAAAAGGGGATTAGACTTACTGGAGGGGGACCAGGGAACCATTTATACGGACTCCAAATATGCATTTGGCATAATACATACTTTTGGGAAAATATGGGGAGAGCGTGGGTATTTAAGCTCAAAGGGAAAAAGCTTAGCCCATGAGAATCTGGTTAGATCTGTATTAGAAGCTCTGCAGAAACCTATAGAAATAGCAGTGGTCCATATAAAAGGGCACCAAAGAGGAGACAGTCTTGAAGTCAGAGGAAACCGACTGGCTGATCAGATAGCAAAAGAAACAGCTCAAGTCGTAGCAAAAATAATCCTAGAGAACATTATCCCCAGATATGGAATGGTGAACACTATAGACTCAGACCGAGGCCCACATTTTGTGTCCCGAACATTGCAAAATATAATTGGAGCATTAGGAATAAAATGGAAATTACATACTCCGTGGCACCCCCAGAGTTCTGGGAGAGTAGAGCGGATGAACAAAACTCTCAAAAATGTATTAACTAAATTGATAGAAGAAACAAAAATGAATTGGCTAAAATGCTTACCCCTAGCGCTTTTGCGCAGCAGAACAAGACCTCGGTCTGACATAAGAATTTCACCTTATGAAATGATGTTTGGGCTGCCATTTCTGTTAACACCATATAGCACGGGAGACTATCTAGAAGGGAAGAAGCTACAAGAAAGTATTTAGAGGTAATTGGAAGAACTCTGGAAAGACTTAGAAAAAAGGGATACCTCCCCCAAACTTCCCCTCTGGACACAAAGGTTCATAACATTAGCCCAGGAGATTGGGTTTTGATAAAATCATGGAATGCAGGATCATTAATGCCTAAATTTGAAGGCCCCTTTCAGGTACTCCTCATCACTAATTCGGCTGTGCGGACCAGGGAAAAAGGTTGGACTCACATTACGAGAATAAAAGGGCCAGTTTCACCCCCAGGTACGGGACCAGATACGACATCAGCTTCTCCCTCTGGCATTGGGCCAGACACCACACCACTCTCACCTCCGGGCACTGGACAAGAGTCAACCACATCACAAGTGAATTCACCTCAGTATACTGTAATAAAAGGACCAAAAGATTTAAAGTTGACTCTCAGGAGGAAGAGTCAAAAAGACTGAACGGTATGGGAAAATAATTGGTATTGGAGTTATAACATAGCTTAAGATGTTAAAAATGTTTCAAGACAGTTCTGTATGTAAAATAAGTTTGTAGAAAGTTTAAAATGGTAAATAAGCAATTCTAGTTTCCCCAATTTAAAGACTCCTAGTTAATCCTCTGCAGAGCACTCCCCTAGGAGAAATCAAAATTAGCAGGGAACAGACCAAGAGGGACTTAGCCAGAGAAGCAGGTAAAAGGGACTCTAAAGAGCTTGGAAGCTTCTTCTCAGTAAGATTCCCCAAGAGGCAAGGCCGGGTGGGCAGGCTGTGCATGATGACCCATACCGGACTCTTGGGAAGGGTAGTAATGATGGCTCTGATTGCTGGTGGTGCTCTGGGGAGCCCAGGAGAGCCGTGCAGTGAGTGCTACCAACCCTACCATGAAGAGAAAGAAGTGAGCTGCTTGCATAGAGTCCACATCAGTCCTAACCCTAATTGTGTTGACCTCTCTCAATTGGTCTTTTATCAGAAAAATAGAATAAATTGGATAACACAGAATACTGCCACTTTTAGGCAGTCACTCCTGGGAGAGGGCCCTGTAAGAGAAGCTTGGTTGTGCTTTGAATATGATGCTGCTGAAGCAAGCTCAGTAGATCTGGTAAAAAGAAAAGAAATAGTAAAAATAGTAAGAAAAATAGTTTGTAACAGGTATTTAGCAGTAAAAAATTTGGGTACTCGGTGGATTCCAGGAAGTCTAAATAAATTAGAATCTGTTGAGAAAAGAGACAAGTGTACCCACCATGAAGCACATGAAGCTTATAAGTGTACTGAAAAAAAGGTAAACCCCGTTAAGAAAATGAAAGAACTGTGTAAATATAGAAAATGCCCAACAGAAATTGATGACACATTTCAGGACAACTCTAAATACCTGGTTTTGAACTCTGATCTTACAGCATACACTGAATTGTCAATAGACTGGTCTAGCAGCTATGCCACTAGAGTGGTAAAACCAGCTTTCTTCCTATTACCTAAAGAAACTGGATCAAGTTTAGGAGTTCCTATATACAACAATTTTAAAGAAGCCAAACCGAAGAGGCAAAGTTCAATAGAAATTGAAAAGATCCAAAATTGTAAAAGCCAAGTTCAAACCCCAGTACCTATGTTAAACAGAATTATCAGGCTCCAAGCAGTATTGGAGATAAAGAATGCAATTATTAGAAACATTTCAAAAGAGGTGAGAAGATTAACATGTGTAAACACTCAAAAACGAACTCCTACACCTGATTCCAGTTGGTGGGATAACCTAGGGATTTTCAAAAAAGAGGTATGGGAAAAAGTAGACCTTTTCACTGTGGGTATACTTGTAAAATTGTTCTGTTTACTATGTTTATTTTTGTGTTTTATTAAAATAGTAATATTAGCTGTACAAACCAACCTGAAGAAGCCAAGAAAAGTAACAAAGTTAAATAACCATGAATACCAGAGTGCTCAGGAAATTTATAATCAATACAAATTGCAAGTTGATGCGAGCTTAAGCTCGATCAAAGTAAAAGAGGGGGATCTGTTATGAACTGAGTTTTGTTTAGTTTTATATCAGTGGAAAAAACTGAGTTATGGACCAGGGCTGCCGAGGCAGAGCTGCTGGGCAGGGTTACTTGTTATGTTAACTATAAGTCGTTAGAGTTAATAGTTCTCTTTGTATCACTTAATGACCCTAGCCAGGGCAGGTAGAAAGCCCTCCTTTTGTGTTGCTGGGGAGGAGGGAGGCATTACAATATGTAGATTTGGAGAACCACTGTACCATGGGAAGTATTGAACTTATAAAAACCCCAAAACCAACGAGCCAAATATAAAATTAAAGAATTAGAATGATTTGTGGATGTGGGGAGTGGAGTGCTGGACCTGCAGAGATGTTGAGAGACCTTAGTGCCCCACACCCTGACTAGAGAAGCTGCCTGGGACTGGGACCTGGAGCTGGGAAGCAGGGAAAAGGGAGAAATACCGGGGTCCCGCCCAGACGTCCCTGTGAGGATCGGACCCCTGGCTCTGCCCCTGTGGACAAAGCTGCACATCCTCCTCCTCTGAGCCACGCTGGGAAGAAGACGGAGACGGCCGCCTCGTCGAGCTTCCTAATCCTGAGCTGATCTCTTTAATAAAGGCGTTAAAAGGAGAAATAAAACTCCTGCCCTGTTGAGTTTTATTTCACTCACCACCCCTGACTATTCTCTAAGCGAACCCAAACCTCACCTGCAGCACCTTGAGCACATTTACCCTTCTCGCCCATCCTGGAACGTGGTGTTTCCGCATCATACACCAGCCCTTTGCAGGGAGCGACCAGCTCCCAGCTGCTCTGCTACCCTGGCCTTACTTTCTGTTTCCCAGCAATGAACTTCACAGATACACTCATGAGAACCCCAGCACAACATTTGCTTCTCAGGAGCTCTTAGGCAAAACCACTAATCGCTAGTTTTTGCACAGAGATGGAGGTGCTGACAAATCATAAGGCACAGGCAGGGCTCTGGCATAAGAATTTCTGAGCCCCAGGATTCCACCGATTGTTGTTGCCAGCTGCTTTGCTGATATTGTAGAGCCAGTTCTGGACAGGGGCTGCTGCTGACAGGGTAGGAAAATTGAGAGAAATAAAGGTGCAGAAGACAAGCAAAAAAAAAAAAAACCAACCAAAACAAACAAACAAACAAACAAAAAAAAAACCAAGGGGCAAAACACTTAGAAATACAGAGCACAACAGAAGTCCTCGGAGATGGCTCAATAGAAAATGCCAGCAGCAGTGAGCAGAACCGGGAGCTGCTCACTGCCACCAGAGGGGCTCCTCAGTCCCCTGCTGGTTTGTGTCTGATCCCTGCAGGGCTCCCTCTGCCCCTTGAGCAGATGCAGCCCTGCCTGGAAAGGGCTCCGTGCTCTGGTGTTCCCAGCTTGCTCCAGGGTACGTTCTTAGCAGCACTGAAAGAAGAGGTGAAACAAAGAGCCATTTTCTGTCCTGCCTGCAAACTCTTCTCCTTCAGTGCCACTGCCAGAGATCATGCCTCTGTCAGCTTGGCACTGTGCCTGCTTCGTCCTCGTCCCTGTCCCTTCCATCAGCTCCTGCACATCGGCACTCGCTGTCCCACATCATGAACAAAGAGCTGTGTCAGAAGAGCAAAGACTGCATTTTTTTGGCCTTTCTAACAGACACAAGAAGCATGTGTCCAAATAACTGTGTTGTTTGTTCCTGGTCTCCTTTTAGATAACTCTTTTCTGCTTTAATGCAAAATTCTCTTTTCCCACAGGGATGGAATGCTCTGTAATTGGCAGTTGGTTCAGGCTGTCAGGCACCATGGGAGTTTCCTCTTGTCTCTGATGAGGATTCGGTGAATTTTCCATTGATCACTTGGTGGTGTCACCACGGGCTGAGCTCAGCGGCCGATTCCGCTGTCCCCAGGGGGTGCATTGGGACGCCGAGCCCCTCAGGGCTGGGATTCGGGGTTGGGCGGGCTCGGAGCGCGCGGAGCCCGGGCCTGTGAGGAGCTGCTGCTGGCGCTGGCTGTGCTCAGCCCGCTGTGCCGAGCAGCCGCGGCCATGGAGACACAGGCGGGAGCTGTGGCCGAGGCCGGCAGGCGGCCCGGGCCGGCTCGCAGCTGCGGGGACGCCGGCAGCTTGTGCCCTGAGGCCGGGGTCGTGGCGGGCGCTTTGCGGGCAGGGCTTTTCCGAGCCGGCCGCAATGTGCTGCCTCCCGTGCGGGCCCGGCTGCGGCAGAGGTGGGCGGCAGTGCGGCGGGGCCGGCAGCGGCGGGCAGAGGCCGCGGAGAGCGGCAGCCCGGCCGGGCCCGCTGCGGACCGGCAGGGAGCTCCCGGGCAGCCCTCGGCCGTGTCTGTGCGCCCAGGGCAGGAGCAGAGCCCGCAGCAGAGGCAGGAGCCGCGGCAAGAGCCGGCCATAGCGGCAGCTCGCCGTGCCCAGGGCCGCAGCCGCAGCTCTCCCCTGCCGGCCACAGCAGCAGCCGCTCGCTTCCCAGGCCCCGGCGCTTGCCGAAGACGAGGGGCCCGGCCCCCCGCACGCCCTGGAGCCCTGCCGCGACAGGAGCCGCCGGCGCCGCAAAGGGCAGCACAGAGGGCGCAGGTTGAGGAGGAGGACGTGAGGCTCGCTCTGGGCCGCGCTGGGGCAGCTCTGCCCTCCCGGCCTTCGCCTTGAGCCTTTCGCTTCTTTTCCATGAGCCCTGATCCCCGTCCTCGGCCAAGGGCCCCCACAGCCCTTTGCAGGGCTGCAGGAAAAGCTCCCTCAGTGTCAGAATCACAGAATCACGGGCTGGGACGACACATTTTCAAGATGATCGAGTCCAACCCATGCCCTAACACCTCAACTAAAGCAGGGCACCGAGTGCTGCATCCAATCTTCTTTTAAAGGCTTGCAGGGATGGTGAGTCCATCAGCTCCCTGGTGGGCTCTGTCCCAGGTAGAACCAAGATAACACTGGGGCCTTCTACCCCCCGGCACTTGAAGCTCTGGAAGTTTGTCTTTCTGCTTAGGCAAAGACCATGGAAAAGGACTGGGAAAAGTATTCACAAATAGAGTAGCCTACAGAGCTCTAAATATATGTGCAAAGAATACTGAAAAGATAGAAAAAAAAAGGCAAAACCTAAATGGCGTCAGCAAAGTCTTGGGCATGAGCACATAGGTGCAGAGGGTCTTCTCAGCCCTATTTCTTTGTATTGCTGGGAACCAGAGGAATCCTGCTTGAGCATCTGGGGAGATGGGTTTGGGAGGTAAAAGTTCATTTCTTTTTTCTCCTTGGGGTAGCTCCTGTTCGTAGCATCAGCTGAGCCTCTTTCCAGCCTGATGCCTGTTCTGATTGTTGCAGCAGAACAATTGATGGCAGACAGAAGACACGGACACTTGGAGAGACGTGACTTTTTCCAGTGCCAGCTGTGAGTGGGAGTCAGAAGAAAAACTCCCAAAAGCACAACTGCATTGGAAGATTGCCTTCCTTTTCATTCCGTAAAGAATCTCTAGATCCGCTTGTGAATTGTCAGTTGTTTGTTAAGGATGGGAAGTTCTCTTTCATGATTTTTTTCATGTGGTTTGGAAGTGGATGAGGCTGTCGTTCATTCACAAACTGCAGAGCAAAGTGAATTTTGAAGATAGCCCATGTGGAAGTTTTTGCCCAGCCATGGAACTTGTGGATATAAGAAAGAACGGGCAATGGTATTTGTAGCCAAAACCTAGCAAAGTTTGGCTCAGCTCCCCAAAACATCCCGGGGAGATAGAGGCCTCCAGCTGTTCCTAGAAATCAGCAGAGTTGCAGCCAAATGGTTGTGTAGCGCAAAGTGCAATCTCTTTGCTGGGATCAGAGCCTTGCTCAACTGAAGAAGCAGAAAGATCAGCAAGGAGTTCCCAAAGGCCCATCACATGTTTTTGGTTTTTTTTTTTTTTTTTTTTTTTGCACATCTTGTATAAGTTTACAACTAAATGTGTGTTTGCAGTTGAGCTAATAAGAGAAAAAAAAAAGTGAAAGGAGAACATAGGCCATCCCTGTGCTGCCCAGGCAGGGAGAGCCCCGGGATGGCCCAGGGGATGGAGCACGGCCACTGCTCGAGCTCTCTTCCATCCTGTCTGTGGGCATGTCCCAAGGAGATAGGATGGCATGGCATAGCATGGCATGGCATGGCATGGCATGGCATGAGGCCAAGTTGGCTGCAGGCTCCAGCCCTGCAGCCCAGCTCTGGCACTCACCCTTCTGCAGTGGATGGAATGGCACCACCTCGTCAGTCTCCTGTGCTGGGGCAGGTCCAGGGCCTTCTTCCTCCTCCTCCTCCTCCACCCAGGCCATCTTTGGCACTCTCACCGGTCTCTGCTCCATGTCTCTGACTGGATTTGTGGCAACTTGCAGGAGATATGCCTTGGGAAACTGCAAGTCACCAAGTCCTGCAGTTGTGCCTGGGAGGCACGTTCAAGTGAGAAGCCTCAAGAAGGCTGCATGACAGCAAGTCCTGCACTTGATCTCAGGCAAATCCAGTGGTCTGGCCTGAAGATCAGCTGCAGGAACAATGCCTCAGAAAAGCTCCTGATTGGACACAAACGAGCGCGCTGTGCGGGGGATCCTCACGGCACTGCTCTGTCCCGTCCTGTCCCGTCACATGCTCCGAGCACTGTGGCCTGCTATTGTCACTGCCAGCTCCTATGCCACGACGTGTAACAAAGGGCCCATGGCCTGGGAAGCAGAGGGGTCCGAGGGTTCTGGAGCTCTCTGCCTGTGTGGCAGAGCCCAGAGCACAGGCTGTGCAGGGCCATGGGCCCCAAAGGCTGTTGAGCCCTGAGCCGTGCAGGCACGTGGGGCCCCGTACCTGCAGGCAAATTCCAAATTCCAGGAAAGGCAAATTCCAAATTCCCTGTATGGGTCCTGCCTCCTGAGCTGCCAGAGCAACTGGAGTGCGATGAGAGAGCGCAAAGGGACCAAGTGACGGCGCTCAGTGCTGAGGTGTCGATGGGACAGGGCCCAAGGGCAGACGCAGGAGGAGCAGCGGGCCTGGTGCCCCCTGAGCCTGCCCCTAGCCCAGGGTTCAGCCCGGTGACTGAGGCACAGAGAGAATGACCAGGTAGTAAGCAGAGCCCAGTTGCAGAAACTCAGAGCCAGGGCAAAAACGTCCCTGTCGTCCCCATCAGAGGTGCAGGTGCTGTGCAGTGGCCAATCCTCCATCACACAGAGAAGTGTTGGCAGCACTTTCTCCACGGCTGGTCCCAGTGATCCCATGCCTTTCCACATCATTGCAGCAGCTCTGTGGGATCAGAGCTCTGTGTCAGGGGCATCTCAGTCCCAGTACCATCATGCCCTGTGCAGCTGTGGGGGCCCAGGTGACAGAGCCCCGGTGCCCTGAGGGGCAGGGAGGGAGCATTGGCAGCAGGCTTGGGAAACAGAGAGGCCCGAGGGTCCTGGAGCTCTCTGTCTGTGTGGCCGAGCCCATAGCACAGGCTGTGCAGGGCCATGGGCCCCAAAGGCTGGTGCGGCCTGAGCCGTGCAGGCACGTGGGGCCCCGTACCTGTCGCATGTTGGGGCACAGCGCAGCAGGGTCAGCACCACGTCCGCAGGGTGTTCTTCAGCCAGCCTGGCAATGTCAATTTGCAGCCTGGCATCCAGAGCGACATGGGTCTGTAGACTATGGTGAATGTTCCTTACAATGGCTGGCACCTGGAGGATGCATGGGGAACACCTGGAGCACTGTCCAAGGCAGCAACTTGCCCAGCTTCCCTCAAGAAGTTCTTCCCTTCCTGTCACACTGTGCTGGCCTGAAAGGCTGAGGGGGCCCAGTGAGCATGGCTTGAGGGGACACACGCTCTTGGCAGGCCTCCAGGCCTGGCCTCGGGCTGCTTAGCTGCTGCTTAGAAGGAGCAGCACTGTCTTTGAAAAAATCCATAGTGGGAGCACAAATCGCAGTGGGAGCGGGCATGTTGCCAATGTTGGTGATGCCCTGAGTCACTCTGCTGTCTGTGTTTCTGATGGCCATGCTCTCAGTCATTGCCATGTGAACAGCCTTCACTCTTTGATAATTCATTGCATTATGTCCTGAGTCTGCTGTGAGTTCTGGGCTGGCGTGAGGCTTTTTCTGGAAGTTGGTGGGTCTGGAGTCAGGCTGGGCTGGGAGCTGCGATGCTGTGATGCTGGTCTGTCTATGCTGAATAGGCAGGAATTTTGTGAACATTTGCAGAAGAAAGGGCAGGGAAGTCAGGGATGTTCCATGGCATGCTCCAAGCCTGGTTCTGGCCTGAGCAGGGACAGCAGGCCTAGCCCAGGTGGGGATGGCTGCAGGTACCTTCAGGGTTTTGCGCACGCGGTCACGGCCGGGTTCCTGCTCTTGTGTCTTGTCCAGGGCTGCATCTGGCAAAGAGCGAGCACAGTCAGAGCTGAGGGAGAGGCCGCAGAACACAGGCCGCAGAACACAGGCCGCAGAACACAGGCCAGCCCTGCACTGCCCAGGCAGGGAGAGCCCCGGGATGGCCCAGGGGATGGAGCACGGCCCCTGCGGGATGTCTGCCCTGCCCCTGTTCCATCCTGTCCATGGGCATGTCCCCAGGAGATGGGATGGGATGGGATGGGGCCAAGCTGGCTGCAGCCATCAGCCTTGTGGCCCAGCTCTGCTGCTCACCATCCTGCAGTATTTGGATCTGCTCTGGATCTTCAGGCTGTTGTTTTGCTGGCACAGCTCCAGGGCTACTCATCAGGCAGCTCTAGGGAGGCCCCTCAGGACTGCTGTATCTTGAGGGAACACTGCTGGCCATCCCCTGTGTGTATCTGCAAAAGCTTCAAGTCAGCTGCCTCAGCTTCCAGGGCCTCTCTTGGCCAGCATCCTGACGAGGGTGCAGGGCTGCTGCGAGGCACTGCTAGGACCCAGCGGGACAGGACCGGCTGTCCCGTGTCCACGGAGCAGCCCTGACACAGCCAGGGCCATCCCGAAACCAGGCAAACGCTCACGGGTCAGCAGAGAGGAGCAAGGAGCACTGGGCTGCTCTCAGGGGACCTCGGCTGGGCTCACTCCACCACACGCCCCCGTTTGAGGGCCCAGCTGCCAGAAATGCCTGCCTTGTTCTCTCCAAGATGCACAGGGAGAGCCAATGAGCAGGACAGCGTGGGAGGCCTTTTCTGAGGCCAGGGACACACCAAGATCAGCCAAGGCTCTCCACGCTGCCTGGCCCACACATCCCAGCTCTGTGCTGGGCCTGGGCCACAGCAGCTCCCCCCAAGAAGGAGGCAAATGCGCATTGCCAAGAGTTGAAACACAGCAGACTGGAAAGCTGTGAAAAGTGTGTGTGTAAAGGCCTTTTCATTCACAGCTCTCACAGAGAGCTTTGGGCTCATGGCTGGACAGATGCTCCTGCTCACCCTCTGTCCCAAGCGGGTAACACACCCTGCTGCAGGTGCTTGGCTTGGTTTCCACAGGTCCAGGCAGATGCCAAACCTGCTCCTCACTGCCTTTTCCCTGCCCCTCTGCCAGTGCAACGGACCTGAAGGATTGAAAGGAGCACAGAGAGCCGAAGGGAGACACTCGCAGCTTCCTCACTGGGAGCTCCCTGGGAAGCACTTTCCTTGAGAAGCAAGCCCCTTTCCTCACAAGGTGTTTCTCCAAATGTGCAGCTGTCCTGGGGAGCACCAACACACCCTTAAGAAACGCTGGCAAGGCTGAATGACTTCAGGTCCTTTCAGGACACGTATTCCAGCTCTAGCTCCTATTGCCCCAAGTGAGTTTCCAGGTGCAGGTTCAGAGGTGCAGCCCCAGGCCCTCTACAAACACAAGCTGCCTGCTGCCTCTTCACCCCCCTCAGCTCCTGCCTGCGCTCATGGCACCAAAACCAGGCTGTTCCTGGCCAGGGACCAGAGCCCTGTTCCTGCAGGATGCTCTTGCCAGCTCCTTCCAGGACTCTCTGCTGGGCACACAGAGCTTTTAATGGCCGCTCCCAACAGGCTTTGGAACACAGAGCACAACCTGGCTGGCTCTGCCACCAGCACAGCCCAAACACAGGTGGAGGAAGAAGCAGCAGGGGCTGTTTTGCGGCCATGCCCGAGAGAGACTGGAAGGGTGCCCTCCCTCTGCTCTCCCTTGCTTGGCTTTCTGACTGGCTCTGAGCCTGGGGCTGCCATTCCTCACTTGTGGGGAGCAGAAGCACAGCCGGGATCCCGGCACTGCCTGGCAGCGCTGCGGGCAGCGGCACGGCCGCGTGTCCCAGTCTCGGGCACCGTGCTGCTGCTTCATTTGCCCTTAGGCACACCCAGAGCTCCCTGCTAAGCCCGCATGCTCTCTGCTTCTGCCCTCTTCCTCATCTTGTGCAGGGATGGAGCGCTGCTGTGCTTTCAGGAAGCTATTCTTGAAAGCTTCCAGCATTCCAAGCTCTTTTGCTCCCTGTGGATGCTTGCCATGGAATCCCTCACAGCTGGGTTCAGAGCATACTCTGGTTGGCTCTTCCAAAACTCAGGGGCTGGGAGGTGCTCAGCAAGATGTGTAAGTGCACAGTGCTGTGGAACTGCACCTTCAGCACAGGGACCTTTCCAGCCTGACCTGCCCTCGTTCCTCTGGGTCTGTGCACAAAACACGGTGTGGCAGAGAACAGCAGCAGGGGCCTGTGTGTCCCAGGGCCCCGGATTTGCTTCAGTTCCACAGGGATGCAAGCAAAGTGAAGAAGCCAAACTTTTATAAGTATCAAGCAAAGCGCAGGGATGAGCTGGGAGGGCAAAAAGGGGACGGGCAGGGTCTGAGGGCTGGAGGGAGGGAGCTATCTACAGGGAGAGAGAGGGGAAAGAGAAAAAGGTGATGGACAGTCTGAGGGCTGGTGGGAAGATCTATCAAAAGGGAGGGAGAGGGGAGGGAAAAAATGGGGATGGGCAGTGTCTGACGGCTGGAGGGAGGGAGCTATCTAAAGGGAGGGAGAGTGGAGGGAAAAAATGGGGATGGGCAGTGTCTGAGGGCTGGAGGGACGGAGCTGTCAACAGGCAGGGAGAGTGCTGAAGCCACAAGAACTGTGCCCAGCATCAGCTGTGCCAGGACTTCCAGCAGCGCTGGGAGGCGATGTCTTCTTGGGTGTCTCCTGGTGCTCTTCTTGGGACACTGGTTGACTGGATCCAGAAGACGTCCCTACTTCTTGAGCTCTCGGGGGAAAGTCGACTTGATTCGCCTGGTCACAGCAGGATGGGATGGCACGTTGCCTCCGGCCTTGAAGGGCTGAAAGAGAGAGGAACAGAGGCATGGCAACAGCCTGGGTCTGAGGGAATCCTACAAGACCTTCTGAACAGGGCCATCCCAGCCAGAAGGGAGTAGGAGACATTGGAATCAGGTGGGAGGTACTGGCCATGACTCCCCCACGTGTCCCTGAAATCTCCGTGTGCTCTGCCCACATCAGCCCTCGTGCGCACAGGGAGCAGAGCTCTCCAAAGGCGGGGCAGGGCTTGCAGCTCCTTGGGCAGCCCCCGCTGTCAGCCCGCTGCCCTCACTCACCAGTGCAGATCACCCGGAGCCCTTGCTGCTGCTTCCTGAGGCACCGCCCGGCCATGCCTGTGAACACATGTCGGGTTCAGGACATCCCTTTGGCTGTCCTGAGCAGCCCAGACCCTTGCCGGGGGGCTCAGAGACCCTGGCACAGAGCCCAAAATGCCTCTGTGAGTTTGATTATGGCCCGTGGAGCAAATACCAACCTTCTATGAAGATAGCAAGCCACAAGAGTTTAGGTAGAATAATAGTGAAATTATCACAGGGTGAATTATGTATTTTAGGATTACTGTACAGGGGGGTTATATCCCTGTACAGGGGGGTTATGGAGGCAAGATGGAGGAATCGGGGCGTGCCTCGTGCTTCTTCCTTCTTCTTCTTGGCCTCCATCTTCTGTAGTGATGTTGGCACTTACTTATTGGTTTAGAGTAGAAGTTCACTGTCTAGCATAGGTGATGGGTATTGGGGAGTAATTGTAAATATTGTACACGTAGTTTTTAGTATAAAGACACAACACCGCCCCGGGGGCAGGCAGAGTGCCTGTGGCTGCCCTGCTGAGCAGATCTCTGCTGGGCAGAAAGAAAATTTTATAGATAAGAACTAATAAACGACCTTGAGACCGAAAGATGAAGAGTCCCGACTACTTCTTTAAGCACCGGGCTGGGAAAAGAGACTTTGGAACTTTTCTCGGGCTCACTCTGACAAACAAATGATCCCGACAAATACAGAGCCTGTCACGGCCCCGGCACAGCTCCCTGCCAGCGGCGCTGCCGGTGCTGTGGCCACACGGGCTGCTGGCCCGGCAGGGCTCAGCCCGGCCCTTGGCGCACGCTGCCGCCCAAGGGCACGGCTGCCAGAGGGCAGCAGCAGCAATGCCCAGGGCAGGCGGGGCTCCACGGCACCGGGCCCGGCTGGCGCTGCCGGGGCAGCAGGCGGGGCTGGGGCCGAGCTGCGCCGGGCCGGGCCGAGGAGGGAGCCCGGGCTCGTGGCTCACCCATGAACCTGACGGCCGCTTCTCGCAGGGGCTCCTGTGGGCTCTCCAGGTTGGGCAGGGCCTGGCACAGGTGCTCGGCCGCTCTGCTCCTGTCCTGTGCCAGCTGTAGAGAGCGGCAGGAGGGAAGGGTTGGTGCGGCTCAGCCCCTGGGCCGGGCGCTGCCTGCGCCCAGCCCCGCCTCCCCTGGCCGCACAGCCCTGAGGCGCGGCCAGCAGCTGCTGGCCAAGGGCTCCCGAGGGCAGGGGGCAGAGGGCCGGCTGCTGCCCGGGGAGCCGCGGTGCCGGCCCGCAGCCCTACCGGGCCGGGGCTCCATGGGCACCCTGGTCGGGCCCACGGGAGCCCGGAGAAGAACCCGCGCGGCCTCTGGCTGCAGCAGCGGGCAGGGACACAGCTGCCAGCCCCGCACACTGAGCACCGCCCTCAGGGGCCTTCTCCGGCCTAAGCCTGGGGCTTGCAGGCCCTCCTTACCAGGCACTTATCGACATTCATCGGGGGCTGCTTCTTCAACAGCTGTACCAGCTTCGTCCTCTGCAGGAACTCGGCCACACGAATCAGCGTTTCTCGAGAGGCCTGGAGAGCAGCAGAGACCCAGAGATGGCCCCGCAGCCCAGGGCACCGGCCCCACATCCCTGTGCCAAGGCCTGGAGGAGGCGTCAGCCCGCGAGGCACGTGGGCAGGAGGCAGCCAAGCCCCCTGCCAGAGATCCACCAGCATCACACAAAACCTCACCTTTGCCACATCGCGGTTTTTATCGTGACAGTAAAGTTCAAGTGTATTGAGGCTCTTGCTCACAGTTGTCTGCAGGGGCTTTTTTCCCTCATCCACTACCAGTTCCAACACCTTGCAGAAGAGTTGAATGGACAGCAACTTCACATGGCTGTTGTCCTAGAGGAAAGAAAAAGACCTACATCAACTATTCCAGTCCCACCTGGGCAAGGGCCTGAAAATCCAGAGGGCCCAAAGTTTCTGGGAAGCACCCAATGCCTGTGGCTCAGGATGCAGAAGCTTACATGCTCAAAGTGCAAAAGGAGTTCCTCAGCCAGCTTCGGGGCAGTGGTGCTGGATACCAGGATGTCTTTGTGCTTGAGCACATTCGTGAACACAGAGAGGGACATGCTGATGTCCTCTCCATCTGCATCACCCAGAACATCCACAAGCCGTTGAGACAGGATGCACACTCTCCTGGCCTGTGTGGAACATAAGGTTGCGCTGGGAAGCCATGGACAGCTGCACCGCCAACACTGCCCTGGCACTGCAAGCCCACCCTGCTGCTGCAGGGCCCACAGGCCAAAGGCCTGACCCAAAACACTGGGGCAGGTGAGGCAGGAGAGCTGGGAGCAGCTGCCTCAGCTCCTGAAGCCCTGCACGCCCATGGGACTGCTTTCCCCAGTGCACGGCCCCCTTCTCACCATCAAGAGATCCTTGCTGACCACCACGAGCCCTCTGAGCGCCAGGCAATGCTGCTCCCTGCATTTGCTTTGCAGGTACCTTGCCAAGACCTTCCAGACACTGCCACCACATTCCCTCCAGTCCAGGCACTCGAGGACCTGAAAGGCACAGGGCAGTGACAGGGAGCCGGCTGGCAGGAGCCCGGAGCCGCACAGGGCTGGGCCCAGGCAGCAGCACAGGGCATGGGCACCGTCCTGGCAGCTGTGGCTGTGAGAGGGCAGAGAGCTGGGAGGCAGCTCAGGCAGGCAGCGCTGGCCACCAGGCTCACCTCCACAAGGAATGCCAAGAAGGGCAGATCCCTGTATGGGTCCTGTCTGCTGAGCTGCCGAAGCAAGTGGAGTCCAATGCAAGAGCACAAAGGGACCAAGTGATGGCGCATCTCCCTGGCAGGGGGAAAAAGGCACCAAGACCCTGAGGTGGGGGACAAAGCTCTCCCAGGACGGACTCAGAGAGCTCTGGTCTTTCCCCAGCATCCCTGGAGGGAATGTTGGTGCTCTGAGAGGTGGCCCATTCTGGGCACCCTCCTCTCCCAGCCTTTTCCAGTCTCTTTGGCTGTCCCTCAGTGATGAGGCTCCTGGGCCCATGACCACAGGGACTGTGTGGGGCACAGGGCACAAATGCCAGGGCCAGTGGGGAGAAGGGAGTCTCCCCTGGCCAGCAGACCCATGGCATAGTGGTGGGTGTCAGCACACAGCAGCGTGTCCCAGCCACGCTTGCGCTCCATAGCCACCACCTCATTGTCACAGCGCAGTCGGCAGAGCAGAGCTTTCATGGCCTGCACTGCAAACCTGTGTGCAGAGCAAAGCCCAGGTCACACTGGGAGCCCTGGCACTGGCCACAAGGGCATGGCAAGGCCAGGAGGACTGGGACCTGTTGTAATTGCTGGGAAGGCGGTGTTCCTCCTGGCATGCTCTCCAGAAGTTACCAGCTTCCACGGGTGGCATCTGCTGTGTGGTGATGACAACATGGAAGAGTACAGCCACAAACAGGCGGGAGGAGTAAAGGATCACTCGTGGCACTCGGGCACCTGGACAATCACCCAGATCACCAGAGTTGCCTGCAAAAGAAGCAGCCCAAGAGATCGCTCAGTGCCGAGGTGTCCGTGGGGCAGGGCCCAAAGGCAGATGCAGGAGGAGCAGCGGGCCTGGTGCCCCCTGAGCCTGCCCCTAGCCCAGGGTTCAGCCCAGTGCCTGAGGCACAGAGAGAATGACCAGGTAGTAAGCAGAGCCCAGTTCCAGAAACTCAGAGCCAGGGCAAAAACGTCCCTGTTGAACCCATCTCAGGTGCAGGCGCTGTGCAGAGGCCAATCCTCCATCACACAGAGAAGTGTTGGCAGCACTTTCTCCACGGCTGGTCCCAGTGATCCTATGGCTTTCCAGATCATTGCAGCAGCTCTGTGGGATCAGAGCTCTGTGTCAGGGGCATCTCAGTCCCAGTACCATCATGCCCTGTGCAGCTGTGGGGGCCCAGGTGACAGAGCCCCGGTGCCCTGAGGGGCAGGGAGGGAGCATTGGCAGCAGGCTTGGGAAACAGAGGGGCCCGAGGGTCCTGGAGCTCTCTGTCTGTGTGGCAGAGCCCATAGCACAGGCTGTGCAGGGCCATGGGCCCCAAAGGCTGGTGCGGCCTGAGCCGTGCAGGCAGGTGGGCCCCGTTCCTGTCGCATGTTGGGGCACAGCGCAGCAGGGTCAGCACCACGTCCGTAGGGTGTTCTTCAGCCAGCCTGGCAATGTCAATTTGCGGCCTGGCATCCAGAGCGACATGGGACTGTAGACTCTGGTGAATGCCCCTTACAGTGGCTGGCACCTGCAGGAGGCATGGGGAAGACCTGAAGCACTGTCCAAGGCAGCAACTTGCCCAGCTTCTCCCAAGAAGTGCTTCCCTTCCCGCCACACTGTGCTGGCCTCTAAGGCTGAGGGGGCCCAGTGACCATGGCTTGAGAGGGGACACAGGATCCTGGTAGGTCTCCAGGCCTGGCCCCAGGCTGCTTACCTGCTGCTGAGAAGGAACAGCACTCTCCTCAAAAAATCCATAGTGGGAGCTTGAATCCCAGTGGGAGTGGGCATGGTGTCAAAATTTGAGACGTCCTCAGTCTCTTCATTGTCATTGTTTGTGATGGGCACATTCTCAGTCACATCCTTGTCCACTTTCGTCCTGCCCTCGTTCATTGCAGCCTCAGTGTCCTGAGAGTGCTCAGCCAAATCTGGGCTGACATCAGGCTCTGCCTGGAGCTCGGTCAGCCCTGAGTCAGTCTCGGCTGTGCCCTCAGATGCTGCAGTGCTGGTCTTCTACGTCCAATGTGCAGGAATTTCCGGAACCTCTGCAGGAGAATAAAGGGCAGGGAGGTCAGGGATGCTCCATGGCATGCTCCAAGGCTGAGCAGGGACAGCAGGCCCAGCCCAGGTGGGGAAGGCTGCAGGTACCTTCAGGGTTTTGCGCACGCGGCCATGGCCAGGTTCCTGCTCTTGTGTCTTGTCCAGGGCTGCATCTGGCAAAGAGCGAGCACAGTCAGAGCTGAGGGGCTGTGGGAGAGGCCGCAGAACAGAGCCCAGCCCTGCGCTGCCCAGGCAGGGAGAGCCCCGGGATGGCCCAGGGGACGGAGCACGGCCACTGCGGGGTGTCTGCCCTGCCCCTGTTCCATCCTGTCCATGGGCATGTCCCCACGAGATGGGATGGGATGGGATGGGATGGGATGGGATCGGGTCAAGCTGGCTGCAGCCATCATCACTGTGACCCAGCTCTGCCACTCACCATCCTTCTATGGCTGGAACTGCTCCAGTTTTTCAGTTTGTTGTGCTGGGGCAGCTTCAGGCCTTCTCTTTTTATTCTGTCTGATGATTTTGAAGAGGCTAAGGAATCTGCCTGCCATGCCTGAGTCTGGCTCCAAGGGCACCTTCCCTTGAGATGGCTCAGGAAAGCTCCAAGTCCGCAAGTCCTCAAGGGCACCTGCAAAACACAAGCCTCGCGAAGGCCGTGGGCCACCAAGGCCAGCAGTCTTGCCACGAGGTCACCTGTAGGAACAATGCCTCGGAAAAGCTCCGGGTTGGACACGAATGAGTGCGCTGTGCGGGGGCTCCTCACAGCACCGCTCTGTCCCGTCCTGTCCCGTCGCGTGCTCCGAGCACTGTGGCCTGCTCCTGTCAGCACCAGCTCCTTTGTCCCCACGTGTCACAAAGGGCCCTTGGACACCTGTTCCATGTCACAGTGACCGTGCTGCAGCGTGTCACCAAGGGCCCTTGCACACACTGCCACCTGCCCTGGGGCCGCCCCCAGCCCGGCCAAAGTGGCCCAGGCTGGAAGGAATGCCTGGCCCCAGGTGTCTAAGGCAGCCCCACAGGATCTTTAGGAAGGGCTCAGAGCATCAGCAAACGCTGCCCTGCTCTGCGGGCTCAGGGCAGCAGAAGGAGCCCCCAGGGCTGCCGACGCAGCCGCGCTGGGAAGGGCACGGGGCCTTCCAGGGAAGCTGGCACGGCCTCCTTGGGACACGTCCTGGCCCGTGGCCATCCTAAAGCCGCGGGTGTGACACGCACAAGGAACGTGTGGGCCCGGGCACCAACGCTGCTCTGAGCCCTGGGGCCTGGGCAGCGCTGCCATCAGCAGCTGTGGCAGGGTCCCCACTAACATAAACTTTCCAGCACCACACGTGGTTGGGCAACACTGATGTTCATGTCCTGTAGAGACATTGTTAAGTTCCCTTGTGCTCTTTCAACTGTTCTTTTTGCTTTCTGGAAAAAAACCATCAGCCCAGCCTCTCACATTCTAGGCTCCAGTTGCTGTGTGTCTGGCTTTGGTAGCTCATGTCCAAACACAGCCGTCTCCTGCTGAGCGTGCCAATGGATGGTCACAAATAGGGAGGTTCCCCAGTGAACATCGAGGCAGACACCTGGGGAAGTGCAGAGGATAGGGATAACTGCGAGGAGAAGCTATCCTGTGTCTCTGATGATGGTGCCAGCCCCCTGAAGGAGCAGCCAAGACAAGTGCTGGAAGCAGCCATGTCCTGCTCTTTTCTGATGTCAGATGCACACGGGACAGACTTGTCGCCCACAGGTCCACCAGACTTGGTCCAGAAACAATGGAAGGCCATGCATTGGTAGGGTATGGCCCCAACAGGAGCAAAGAAGGATCTTCTAGCAGCACAGCCTGAGCTTGTGAACTGGGCATCTCCTCAGGGAACACTAAAGAGCTTCCCTCCACCCCTGAACCTCAGCCACTGGAGTCCCTACTTTTACTCAGGATCTGCTACTTCTTCAGCACTGCCGACCCATCAGATCAAGGCTGAACCCATTTGCTGTAGTGATTTACCACAGAAACAGCATTAAATACCTGGGAGCAATTAATACTTATGCAGCCAAGTAATTTTTGAAACTATAAATACTAAAGGTGTCAAGTTGTTTCCAATATTAACTCTTTCAAGAGCAAGGCAGGCTGAGTAATTCATTTACCTTGTATCAGCTGCAGTGTCAGGTTCAAAGTTTAACACACGCAAGTTGGAACCCAGTAAAATGTTTGAACTGAGTATGGTTCCCTTTCTTTTGCTGCAGGTTTGACTTATAGAGTGAGACTTTCCATGCGTGTGGTACTTAAGTCCCATATGTAAACTCATAAAGTCAGTCTAAACACAAATGCCAATTAGCATAGGAAAGCACAGTGTGGTGTCGTCATCATCCTTCTCACTTTGTAAAGGTCAGGATAGCTCTCAGAGCTGGTATGTGCTACCTGACACAGGCTCAATGCTGCTTAAAAAGACAAAGCAATAGAACACGTTCCATACCCCCAATATCCATTGGATCTCAAACACCTGAGACACGAGTGTGTCCTTCCTTGTGGATCAGAGGCACATCATGTGGATTCTCATTGCACACTTTTACACCAACCTCAGCTTTGAGGGGCTGTTACAACACAAGATTCTGGTCACGATTCAGCACTGTTGTTTCTATTCTTTATCCTTGTGTAACAAAAGACTCGCATGGCAGAATCAGATTGGGTTCCTACTGCTCAAAACCTCCCTTCCTTCCCAGTCTTGTACTTTGATGACATGAGAGCACATTCAAGAGAGAGATATCCACATTTCCTGCTTTGGAATTGATCTGGAGCATCTTGATTCCTAAAGTTTAACCTGTTCTCTGACTTTATTTACACCCAGTTTTGCCAGACTGCCTGGCCATTCAAACCTGAGGTTCTTTGCTGTGAAGGCACAGAAGAATCCAGCATTTAATAACCCTAAATTCAGGAAACCTGGAATGCACATTACTTTTCCTTTGTTCAACACAAGTAGTTACAAACAAAAATAAAGTTACAAACTTCCCGAGTCAATTGGCATGACCCGAGAAGGTAAAATATTTGGAAATCTTTTTCCCATCTCCAAACAGCAACTCATTTGCCTTCACATGGTCCATTGGGAGTCAGTTACAAAAATTTGTTTGACATTAAACAGAAAAGCTTGTCTTTTGGGTTTGTTTGGGATTGTTTGGCTTTTTTTGCCACTGCAACCAGCCCAGAGTCCTTCCTAGGAGAAGAACACACCAGAGTGGTGTCTGGGTGACAGTTCAGCGAACTCCTGAAGGGTAGGATGCAGGGAGAACCAACCACTCACCCAAGGACTCCTTCCAGATGTCCCCTACTGTCTTGTGCATAGCCCAGGCTGAAACACAGAGCACATCCAGACTGCTGTCCTGCAAAGCCTGCTGAGACTTCTCTTGTACATGCACATTCTGCTTTCATTTTCTTCACTGCATTACTGGCAGCTCCAATGAAATACTGGAAAGTCTGTCAGGATTTCTCATTAAAGCCCACAGGATGTGGATCTTCAGCAGAGAGGGATACCCAGCTCTTCTGCTTCCCCATCGTGTTTCTCCTGGTTCAACCACCTTGGAGCTCAAGGAGCTTTCCTTGCAGAGACTGGAACTGTGGGTAAATGAGCATTGCTGATCCATATAGGAGAGGATAATAAAATGCCAAGAATTTATGTTCCATTACGTGTGGGATGCAAATGAAATGGAAAACTGAAATTGAGTTTTCCTTTCCTCCAAATCCTTCCCAAACCTCTGCTCCCAACTGAATTCCTAATGGTTTCTTAACTCAAAGGTGCTCCCCTCAGCACTGCACTTGTAAGAGCTCCAAAACCCACACCAATTGCTTCAATTTAAACGGCAAATACAAGCACAAAAATACTTCCTCTTAGTGCAGAAGAATAGGAAATGCACTTCCTATTAGTGCAGGCCAGGTAAGGATTCAAATGCCTGAAGATGCCACTTTAGGAAATATTTCACAGTGTTTCCCAAGGTAGGGCTCTGGACAGGGAAACACAAAGCTGCTCATCTGAAGTCAGGTATTTGTGAACCAAAAACCAGGATAAAGGCAATGAGGATGAAATCCAGGTGAAATAGCCTGGATTCCAAAGTAGTACAAGGCAAAAAGTGTGTCTGGGAACACAGTATTCAAGGCAAGTTATAAGTTAATACCTCACCCAAAGCTAAAAGACACCTAAAATTTACAGCAGACCAGAAATCACAGTTATCAACTTGTCAGAACAGGACAGGTCAAACTTACTGTATTTGACATAGATTTGATACCAGATTTGAGACAGACACGGACTGCCAGTGTCCAGATTGCTCCTCTCCTACCACCATTCACCAATAATCCTTTAATTATGTCTAAGTTTCATTTCCTCAAGCAGGGTTGTGTGCTACCAACAAGTGCAGACAGGTACAATATATACACAGAAGGGAAATTTTCACTCAGCTGTTCTAACACTTTACACCAAGGAATATTTTAAGACATCTGAGGGGTGCCAGTGTTTTTTAATACACCACCATACAATTGCTGCACATGAAGCTATCGAGGCATAAAATATTGCAGTAATCTTTAACTAGCCCTCTCCAAATTAGACCAGTAAGAATTATTTTTAAAAACTCACCAAACCAGATCTTTATTCTGCAGAAAATTTAAAAACTCAAGTGCACAAGGTCAGTGTAAACATGTTCTTTAATATAACTGAAGAAAAATTTAGCAATCCAAGTCTTAGGTGGGTTTCAAATAAATAATCATTTTGAGAAAGTGTTTCCATATCAAGGGAGCTCTCAAGGCAGCAAGAGCACAGTTTTTAATTCCTCCCTGCTAACAGCCCCTCACCAAGAGAATGTACAGTAGGCAGTGCACACTGGAAAAACAATCACAACACAAGGACACACCCGCCAGCTTCCACGGAACCTCTGGATAGGATTTCAGAAAGGGGGAGAAGTAAATGGAGACATGCACTGCCTTTTAAAGCACCACTCTTCCTCCACAGCCTTTTCACCAACGTAACACAAACGGCAAGAGAATTCATGTGTGCTGCCAAAACCCACTCTCAGCTCAAAGATTAACAGAGCACTGCTCTGGCAGAGAATTGCTCTTCAAACTGGCACTGCAGCACAGTGCATCACCCCCTCCCAGCTGGGCTCTGCTCCTGCTCTAACCTTGAAACTCCTCTCCAATCACTGCAAAACTAACCCAGAAAGCTTAAAGACAGGGAAGAACTGTTATTTCTTGCAGATCCTGGCCCAGCATACTGAAAGGGACTAAGACATGACAGGTCTCAAGGTGTAGGGTTACCCAGGAAAACACCTGGTGTCCTACATCACTCAAATAAAACCTTCCAAAAGTCAAAATACTTCCTCAAAGTGTAGATTTGTCTTTGTTAAACAAATATTCTGCTGTAAAAATATGCCTGATTATGTGAAATTTCTCACATCAGAACAAGAAGTAGATTTAACAATCCAGAAAGAACAAGAAAAAAAAATCAATTTTAAATATGCCACAAAAATATTTGCAAGAGAGTTACTGCAAAATTGTTTTCTTCCATTTTCATAAAAATATTTTTTCTCTGTACATACAGGCTGGGCAGTCTTCCACTCTCTGTCCTTTTTGTTCACCATGCAACAGATCTGTGATAAGCACTGCAGTACTCACCAGAGAACTGTTTCTTCTCCATTTCTAACACACCTGAAAAAGGTCCTGCTTTGAGTCAATTAAAAAAAAAGGATTATGTAATACTGCTGCGTGTGCTGTGTACCTACTGAGTAAATATTGCAGGAGTTAAAGGATTGTTTCACTGCTAGCTGGGCTTTGGCAAAACAGGAGTGGGGCTGACATACACTGGATACTTCACACTTCTGAGTGGGGGACGCCGCAACATTTAACAGAATAAAACAGAATAAAATAAATCTTAGATCTAAAACTGTCAGTATGCAGATTCCCAAGTTGTTCTGAACACAGGAGCAGGGTGATCAGTTTTCCAGGAAAGCCACGTAGTCAGTCAATCTGGCCAACTGCTGCTCATTGGGAATTGGTGGGACTGGAGCAGGTTCTACAAAAATAAAACAAGTGCATCATTAATGAAACTTAGAAAGCAAATCCCCCAGCAGTACCCTCCATCACAACAGTAAGGGAAAACAAATTAAATGCATCTGACTTTCAACAGCCTTCTGGGGACAGATCTTAACTGTATTCCTCCCTGCACAGCTGACATAATTCCTGTTATCTGCACCATCCAGTGCTCCAGGAGTTACTAACCACAAAAACTGCTGCAACAAGTTCCACTTGTCAGCAGCCTCCAGAATTTCTCTGCACACACTGCAGTCTGAGTAATGAGGGCTGACAGTACTCTGCCCTGAGAAGGAAGCTCCTGGAGCTCTCTGGTTGCTCCTTTCCTTGTGGAAGTGGGAACCTCGGGAATCTCAGGCACTACTTAAAACATGAGGGAGTGAGGAGACAGAGGGAGAAGCACATTGACATAGCACCTGATTGGGGTGGGCTGCTGTTTTCTGTTTTGGGGGGGCCAGTGACAACATTCACCTCTCTAGGACTCAATTCCCACTCAGTGCTGACACTGTTTGTGCAGAACTAGCTAAATCCATTATATACAAACAAAAATACCTGATGAAGGAATAAATCTGTTAAAGGACGCTTCCAGCGCACCTGGAGAAAAACATACAAAATTAGCTCAGTGGAACAGTTTTAAACAGTTCTATGCAACAAAACATGAATCAAAAGCTAATTAAAAATAAACCTGTTTATTCATCACATTTGACTTTATAACTAAAAAGCAGAATACCCAAGGCTTAGCTGCTTCAAAAGAGTCTCTTTTGCCTGAATTGCAGTTCTTGCACTCACTTTTGGAATAAAAACCACATGTAAGTAATTCCCAGGTTTTTTTAAGCTCTGCATATTTGGCAGCCAGTTCATAAAAACCCCATCTGCTCATATATAAAGTCTCAGGGCTCTGCTTGGCTTTGTACCCCTTAGGGGTAAATTTCCACACCTGGCACCTGTTTACTATGGGCTCTGAAAACCCAAAAACTCTGCCCATACACAAAATGTCATTTCTTAGTGTAACACGTCCTGCCCTTTTGGATAAGCTGTAATTTGGTTCCTTCTGCCAGAGTTGCACAGGGCAGTTTAAGAACAGTTGTTTCATCCTGCTTTTCCATCTTAATATTTATTTTTGCCACGGCCAGATACAGATTTAGAAAAAAGAAAAAAAAAAAAGCCAAGTATTTCTGCAGACCAAACTTTGCAGGAATAGACATTCTGTAATCAACACCATGAAAGTGAAGAAAAGAGAAGATTTAGATTTTAAATCAAAGGAAATTATATCAACAACTGGAACTCCTCAGAACACAAAGATTCACTAAATCCCTGCCTGAAGAAGTTCTAATTTCTCCTGAAGGAAAAAAAAAATCTCAGGTTCAAGATGGTCTATCTTTTACTCATCTTGATTAGGTTAAGACCATTTGAGGTCATCCAGTTTCTGTTGCACAGAGGCAGAGCCAGCAGCAGGAGGAGAGGGAGCAAACCCAGCACATCCTGCCTGCTTTTGTTTAAAAAAGTTCACGTGAGGATTTAGCTTAATCCAAACACCTTGTTTCAAGTCCAAACCAAACCCAGTGCTTTGTACTTCCTCATGTTTTACACATGCCCCGTGTTTATCAGCAGCATGAGTATTCAAAAAGTATCTAACAGAATCCTGTGCAAAGCTGTAATTACAAACTTCACAGCGAATTCCTAGAAAATGCTGAATGTTTCATGAAGTAACAGCTCCACCTACCTGGCTTTTTAGGCATCACCATGCGAGCTGCAAAGTCTGCTTGCCAGCCCTGATCTAGCACACCTGGAAAGGCGTTTGTAAGATATAGAAGGGGAGAATAAAGAGTGAAATTAACAGCAAATAATTTTTTTAAAAAATCAAACCATTATCCAGAACCAAGATTTGTTTTTCTCTAGTCACTGCTCAGTCATTTGAGAGGCTCAGAATTTGTAGATACATTTTTATTAATCATGACTTAGAGCTCTCTGAGCTAATTATCTACTGTAAATATTGGCAACCCTGACAAGGGGAGGAAATGATGCATCTGACTCCATGTTCTCAGGAGACTAATTTATTAATTCATTATACATATTATATTAAAGAATACTATACTAAAGAATACAGTAAGGATACTAACTGAATGCTAAAAAGATAAAAATGAAAACTTGTGAGTCCTGACACAGCTCGGCCCTGATTGGCCAAAGAGCCAAAACAACTCACAGCAGAATCCAATGGAACAATCACCTGTGGGTAAACAATCTCCAAACACATTCCACATGAGCACAATACAGGAGAAACAAATGAGATAAGAATTGTTTTCCTTTTCTCTGAAGCCCCTCTCTGTGCCTTTCAGCTTCCCAGGAGAAGAAATTTTTTCAGAGAATGTGAATGCCAGGATCATCAGTATAAAAAGTACTCAGGGAAAAATGCCAAGTACCTTTCACAGCTTCTTCGACAGGAAGGCCAACAAAGGCTGCAAAATCATCTGCAACTATGGATGTGTAAGCCTGGGAAACCAGTCCAAAGGCTCGTCTCCTGGTTGCATCTAGGGAGAGAGGAACAGAGGACACCTGAGAACATTTCCTCAATTCCACCACCTTTGGGAAATCACTACCAGTCTTCAAGGGAGCCCTTCAGGAGCTCCCCCTCCCTTTCCACAGCTCCCAGTCAGCAGCAGGAGACAACAGCTTGTTCTCTGCCAAGGCAAACCCCTTCAGGGTCTGCAATGAACCTCCACGTGCAGCCTGCAGCATCCTGGGCTCCAGCAGCAGCACATGAAACACTGCAGCTGATGGCATTCTCTGCTGGCAATGTGCCAGCAATTAGTTAATAATTAGTGCTATCTAAAAAGCACTAATTATCAAGCTACAGAGAACTTGTTTTGCAGAACACCTTTTTTCAGCAGAATGCACTGCTCTCTAGGAGCAAGAGTCTGCATGTTACCATTACACAGGATGGAAAACACAGAAAAACCACCTTGTAACTCCTACAAGGTTCTGGAATGCCAAGCCAAGTTCTCTGGTTAGAAGTCTGATAAATCTGGGTGATTTATGGCCTGTTCTGCTCTTACAGAACAAACCACATGGTTTCTGAAAACCCAGTGTCACAGAATACACAGAAACAAAATCCTACTAAGACCACTTCAGTTGTTTCTACAAGGTTTTGTAGAGCTTTTAATTTACATCCAACACCTGAAAACCTTTTAGTAAAACCCACAAAACCTTGGCAGCAGTTGTCCTGATTTTCATGATAAACAGTTTGTTTCTGCTGGAGCAGACAAAACTGATTCCAGGCAATTCCCTGCTCCCACAGGAGCTCAGCCTGTACCTCTGAGTGCTTCCATGATGGGCTGGATGGTCTCAGACCACTGATGTGCACTGATTGCTGTGTAGATCCCTGGGAAGTCCCTCTGCCAGATTCTCTGTCCCACTGACCAAACTGCACCGAGTTCAGCATTTGCCTGTTGTGACCAAAAAAAAAAAAAAAAAAAAAAAACAAAAAAAAAAAAACCAAAACCAAATTCCAGTGTCAATCCAGAAGAAAATCCTCATGCATAAACCCAGCTCCACCCCCAGGTTTTCAGAGAACATTGCAGTGCAACAAAACCAGCAGGCCCAGTACTTACAGATTTGATAGCAGGAGGGATTCTTTTCCAGAGATAACGTGCATTATTCCTAAAAATAAGTAAATAAAAAGATTAAAAATACTTCTCAGTCACCAAATGCTGCAAAGAGACACCACAAGGTTTGTCCAGATGCTGTGATGAACATTCTCAGTGCTTTAAAAATATAATTTCCAGGAAGGAATATTGGATACTGAGGTGGGAAAGGAGAGCTGCCCTCCAGCAGACAACCCTGGACTGCCATAACAAACCAACAGTTCTTTAATTGCCCCATTTAACACCAAATTGGGAAAGCAACTTCTCCCTAAAACCTCAAGTTCAGTGCATTAAGTACACACAGGAAGGAGGAATAACCCCCCACAAGAACAAATTCCCAGGAATTCCTGCAGATTTAGCTCCTTCAAGCCAACAGCATCCCTCATTTTTAATAGGGACAGTCCAGAGTCATCCTGCTGGAATTTAAACAGAAGGAACAAATCCAACCCAAAACAAACAAATCCAAAACACCCCCAAATCCAACCCAAAACAAACACAGCCCTGAACAGCTACAAAACAAAACTCTGAAATGTTCAACACTTCCCAGAGGAGCCAATTTCACCACTGAAGGAACTTTATTCCCAAATTTCCCCACAGGAAAGGAGAACAGCATTCCTGTCAGATCAAGGGGTGAAAGAGACTCGATCCCCAGGAGCACTGTCATTATTTCTTTGCAAAACCAGCATTCTCATTAACCACAGAGCCCCTTTCCCAGTGTGCTGGTGACACAGCCAGTGTCCCAGGCTGGGACAAGCCACTCACATGTCGTTGTGCAGCAGGTACAGAGCCAGCAGCTGGCCATACACCAGGGGTGTTGCAATCCCTCCAGGGGCCTGAAAACAAACACATATCACAGGGCTGCAGGTTTTAAAGAGGGGTGTGGTACAAAATGCAGCAGAAAGCCAAGTTTTATGTAAATTGAACACTCCAAGACGACTGATTTTTATTTTTAATTTTTTTTCACATCATGTAACAGGCCTGTGCAATTTTTTGGGGGGAATAAATAAGCCTACATCTTCCAACTTCCTATGCTCATGAAAGCTGCAGCTGTTGAAAGTGAAATTAAATTAACCCCTATTAATTAACCCCTGACTTCGTTTAGCTTCAGCTCAGGCCACTCCACCACAGCAAAGCCTCTCTGCCCCTCCCAAAAACCTCAAGCTAAGCTTTGGCCCCTGCCACGCTTCAGTAGAGCTCACAAGGAGGAAATAAAGGAGCAATTTAAAAAAGCTGTACAATTTTGAAAGAGGCAAAAATTTCCAATTTTTAGGCCTTTTATCAAGGGACAGGAGAAGGTAAACCAGCACGGAGGGAGCTTCCAGTGAAAGCTTCCACAGTAAAGCTCGGTCTGAGGGTAATTCCCCGAGCCTGGCTCAGGGCTCCACTCCCCTGATCAATATTTTCCTTTTCTCAGCCACGAGACGGACTGAAACCCACAAACTTCCCCTCCCTCATAATCCCTCTGAAACGACGCGAATAATTATAGAGAAACACCCATTTCTCTGCAGCCTGCGACTTTCTGAGGAGCCCAAGGGGCCAGCTCAAACACAGGGCCCTCCCCCGCTCACACACAGGCCCACACACCGACACAGACACAAAAACAGAACCAGACGCCCCCGCCCCGCGGCACCTCCAGCTCCTGCGTCTCGCACTGCTCCAGGAGCCGCCTGAAGCTCCCGGAGTTCTCAGCCATCACCGCCACCGGCATCTTCCCCTCACGGCGCCTCCCGCCCGCTGCAGGTGCCCGCGCCCTGACGTCACTTCCGGCGTGCCCTCAGCACCTTCCGCCCGCCTCTCTGTGCTCCTGGAGGACCGTGCGGGGGGGCGTGGCCTAACACGAGGGCGTGGTCTGACCCGTGGGGGCGTGGCCACTGTCTATGAGGGGCTGAGGGCGGTGCGCGGCGCCGGAGGGTGGCGGTGGTTAAAACCCGTTTGTTTTCTGTGAAATAAGCAAAGTTTCCGCGTCATAAAAAAAAATGAATGTGTTTTTCGTGCAGTACATTCTGTTTTCTCTCCGTATTTGTTATGTGTGAGACGGGCGCCTTCCATCCTTTATTGCATATTAGGAATTGCTTTTCCAGCTCTATGCCTGTTTCTGGTGGGGTTTGGAAGTAGTTTTTACCGCTGGGTTCCTTTATCTTTGTTTCCTGTAGAATCTCCTGCTTGCTGCAGGCAACATGGGATATCCTGAGTTAACCCACAAGGATCGTCAAGCCCAACCCCTGGACCTGCACAGACGCCCCAACAATCCTACCTTTGCCTTGCCCAAACATTCCTTGTCCAAACATTCCTGGCAGCAAGCACAGATATTTTGTATCCTATGAAAGAGCCCACAATATGCTAAAACAGCACTTTAACAGCACTGTTGCTGTTTTAGAGGTGGAGCTGCCCCTCGGCCGTTGCCTTTCCGTGGCTCCCCATCCCCAGTGAGGCCCCATCCAGCCCCAGGACCCCCAGCCCTGCCCACCTTTCCCCAGAATTGAGCTCAGGAGCCCCATTTATGGCTTGGATGTGTTTGCATCCCAGTTTGAGGCTTAGAAAGTAAGGGGAAATGGCAAGATTGTGTCCAAATCTCCGTCATTACTGATGTAAATTCATGTTTTTAGGGTAAAATCAACCCGAGGGGCTCCTTTTCTGCAAAACTTTGCTTTCTGATACAACAGATTTGCTTTTCACCATCATCATCCTCCCCATATTCCTTGAACAACGCCTGACCCCAGCGCTTCCCACCACCCTCCATCCGCAGCACTGCCCTAAAAATCATTCCCCAAATAATTTTTCCCAAGCCGTGCTCAAGGGCTGCGAAACTCCCGCGTTCCCCACGCTTTTGAGGTGAAAAAAAGGAAGAGCGGCGCAAACCCCGATCCCTCTGCCACGGAGTCCCCGCGCTGCACGGAGAGGTTTTGGCTGTGGAAAAACAAAACTAACGCGTGTTTGTGTTCTCTTTTGGGATTCGCCCGAGGCACCAGCATCTTGGAGGAGGGCTCCAGGCGATGGCACTGCTGCTCCGCCGGCTCAGGCATCGCTTTTCCCGGGAAGCAGCCTCTCAACCCTGCTCCCGTCCCCGCCAGCCGCATCGATCCCCGCGGCCCTTTGTTGCCGCCAGCTCTGTGCTTTGACATTGGGACATCTGAGAGGAGCGCTGTCCTCACCTTTTGCTCCCATTCCCAATTATCTGGCGTTTTCGGGAGGCGAGGAGGAGGGCAGCTTATGATGGTGCCGGTGGGGGACCTTCCCTCGGGGCTGGGGTCACAGCATCCCGGATTGCCACCGGGAACACGTGGAGTTGGGAAGGGTTCGTCGTCCTGGGGGGATGCCACCCCACATCCCCGTGCCATCCTCCTTCCTGGTGGGAAGGCATGAGCCGGCACCGATGGCTGTGCTGGGCCAGGGCAGAATCGCAGCCCCTGGCTGTGCTCCTGCTCCCCTCAGGGACATCACTTCATTCATGGGGGAAAAAGCCCTGTAAAAACGGAATAGAGGAGAGGTTTCCTCAAGAGGGCACTAGCTGCAAGAGAAACTGCCGGAAAATCCAAGGAAGCTGGACATCCACACATCCCGCCGTCCTTTCCACCCAAGAGACTGTATTTAGAGGAAAATCGGCTTTTAAAAATTTTTAATATTTCGTTTTGCTTTTCATTTTTCTTTTGGAACACCGGAGGAAGTGCTGCTTCCTGCCGTGCTGAGCCGAGCCTCCCAAATGCACCAGCCCCTCTCCTTGGCATGGAATTAGCCAGAACTTACCCTTGTGCAACCATCCTCCCCTCTCTCTTTCCCCCCCTTTTCCAAAGCTGTTTAAGGCTGTGGCAACATTTTCAGGGAGGAAATATGCCAGAAGGGAAGGAATACACTTCTTTTTTGGGTCACCAAGATAAAATACAGCAGATTTGTTGTATTTTCAGGGTTGTTATAAATCCGGGAGGTTTGGGAGATGTTCCTGGGGTTGTTTGGAGCCTGGCCTCGGTATGGTGGCATCATCCAGGACCTCTGGACAGTGATGGAGACTGCCTGAGCCAGCATCCCAGAAAACCACTGGGCCATTTATTTCACTCAGGAGTTTCTCCTCAATTCAGACACCAAAAGAAGAGGCCAGGCTCATAAAACAGCTGAGCACGTTGGAAAATCTATCCCACTGGCAAAGCTAACCACCTTAAATTAACAGGAAGGCTCCTTGACTTGACAGCATCCTGATTTTTCTTTGGCCCACGGGCTCAAAAAGCACTTAAAGACACTGGCCGCCAGCTGCTGCTGCTGCAGGAGTGTAAAGTAACTTTAATGTGATTTTTATTCAGCTCCTGGTGATGATGGCTGGAAGATCTCAGCAACTCGTTTGTGCCTTGCATGAATTTTAAAGCAGGGAGGGAAATGGATCCCAGTTCTGCCATCCTGGACAGTCCCAAGTAGCTTTCAAAGCAATACCAAGGGATTTCCAAGAAAAATTAACAGAGATTTTGTGACAGGGCTTCATTTTCCCAGTCGTTTCCATGTGCTGCTGCCTGTGATCTGGAGGTACCCTCTGGAAAGATGATTGCAAGTGGTTTCCCTTTCTCATCTGCTTCCAAAGCTTTGTAGGGGAACAAAAGGCTCTTGATGGGGAAATTAAGATGCAAGGGGCGATATGGAACAATGGGACAGCAATTTAATGTGAAAGATAAAGCAAACGGTGCTAAAGGGTCAAGCTGAACCTCCCCACACCCTTCCCATTCCCTCGACAGCCTGATTGGCGTTAGCAGGGCTGACCTGAGCAAAAGCTGGATCCAAACATGGGAGGTTATTTCCTTCCATGACATCAAAGGGGAAAATGCCTCGTTTTTGGGAGCTGCACGCACGAAAGGAAGCTGTGAGCAGCCAGTGGGAAATGATCATTGCTTTTCCCCAAACAAGCTTTTAAATCTATTGCATTTCCACAGGGGCGCTGGTTTCAACTCCAATAAACAAGAAGCTATCTAGGATATTTGGGATATTACATTTTCCTTTTTTTGGGGTTTTTTTTTTTTTTCCTGCTGTACTCATGCCTGATTTTTCAGCTCACACTCAAGGTCTCAATTCTAGAGGTTTATACTCTATATATACAGTGGTATAAATATCTGGCACAGGGTGCCCAGGGAAGCTGTGGCTGCCCCTGGAAGTGTCCAAAGTCAGATTTGGATGGGGTTTGGAGCAACCTGGGATAGTGGAAGGTGTCTCTGCCCATGGCAGGGAGTGGAACTGGATGGGCTTTAAGGTCCCTTCCAAACCATCCTATAATTCTGTGATTCCATGAAGTAAAGGTTCAAAATACCCCTAAATCAGAGAAGCTGAGGAGCTTGGAGGATGTGTAGGAGACCCAAAAGTGACCAGAGTAGCAGGACGTGATGAGGCTTTCCCACCCAGCTGTCCTTGCCCATGGGGCTCTGTGTCCTTCTGCTACTGCCCTGGAGCAAACCTCGCCCAGAGCTGAGATTTGGGGGTGGCTGAGCCCCTTTCTGTCCACCTCCATCCCCCTCCTCTTGCCTTCCCTGTGAGTGACCAGGAGCTGGTTCTGCCACAGGCTCTGCAGGCAAAGGCTGCCCTTTCTTAACCTGCCAAGGGGATGAGAGACCCTCTGTGTATTTAACCTAAACTTTGTTTTCATGACTTTCCAGGCTCGTCTGTGCATTTTCCTGTTTTTGCTTTGT
This sequence comes from Setophaga petechia, assembly GCA_024362935.1. NCBI lineage: Eukaryota > Metazoa > Chordata > Aves > Passeriformes > Parulidae > Setophaga > Setophaga petechia. Next base: position 38,429,663 of record JANCRA010000005.1, on the reverse strand, counting down.
TCTCCGGGATCCTCAGCCAAGTTTCTGTCCCCTCCCTGGCTCCTGGGCCAGCAGTTCTTGCTCTCCACATACTTGAATCCTCTGTGGAAAGGAGCTGTGGCACCTTTGAGCAATGTAACAGCTCTTCTCTAGACTGTTTCCCCACCACGGGGTTCCCTCGCTTGGAAATCTCTGAAAGCCCTCCAAATTCCAGAGGATAGAGTAGGGATTCCTGGTCCATTGTAGGGTGGGATCAAGCATCCAGCATGGGATATTTTTGGGTATGGAGTGGGACAATCCCAGGTCAAGCACGAGGTGATTGGGGGATGGAGGATCCCTGCTCCAGCTGAGGCATTTGAGGAATGGAGCAGGTCCAACAGGAATTTTGGAGGGTATGAACTGGGGAAGATACCTAGTGCAGTAAGGGAGCATCTGGGGAATGGAGTGAGCGATCCCTGATCCAGCTGAGGCATTTGAGGAATGGAGCAGGTAGGTTCCTGGTCCAACAGGGATTTTGGAGGGTATGAACTGGGCAAGGTCCCTAGTGCAGTAAGGGAGCATCTGGGGAATGGAGTGAGCGATGTCTGGTCCAGCTGGGACATTTGCAGGATGGAACATCCCAGTGCAGGAGCCCCTCTCCAGCGATGCCCTTTCACCAGGATGGGATGCACAGAGCTCACCCAGGGTTTGTTCTTCCTTTCCCTCTTGTTAGGCAAGATGAAACAGGAATGCCTTATAAATATGATTGTCTGGCAAAAGATTTTGGGAATATAGAAACTATAAGTGAGATTGAAATTAAAGCAAGCTTTGAGATCCCTCAGTTACTGAACAACTAGAAAACAATGGCATGGCCAGCTGAAGGTGATCCCCTTTTGATGAAACAAGACCCTCTGCTTGCAGGCAGCTCCAAGGGTCTGAGCAGACCCTGCCAGCTTGGCAGAAGGGGCCCAAAGAGGAGTTTTTAGGGTTTAAAATGTAACACAGGATGGTAATGTGGTAATTCTTATAGGCTGTATGTAAATGCTATAGGATTTGTATATTGTACTAGGTTGGTTAGTGAGAATGAGAATATTCAACACAGAAGATGATTTATTGTATTGGAATGGGAACTTCACTCTCGTACCTCTTGTCTCTTACCTCTTGCCTTTTACAGTCTTACCCCTTTCACTCTCTTATGCTTTTACTCTTTCACCCTCTCATCCTCTCTACCCCTCTCTTCTCTCAGGCCTGCTCTGAGCTGTGCCTGGCAGCCCCCAGCAGGGCCCTGCACCCAGGCCCTTTGCAATAAACCCCGAATCCCAAAATGCCCCTGCACCCAGGCCCTTTGCAATAAACCCCAAATCCCAGCAGGGCCCTGCACCCAGGCCCTTTGCAATAAACCCCAAGTTCCAGCCCTGGCTGCAGAGATCTCTCGTCCCCATCGGTCCCGACCGTGCTACCCTGTCAATCCCACACCCTCTCCTGCGCCAGGGAGGCAGACTGTCCTGCAGGGACCTCCCTGCTCGGCTCAGCATCCCTCCTTTCACCAGCAGCGCGATGCCCCTGGTACCGTGTCTCTTTTCAACGCGCTAATCCCCCGTGATGGCACGCGTGTTAAAAAACACCTGTCCCGCTCCAAAGGCACCGGGGCAGCAGCATCGGGCGGGCGCAATGAAAGCCGCGATTAGCAAAGGCGGGCTTTGATCTCCGCCGGGGCAGGAGCTCGGGCAGCTGCGCCCAGAGCTCTCCCGCAGCCGCTCTCCTGCTCCAGTAACACCCGAACAAAGGGGATCTTGTGTCCGCGGCGCCTCGCTACGGTCCCTTCCTCCCAGCCCGCGGCCACCTGTCCGCCCGTCCGTCCGTCCGTCCCGCCCCGCCGCCCCAGCGCGCTGCCGGCCCTGCCGCCGGGCTCCCTTCGCGAGGGGCACGAATCGCATTTCACGGTCTATTTCTTTTGGAGCCTGGTCCAATTTACACACACCATCCAGGAGGGATCCCTAAAAAGGCTGGGGAGCAGAGCACAGCCGGCCAGAGGGCTCTGGCAATGCAGCCTGTGCTTCCTTCCCTATAAACATGAGCAAATCTGATCTAGGGGGGGCTTTTTTTAAGGAACTTTCCCTGGGTGGGAGGCACAGAGGCAAGCATTGGTCCCCATCCCCAGCTGGGGAGAGAGGGGTGCAGGCATCTCTCAGTAATGGGCATCCCTCAGGAGGGATCTGGGTGAAGGCACATGGAGAACATTGGCTTGGGGCTGGGCAAAAAGGGTTGATCCCATGTTTGGGTTGGTTTGCCGGCTGTGCTGTGCCTCAGTTTCCCCCTCTGCAAATAAATGCTCCTGGTTTGCACAGAGCTCTGCAGACAAAAAATCCTCACCAGCTCCATCTGCAACTTCCCTCTGTCTCATCCCATCCACAAAGACTCGTAATCTTCTTTTATGAGGACAAAGCGAGATTTAGGGGTGGTTTTACGAGATGCATTTCCCTCTGTGGCACCCCAAAGGTCTCCCAGGGAACCCTGGAACACCAAACATATGGATGCAGCAGCAAACAATACTGGGCACTCCAGAGAGGGGACGCTTGCAGTTCTGAGTGAGATGAGGTCTCTGCATCCCACACAAGGATCCTGGCTCAGGAGAAGCTGAGGATTGGAGCCAGGTGGGGTTGGCCTCTTCTCCAGATAACCAGTGACACAAGACAACAGGAAATGGCCTCAAGCTGTTCCAGAGGGGGTTCAGGCTGGACAGCAGGAGGAATTTCTCTATGGAAAGGGTGCTCAGGCATTGGAAGGGGCTGCCCAGGGAGGTGTTGGAGTGCCCATCCCTGGAGGTGTCCAGGGAAGGCCTGGAGGGGGCACTCAGTGCTCTGGGCTGGGTGATGAGGTGGGGATTGGGCACAGCTTGGACTTTTCCAGCCTAAATGATTCTGTGAAGCTCCTTCTGAGGAGATACTTTGGTGATACTGTAAGAGGAAATGTGTTGCTTGTTTGCTCTTTGATTTCCAAGGATTGGCTCAAATCTGCCTGGTGTAAGACAGAAAATTCCAGAATAACTCCCAGCAGTTAGGCTGTAAGAATCCTCAAACCAGACCCTGCATCTCTCTGAATTTGAAAGAAGCCAGTGTGATGCTGCACCCCACAGTTTGCTGTAAATTTTCACAGAATCACAGAATCCTAAAAGGGTCTTTGTCAGCAGGATGGCAAGGGGGGAAGTACTTCTTAAAACAAAATTAAAAACCCCTTCTGGATTTTTGCCACACTTTTCCCATAATTCCCGGAATAAGGCGGGTCTGAAAAGGAAGAGAAGTGGATATAGAACAAGGAGTAGGGGGAAAAACAAGTTGGAAAAGCCATCCAGGATGCCACACAGAATAAATATTTCATGGCACAGGCAGGCACACCCCAGGCTGTCAGAGCCCTTGGGATGGAGAGGTCACTTCCCATTGCTTGGTGGCTCCCTAAGTTGGGAGGAGAGGATGTTCCCAGTGTCCCACTCCCCAAGGCAATGATCCCACACCCCTTGAGGACCATAATTTTGCAGGACCTCTTCGTCCAGCCTGGTTGTGCTTGGTGGGAGGTCCTGTTATTCCTGCTGTTCCAGACTGTGCTGGTCATGGGAGGGTCCTACCCTGTTCCCTTGCTGGTGGGAAGGTCTGGATGGGGATCAAACAAGTGCCAGGGGAAGGGTTGTGGCCAACACGATCTGGAAGCTCTCCTCCACTCTCTCTCATGGCTCAGTTTGATCTCCAAAATTTATTCCAGACATCATTTCCCAGGTAAAACCCTCAAATCCATTTCCCCCCACCTTTTATTTCCATGGAAAAACTCAGAAGAAAGGAAATCCAAGAAAGAAAGGCAAAGACATCTTCCACTAATGGGAAAAAACCACGTTTTTCACCATGATCCAGCAGGATTTTCACTGGGCTCCTGGGTGCAGAAGGGTGGGATCTCTTGCTGACACATCCCAGCCATCCTCCCTTGCCTGGGGCAATGGTCCTCGCTGGCTGTGGGAGGAGAGCAAAAGTTTTTCATTAGAGAAGTTTTGGGTTCATAGCAAACTTCATCCTTCTTTACAAGTATTTTGTATCTCAGGGAGTGAAAGCTCACTCTGGAAGAGGTTTTGTTTTGCTGAAGTGTGACTTTTCCATCAAGCACAGCAGATCTTTGCCTGTTAAGAGGAATGGGGTGTGGTACAAAAATCCTCCTGACCTGCTCAGCTCTTTGGGGCTCTTTGTGTGCTGAGCTGGGAATTTTTCCTTGTTTTCTGCAATATCTTTTACAATATCTAAGGCAAGTGCAAATCTACCCCCTGAAACTAGAAATATTTTGGATGTACCTTTATCTCTGGTACAATCAGGTTTCATTCTTTAATTATTTCTGCTGGCAAGGATGGGACGGCCAGTTGGCCCTGGGTGAGACCACGATTTTATGGAAAATGATGTTTTCTCAGGAAAGAAAAGATGAAAGAGAGCAAAAGGAAAAGGTACAGACACAGAGTCCACGAGCTGGGCAGAGCCTCTGGCAGAACCAGGTTCTACAAGCATGGAGTGCCAGGGCAAAGGGGAATGGCTTCCCATGGCCTGAAAGCAGGGCTAGGTGGGATAGGGGGATGGAATTGTTCCCTGTGAGGGTGGGCAGGCCCTGGAATAGCATTCCCAGTGCAGCTCTGGCTGCCCCTGGACCCCTGGCAGTGTTCCAGGCCAGGCTGGACAGGGCTTGGAGCACCCTGGGACAGTGGAAGGTGTCCCTGCTCATGGCAGGGTGGCACTGGGTGATCATTAAGGTCCCTTCCAATTTAAACCAGTCTGGGATTCTATGAAGTTGCTGGCACAGTGACATTTTCTCCAGATCTTATGTTTTTGTCCAGGATTTTGTGGCATTGAATGTGATGTAATTTTGATAATCAACAATCAATTTAATAATCTCCATTCTGCACAGTTCATACACGGACTGAGCACCGTCAGATGCATCGAGGGACTAAGATGGGGATGAGGAGCAAAGGGATTTAGAAGGAGATTAAACAAAGGGTGGGTTTCTCATCATTAGACAGATGTGAGCCTGCTGTGGGTGCAGGACACCTCTCAGGAGCTCTTTGCAGACAGCTGGGCACGGGGCACTGTGTGAGTAATTCCCCTTGCACATCTGCCTGTGTCTCAGAAAGGATAACAGTGGACAGAGCCAGCTGGAAAAGAATCCCTGAACAGGGAGTGAGAGCTTGCCAGGCAATTAGGATCGCTCATACACACTGTCCACATTTACAGATCATTCCCCATCCCACTCTCCTCCCTCTCCACACCCTTTCCTTCACAGTTCCCAGCACTGCCATGCTCTGAATGGGGATTTTTTTTCATCAAAAGCTGAGCTGAAACTGCCTTGCAAGCACTTCCATCCTTCTCAGAGAGCTGAGGGAGAGGGACACAGCAGCCCCTCTGCTTGGAGGGTCCCCTCTGGGAGCTGCTCTCCAGGGGGATATTTTGGGATGCACCCAGCACCTCCATATTTCACATCCCTATTTAATTTAAGCAGCAGAGCTGTTTATTCTGTAAGAACACTGTGCTTTTATTAGCCAGTTTTTTACAGTACGAGGCATTCCCCACCTCAGGAATGCTGGAGACCATAGGACAAGGCCTATTTCTTTTGGAACCTGGTCCAATTTACACACACCATCCAGGAGGGATCCCTAAAAAGGCTGGGGAGCAGAGCACAGCCAGCCAGAGGGCTCTGGCAATGCAGCCTGTGCTTCCTTCCCTATAAACATGAGCAAATCTGACCTGGGGGGGGCTTTTTTTAAGGAACTTTCCCTGGGTGGGAGGCACAGAGGCAAGCATTGGTCCCCATCCCCAGCTGGGGAGAGAGGGGTGCAGGCATCTCTCAGTAATGGGCATCCCTCAGGAGGGATCTGGGTGAAGGCACATGGAGAACATTGGCTTGGGGCTGGGCAAAAAGGGTTGATCCCATGTTTGGGTTGGTTTGCCGGCTGTGCTGTGCCTCAGTTTCCCCCTCTGCAAATAAATGCTCCTGGTTTGCACAGAGCTCTGCAGACAAAAAATCCTCACCAGCTCCATCAGCTCCATCTGCAACTTCCCTCTGTCTCATCCCATCCACAAAGACTCGTAATCTTCTTTTATGAGGACAAAGCAAGATTTAGGGAGGGTTTTATGAGATGCGTTTCCCTCTGTGGCACCCCAAAGGTCTCCCAGGGAACCCTGGAACACCAAACATATGGATGCAGCAGCAAACAATACTTAACAACACCACTTTCATTGTTTTGTGGCCTTTTATAATCCATCCAACGATTTTTAAATAAGCTGGATGGAAAATAATGGAAATTCCAGGCCCTGGAAGCCATTATTCCCACATGCCAAGCCCGATGCAGCTAAGTGCAACAAGGACCCCAAAGTTAATGAAATTCCTGCCTGAGCAAACTTTTATCCTGCTGTTTAGGAAAATGACTTGTGCATCATAAAAGCAGCATCACTCAAGCTGTTAAAATGTCGTCTGTGGGAAGGAAGGCAAAGGAGCAGGAGGAATATATTTGTTAAATTACATAGAAGCAGCAATATACATATAAAATATATCCAATATATGTTTAAAATTTATCTTGATCAGGTTACTGGAGGTTGTTAGGTTGAAAGCATGAGGGTGAATTGATCAAGTGCTGTGCCAGCACTTGAGCTCTACAATTTAAATTTATCTCCAAATTTTCAGTGATTTTCATACAAAACATCCATCCATCACCCCACCACGCCTGGAAAAGCTCCATTCCTAGAGCAGTTCTCTGGAAAAAAGTGTTCTGTTGACATCCAAATGAATGAGTGACTGCATCACTTCAAAGCCCCCAAAGGAGCATTTTGGTTTGTTTTTTTTTTTTTTTTTTGAAGAGCACATTTCAGATGACAGCATCCACCTCGTTTCTAAAATTCCTGATGTTCTTCCCATTCTGATGAAAGATCTGTCTTGCACGAGAGGAGCTTTTGCAGAGGGAAAAGCTCTTCCAGCCGGCCCTAATTAAGTTTTGTTTTGTCCAGATGAAGCACAATGAGCTTTCTAGAGCTGGGTTTTCACAGCCCTTGTGCCTGCTTCCAGCTTCCCTCCTGAGGGCTGGAAAACTCCCTTGGAAAGCTGGAGTGCACTGGTGGCTTTTGGAAGCCCTGGCAGGGAATATATATTGATTATTGCCATTGCAGCCTGCTCTCTTCTCCACCTCTGGAAGTGTTCCAGCCAGGCTGGACAGGGCAGCCTGGTCTAGCAGAAAGTGTCTCTGCCCATGGAGCAAGATGAACTTTGAGGTCCCTTCCAACCCAAACTGGATTTTGGCTTCCTTTTTCTACCTCTGTCGGGGTCAGGATTGAAGGCACTCAATGAGACAACAGTCAGGTGTTTATTATTTCTTATCTATGTTACAGTCTCACAGCAGTGAGTTTTGCAGTCTTTCATTAACCAGGCACAAAAATGGCTAACTATCTCTTGTTACAAGGTCTTTTAAGGCTAAACTATCCAATTAAGAAATGACACCTAAATTATTTTCACTTTTAACCCAATAATTGATCACTCGAAGCCCGCAGTGCAGACTTTTATGTCCAATTACAAAATACCACCCAAATCCATGAAGAAGAAGGAAGAAGAAAATGAAGAAGAAGGTAAAAAGGAGCAACCTGCCTCCACCCTAAAACCTCCATATTGCTTTATATTTATGACTACATTCTAAACCCCCAAAATCTAAGTTTTCCACTCTGTGATATTACACACTTCTAGCCAACTACACACCCACAATCCCAGTGCTGTCAATAAATTTTGGAAGTTTTCTCCACAGCCTCAGGTCACATGCAGTACTCTCCTGGGGGTCAGAGTTTGTCTGTGCAGAAAATCTAAAATTCTCAACACCCAGAACTCCAACACCAAACCTTTGTGTGATTCTATTGCATAATCCCAACAGGTTTTGCAAAGGATTCATTGGCACAATGAACCTTCACCTGCAGGGAATGGAAGTCACCTGGATTTAAGCACATGCCCAACCCTCAGTGAAGCACAAAGGGATGTTTGCCCCTTTACAAGCACCCCCAAAACCCGGCTGTCACCCACCCCTTTCCCTTCCCTGTGAAACCTCTGTGGGTTTGGGGAGGAAAACCATTTTCCCTGGAGGATGCCAACCTCCACTTGAGCAGAAAGGCACAGAAAGTGTTTTGGACTGAAGGTTTCTTGGAAGAAATCACTATTTCTCCTTCTGCTCTGCTGACATAAGCCTGGAGGGTTTGCTGTGCACTTCCCCCTGAATTCCATTGGAGTTGTCACTTCCAAGCCTGCACCTCAGAAGGTTCCAGCACTGCACAGCTCCAGAGCCAGCTCCATCCCAGTGCTGGGTTGTTGGGGTCCCTGGGTGCCCCAGCTGTGCCCTGTTACTCTTCACACCCTTCCTGCAGCTCGAGAAATACGAGCTGCTAAACGCAGGCAGATGGAAAAGCACTGGGAGGAGGCTGGGCAGCTGATGTCTTTAACACCTGCAGAGGCTTCAGCCCGGAGGCCAGCTTGGGGCATGGACACCTTGTGCCATTCCCAGGTGGAGAGAGGATGGAGTGTGCCTGAGATTCTGGCACAGCCATCTCCCAACAAGTCCTGCTCCCTGGGCAGGTGTATATCCGGCACATCGTAATTTCTGCCACGGGCTTAAGGCATGGGCAGGCCTTTCTGCCATCTTCTCCCTCACCTCTGAAACTACCTGAGGCTGACATGGAGCAGAGCTCTTTGGAGAATAGTCTAAAAAGGCACAGGAAGGTCTCTGAGATGATGGGAGGTCACAGAATCCTGCAATGGTTTGGGTTGGAGGGGCCTTGAAGTTCATCCCATTCCACCCCTGCCATGGGCAGGGACACCTTCCACTCTCCCAGGGTGCTCCAAGCCCCATCCAGCCTGGCCTTGGACACTGCCAGGGATCCAGGGGCAGCCACAGCTGCTCTGGGCACCCTGTGCCAGGGCCTGCCCACCCTCACAGGGAAGAATTTCTGCCCAATATTGAATCCAAACTTTCCCTCATCATCTCCCTCGCCTCTTCTGTGGGTGTAAGCTTGCACAAACTCATTGATTTTAAGAGAACCCTTCCATAATCTGTTCTGTAGTTAAAAAAAAAAAAAAAAAGAGATAAAATGATAAATGACACCCAAAGTTTTCCAGCCAGCCAGGGTGGATTACTCACAGGCACTGTGACCTTGAAAATAATTTCCAGATAAATTCTTTAAACAAAACTTTAAGGGGAGGTGAGGAGGTGGAATAAAGTGAGCTTAAAATTAACATCTCCAAACTTTTACATTTCTTTCCAGCAGGAAAGGAGAGATCAATCCCACATGTCTCCTGAAATAACATGGAATCCTGGAACAGTTTGGTTTGGAAGGGACCTTAAAGCCCATCCAGTTCCAACCCCCTGCCATATGCAGGGACACCCAGGTGATGACTGTGGTGACAATGGGGCTGCTCCAGTGGGACTAGCAACAGCCCTGGTACAAATCTGAGAGGTTCCTCACACTCCAAAACCTCATTTGCCTGAAACAAAGTACTTGATTTGTCAGGGGAGCAGCAGTGCCTCGGTTGACTCCTCCAGGAGGAAGTTGCCCATTCCTCTGCCTTTACCACCAAAGTTTATCCAGGTTTGTTAAACTCCTGTTAAGCTCTCAGGCCTGGGTTAGGCTCAGTCCAAGCCCAAGGCTCATTTAGGCACAGGTCAGAAATCCCCAAGAGAGAAGATGGGGATTTGTTTAGGTACCAATGAAAAGCCCCCATGGTGCTGCCTCTCCCTTGCTGCGTCAGCCCCTGAGCATTGCAGGAATGTCCCAGATTGCACCAACCATGGGATGTTTTGGGCCTGATGTCAGTCCCTGGTGTAAAGGCAGGGCTGACACTGATGCCTCTGACCAGCTGCCCCCAGGAAAGCTGCCAAGAGCTCAGCAGAAGAAAATGTTCCATCTCAGTTTGAGAAATCAGGGAATTTAAACTCGGTGTTCACAGAAGTGAGGAGCCTTCACCTCACCCCTACATCCAACACCTTCTCCATAGGGGAGAGGGAGGAAATACAGTCCAGTGGTGATTCCTTATGAGGATGACACACCAGCTCCTTGGGAAGATGGAGGGACAGACCCAAATCCTCCTGCTATAGTCTTGGATCTCCATGCAAATTGGGGCATATCCACACAGTGCTTGAGTCCTGGTGAAGAATGCCCTTTGGGATGTCCCTGGCATCCTCTTTGCACCAGGGAGTGGTCCTGCTGTCCCCAAACCTGTCCTGCTCCATACTGGTCCCATTGGTACCCCAAGTCCACCTTTAACTCTGACCCTGCATAGGTAAAAAACATCACAAAGTAAACAGCTGAAACACTTGGGGAAAAAACTCTGTAACCACAAGCAAATAAACCCCCAAACCTTTCTCTGAGGCTCCTCTGAGTCTCTTCTCCCTGTCCCTGAGTGCTGCCTACCTGGACCCACCCCATCCCTGCGTTTTCTTTCCCTGCTTCTCCTTGGCACTTCATGAGCATAAATAAAGCCTGGAGTTCTCTCCTGCTGTGTCCTGTCTTATCCTGGACTGGAAAGGCAAACAGAGCCCCTTTTTGTCTGCCCAGCTCTCCTTCCCCAGTCAGATCTGACCTCCAGCCCCAGCCAGACAGCCCAAAGAGGAGGAACTGACTCCACAGGACTCTGCAAGCCGTTGCCTCTCAAGGAGTTGTTTTGCCTCCTTCCCTTTTCCAAACAGGGAGCACACGTGGCATTCCATGGAACAGATGGCTGGCTCTGAGCTCAGACCACTCTGTCCCCACTCTCCCCCCAGCACGTGGGCTTGGGGTTCATGACCTCGCAGATGGTCTGGGGAAAACAGGAGGGATGGATATGGAGGGATGGATGCAGCAAAGGCCTCACGTGTGGTGGCCTAGCGCTTGGAAATCTGTAGATCTGAGGGGGAAAAGGTGTTTCATGCTACAGGTGAAGCATCCAGCCACCACCATGCTGCAGCTTGGTGTGAAAGCAAAAGCTTCAGGCAAGATGTTTGTCAGCTGCACTAAAAGTCGCCAGCGTCCAAGCACTGGAGGTGTCTCCAGAAATGGCAGAGGAGGAGCTGAAGGTATGGTGGTGCTCCCAGAAGGCATCAGGTTCATGGATGGGGAACTCCCCTGTTCTCTCCTCCGTTCTGCCTTCACTGCTGAGCTTGTTCTGCAGCAATCCCACTGCAGCCAGGCACAGATCCATCCTCAGGCTTCCCAGGGCTCCCCTCCTGCCCCTCTCCAGGCTGGCTCCAGGGCAGGTGTGCTGGGACGAAACCACTGCCCCACGCTCTCCCCGTGGCTCTCCCCCAGGCCCCGGGAGGCAGGAGCTGCCATCCCCTGACATTCCCTGAACAGCATGTTCCCTGGGCCAGGGCCATCCCCAGTTTGTCCCAGTCTGGCCCAGATTCCCGAGGCAGGCCCGGGAAGCAGCTGGGCGGGATTGTTTCCAGGCCAATGCAGCTGGGGAAGATTTACTTTGCTGAGCTGCTCCTGTCCCAAGGTCAAGGAAGGCACAATTGGTACATTGGCCCCTCAGGATGGGCCAAGAAGCCCGGCAAATCCAGCAGGAAATGCCTTTTTTTTTTGGTTAGTGAGGCTCAGAAAGATGCGCTGCCCCATGGCTCCAAGGGCTGCTGCATCACCCACACTCATCACCTTCATCCCATCACAATCCCAGCACAGCCACCCATGGATTCACTCCAATCCCTGGGTATGGGAACCCAGGACATTCCTCTGGCTGTCCTGGATGGCCCCAGCCCCTGCCAGGGGGCTCAGAGACCTTGGCACAGAGCCCAAAACCCCTGTGCCTTTGATTTTGACCCATGGAGCAAATTATCACCTCTATATGAGGAATTACAAGTCAAGAGAGTTTAGGTAGAATGATAGTCAGTTGGTCATGGGGGGAAAAATAGATTTTTTGGATTTTTAGAATGGGGGTTCAGGAGGCAAGATGGAGGAATTTGGGTGTGCCCTGTCCTTCTTCCTTCTTCTTCCTGGCCTCCACCTTCTGGGTGATGCTGGCACGTTTAGATTGGTTTAAGGTAGAAGCTCACTGTCTAACATAGGTGATAGGTATTGGGAAGTTATGGTAAATATTGTACATGTAGTTTTTAGTATAAAAAGCCAACACCACCCCAAGGGTGGCCAGTGTGCCTCAACCTGACCTGCCGGACAGACCTACGGTGGATCACAGAAAGAGTGTTATAGATAAGAAACAATAAACAACCTTGAGAACGAGAACAAAAAAATCCTGACTCCTTATTCAACTGCTGAGCTGAGAAAAAGAAGCTTGTGTGTATCTCAGAGTCACTGTGACCAGCAGAGATTCTGAGCCCTGGGAAGGGAACACTCAGGGCAGCACCCTCTGAGGGGATTTCACCCCCTGGCACCAGCCCAGGGGTTAAAATCACACATGGGTGTGGAGTTTGGGGGGTCCCCAGGAGGAGGTGAGAGATGAGAATCTGACTCCCTGTTCTCAGAAGGCCGATTTATTATTTTATGATATTACATTATATTAAAAAATGCTATACTAAAACCCTACTGAAGAAAGAGAAAGGATACATCAAAAGGCTTAGTAAGAATGATAATGAAAGCTGGTGACTGACTCCTCAGAATCTGACACAGCTGGCTGTGATTGGTCTTTAATTAATAACAATTCACATGGAACCAATTAAACATTCAAACTGCTGGTCAACAATGTCCAAGCCACATTCCAAAGCAGCAAACACAGAAGCAGCAATCAGAATATTATTAGGGTTTTTTTGGTTTTTTTTTTGATTCCTCTCTGAGGCTTCTCAGCTTCCCAGGAGAAAATCTTGGCAAAGAGGATTTTTCAGATAATTTCACGGTGAGACATGTGGGGATTTAACTGGCGTAATTGGGAAGCAGCATCCCTCCCCTCCCTTCTCCAGGAATGATGCACAGGGAGCACAGCTGGCCCCACCCTGGCACAGCCCTTCAGAGGCTGCAGCATCGCCCGGGGCTCAGGGATGACCCTGGGTCGTTGAACTCGTGACAAGGACATCAATTTGTTTGCCTGGGGTTTCCTTATCAGCCGCAGGCAGCAGGAAGCTCCCGGTGCCAGGGCTGCCATCCCGGCCCTTCCAGGTCATTTGTAATGTGCTTTGGGGAATGCTGGGCTGGCTCACCCTTAACCCTCTCGCAAAATTTACCTTTTGCTCCAAGATTTTATTGCATTTTGCAAAATCCCAGAATGGTTGGTGTTTGAAAGGACATTTAAGACCATCTCGTTCCCACCCCCTGCCATGGGCAGGGACACTTTCCACTATCCCAGATTGCTCTGTGCCCTGCCCAACCTGTTCATTCATTCCCTTGTTTTCCTATCACTTCCTGCTGCCTCATGTGATGAGGCTCCAGCACTGCCCACACCAACACAACAATTAGGAAGCCTTTTCTTTGGTAAGAATTTAGAAATATTAAGCATTTTACCACTGCTGTTTCAGTACATAATACTTCTTTTTTTACTATATTCCAATATTATTGACTATATTATATTTTTTATATATATTTTAAAAAAGTCAGAATTTAGCACTGAGGATGGGTGGGAGACAAGATCTGTCCCCAGCCCTCCATCCAGCTGTGGCAGCTGACGGATCATCCCAATCCTGGGGGGAAAGTGGCTACAGGAACTGGCCAGGACCAGAAACTTCAGAAACAACTTGAGAATTTTATTCTGTGAATAAAACCCGGAGAAGAAGGCTCCCACCAAGTCAGCCCTGGCAGAGAGGAATCTACCTCCAAATGGGGCTTTTCCCCCGTGTTTTCCATCTGCCATCCTCCTCGTAGCATGACAGCAATTAGAAGCCCTGAGAAATGGATGGAAACGATTTGGAGAAGGTCTCTGTTAGACTTGCTCTCATTAGCACCGCAGGCTGTTTTTTCAGCTGCTAATTGACAGCTGCCTTCCACATGTGGTGTTGAGGCGTTAAAGCAGGGAGATTTTAGCTGGGGCTGTCTCCTGAGCAGCATGAGAAAGGGGACAGTCCCATGAGCCCACTGTGGCCACCCTGATGTCGATTTTGGGGATGCCACGCCCTGCCCAAACAGAGAGATGAGGAGGTGCACATGAGGAATTGGGACGTGCCAGGTCCTCCCACCGTGGCTCCAGGCATTTCCCTGGGTGTCCTGGGGCTGTCAGGGCAACTTTGATGCTGGGACAAGGGCTGTGACCACTCTCCAAAACTCTTCTGCCTTGGGGAAGCCATGGGAGCCCCCCTGTGCCAGAGATTTCCATGTACAAAATGTCCCAGTGAAAAGACCTTCAAGATGTCAAGTCCAGCCTTTGGCCCACTGGACCATCCCACTGAGTGCCACGTGTACTCTGTTCCATGGACACTTCCAGGAATGGTGACCTCACTGCTTCCCTGGGCTGTTCCAATGCTCAACCACTCTTCCAGTGAAGGAATTTTTCCTGATCTCCATCCTGAACCCTCCTTGGTGCAGTTTGAAACCGTTTCCCCCTTGACTGATCGCTGATGCCTTTAATCCACTGGTGTGTGCTGCCTGCAGGAGTCACAGATGTGCTTCCCTCTTCCAAGAAAAACGTTGGACTGCACTGAACAGAGCCAGGAGGTGAGCTGCCATAAATTTTTGGACCTGATGGGGAGATGGAGGCACCTGGATGGGTGTCCAGACACAGGGACACCATGCAGTGAGCAAGTGGGTGGCCATGTGAGATGTCTGCTCCGTGGATTTACACAGGAACTGCCTTGGAAGCCAGGAATTGGGAAAATGACTGTGTGCCAAGGTGGGCATTTCACTAATTGGCTGTTTAAATTTGTGATTGATGAGGTGTTGGCTTTCCTTCCCTGACACCCAGCTCAGGTTTACTGCAGAACATTTTCACAGAAAGGGCTGAAGATGTTCCCCAATTTCAATGTGCGAGCCCACGCTGAGCGTCTTGGAGCTGCTGGGCAGCTGAACTTGGGTTTCCTTCACGGGAGACAAGAGCAGCACATCTCTTGGGCATCTGGAAATTGTGCTCTTGCTTTTCTCCTACCTGAAGTGCAGAAGTTCACATTTTGGGCAGATTTCAGATTTTCAGGTGCTAGGAAAACATAAATTTTCTTCACCAGAAACTATGGCGTCACCACACAGAAAATCCAGTATTCAAACACTTGGACACCTAAAATAGACTTTTTTTCACTCACTTGGAGTGATGCAGGTTATTGCTCAGCACTCCCTTCTTTGGGGCTGTCAGCACCAATATCCACCAGCTCTGCCAGTGGGTGGGAAGAGCCCATCAGAGCCCAGCACACAGAGCAGGCTGTGATTTACAGGGAGCCCATGGAATGTAGATCTCCCATCATTTCAGGCAGGATTATTTTTTACTGTTGCTCCACACTGTAAATTTGTCTCTGTGTGACATAATTAACAGCATCGCCTCGCAGGGCTGGGGTGATTTACGGGAGTGGAAATAACTGCAGGAACGTCATGGCAGGGGAATTTGGGGTGAGAATTTGGAGGGAGGGGGAAAGAGAACAGCCTGGACCACACTGGTGGGTGCCCCAACAGTGAGGAGAGGGCTTGTAAGGCATCAGGATTTGGCTCCTGCTGGCTGAACCAGGGGGCCCAGATGCCAAGAAGGCCAATGGCACCTGGCTGGTATCAATAAAGTGGCCACAGGCCCATGCCCAGGCAGTGGAGGTAGAATCCATCCCTGGAGATGTCCAAGGAAGGCCAGGATGTGACACTCAGTGCTCTGGGCTGGGTGACAAGGTGGGGATCAGGCACAGCCTGGACCTGATAGCCTGGGAGTCCTTTTCCAAAGTAAAAGGTCCTGTGATTGTGTGTGATTCTGTGTGATTCTGATGCCTCAAGTGATTATTTCATGGAGATTATTTCATCAGATTGAGAGGCTTCCAAAGAAATCATTCTCTGGGTATAGAGGAGCAACGATGCTGCCCACAAAGCAAGAGCGGGGAGTTGTCCAGAACGTAAATAACCACTGAGTCTATTAATGGCTCTGTTTCTATTAAAGATAAATATTCAAGAGATCAAATTCTGCAGTTAACTTAGCTGAGCTGCATCCCTAGCATCTCTATATGGGCTTGTCCCTAAATAAATGAGCTTCAGAACTGGATGGGAAGTCTCCCCAAAAATATCTCCTTTGGTGAGGTAAATGCAATCTCTGAACGCTCCAAGTTTTCTACAGGCTACCATTTTGGAGACTCCATTTTCCCTTGAGACCAAACAACAAAAAGCCCTTCAAAAGCCAAACAATAATTTGAGTTCAGTTTCTTTGGGGTTAAAACCCTGCAGTTTGGGAAGTGGAGCTGAGATCTATTCAGCATTCATGAGGATCTGCAAAAATGTTGCTGCGGTGCCATTCATGAGCTGGGTTAAATGAGCTGATAAATTCCTCAGCCTTCTTCACCTGGGGTCCTCGTGAATCAGGACAAGCATATCATATCCCAGGAATTTGAGGAATAGGGGATATTTAGTCAGATTTTCACCCCCTTCTCTGCTACAACAATCTTAGGTATCCAATTCTCCAGTTGCTAAATGATACAGAAGGATATAAAGAAGCTGTGGATGACACATCCCTAGAAGAATTCAAGGCCATGTTGGATGGGGCCTGGAGGAAATTGGGATGGCAGAAGGTGTCCTTGAACTTCCACCCCACTCCCATCCCTGTCTGCATGGATGAGGTCAATGAATGCAGGACACGAATTCCTGGTCATCTGCATGTACTGGTGTAGCTTCCCACAGGGACAATTTTTTCCTGGTTTACAAACCCCTATTTTCATGCAGATGATCTCAGTTTGTAGGAGCTGAAAATAAATCTCTATTTCCATCCTGGAATGAGCAACCCCCTCTGGGACTCCACTGGCTACAGTAGAACAGAGAAGAGACGTCTGCTTTTGGGGAGGAAAACATGTTTCACAGCCCAGGGTGCCCAGCACCAAAAGAAGGGAATCTTCCACCTCGGGATACCCTGCTGATTTCCCTGTCACACTCATGTCTAACTGTGTAAAACACAGGAAAAATGCTCTCCCTCCCAGTTTATATCCCAAATGCAGGAAAAAGAAGCCCTGCACGCTCTTGTTTCTAAATCCCTGCCCAGCTCTCCTGGAGCCCCTCTGGAAGGGGCTCTGGGGTCTCCCTGGAGCTTTCTCTTCTCCAGCTGAGCACCCCCAGCTGTCCCAGCCTGGCTCCAGAGCAGGGGAGCTCCAGCCCCTGGAGCAGCTCCCTTGGACTCGTGTCTGTGGTGCTCTGTGGTGTTCTGTGCCATGGAGAAAAGTCTTTCCATGGCCACCAAGAGACTGCTGTGAGGATAAATCTCAGCTCATGTGTTTGCAGCAATCAAACCACTGCAGCTGCACAGATTTCCTCTCCAAATGGGAAGTACATGGGAAGAGGAGAACTGGAAGGGAAGGCAAAAGGCAACTCCCTCTTCCCGCCATTCTGAATCTTCCCCACGGAAAAAGCAGAATTTCCTCAAGACAGACCTTTCTGACCAAGCAAATGAGCATTTCCCATGGAAATGTCCATGAAGACATCCCCAGTTTTCTGGTGTGCACTGCTGGAAGAGCTGTTGTGTAAGAGAGTGATTGATGCCTTTTCCCAAGTTCCAGCAGGTCAGTGGGCAGCAGGAGAAGCCTGGGCTCCAGCTGTGGCTCCAAAGCTGGGTGACCTTGGAAAGCCACATTCCCATCTGTGAGATGAGGATAAGAAAGTGTCATACAAGAACTCTCTAGGTTATTAATAGAGGCCTCTGGCTGAGATTCCAACACAGCCCAAGGGCTCGAGTAGCCCATTTATTCTTTACAACTCAAAGCAGACAAGTGACTCAGATTTCCTTGACACTTTTGAGCACAAAAGTCAGGGTAAAGCATTCTCCAAAGCATTTGTCTGGAGGGAAGGGAGTGTATGAATATGTGATTTTCTTTTTTTTTTTTTTTCCCAAATACAAATGGAAACAAATTACCAGTGAAGCTGAAATGTTTGGGTTGGTTTGACTGTTGTGCTAAAATAAGTCAAGATAGAAATCTGAACATCAACTGCTCTGCGTGTTTTAGTTATGGTAGAAAAAACAGGTAAGGCAGGGAAAAATCAGGCTCTATGGGATGGGAATGTTTCCATAATTTCCTGTTGAAACTGCAGGTGAAATTGATACATTCTCCCAAAATGTTTGGATTCATTAAATGGATTCAGTGCTAGCAGCAGTGGTTCAAGGATCTTGTAGATATAAAGGAGTTTCTCCAGCATTGGTGTTAAATTAATTCCTAGGAAAACTGGTAAAATCCCAGATAGAAAACAGGTGACAAAAATGCCACGGAAAGGCCATGGCAAGATTTTATGGGGATGAGGACTGGAGCAGGGCAGGGAACAGGGGAACACCACCCATGCATCCCATGCAAGGGGCTGCTCTGGGATGGGATACCCTAAAGAATATTTCTAATTGGGCATTCCTAATTTAGGCCAGCCTAAATGCAGAGGGAGAAGGAAGCGTTCAAGGTGTGGGAGCAAAGCCACAGGAAAAAGGAGGTTGCATTTTGGGTGAGGAGATGAAAGCAAAGCCAGAGAAACATCAGCAATTCTTGGCGTTTCAGCCATATCCTGAAAATAGTCAATCCTGTTTTAGAGCAGGGGAATTGTCTAATCTCCCTTTCTAGCCCTGTTTTTAATGGATACATCTTGTTTTTATTCTGGCTTTGACAAAATCTGATGCAGCTCCTTGACTTCATTAAAATGACATTTGGAAACAAACAAATGAAAGGCTTGAGCAGAATCTTTGCAAGTGGAATTTTTATGCTGGTTTTGTGTTTTGTGGTTGGTTTTTTTTTTTTTCCTCCTGGAAAGTTTTCATTTGGACAAAGGGGAGTTTACCACAGGGGTTAAAAAAAAAGAAAAAAAGCAATAATCATGCCCTTGGAAGACAATAATCATTCCCTTGGAAAACAGTAATGATCCCTTTGGGAGGATTTGAGCATTTTTTGTTTTCCTCAGATTTGTGTTTACTGCAACCTCAGAGGCAGCAGGAACAACATAGTGTTAGAATTCTAAGGACTGCAATTCCAAATCACTGGTGTGGTGACCCCTTATCTCACCCCTTATCTCTCATGGCTACAGCAATGAAGAGGACGAGCAACACAAACCCCACCTTTTCCTTGTGTGCTGCTCTTCCCTCATCCAAACCCCAAAAATTCCTGGAAGGAACGTTCCCTCCCAGCCCATGCAGGCACTCAGGTGATAATTGGCCCTCACCTGAGATGATTTTTCTTCTTCAGGCCATGGGTTGATGTTCTGGAAACCCTGAAGCAGGACACAGGAGAGGAGGAGCAGAGCAAGTGCTCCATCTCCCAGCGCTGGAGAAGCCAAACTGGGATGGATTCCTTTGGCTTGGATGCAACGTAATTAAGAGGAAATGGTAAGGGAGAGACACACGGAGAAATTCCCAACAACATGAAAGGGAGGAAGGGATGGCTCACAAAGGAGTGATTCCCTCTGTTTTTTCTTGGCAGCCCAGCCAAGCTCCCTCAATGCAGGGCTGGAAGAGGCTCCATGCTGAGCACAGGACAACAACAAGCAGGGCCTTGTGGAGAATGACCCTTCCCTGAGCAAACAGAGCTGATATTCCTGCCACCTCCCTGCTTTCTTCATCTGCTCCTCAAATCTGCTCTCTACCAGCAGATGTGGCCTCGACCTCATCATCTGCTGGATTTTTGTACAGCCCTTGTGTGCCTGAGGTGCCTCCACCCACCAGGGCTTGGCCAAGGTGCCCAATTCCTGTGACATCCTTCCCCCAGCCCCTGCTCCAGGCTAGGGAAGCTTTGCACCTGAGTCTGCCCCAAAATCAGGGATTTGCACACAGAAATAAGATGGGTTGAGCGCGGGGTCCCCTGCTCTCATAAACACGTCAAAGCTTGTGGGAAATGTTTTAATTCTGATGAGTAGGGGCTGTATTAGCACCAAAAATCATAAATAATTAGAGAATCACAGAATGGTTTGGGCTGGAAGAGACCTTATAGGTCACCTCATTCCACCCCCTGTCATGGGCAGGGATATCTCACACCATCCCAGGTTGCTCCAAGCCCCATCCAGCCTGGCCTTGGACTCTTCCAGGGATCCAGGGGCAGCCACAGCTTCCCTGGCACCCTGTGCCAGGGCCTGCCCACCCTCACAGGGAGGAATTCTTCCCCAATATCCCATCCAACCCTGCCCTCTGGCAGTGGGAAACCATTCCTCCTCATGCTGTCACTCCACGCCCTTGTCCAAAATCCCTCTCCATCACTCTTGGAGCCCTCTTAGGTACTGGAAGGCTGCAAAATGTGGAAATACTCTTAGGCTTAATTTGACTTAAATGTGAAGGTATTTTAGACTCAGGTTCAGTTTTTAGAATTCGGCATCACTATGAGATATGTTTTGGAATCAGCAAAACAAGGAGCAGGGGGATTCAGAGTTATGCAAAGCTCACTTCCATTGAGTCAGAGAAGTGAATGGAAGTCTTCCTAATATAATTCATTTTTCTCTCATTTCCTTGACTTAAAGTAAAAAATACCAAAAATCCAACAGCATTTGGAATATAGAAAAGGGACAACCAGCCAAAACCAGCAAGTCTGGCTCGGGTTCCTGACACTGCTCTCCTTTCCAACACTTTCTCCTGAAAACCACAAATTAGCACAACAAGGCTTTAAAATGGGCTCCACAGAGGGATCCTGGTGGCAGCGATATTCCTGCAGCCTGGGGGGGATCTTTGCAGCAGGATCTGGAGCTGAGCAACCCAGCAGGGCTGATTTCTCCACTCCCAGAACTTGGGGACTTTTTCTTCCAGATTTTCTCCACCCCTGTGGCAGCTCTGCCCAAGGAAATAACCAAAACCAGAGGGAGAAACCTTCCCTCCTCCTTCACTGGGTTTTGTTCCACTGCTGCATAGACAAGGGGAAAAAAAAGTTTAAAAACCCAGTATTTCCCTTATTTTTATCGAATCTGAAGTTGCTTTTTGGATGTCCTTGCTTGGGAGCTCCTGGGGACTGAATACAAAGCCTTAGGACTGAAAGAGAAGCCATTGGTTGAAGGAAATTTAAAACAGGAATTTTGTGACATATGGGTGCAAGTTACCCGGGGAAAAAACAGAGTCAATGGGGAATAAAATGGGAATGGAATGAATGACTAAAGTCTGCATTGTTCCAGGACCAGGTTTCTCCCAAGCCAGACAGTGACAGCAGAGCTCTCAGCATCCCTGGGCACAGAGTCCAGCCAAGGCTGAATCCTTCACTTCTCATTTTTAAGGGTTGGGTTTCCATTCCCTTCCTCCTCAGCCTGGGCTGTTTATTGCTCTCCTGGAGTCCATGGAGGATTCCTTGTGCATGTGCAACACCCCTCATCCCACAGCAGCGGAAATAACAAGGGTGAAAAAAACCAAACCCACAACCACCAAACCCAAGAGCAAAGCACGGCTTGGAGAGCATTTGCTGAGCTGCTGAAATCAAAATGTTACTCCCCAAGGTGGGATGGGGAAACTTGACAGCCCTGGCAGGTTCCTGCCCAGCAGCCAAGGAGGGGAGATGCCAAACTCCCCTTCTGAGAGCCCCATGTGTGTTGAGCTCATCCAAGGAGGGACTGCCCCAGATCTGGGCACTGCAAAGCAATTGAAACTCTATTTTTTAAACTTTTTTTTTAAAGTAATGTGCCTCAAATTTGATTCTGGTTTGGGTTTAGCTGCCAACCTGATCCTCTGAGAGTTCAGTTTTCATTTAAGGGGGAAAAACCCAGTGGCTCAGACTCTATTAGATTTGACTCGTTGCAGCATTTTCAGTTTTATGTGGACAGGAAATCGCAGAGAAGCAGAGCTGGGTATTTCCCACCACGCTTGTGCCAGGCTCACAACCCCTCCTACCTCAGGTGCTTTCGTAGGAAACAGCCCCAGTCCTGCCTAAATTTATTTGACACAGGCTTAGATCAGGCTGAAGTCAGGTTTAAGCATGGGCTTAAGTGCATTTGAGTTAAAACACCAACCAAAGAAAGATATTGGAGTTAAAACTCAACAAAAAAGACACTGTGTGAGGAGTACACACTCCAGGTGCTGTCAGTCCTGGGAGTTTATGTGCTGACAAAGGTTAAATAGATGGAAAACAAACCATCAGGCCCATTGAAGATGGAACAAAACGATGAAAACACACAGAAACAAGAGCAGAAAAAAAATTTGGACAGGAACAACAAAGTTAATTGCAACCAGCTTGGCTAAAGCACCAAGATGAAGTGAATTAATTGATTTTTTCCTTGTAAAAATCAACAAATGTTCTGAATTTGCTTTTAGTTGAAATGGGCAAGAATCATTTGAAAGCAACGAGATGGTTTCACTCTGACTAATCATTAAAAAAAAAACCCAAAAAACAGGGCAAATATTGCTCAAATCAGCTAAAATGCTGAAATGAATCTGTCAGGACAAGTCTCTGGCTCCAGGAACTCACGGAAAAGAGGAAATCTGGAACAAAAGTTGAATTATTAGCCCAAGGTAAGTGGTTAATGAGTGCTAAATACACATGTCAGCGAAAGATATACAAACCCAAAGTGGCACTTCTCTTCTCAGGGATGATGTAGGGCAGCAGCAGCCATAAATGAAATCCATCAAGTGGCCCTTTGGGATGGATTTGCCACTTGGAGAACAGCAAACTGGAGTGGGTATCCCATGGTTTTTCCTCTTCTCACCTTCCCTCCACCCACAGGTGCTGGCTGAGCCCAGCCCTACATCCAGACCCAATTTTGACAGCTTCTCTGCCTCTCTCCTGAATTTTGTGAGGGCTGGGAGCTGGAAACACTCTATCCCATGGGCAAACACCCCCTGTGCCTCAGCCCCAGCTGCTTTGAGCTGTGATTTATTTGCAGAGGAGGATGGGGAATGCCTCGTGTTCAAAGCTGAGCTGCCAATTGTCTGAGCTGGCTGTGCCCAGCAGACTAAACAGGTTGGGGCTTGGCCGGCAGCCATCAGCCCTCGAGGTGATCCATCACCATCTGGGAGCCCTGGGAATGCAGGTTCTGCCCTGTGAAGGGGAAGGGGGAAGAGGACCCCAGGTGTTATTTAGTTTGGGTGCTGTGTCCTGGCCATAAATAAGGGCCAGGAGCTGCAGGTGTCAGTGCTGGATGGCAGCAAAGCACCAGATCTCAGAGTCTGGGGGTGCCTCTGATGGTCCCTCGGGGCAGGAGGGGGTGGCAGCCCCCCAAAAACCTCCAGGGACATAAAACCCACAGGCAGGCAGCAGATCAGACACAGACTGGAGGGGGCTGGGGTTAGGGCAGGGATTTCTGCCTGTGCTGTCTGATGGATAATGAAAATGGCTTTGCCATATCCAAGCTACACAGAATGGCCTCGCAGCCCAGGGAAGGGATTTCAAGCCCTTGGGATGTTCACTTCAGGCTGTACTACCTGTCCCTGTAGGAACAGAGAGGGAATGGGACCACAAGGAGGGTAAAACAACATTTCCAGGCAGAGGAGGATGGCAGTGAAGTGATTCCAGCAGTGAAAGGATTCCAGCAGCGAAATGCTTCCACTGAAATGATTCTCATGTCAAAGAGACGTGCCCAGCAGCTTCCACTTGGGGTTCATGCTGGAACACAGTGTCTCAAATTGCCTGAGATTTCAGGAATATGTTATTAACTGTAGTAAACAAGCTGGGAACCAGATCTGCCCAAAATGGGGGTTTCCAGCTTGGTTTTGCATCTGCTTTTTTGAGCTGTTTCAAAATTCATGTGTTCCAATTTAAGGAAAAAAAAAAAAAGGAAATTTATGCACACAGGAATATTTTCAAATAAAATATGAACATCAGGCCACCAAACAAGAGAGGGTGGGAGAGGGTCCCACTGAGCACTGCTTACCCACCTGTGTGAGTGCACAGCATTTTGGGATTTGCCAGCTCATCACAAAACCCCAATCTGGCTAGAGGAGAAAACCTCCAAATAAAAGCTTCCTTCCCAAATCTGCCACTCCCAGAAAATGGTATGGAAAAGCCTGCCCAGAGCTTCCCTGAACTTTGAATTCATGGAAAGGCTTTTACCAATTCAAAAACTTTCCTGCTCTCCCTTCCAGGCTGTTGTCAGGCCCTGCTTTGGAGGTGGGGAGGGAGCCAGGAAACACCCTGAGGGAGAAGGGAAGGAAAAAAGGAAGAGAAGGGAAACCTTATCCCAGTTTGGATTAACAGCTGGGTGGGAGGCAAGCAGGTCCAGCCCACAAACAGCCTTTCCTTTAAGGGGTGTCTGTGGTCCCATATCCTCCCAAGGGGTCCCAGAAACTCCTGGGGTGCCAGAATAGCACCAGAGGAACAGCTGGGTCTGGGCCAGGGGATGTTTAGGTTGGATTTTAGGAAAAGGTTTTTCCCCCAGAGGGTGCTGGGCACTGCCCAGGCTCCCCCAGGGAATTGTCACAGCCCCAGGCTGCCAGAGCCCAAGGAACATTTGGATAATGCTCCTAGGGATGCCCAGGGTGGGATTGTTGGGCTGTCTGTGCAGGGCCAGGGGTTGGACTGGATGATCCCTGTGGGTCCTTTCCAGCTCAGGACATTCTATAATTCCATGATTCTTCATCCATCAAGCAGAGGGAGGCATGCTTGGGAAGCAGCAGAGACAAGGGAAGAAACCAAGCAGACCTTTCATCTTTGGAGAGGATGAATTTCCTCCTAAGCCTTGGTTTGGCCCCTGAGCTGTTTTGGTGGAGGCTGCCATCACAAACACAGCGCTCTGTTTTCCTGACCAGGATCCAAGGGAGAGATGAAATCCCCTTTCAGGGGGGAAAAAAAAAACCTCTTCAGGGTTTATCCCTTCCTGAAAAAGAGGAGGAGAAAAAAAAAGGAGACCAAGGGCAGCCCATGACAAACTGAGTCTCCTCCAAACCCTCTGGAGATGTTACTTCACCCTCGCTGGGATGCAGGAATAATATTTCTTATTATTTTCCCCCAGCTGCAGCGAATATCCAGCATCTGCAGTGTGGTGCTCTGGATCTGTCACATCTGGATGCTGGGGATGGCTGAGGGGAGTTCAAACCCAGCCCTGGAGCACGAGGCCAGCAGGAATTGCTGGCCAGAGGCCAAGGAAAATGGGCAGCACAGGGAGGGGAGGCGGCGGCCAGCGCCTCATCCCACCACACTCAGAGCACACGTGCCAAAGCAAACGGGGAGCTCTGGCCCTGCTGAGATTCCCAGCCCAGCCCCAAATTACCCCCAAATGCCAGGGAAGTCCAGGAGATGGGAAAGCCCCAGGAAAGGATGCTCCACGCTGAGCGTTAGACAGTTGCAGCCTGGTTTGTAACCCCTCCTTCCTGAGTATACTCGTATTTTCTGCAGCAGATTTGGAGAGAATAAAACCCTTCAGATGAGAAAGTCTACTCTGAAAACATGGGTTTTTATTTCCAGGAAATGAGAGGCATTTGTGGGGAAAAAAATTCATATATTTAGGCTACTGCTCTTAGTCACAACTGGTCTCATCAGGGAGTTTTCTACTGGGAAATTATGCTTTGTGGAGTTACCTTAATTTTTGAGAGGGTTGTGTCAGACCATCCTGATTTTATCAGAATTTACAGGCTTGGTTTCATCCAGCTAATCTGTCTTTTTAAGTTCTGCACAAGCTTTAGGTAACTCAAGTTAACATCAAAAATGTCATTCAGACAGTTTTTATCAGCGAATTTTTCTTTTTTAAAATCCCTTTTTTGGCCAAATTTCTTTTTTCACACGTAAGGGAAGCAAATTTTTCCTCTGAATTCCTTTTTGAATGATGAAAATTTTCACAGATGACAACATCTGGCTCCCACATGGATGGGATTGTTAGGGGGATGAAGCCCCCCGTCTGGTGTCTCCTCAGATCACACAGGATGAATCCAAATTGGCCTGGATGGAAATGGTCCATGAAGGATAAGAACTGGATGGGAAGGAAGAGCAAAAAGGCAACCAGCAGAGCACAGAGCTGGCAGAGCTGGTGAATTCCATGGGGAGGTCACTGTCAGGTCTGGTATTTAGGTCCATCTTTATTAATGGCATGAAAATGCAGCGTGATATGCCAATAAAGCAAGGGGGGAAAAAGAGAAAAGCAAACAACCCAGTGAGGCTGACAGGGGGAAAAAAATATGGTGTTTCCATGAGGTTCCTGCTTAGACAACACCTGAAACAGCAGAGAGCATTCTGGGCACCCAACATTTTAATTTGGAGGGAGTTCACGGAGGAGTGACAGAGACAGAGGAGAGGGAAGTGTTGAACTTGGCTCAGGGAAAAGCTGGACAGAGGAAAAGGCTGGGAGTGATTAAAGGAAATAAACACCCAGGGAGAAATCCTGACCTTGCTGGAGCTGCTGTCAAGGCTTCCACTGGCCTCAGCAGGGCCAGGATTTCACACCAAGAAATGGGAATTTAGTGCTGGAGAGGGAGCCATGGGATGGAAACGGAACAAGTTCAACGTCGAGGGGATTCAAGGCAAGAAATCTCAATTTTGTCAAAAAGCAGGAAAATGCAGAGTGCCAGCTACTGCATGGGGGAGCCAACTGCACTTCTGTAACCCTCTAATTAAAGGGAGGTTAAATAAAACAAGTGTTACATATTCAGCTCTGATGAGAGGAGAAAATTGGATGTAGCAAATCCACCCCCTGCAGCCAAACTCCTCACTGGAGCATCTCCCCACTTCAAGCACAGATGGTTTTATATGGGAAATGTAAATAAGAAGTTACCATCTGGTTAATAAAAAAGCATCTCTGTTACATTTGACTACCTGCCCCCATATGTAAACATTTAAAAATACACTTTTTTTTTCCCAATGTTTTAAGGGTTTTTTTTTTGAGAATGCCCATGGAGAAGGAATTCCCATAGACACCAAATGTGATAAACCACAAAAATGTCCCATGTTTGTCCTACAAATTTTAAATTTATATTGAATTTCACTGCTATCTGTGTGGAAATATGACCAGATTCTACTGCTCAATATCTGGTGAAGCTGAGAATTGGAAAACGCAGGTTCTGAAATCCATGGCATTTGTAAAAAAATCAGGCATAAGGCAGCCTATTTCCAGAAAAATTGTTGGAGAATTCTGCCTGGGAGATAGAAGCTATTTGTGCATTTCAGTTGAAATTGTCAGCCAGTTGTTTGTTATAAAGGGAAAGACACTCCTGAGGAACTGGAAACATTGGGTTTGGGTTGTTTTGGGTTTTTTTCCAAATGATCTTTTCCTTTCTTAACTGATGTACTGTCAAAATAAAGCTACAGAGGACTAAATAATGCTAATATCAACAGGGAATTATGTATTCCAGGTGGCACAGAAAGTATAAGCACTTATTTCAAAGACAGGTTTTCACCTTTCCCCTTTTCCTGCAAAGACACCAAGGAAATTCCAGTCCTGGGATACCCAGATATCCCACCCCACCCATCTCTCCAGTGAGCAGCACCTCTGCCAAATCCTCCAGATCAAGAGGGGGTTTTGATCATAATTAATATTAACCTAAATGATTAATTATTTTAAAAAGCAACATTTTAATCAAGGAACACAGGCACAACCCAGCACCCTCTCAGCTCAGAGGGGAGTTTAAGGGATTACAGGCTGAACTTGGAGGCAGAGATAAGAGAACACATTCCTGAACCCCTCGCTGGACAAGCTGCCAAGTTTTCTCTTTCTGAAGGGGCTGAGTTAGCAGCAGGGCTCCAAAGAAGGGACAGCATCACCCCTCAGAGTCTGTGTGTGCACCTGAGGGGGAAACACTTCAGCCCCAACATCAGGAACCTGCCAATTTCCTCAGATCAATAACTGGAGCTGCCCTCCTGGATGCGTGCTCTGGAGGCAAAATCAACTCTGGATAATTATTGTGGTTGTAAAAATACCCTCTGGTTTTATTTTCTTCCCAAAGTGCTTTCAAGCCAAGCCCAGCACTCTGGCATCCTTCTGCTGCTGCTGCTTGTAGCTGCCAGCTCCTCACGTGCTCAGGAGCCTCTGAGGGGGATCTCAGGCCTCCTGGCCAAGGGCTGACCCTGGAGAGCCTCCCTGGAACCACGGCGTGGTGTCCTAATCCTCTCCTTTCCATGAAATCCATGGAATGCCAGAATGGTTTGGGCTGAAAGGGACCTTCAGGATCACCCAGTTCCACCTGTCCCTGCCTGGGACAGGGACATCTCCCACTCGACCAGGCTACCCAGAGCTCCATCTAGCCCAGCCCTGAGCAGTTCCAGGGATGGGGCAGCCACAGCTCCTCTGGGCAGCTCCTTCCACCCTCACAGCCAGGAATTTTCTCCCAATATCCACCCCATCCCTGCCCTCAGTCACTCTGGAGCCATTCCCCTGGCTCCCTACATTTCTCCTGCTCCATTTAGACATCAGAGCTTGAGAAGGAGATGCCTAAGGGTTCCAACACCACCATCCTTCCATCTGGGCACACAGTTGGCTGAGAACAGTGGGAAAGAATCCAAGAATTCAGCATTTGCCAGGAAGCATGGCCAGTGTCCAGCTCAAGTCCAGCAAACCTGATTTTTTGGCTGGACCTCAAGGAATCACTGCAATGTCACTGGAGCAGGTGAAACAGTCCTGGGTGATTGCTGCTATTAATCACTCATTTAATGCTGGGCCATGAGGAGAGAATAAAAAACAAACCCCAAAATTCACCTGGATGGTTTCCTTGCTCTTAGAGGACGTGAAAAAATTTCTAGGGCAAACTGCTCAGTGTACATTTACAGGAAGCTTTTGTTGTTTGGTTTAAATTATTACATTTTTATTGAAAGGAAGCTGAAAATGTTTACTGACGTGAACCATGCTCACTTCGTGCCTCTTTCAGTGCCAGAAATGTTCCATTGCAGGCACCCTCTGAAATGTTTTCCTTTTTCCTGCACACTCTTGAGTTCATGTCAAGTCTCCTCATTAAACCAAGGAGTGATTCCTTATCAGCTGCCTGGCCTGCTGCAATGTTTGCATTGCAGGGCAAGATGGATATTCCACTTCATTCCAGCCTCAAAACTGGGGGAGCTGAGAGCAAGCACTGGCATTGCCAGATGTCACAGCCAAGGGCACATACATACACACACACAGGATCCTCTCCAGTTTTCCCCAAAATCTGAAAAACATATTTTTCAGCACCTCAGCCGCACATGGGTACCTATCTAGATTGCCCCTTTCTGAGCAATGCAAAGAAATCAGCCCTTCTTATTGTATTTCTGAGTAATAAAAAGAGATCAGCCCTTCTTATTGTATTTCTGAGTAATTAAAAAGTAACCAGGTCTTATTATTGTATTTATGAGTAATTAAAAGAAATCAGCCCTTCTTATTGTATTTCTGAGTAATAAAAAACAAAATCAGCCCTTATTGTATTTCTGAGTAATTAAAAAGAAATCAGCCCTTCTTATTGTATTTCTGAGTAATGCAAAGAAATCAGCCCTTCTTATTGTATTTCTGAGTAATTAAAAAGAAATCAGCCCTTCTTATTGTATTTCTGAGTAATGCAAAGAAATCAGCCCTTCTTATTGTATTTCTGAGTAATTAAAAAGAAATCAGCCCTTCTTATTGTATTTCTGAGTAATAAAATCTGCCCTTATCATGAGGGGAACTGCATCCCTCTCCCTTTAAGAGTTCCCAAGCTTTTCCATGTGTCTGCCCAGGCTCCTGTCTGTCCCTTTTGCCCCCAGAGCCAGCTCCCTTGGGATGGGAGAGCCCAGCTGGCAGCACCAAAGGTGTCACCAGTGTCCCAATCCTGCTCCTCTCCAAGCTCCACCAGGATCTTCACGCCCCTCCCCATCCTCCAAAGCTGTTTTTGGCAGGAAATTGGGGTTGTGGGGAGGAGACAACCTGGAGCATTTTCTGGTTTCATTCAGTAAATGCTGTGCAGATCCCATCCAGCAGGACGTGGACAGAAGCTCCTCAGACACCACAGGGGTGTGGATGGAAAGAAATCCTGGAGCTGTGGGCAGATGAGGAGAAGCATAGAAAATATCAACAGCAAGAGGAAAACTGGGAAGGGAGAGGAAGAATCCCTCCCCTCCTGAGGTTTCTAAGTGTTGGTGAAAGCTCCAGCACCTGACATGGACAATCACCTCCAGCTGTGGAGGGATGGGAGGGTTTGTGGAGCTTTTCCCAGTGAAGGGGGACAAAAAGGGACCTGTTCCTGGGGCCTGGTGGCACTCCTGGTCCCCTGATGTGCTCATGGGGAGTAGTGACAATCCTCAGTGGGAAAAGGCTTTGGTGGGGTTGGAAGTCCAAGCTGTGGGGGCTTCTGCAGAGTTGATGGGACAGACACCTGAAGGCACATCAGGGCACTCCCCCAGCACCACCTGGAATCACAAATCCATGGGGAGAAAATGCAAAAGCTGCTGTTAACAGGGACAACAGCTGAAGGCTATTCCTGGAAATGCAGGGCAGGAGGATCCTCACTCATGACATACAGAGCCACATGGGGACCATGCACCTCCTCAGTTTCCTGGAGGAGCTGAAACCAGCCATCAAGTGTTATTTTAGCACAGTTCCTTGTCTATAAATATTTATTAAATGCTTGCTTGAATACCCCTTTGGGGAAAAAAAAAAAGTAAAATGAAATAACCTTCCAAAGCCCACTACTGCTTATTGCATCTTGGGCAAAATATTTTCTTAACCTTTCCTATCTTCAAACCTTGGGGCTGAGGAAAGCTCTCTGCTCCTGCAGGGCAGCAGTGCCTGCTTGGTGGTTCAGAAAGTTATAGAGGGCTGTAGGAATGTCAGGATTTGGGAGCAAATGAAGGTGGAGGGAAGAATAGAGGATTTTTCAAATTTTCAAATTTGCAGTCTTACCAGGAGCACTTGGGTTTCATCCACGAGGGGTCAGTGGGAGAAGAAATAAATTCATGGATGTGAATCATATTTGATGTGAAAGGCTTGGCACTTTGGGCAGGGCTAACTGGTAAAATTTGGTATGTCTTTGGTATGGATGTTTTGCATTATTATTTGAGATGACTCAGGATCATTCAACCCAGAAGCACCCAAAGTTCAGCCCTGAAGGCAGCAGGGAAAGAATCTGAAGGGAAAAGCTCAGCTGAGAGTGCTGCAGTGAGAAGAAACCTCCTGGGATGCCCTCAGGATGCAGAAAGAGGGATCTGTGTGATGCTCAGGGGTGGGCACAGCTTCCCCTGGGGATGAGGAGAGGATCTCTTCCCTTTCCCTCCTGCCTGATCAATGTCCCTGGCCTGGCTGGTTCTCCCAGCACCACCCTCCCCACAAATCATGGTCAGCCAGTGGGACACTGCACCTAAACCTGAATCAGCCTGGTTTTAAGGCATTTTGTTATTAGAGATAATCTAACCCATTTTGTGCCCTGCTCTGTTCCTAAAATCATCTGGTTCAGCAAAGCCCAGGGTGGAGCTGTCACCCTGCCCCTGGCCACCAACGGGGACAGGCTGGAGCCTTCCTGTGCTGAGGGTGACCTACTTTCCTGGCTGCACTGCCCCTCATTACCAATTCCTAATGATCTCATTGTTCATTAAATGGAGGTTGCCACCTGTCCCGCAGACTTTAGATCAAGCTGGGATTAACAGATCCACTGACCCATTTCCCCCTTTTGTAGGACACAGCCCTGTGACCAGTTCGGCTGTTTTTCTTTTTCTTTTTCTTTTTTTCTATTTCTTTTTTTTTTTTTTTTCTTTTTTTTTCTTTTTTTTCTTTTTTCCCAGACCATCCAAGGTTGAGCCTTAGCAGGAATGTGGTGCTGGGGATGCTGAGCCCTACTGTAAATCTTGCCCCAGTCAGTTTTGGCGTCAGATTCCACCTGCCTGATCCAAAATTTCCAACTCAACACACTCGGGGGGGGGGGGGGGGGCGGGGGGGAAGGCAGAGGGGAATTGCTGAGGTTGCATTTAGTGCAAATGAAATCCTTCCAGTTTAAAAGAGAGGTTATAACAGACTCTATTAAGGATCTGGGGGCTGCCTGCAGTTTTGCTCTGGGCATTCGTCCCTACGGCAATAATCTGGGAAGGAAAAAGCCTGGATTAGCAGGGACCCTCACAGGGATCCCTGTCCCGCTGCCAACAGCCCCCAGGGACACAGCCCAGCAGCCCAGGGGGCTGGGGAGGGCAGGTTGGGAAGCAGAAGGAAGAAAACAAATAGAAGCAAGAAGGAGAGGGGAATAAATTCCCATGGACAGGCTCAGCGAGCAGCCAGATGACCTCAAGTGCTCCGCTCGCTTCCCTCGCCTGCGGAAGGCAGCACTGCAGCTGCATTCCTCATAAATAGGAACACCCCAGCTTGATGTTTTTTAAAGCTGTCTAGACAGTGGAGCAAGACCTTATTTCAAGTCACATAATCACTTTCCCATTTTTCTTCGCAGCAGAGGACGTTTTGCCAAGATTAGATAGAAGCTGGTGGAGCAACGTGTTATTAACCTTGGGTGTGCCTCCCTGCTTCAGGCTCTCTGTGAGGTGCCTTGCTGTCTGATCACGTCTCCCCTCCATCTGTGCCTTCCCCCTTGACAGGAGAGCTCCCAGGCTGGCTGGGATTACTCGTGGATCCCAGACAGTTGGGAGCACAGGGGGTGCTGCAGCCAAATGCCAACTCGCCTCGGCAAAAGGCAAATATAGCCTCGTGCTTCCCCAGATAAAGCAGTGCTGGAGGGAAAAAATAAAATTAAAGAGCTTGGTGCTGACCTCCTTCGGGCCAGAGTGCCCTGGGTTGTCAAAGAGCTCATTCCCACACCCTGTGGAGATCCCAGAATCCCTGAATGGTTTGGGTTGGAGCTCATCCTATTCCAGCTCTTGCCATGAGCAGAGACACCTTCCACCAGACCAGGCTGCTCCAAGCCCCATCCAACACGACCTTTGTTGCACCAGGCACTCTTACTGCATATCCAGGGCCAAGGATGAGCCTTTCTGACCAGGAATAATGCTCATCCTGTGCCTGACATGGACCATTTTTGCCATGGCATGTGCAGGGATCTGCGCTCAGGTTGTCTGGGGGAAGCGAAGCCCAGCGTGGCTTTGTGCATTAAATTAAGTCAGCCAAAGCTGATGGCAGACAGACCATCCCAAATGGGATCATTTCAGCGTGGAGAGCTGGCATGAGAGGTTTGCTGCCCTGATGGAGAAGCATAAGGACAGAATTCCATGGGTTTGGGGCGGTGGGTGGGTGTTTTCAGCTGAAGCCCAGGAAACATTCCTGGCCTGGTGTTCCAAGCCCTCTCCCTGAGTGCTGCCTGCATAGAGTTACCCATCAGGACTGAAACACCTGTGCTGGGAGCCAGGAGCTGCCCTGGTGCCCAGCTCCCTGCAGGACTGCCCCATCTCCCCGTGCTGTGACAGTGATTGAACACCCACAGCAGAGAGGCCAGCCAGGGATCTCTTTTTGCTTCCTTGGCATTTTCCTTTGGAGGATGCAGAACTTGACTTTGGGAATCATTTCAGCTTGAGAGTATTTCCAGTATTTCCCTGCTCCCTCAAGTGAGCAGTTAAGATCATCCAGAGCTGCCTTTCCTTAAACAAATTCCCTGCTGCTATGGAGAATACATGAGCTGCCTGAGATTAATGTCAGGCTTCATAATTTACATATCAAGTGCTTTAATGAATTGTTTTGGGTATCATTGTCCTTACCATGAACAAACTTAAAAGTAATGGATTTGTAATTAATTAAAATTTAATTACGATAGTTTGTCATTTTATTATTTGCAATTATTGCCATAAAGGTAATAAAAATGGCAGGATGTCACAACTGAATACAAATCCCTAATCAGGAGCAATCAACTCGTGCTGTAACCTTGAACAAGGGTGATTTTATTAAAGCTCCAAGTCTGGAGCCCAAGGTGGCACCTTGAAGGTGGAAGGTGCAGCATCCTTGGCCCTGGCTGAGTGTTTGGGGGGGTCACAGAGCCCCATAATCATTCAGGTGGGAAAAGACTCCCAGGGCCATGCAGTCCAAGCTGTGCCCAATCCTCACCTTGTCACCCAGAGCACTGAGTGCCACATCCAGGCCTTCCCTGGACTCCTCCAGGGGTGGAGAAGAAGCAAAGGAGCTTTCACCCACCTCCCCTGACCACACTGATTATTTATTGAGCAGTTATCCACCATCATCCTAATCAGCTAGCATTTCTTCCAGGTCCTTTGGATGAGTTTTTAATTCCTATTTGGTTTAAAACCCTGCTTTAAATCCAAGTTTCTGCATCATCTTCTAGTATTTGATTTCCAGGAAACTGGATTTTAATATTGTAAAGGTCATTCTTTACCCACCCCCAGTATTACCCCTCTGCCCCCTGCAGAAGCAGCCTCTTTTTTATGAAGTTTGAAGGATAAAAAGGATAAATAATCTCTGTGCTTGCTGCTGCTGTTCCAGTAATATTTCCAAGACTCCCTGAACAGGATATGCCTCTTCTCCCTGCTCCAGCCATACACCCAACTCCCTGGCATATTTCCTTCAGGCCTGATATCCTAAAAAAAACATGTTTGGGAGCAGTTTTCCATCAGCCAGTCTCAACCCATCATCCAAAGGCATGAGAACTGCTCCCAGAGCAGCAATTAGGCTGTAATTAAGCAGAGACTTTCCCAGTGAGTGCCCTCAAGGGACTGTATTTGTGATGTGGGAGAGGATATCCAGGTTGTCTTGTTAAATCCATCCCTTCTCACTGTCCTTTGCCAATCTTTTCCCCAACCCTCAGTCGTGGTTTGTTCTTTGAGGTCCATCCATCAGTTGGGAAGAAAGGATTCCATTTTTAGCTTCTTTTCCTTAGGGAAAGAATATGGGGTTTTCCTCTTCTCCCTCCATCCCTGAACAGATTGGCCAGCTCCTTGGAAAGCCCAAACAGGAGGAGAGAGGTCTTGCTGCCTACAATTCCCATGAAAAACCCCAAATTTGGGGGTGCCTTTCACCAGGCTGGAGAAACCCAAGGCTCCTGGGCAGATCCTGCTCCTTGGGGCTGTTCCATGGAAAACCTCTCTGCTGCTCCAGGCTGGGAGCTCAGCCTCCACCCCATAAATCACAGAATTCACAGCAGCCCTGCTATGGCCTCTGCTCTGCCAGCAGAATGGTTTGAGGTGGGAAAACACAGCCCTGGAGGCATCACCCTCCCTGCGTTATCTTGGGCCACTTGGGGGAACACTCTTTATGGGATGGTGGTCTCCAGGCTCTGGAATTCCCTTCCAGGACAGCTGGGGAGGCCTGAACAGCCTGGATTTTCAAGCTGTGCTGCAACATCTCGTGCTCTCTCACGCCTCAGCCCCTCCACCCCAGAGGGGTTTGCAGACACGCTCGGCCCCGGCCGTGCAAACTCTCAAGTGCTGTAGCATGAGACTCCGATGTGTACACAAACCCCACAGGATCTGGGGCTAAATGGAGGTGAAAAACGAGCCCACCACAGTCCTGGGGTATTTGCATTTCTCGTAAACATGCTTGCAAAAGCACTTAGCGAATGAATGTTAATTGTTCTGCAGAAATCCCACCCCTGTTCAAAGGTGAAGGGGGAAATAAAACCAAAATAAGCCCTAGGTGGATGTTGCCAATTTTCCCTTTGGCCTCTCCCCCGCCCCCCCAAAATAAAATTCAGGTGATCTCATCCTGCACTGATCAGCAGAGACCAAGTAAGAAAATAAAAAGGAAATTACTTCATCTTAAGTGCCTATTAACTGATGTTAAGTGATTAAAAAAAGCTTAATTTGAGAGCAAAAAAAAAAATCATGTGACAAGCCCACAGATGCCAGAACAAGCTGGTTGTGGCTGGATCTGTCAAAAGCATGGAACTGCAAGGCTTTAAACCAATTTAAGTGCCTTCAGTCAGATTTGGGAGACATTTACATAAAAAAGGACCTCTGCTTTTGTTTTTCCAGCCCAAGGCTGGCAGAGCATCTCATACGTGATACAGAGAGGATTTTACACAGAGTGCAGTAGCCAGGGGTAGCAGAAATAGATAAAACTTGACAAATTAACAGCACACAGCAAAGCAAAGGACAGAACTTTGAATTTCCTCGCTTGCTGTGAGGGTGCTGAGCCCAAGCTTCACCCACGGCTCTGCTCAGGCCCTTGGACTGGTCCCCACCATTGCACCTGGCCTTGGTGGAGAGAAACTCAGCAGAGATGCTGGCTGAGAGGCCAGGAGCAGGGGTGGGTGTGAGAGTTCTCCTCGCCCAGGGCCAAAAGCAGAGCGAGCCCCACGCATCTCCTGGGATTTGGGGATTATCAGGATGATCCAGGAACGCTGGCAGCAGCAAAGCCTCAGCCCCAGCACTTGTGCAGTTGTTTCCTCAGAGTGATGTGATTAGGCAGAATCCAAACAAACTAGAATGGTCCTGGTCAGCCAACGTGTGCTGCAGAACAAGGAGTTGCTCTGGGGAGAGCTCAGGCTCCAAGTGCTGAACTCGCTCTGACCTCCTCACTGCACGGACCCGTGACTCCCAGAGCAGCTGAGGATCCCTCCAGCTCTTCTCTGCTCTCCTTGAGCCTTCCCACAAACTCCCCTTAATTTTTTAAAGCCTTCCTTGGCTTTACAAAAGCTTTTTGCTTGCCCAGCAGCCCCACGCCACATATTCCAAACGTGGGAGGGAAACTTCTTCCTCCTTCCTTCTTCCAGGGCTTTCTGTGCCTGTAACATATTAGTTAATCCATTGTTCAAGCCCTAACCTTGGGGCTCTGATGACATAAACAGGAACTGGGGTGGTTTGACAGCTCTGCTGCTTTCTTCTCCCTGGATTCAGAGTTTCACAAGTGGCCCTGCCAAAGCCCTGCCCTGTGGTGCCACCATGCCGATGGTTCCTGGCGTGGACTGATGGCAGGGATGAGCTTTGGCTTCCTGGTGGGCAGGTGAACATGTGCATCCATGTCTGGCCACCACAGAATCCCAGCCTGGCTTGGAAAGGACCTTAAAACTCATCTCCATGGGCAGGGACACCCTCCACTACCCCAGGTTGCTCCAAGCCCCATCCACAAGCCAGGTGCTCTGTGGCATCATCTCAAACATCCTGGAAAATGAAGACCTTTCTCCTTCCTGAGATAAAACCTCTCTTTTGGGCCTTCTTCTTTATATGGAAATACTCATCAAGTTCCCTAAAATACGAGCAAGCAGGAAATTCTTTATATGCCACTAAAATAGAGCCAAAATCCTTGCTAGACTGACACAAAGGTAAATAAAGATGGACTATGTGGAAACAGTCAAAATGGCTGCAGATCTCACCAAATAACTCATTCTTTTAAAGTAAAACTGATTTATATTTCCTAATTCTGCCCTCCATTCTTCCAAGGAAGGCTTTGCCAAATTTTGTGGCAGCTCTCATTTCCAAAGAAAGGGCTCATGGACAATCTCCTTATTTTTCTTTTAAAGCAATTTTTGTGCTGGTCCATTTCCACAACATTTTTGGTCCATCACCTGTGTTTTTCAGCTTCCAGACAGCAACAGCAGAAAAAGGCCCTGGCCACAGGTAGCTGTGGCTGCCACATCCCTGGAAGTGTCCAAGGCCAGGCTGGATGGGGCTTGGAGCACCCTGGGACAGTGGAAGTTGTCCCTGCCCATGGAACTAGATGGGCTTCAAGGTCCCTGCCAACCTCACACCACCATAATCTCACAAAGACTCTCCTCTTTCTTTCTTTTAGGTCTCCTCTGCCAGAACTAGGTGAGATTTCCCCTTCCTTTCAGCAGGGAAACTGGAAGGGTTCCCTGGAGAGCAGAGCGATGACTGATCCTGGGTCTGCTCCACCAGAGCACCAGGGGAGGCACCAAAAGCCTGGAAGAAGGAGAATTACAGAAGCTCACAGGGGTCCCACCAGGCAGCACGAGATAAGCAGCCCTGGGAGCATAAATTCTGACAGATGATAAGGCAGAGTTTCCCCCCCAGCAGCTGTACATGTGTTCCTAGGATTGACTCCAGAGGCGCCTGTCATCGGGTGTCAAACCAGGAGCAGCAGAAATCACAGGGAATGAATTCCTCGCCTTTGTTCCTCGCAAGCATGTGACACTTTCCCCCTTGTTCAGATGGAGAGAAGGATTTCAGAGATTCCAGCAAGATGTGGTTGGGTGGCAGGAGCTGGGATCAGGTCACCTGTGCCCAGCCTCTGCAGGCAGCAGGAGCTCCAGCAGAAACCAGGGCTGCTTTGAGCTCTGGAAATAAAAACAAATAAAAGACAAACCACAGGCACCGAGTGCTCCGGCTTTTGTTGTGACTCTCCCTTGTGGGTAAACAGGAAACCACAGCCACATGGCAGGGACAGCTCCATGATGGCAAATGCTGATAGCAATCAGGGCATATTGACATCCTCTGTTTATGCTCTGCTTTGTTAACACTGTTTATCCTCGACCACGTCCATGGAACAATTCCCAACCTGTGCCACTGCTCCTTTGTCCCCCTCTAAGTGTGCCACTGCTAATCCTGTGCCTCCAACCATCACCAGCAGCTCTTGCTGGCTCAGACAGAAGGGCTGTGCACCTTTGGGGGGCAAACAGACTTCCTTCCCCTTCCAGAAGGATCTCCAAGGATCTTGCTGTTAGTTTTGGCCTGCAGGCAGGAATTCCTCTTGTGAATTCCTTGGGACAAATCCCCAGCCTAACTGGGCATGGCACAGCCGAGACCAGCCTACACTTGGCTGTTGTTTATCTCTGCCTGCAGGTTTGATCCAAGCCTGGATTCATCCTGCTGGAATGAGGAGTTTTACAGGCAATACCAGCTCCAGTGTCTCTGATGCTCCAGTGTCTGCCCTGCCACAAAACTGATTCATTCCCAAATCTCTGATATTTTGCAGTCCATCTGCTCCTGGAGCTTCCCTCCCCACCCCAGGAATGCTGGAAACACCAAGGTGGCACTTCCCAGCCCGGGCTCTGGGACATCAGAAATAGATGACACGGAAAGACCTCAAATTCCTGCTTGCTGGAGGGATTCCTTCACCCAGCTCAGTCCCCAGCAGGTCACAGAGCTCCTTCTTTCACATACCCTTGGCCCTAGAGGAGGGAGGAGACTGCAAAAGCCAAAATGTTTGAGCTGAAAGTGATTTCAGGTGTAAACACTGAATATTCCACCCCGTTTTCGCCAGGTAAGGAGCTCCTCCTCAATAGCTTGAGGGTGGTAGGAGGAGGAAGAAGATGATGAAGGCTGAGGGATATTTTGCCAGACAATGAGCTTCTAAAATCACTGAGCCAGGTCAGTGGGGATATGCAGGGCTTTTTCCAGGGGAATTATTATTAATTAATTAATTTTAATAATAATTAATATAAATTAATATTTCCAGCTTTCCCTAGAATGGCTCCGTCCCCTCCATGCTTTCAACTGTGCTTCCTGGTACCTGTTCTGCTTGCCAGATAATTAGGATGTTTTAAATATATATAAAAATATGTATTATATATATATATATATATATATATATATATATATATATATAATTTTATATTAAATACAAAATATAAAATATAATTTAATATTATATTATATTATTTTATATAATACATATTTTTATATAATATCTATGATATATAAATCTATAAATCTATAAATATATATAAATATATTAGGATAAATTAGGACATTTTTATTTCAATTAGGATACATATAACTAGGATATTTTTATTTAAAAATATTAGGATAAATTAGGATATTTTTATTTCAATATGGATATATATAATTAGGATCATATAAATAGGATATTTTAATTTAAAATATATAAGGATAAATTAGGATTTTAAAAATTTAAATTAGGATAATTTTTACCCTAAGAATTAATGAAGAAAACCCCACCTCATTACAACTCCAAGCTGACACAGTTTGGGGCAGGGTCCCTGCTGCTCCCTTGGGAAACCACACTCAGTTAAAAACCTTGCAGCTGCTGGGAGCAGCCAGATGTTCTTTCTCCCCAATTTCCTCAGCCCTGTGCTCCTTCCCTATGGGGAAAACTCTGCCTGGAGCCCCAGCCACAGAAGTTATAGGGTCAAAGTTATGGGGTGGGCTTGGGTTTGTGCCCCTTCAGGGCCCTGCTGGCAAGGGCAGCCCTGCAGACCCCCAGGGCTGGATATTCCCAGTGAACATCCCAGGTGTTGGTCCCAAATGGTTCATCCCAGGTGGACCAGAGTGGATTGGGAAGCTGAGCTCAACAGAGAGAGGTCAGGAAGGGCCATGCCTCCACTTTTGGGGCAGGACTCCATCCTGTCCTCACTTTGCCTGTGGGATCCAAAAGGAATTTTTTCCTATTTCTCTGCCAGGCAGACGGAAAAAAAACCCCACTCAGTACTTTGTTGTTGTTTATACTGGATGGGATAAAAGCTTTCAGTATTTGTTATATTTAGATGTCGTTCAGCCCCAGAGTCAGGGAAACATCACACACGATCCTTGCTCTGTTTACCCTTCCCTCCATTCCCTGGCTTTTATTGTTCTTCCACAGTTTATTCCTCTTCCAATTTAGGTCACATTTCCCAAGGACCACAGCACAACCCCGGATTTCCCAGGGAAACCAGCACCTCTTGGTAATGGCCACTGGTTTTGTGGCTCCCAAATCACCTTGGCCCTGCCTGAATTAAAGTGCATCCTCACAGAAATTCTATTGGCAGGCAGAGATGAAGAAAACCCTGGATCCCAGCCTAGGTGACCCTTTAAAGTGGATAATTCACCCCAAGATAAAGACATTTACCCACCTGAGGGTGGTGCTTGCTCCATGATCCCCCACCTGACCTTGCCCTCCCCAAAAAGGGGCTCTCAAGGGGGGAGGCAGCAGAGCTGGGGCCAAGGTGTGGCACCTCCCCTCCCACTGTCTCCACTGACCAAGGGATTTCTGCTCCTCTTCCCCCTACCCAGTTCCTTAGGGAGGGAAGGAGGGAGGGAGGGATGCTGTTTCTCCCTGCCATGAAAAGCTTGGGAGCAAACCCCAAGCTGTGAGACACTCTCCTAAAGCCTTGCTCAAAGGTGAGCATGTGAGAAATCAATTTACAGACAGTGTGAGTGGCAGAGAAGTTTACAGGCATTTTCCAGTAAATCATCCCTTTCCATCTAGCTGAAATTAATGAATTTGTTAATTTGTAGGACTCTGTTCCCACTACCATTCTCCACACACCCATTTTGGTGTGCTCTGCCTTCACCCTCTGTCTCAGGCAGGATGGAGCCCCTGGTACCCCATCTCTGCCATGCCCTGGCTGATGGAAAATCAACAAAACAAAAAAGCTTCTGGCTTGGAGCTGCTCCAATTTATCCCACATTATCCTTTGGAATAATTAAAGGGGAATCCTTTCCCTAACACCCACCTTGGTGGCTGGGGAGGCACAGAGAGTTATTTCCTCCTGCAGTAATGCAATGTGCCATTTTTTTGCACTTTTTTTTTCAC
The DNA here is from genome assembly GCA_024362935.1 of Setophaga petechia. NCBI lineage: Eukaryota > Metazoa > Chordata > Aves > Passeriformes > Parulidae > Setophaga > Setophaga petechia. The sequence continues at coordinate 38,388,492 of JANCRA010000005.1, read as the reverse complement.
CTCCAACACTAATGCAAACATCAGAGGAGGAGTGTTGCAGACATCTTTTCATGAAAATCCTTTCCTTAGGATTTTTTCCTCCTGAGAAGCTGAGAGGCCTCAGGAACAAAATGCAAACATTGATTATCTGCTGCTGTGGAATGCAACAGGTGCATCTGTGATTGGCCCATGTTGGATGTTTCTAATTAATGGCCAATCCCAGTGAGCTGGCTTGGACAGAGTCCAAGACACAGACCTTTGTTATCATTCTTTCCTTGCTATTCTTAGCTAACCCTTCTGATGAAACCTTTTCTTCTATTCTTTTAGTACAGTTTTAATGTAATATATATTATAAAATAATAAATCAAGCCTTCTGCAACATGGAGTCAGATCTCCGTCTCTTCCCTCATCCTAAGACCCCTGTGAATGCTGTCACAGAGGAGCTTATTTATTCACTTTTCATTTATTTATTAATTTTTCCAGCTCTGGTCCAGAACCCATCGTTTCCTTCAGTTCCAAGCCCTGCACACAGATGCTGGCAGGGCCCCTGGGTGTGTTTAATTCCAAGAGCAGGGATGATCTGCCTGGCTCAAGGCTGAGCTTGTGCAGAGCTGCCGGATGCAAAAGGCACTTGGAGAGCAGCTAAGCCTGACCTATCCCCTCTGGCCAGGAGAAAGCCAGGAACAGATGTTTGGGGCTGGGGTTTGTCTCCCAAAAATATCTCTGACATTTCATCTGCATCTCGCTGTTGTTGTGTACAACGGGAGGAGGAGAACACGGTTGGGATGCAGGGAGGGGAAGGAGGAATCCAGCAGCTTTCTGCCTCTTTTTAGGGATGGCTCAAGGGAGTTTTGAGTTTGTGAACTCAACACATTGAGGGTGAGTCCTCAAACACATTCACTGTGATCTCCTTTGCTCCCTTCCACTCTTAAAGCAGCGTTACCACAGCCTCGATATCTATTTACATCTCCCTTTGCCCCAAATTCTATCACTGGGTAAAACAAGTAAGGAGGTTTCAACCACAAAAACCCTTCTGCAAGCCTTGTGTCTGACTGTTCACCCAAAGCTCTTGCAGGGTTGGGGTTTCCTTTTCCCCCTTCAAGTGATTTCCACCAGGGTTTTTGCTGCTTCTCACACCTGAAGGAGTCTCTGCTATGGAGACCATGGAAAAATTTTAAGATCTTATTCATTGCAGTTGTGAGGAACCCACCCCTAAGATATAATATAAAATATTATATTAATATTAATTATAATATTATATGTTATTATAATATATTATAATATTGTGATATACTATGATTCTAATACAAAATATATTAGAATAATAATATATTAATATATTATTATAATATATTACTATATTTATAATATATTCTAATAATACATTATAATATTATAATATATATTATATAATATATTTATATTATGTTCTAATAATAAAATGGTTGATAAAATATTAATAATAATGAATAATTAATAATATTATAAGATTATATTAATATAATGCATTATAATATTATACTTGCAATATTATAATATACTATACTATTATGCTATTATATATTATAATATTATATTAATAATGTAAAAATATTGAAGTACATGGCTGGTTTTCTGTCTTTCCGACCCAGAAGAGAGAAGTGGCTCCAGAATGAAGCCAGACTATTTCATCAGAAGACAAATGATGTGCAGGAAATCTCTGAGGCAACCAAATATTTTCTGTGCCCATGAAGCTCTTCCTCCAAATATTTCCCCTCTAAAATACTTGAAGCTATCAGACTTTTTCCCCAATTTTTCTCTGTGTAGGCAGCCCAAAAGTTTCCTCTGGCAAGAGGAACAGAGCCACGATAGCTTTTCCCTTGTGCCAAATGCACAGGAGAATTTGGGAGGCAGTAACAGAACCTCAAATTTCTGCCCCAAACCTTTTCCCCAAGGACAAGGGGAGTCTCACAGTCCTGGCTGGCTTTTGTAATTTTATTTATTTATTTGTTTATTTAATGGAAACAGGCTGGAGGCAGTGTTAAATGTCTGGTGAGGTGCTGGGAGTTTGGCCACCCTGCTCCCTCACACAGGGGGCTCCTTTCCTTTCCACCAGGTGAATCCATCAGGGTCGTTTTCCCTGAAAAATGGAATCCATCAGGGTTGTTTTCCCAAGCCCTGCAAAAAGCCAGGTGCCTTTCTCCCCTTCTGATGAGGAAAATAACTCCATCAGAGCAGGGAGTGACCAGCAGCCACCTCTGGTGCCTCAGTTTTAAGGGGCTACAAATTGCCCAGGGGGGTACTGATGTGCTTTAACCATAAAAACATTTTCCACCGAACCCCCACAACCACAGACACCAGCCCCTCCTGGGGGAGCTGCAGCTCAGATGTTCCCTGTCCTCCCCAGGCTGGGAGCTGCTTTTTGGGATGGCTGGGCTCCAGAGAGGGCTGCTGTGACATCCTTTCCATGCCACGCATCCACATGGAGCTGAGCCACCAGGGCTGGAGCCAAAGGGACCCTGGAGCTGCCTCCAAGTGCCAGATGAGTGTGCCAGCTCAGCCTGCTGCGCCCTGCCCGGCTTTTGTCAGCCTGATGTGCAGCAGGAAGGGGGGACGGGCAAGTGCAGGCAGCTGCTGGCACCTTCCAGGCTCCTCTGAGGCTCAGGAATTCACTGAGAGTGTTTGGGTCTCAGCAGCCAAAAGAGAGAGAACAAACGGGGCTGGTTTGCATCCCAGGATGGAGCAGATGGACAGATGTTTACCGCATTCCCCAGGCTCCAGCCCTGAGCATGGCCTCAGGCTGGCAGATGCCAGGCTGGCATTTCCCTCCGCCCTCCCACAGGCACAGCATCTCCCACCCGGCCAAAATGCCCAAAATGCACCCAGGGTCTGCCTTCCCAGCCCACCCCAGCCCTGGGAGCGGAGGAGCCACCCAAAATGCCTGGGTCTAAAGCAGCTATGCCAGGAATGCTCCAGTGGGCTCCCAGCCAAACGTGTGAGCTCCTCCAGCAGTGCCACGATAGGTGATCCACCCTTGGAGAGGGGTTTGCTCCTTTTGCTGCCATTTCTGCTTTTCCTGCTGGCTTTGCCCCAGTTCTGCACCTTAGCAGTTTCAGTGTGCCCACCCTGTCTCTGCAGCTCCAGCAGGGATGTGATGGGTGGGTGCTCCCATGAGCCAAGGGAGAGTAAAGCAGAGCTGAAGAATTTTGTGAAGGGGAGGGCGTGCAGAGCAGAGAGCAAGGACAAGCCAAGCCCTCCCAAACTGCTTGCTGTGACTATTGGCGTGTCAGCACCCTCGTGCTGACCTAAGATCTCCCACTCCACGCTCCCCTCCTCCAAAAAAACGCTGGATTTCACAGCAAATCCTCCTGCCAGCATCTCTGTTTATCCAACACCGAGTGCTGATGGCATTTCACAACCCCCTCCCTCCCTTTCCCTGACGTTCCTTTCTGCTGCTCTGCCAAGCCAAACAAACCTGCTGCCCCCAGCCAGTGCCATCCCTCATCTTCCTCATCCTCCTCATCCTCCCCTCTCCCCCAGCCACATCCCTCCAAGGCATCAAAGCACAAATAATCCAGCCCCTGCCCCTCGGACTGGTTTTAATCAAAGGATTTGCTGGGGTTTCCAGCACGTGAGGCAGCTCGTTAACAACTTCACACCTCTGCCAAAGAAAGAGATGTTATCCGTGCTGGGAGCCGGGAACGAGTTTTATTTTGGTGGGGAACAAAACAACAACAAGATTATACATAAAATAAAATAAGCTTTGCTGGGCTGAAAGGGCTTAGAGATCTGCAGGAGTGTATTTGTCAGAGAGGAGATTAGAGCCTAATGAAATTTGTCTTTGCGCCTGTGTCTGTTTCTCTCTTTTTTTTGGGGGGAGGGAGCCTTTGTAAAAGCCAGGCTTATTAAAATGCAGGGAGAACCCCACACAAAAGACACTCCTGAGGGTCCAAAGGCTGGCTTATTAATGCAGAAGGGTTTGCTTTTTTTTTTTTTTTTTTTTTTTTTTTTTTTTTGTACAGGACATGCCAGTTTGGGGAGGTTTGGGAGCATTGTTTGGTGAGAAGAAAGCAAGCCTCACTGATCATTTTCTTCTCCACTTTTAATCAGAGCAGCTGAAGCAGGCAGGTGCTGTGATGCAGAGCCCCTGGGAAGGGGGGAGGGAGACATCACAGGGGAAAACTCATCTGCATGAGGGATTTTTAAGATTTTTTTTTGCTTCTTAAATTGCAGCACAGGGCTGCTGGCTCTTCTGAGAGGGTTGGGAGGAGCTGCTGGAGAAGCATCCCAGGGCAGTGAGCAGAAGTCAAAGCCTGCTTCAGCTGCAATACCCAGCAATTTAAATCGAAGCATCCACTTCGCACACATCTCCCAGGGAATGGGCACAGCCCCAGGCTGCCAGAGCCCAAGGAGAATTTGGATAACACTGCCAGGGATGCACAGGGTGGGATTGTTGGGGTGTCTGTGCAGGGCCAGGAGCTGGGCTTTGATCCTTGTGGGTCCCCTCCAGCCCAGGATATTCCATGTTTTACCTCCTCCTGTACTCCCTGAGGATGCCAAGGGTTGTGGCAGAGATGCTGGTGTGCAGCACAGCTCTGGGCTCTCCCCCTGATCCCAAAACACCACAGGCAGCACACCTGGAGCCTGGAATCAGCACAGCTGCACAGGGATGGCTCAGCTCAGCTGGGGCTGGCACTGGGGGATGTGCAGCTTTCACACATCCATCAAGGGCAGAGTGGCAGTGACAGCAGCCCAATCTCACTGGCACAGGACTGGGAAAAGGAGAGAGCTGAACACTTGCCCCTGGCCTCCTTGAGTGCCTTGGTTGCCCTCCAGGGCAAAGTTTGCACTGCTGGCAAAGCAAACTGAGCAGTGAGCTGGGCAAGGTGTTGTGCAAGAGGTGTGGAAACCTCCACAAGGCACTTCTGGCACTCCTCAGGGCTCTCAGCCCACAGGGGAAAGCCCTCCAGGTCGGGAAACCTGCCCAAGGCTGCTGCCAAAAAATGTTTTTGGGGTGGGGTTTGTTTGCTGTTTGCTCAGGAGCAGCTTCCATCGAGCACCTTTGACACTGACAGCAGGGCTGGGTGCACCCAGCTGGATTCTCCTCCTGCACGTTTCCACCTGCCACGCTATGAAAACGATGAGAAAAATGCCTGATGTGCTTTCTTCTGGAATTCCTCCTTCTGAGGGGACGTGGGAACTGGTGCCACAAGTGCCTGAGCCTCGAGGGGAGGGTGCAGAGGGAGAACACAAGTGCAGGATGGAGCAGAGAGCCCTGGGAACAAGGCAGGGAAAAGCATCCCGGAGAGGCAGGGCTCCAAATTCCCCTGGCACTCATTTTTCTCTTTCTGCTCCATCTGAGCTGATTGCATCAAAACCCAGCTCTGATAAAATACCATCAGCTGCCTCTGTTATTAAATAATTCACATGGATTATTTAATTCATGGCTCTATGAGATATCTGATGGCCTCACAACAAGGAACAACAACAAAATTCCCTGTACACTTTTTATGGAATATCACCCAGCTTCTTTTGCAGAGCCCCCAGACAGTCCCAGCACACACTCAGCAATGCCAGCCAGTTGAAATATGACAAATTTGTGGGTTATAATCTCTTATATCCCACTTTTATCTCCAGTCAGACCTGTGCCAACATCTCCATCACCTCCTGCAGGTGCGCAGCAGAACCACAGCAAAACATCTTTGAGCTCAAGGACGTAGAAAAACAACAAAAAACCACATTCCCTGACAGGTCAAGTATAGAAAATGCTTTGACAGGTCAAAATTTATATGATAACAGCATAAAAAAATTGCTGGGATGGTTTACCCTGTTGTGGACTAAAGGAGGGACAGACCCAAGGGCAGCAGCAAACAGGACAGGGGAAGGAGCTTCTGTTCTAAGGAGCATCTTTGACCTGTTTTCCTGCAGATAAAAGGAGGATCAGCTGCCTGGAAAAAGCCAAGTGACATCCTGGGAGGATGTTCCCAACCCCAAAGCACACACAGAGCTCTGGGGCTGTGCTGAAAGGTCAAGGAAAAGACTGGGGCTTTAAAAATGCTGCGTAATTTTCATGTGATTCATCTGCTTTTTTGGAGGTCACCATCCCTGGGTTCTGTGAGCACAGCACATGGAAGGTCTGTGGGAGGGTTAAATGGATCTCACAGGGCTCTGGATAAATCCATGAGGGGCAGGAATAGTGGATGGCCCAGGAAACACGGGCACTGCTTAATCCCTCTCACAGATGAAGGCTACAGATGGGAACACTGAATATCAGCCAGCTGAAAATGGATAGGTATGTATATATATATATATGAGAGAAATCTATCTAAATATACACTCACAGATCCATAGAACCCATGGCCACGACAAAGCTGATTTTAAGATTTCATCCACTTCCAAAGAATCACAGCTGGAGGAGCCCCACAAGGATGATGCAGTCCAAGGAAGAAAGAACAGATGGATATTTATGGTAGGAGTTTAGTCATCCCACTCAGAGATTTTTTTCACACTTCAGGGAGCACATCAAGCTCCATCCATCCATCCATCCATCCAAAAGCAGGAAGGATTTGGGGACGTTTGGCCATTATTTCCACCTTCTCAAGCCTATCAGGAGGTGGCTGTGGCAAGGCAGACCCACAGCCTCCTGGTGGCCCCATGCCAGGTGTATTTCTGGGATGCTTTCAGAAGCCCATCCCTGGCTCTGATGGCCACATTCCCCAGCCCCTCAGCCCACCAGATGGTGCTCTCAGTATTTGTTAATACCAACCTCATTTGGGCCCTTTCTAGCCACTGAGAAATGCCAGCACTGGGTTGGGCATGGGGAAAAACATCACCAAGGCCTCATAAAGTCCTAATTGTGGTACCAGGGGTTCAGTCAAAGCAGCGGGAGAGGCTGGAGAAGCCAAGGCAGTGGAGAACATGAACTCCACACTCAGGACATCATTCCATGCGCCTTTGGAAAACCTCTGGTGTTTTGTGCCCTGAGGGCCTCCTCCACAGGGCCTTCACTTCTTGGAGTTTTTCACTCACAGCCACGAGAGCTGGCTGGGACATTGGTGGGCTTTGGTGTTTCTGCTTGCTAGAGGTACAAAATGTGCCCAAATTTACAGGGAAGTGTTGGGATATCAGGGAAGGGTCATGCAGGGATTTCCACCACCCCACAAACCCAGCGTGCGCCGACATCCTCCAGCTGGCAGCTCTGATGAACTCCCAAGTCCCTCTCAGCCTTGATTTCTCCCCAGTTTTCTCTGAGAGGAGTTTCCTGCTGTTCCCATGCCCTTTGCAGACTGTGATATCCATAATTATATCAGGCCAGAGGAACTGGGCTAATTGTGGACTTGATCCTGAGGTTGTTTCTCCGGCCCAGCAGGACGGCCTGCTCTCCTTTCATGTCCCCAGCTTAATAAGGCTCCCTTTAATTTCTCCTTAATAAAACCTGGGGCAAAGGGGAACATTTAATGTGCAGCTAAATAAAAACCAGAGAGTGCACCACACTGGCTGACTTCCTAAAATCCAAGTGCCTGTTCTGCAGCCATCCACAGGACCTCAGCAGCCAAATAAAACCTCCAGCATGGGAGCCTGAAGGCTGAGAGATCCAGCAGCTCGCTCTGAGGCTTTTGTTTTGTTGTTTTTTTCCCCCCAATAATGTCTTTTTATCGCTGGGATGCCGGAAAAGGGGGAGCATGAAAGGTTCCCTGCATGGGTGCACGGGAGCGTTGCTGCACATAATGAGTTTTGCTGCCTCTGAGCAGAGCACTGTGAATAACAGCCCATAAAGTGGCTTTACCACCCCAATTGCCAGCCCTCTGAAGCTTACTAAAAGCCTGCTCAAGCACAGGCAGAGCTGCCTGGCTGGCTGGAAATCATCATTTCCTTCGGGGTTGAAATGGGAGAAAATCAGCGAGCAAAGCCAACTTCCTTTTGGCCAGAACAGTTTTGCCAAAATTGCTTAAATCTGTGTGATGATGCCATGTCTGCTCCACCCAGAGCTGTCCCAGCAGCTCATTGAGTAATGGTACAATTCCTTATAAAGCAGCTCCATGCTGGGCAGGGTTAATCCAGCTCTGGGATGTGTTTTTCAAGAGTCATGCCTGGAAAACCCTCTGGGGCTCAGGGCCACCACTGTGTCCCAAGAGCTGAACAAATGGGATGATCCCCTGATGGATAAAGAGCCCACATCCTCCTTGCTCCCCACTGCTCAGAAGACCCATGGGTTGATGATGTCTAGTGGGATAAAATCCATCTTTCCTTGTCTTTTAGGATGTGGAGTCATGCAGGAGCATTCCCAACAGCCTTAACAGGAGAAACTCTGTGATTATTTCACTTTTCCAACCCAAAGAGGGCCCAGGAAAGTGGGAAATGCTCTGGGAAAGAGAAAAAAGCCCCTGGAACATTCACTGCTCTGGTTCCAGAGCCCTGTTTTGCTGCCCATCCATGGAGTATGGAAAGCATTAATTCCCAGCCTACTTTCCCTCATCCCACCTGAGCTGCCATCACTGTCCCTGGAGACACCTCCATCAAACCTCCACCAAGAGCAAAATGGGCTTTTTCTGCTTAGGCTGGACCAGAATCTCTCCTCTTTCATCCCAGAATGGTTTGGATTGGAAAGGACCTTAAAGTTCAGCCCATTCCAGCCTTTGCCATGGGCAGGGACACCTTCCACTGTCCCAGGCTGCTCCAATCCCCATCCAACCTGACCTTGGACATTTCCAGGGATCCAGGGGCAGCCACAGCTGCTCTGGGCACCCTGTGCCAGGGCCTCAACCCCTCTCAGGAAGAAATTTCTTCCAAACATCCCATCTAAACCTCCCCCAAGAAGTGCCATTTCTCCTTCTGGAGAAGCCAGCTGCATCTCCCACACATGCTTTTCCATTTACAACCAAAAAAAAAAAGAGGCAAAAAAAGCTGAATTTCCATTGTTCACTTAGCCCTTTGATTTCTCTCCATTTTCCTTGCCTTTGTCTGTGTGGGAATGTGCATTTGTAATATATTTTAATGTTTTCTGCAGTCCCTTTTGGACCACCATGGGCTGGGAACCCGGGATGGGAGATGCGGAGAGACAGCCCCGCGCAAACCCAGCCTCATCCCTTTGAAATCCTTGGGGCTTCCACAGCAGCCAGAAGTAATTAGGGGAGCCAAAGGGATTGCAAGAGCCCTGCTGGCTCCCTGTCAGCCCTTCCTGCTGCCTTGGGATGAGGCTGGGCTGAGCCAGAGCTGAGAACTCTTGGAATTCCAGCACTGAACATCGTGAGGCAGCTCTGCCTCCACCTCACACCACACCAGCACCAAGGCCACGCTGCTGTCCCTTCAAGCTGGGTGGCTTTAAGCTCTGATTTCCTTCTCAGACCAACAATATTCTTGGAACAACCTGTTTTAGTGGAAGGTGTCCCTGCCTATGGATTGAGAAGGCCTCCAAGGTCCCTTCCAACCCAGACCTCTCCTGTTATGGATTCTCTGAAGATCAAGCTGCAAGAATCACCATCAGATTTTTGTGCAGCTCCAAGATTTCCAGGGAAAATCGGTGCTGGACCATCAAAATGCTTCTTCTCAGCTCACTAAACCTCTCAATCTGTTGAGTGCTCCCTCTGCCATGGGGTGCTGAGCCTGCTCTTCCCTCTGGATCCATGCAGGGTCTCCTCCATCTGAGCTGGGAATTCTGGCTGCCTTTTCCTCCCCTCTCTGTGAAGCAAAGGGGGAAATGTTAATGGCCTATTGCTTAATGAGCCTGTGCCTTCCCCATGAATGGTGCACCCCACAGTCAGAGGTGTCCCCTTCCCAAAGACACCACACCTGGAAAATCCTTTCTCCACTGCTGAGCTGAGGCCCATAGGATGGCTGGAGGACATTATCTGAGGGTGGACTAGATGACTTTAAAGTTCCTTGAAACCCAAACCATCACTTTGAGGCTATTTTGGAAGAAAAGATGGAAGGGATTTTTAATTTTCAGCATGGAAAGTGTTTTTTTTCCATCTAGGCATGGCTTTGACAAAACGTGTTCCTCTACCCTTGTTTTAATTCTCCTCTCTTGCTTTTTTCCTCCCTCCTCATTCCTCCCTGTTGATCTCTTGGCAAAATCACTCTTTTCCATGGGCTGTGGACATCTCCAAAGTCCAAAGGCACCTCAGGAGGTCTCTAATTCCCCTCCTGCTCAAAGCAGGGCCAGACTCAGAGCTGGAGCCCAAAGTTTGGATGTCCATATGAGCTCTGTGTTATAATGATGGGCACAGGTGTGAGAGCCAGCTGTGCTTGAGGCAAAGCACAGAAAATTCCCATTCATCCCAATGAATTTGACTTTGTGGGAGAATTGTGATTTTGAAGGAGCCGGATAGCAAAATCTCTAAGTTCAGACCCAAAAGCTTTGTTTCTTCTTTTCCTTCTTGGTTATTCCACCCTTTCCTTCCATTCTGGATGCCCATGATTTGTATCAGTTTTACCTGGTTTTTACACTAAATTTTCGCCTTCAGTCAGGTCCCTGACTCCATTTCACAAAAACTTCCACTCAGTGAAAAACAGTTGGACCTTTCTCCCTCATCTGGAACAAAAGCAAAGAAAAACCCATGAGGACATTTCATTCCATGAGACAGGAATTCCACGTTCTGGACAGCTTTGGTTGCTGTCAAGAAGAAGGGGAGGCTGGCTGAGACAGCTCAGGGAAGCTTTGGAAGCTCATCCAAAGGCTCCAAGCTGGCTGTGCATCCCCAAATCCTCTGCCAGCATCGTGAGGATGGGCTCTTCCAGGGTCCCCTCAAAGAACTGAGTATGCAGTTCCCAAAATGCCTGAGGTCTCTAATTCTCCTAGGCTTCTTTTGAAGAATCCCAGCCTTTCTTTTATTTTCTTTTTTTTTTCCCCCTCTTGTTTTTCATTCTGCTTCAGATAACCAGAGTGGGCCCCTTGCTCATTGTTCTCTGTGTCACCTCCCACCAAGAAAAGTGAAGGAGAGGGGAGGGAAAAAGCCACACGAAGATATTAAAACAAGCAACTGGAATGTCTACAGACTGGTGGGAGAGTTTATTCCTAATTCACATATCCCTGTTTGCTGCTGGGAGCAGCTCTTTAGCTATTTATGGCATTCTGAGTGAGCAGCCACTCCTGGTTCCTGCTCAACCTCAGCTGGAGGGTTGGCCCATGTGGCTCCTGCTGTACTTCAGTGGGGTGGAGGAAAAAAAAAACCCTAAAAGAGAGTGTACAGAAGCGAGCAGAACTTTTGGGATGGGCCCATCTGGTCCCCACATGGAAGCCCAGCCTGGGGGAAAGGCTGCTGGCAGGGAAAAGCTGCATGCTGTGGTCCTAGACAAGCTCCTTTCACTGAAATATTGAGGATCTATAGACACATCCATTATATGTGTGTGTGTGTAAATACACACAGAGATTCATCCTGGGCAAGAGAGAGCTCCCAGTGCTTTCCTTTCTGAAGCCTGCAGACCCCTGGGCAGCACTGATTTATTGTAGAGCAGGGGTGTTCTGCCCTGTGTGCTGCTGCAGAGCAGAGAGAGCTCCAAAACCTCCTGAGCTTGTCAGAAAAGGTCCTGAAAGCAGATTCAGAACAGCCTGAGTTGGAAATTAACCTCAAAACACATCCAATCCCACCCCCTGACACAGGCAGGGACACTTTCCACCATCCCAGGCTGCTCCAAGCCCTATCCAGCCTGGCCTTGGGCATTTCCAGGGATCCAGGGCAGCCAGAGCTTCCCTACCCTCACAGGGAGGAATTTCTCCCCAGTATCCCACCTAAACCTTCTCTGTGCCAGTGGCAAGCCATTGCCCCTTTTCCTGTAACTCCACCCCTTGTAAATATTCTCTCTCCATGTTCCTTGTGGCTTTCCCTCACTGGAAAACCCCACAACTTTCCCTTCCCTTCCCTTCCCTTCCCTTCCCTTCCCTTCCCTTCCCTTCCCTTCCCTTCCCTTCCCTTCCCTTCCCTTCCCTTCCCTTCCCTTCCCTTCCCTTCCCTTCCCTTCCCTTCCCTTCCCTTCCCTTCCCTTCCCTCCCCTCCCCTCCCCTCCTCTCCGATGTGATACTGAAAAGAATATTTGTGTGAAGTTTCTTTTCCTTATTCCTCAATTTTCCAACCTTGCACACAGAGCACACATCCTGGTGAAGGGCAGGACCAACAATTTACCATCCAGGCTGATCCACCAGACCCAAAATCCAGAGCTGGCTGTGTCCTCTGGCCAGCAAGGCCTGTCCTGCCCTGCTCCCGTGGAAAGGAGATGCTTGGAGGTGTCTCTCCCCTTAATTCCAAACTCACCAGCAGCCTTTGTGCACCTCCAGAGCTCCCATTGCCTCATTTCCCAGAACAAATGAAGATTTTGGGGTGTCACAGCTGATCAAACTGTGTCTGCAGACACTCACGCAGGAAAGAGGCTGAGCTGACAGCAGAGCAAGGACTGGCAGCTGGAAAATAGCGGGGAAAAAATTTAAAATTCTGGAATTGGTGGAAAATATTACAAAATAACACTCAGCTCCTTCCACAGCCTGTGCCCAGCCCTGGCCCTCTTGTTTCAATGAAGACATTGAGGGGCTGGGGAATGTCCAGGGCAGGGAATGGAGCCCCAGGAGGGGCTGAGGGAGCTGGGAAGGGGCTCAGCCTGGAGCAAAGGAAGATCCAGAGGGATCTTTTCCCTCTCTGGAATTCCCTGCCAGGAGGGGACAGGCTGTGCTCCAGGAACAGGGACAGGAGCAGAGGGAACGGCCTTAGGCTGGGCCAGGGCAGGTTTGGATTGGAGATTGGGGAAAATTCCATCCTGGAAAAGGTTGTCAGGCCTTATAAGGGGCTGCCCAGGCAGTGGTGGGCAATCCCCCATTCCCAGAGGGATTTAAAAGCCACATGGGTAAGATGACATTGTGGCAGTGCTGGGGGAGTTATTGGACTTGATGGTCTTAGAGGGCTTTTTCCACCTAAACAATTCTGTGATTTATGTAGATTTAAATGATTTAAATAGGTTTTTAGTGATTTAAACCCTTTTCCTTCTGCTTTTTCTAAGTCCCTGAAAATGATCCCTCAATAAGGCTGTGATAAATACCAAGGAGTCTCAAATATGTGCATTGGAAGCTGCCATTTTTAGAAACAAGCGGGAAAAAAAAATCCCACTAGAAGCTCAAATCCTCTATTTTCCTCTAGCCAGCGCCAGAATGGTTTTCAACCTTCCCTTAAAGTTTTACAAGTCAAATAATTCTAGTCTAAAACACCATATTTCCTCAGCACCTACTGATACTGAACATGCTGTTTAAATAGTGAGTAACACAGAATCATTAAGAGCTGGAAAAGACCTCTAAGATCATCAATTCCATGTATGATTTCCTGCTGACTTTTTGCAGGGGCAAGAAAATGGTTCCATAAGGGCATTAAAGGGAACATTTCCCAAGTATTTGGAGGTTTTATGCTGCAAAACACCCAGTAAATGACAAAGGCAACCTGTTGTTAAGAAGTTCCATAAGAATTGCATTTTCTTTTCCTTAGATCAGGCCGTAACTCTTGAGACAGAGAGAAATTTATTTGGCTGAAAATGAAAATAAGGACCAGGGTCTGACTAAAAGGTTCTTAGGCTGAGCTCTCATGGAATCCTTTGGGTTGGGAGGGAGCCCAAAGCTCATCTTATTCCATCCCCTGCCATGGGCAGGGCACCTTCCACTACCCCAGGTTGCTCCAAGTCATGTCTAGCCTGGCCTTGGACACTTCCAGACATCCAGGGCTTTGTTCATAAGCAAATTCCTTTGTATTTTCCAAGAACATGCAAATTTCCCCACTTTTTTTCCCTAACGGGAAATTTGACCCAGCCAAAAGCAGAAGCAGTTGGGTTATGCAGAAAGAACATAAAACTTGCAAAAAATATCAGGTTTCCAACCCCCTGCTCTGTGCTGCACACAAATCTGGGAATCAGAAGTTTGCAAGACACAGAAACTCCTGGGGATCATCCAAAACAAAATCCATTTTCCCATTACAAGTGGGCTGAAAATAGAGCTGCAAATCCAACCCTTTGGAGAGCTGGGCTGCAGTTGGGGTGAGACTCCCCAGATCTGGATCTGTGGCTGACCATTTTGATGTGGGAACCCAGACCAGACCCCTTGCATAACGCTGCTTCAGATGTGGCTGGAAAAGTGCTGCCAGTGACAGATTTCCCAGTGTTTTCCTGCTTCCAAAATGCTCCAAGTCCTGCCTGGAGCTGAGGATCACGAGTCCCACTGGCAGAATCTGTCAGCATCAAGTCTAGGAGCATTTTCCAACACAGTCACAAAGCTTTCTGAAACCCCATTCCCAACCAAACTACACCATGGCAGACTTCCATAATTTTTTGGGGAGTGCTTGAAGCGTAAAGCTTTGCATCCTCTTGGAAAATCTGATTTTAGGGGAGTTTCCTGCATTTCCTGCTTGGTTCCCCTGCCAGTAACTTCTGCCAACGTCCCAGGCTGGTTTGAAAGATGCAAAAAATTCCCATTTGCAAATGAAGCAAGTTTTAATTACTCCCAGAATTTGGCCTGGAAGAGCCAAACTCAAAGAGATTTAGATAAAACATTGGGAGGAAATGTTGAGGGTGCTGAGGCCCCGGCACAGGGTGCCCAGAGCAGCTGTGGGTGCCCCTGGCAGTGCCCAAGGCCAGGTTGGATGAGGATTGGAGCACCCTGGGACAGTGGAAGGTGTCCCTGCCCATGGCAGGGGTGGGATGGGCTGAACTTTGAGCTCCCTTCCAACCCAAACCATTCCAGGATTCATATTGATCAGATAAGGAAAGGAATTGCTTGAATACACAAGCCAGGCTATGATGGCAAAAAATAAACCTAAAACACTGTTTGGATTATAGGAATGTGCTGCAAAACTCAGGGAGCTTTGCTTGGGAGCCTTTTCCCCACCTTGGGCCATTCCTCTCTCCCCTCCATGCCTGTCTCTCTCTGCAGGCAGGACCTTTGCCAAAGAACACTTCCAGTCATATCTGAAGGATGAGGCCTGCAAAGCAATGGGGCATTCAAATAAAGATTGGAAATCATTTCCTCACAGGAAGGAGCTGTCCCAGTTTGTCTTCCCTTCCCTTTGATTGCACAGCTCAGATCAGGGAGACTCAGGAAATTACATCGTCTTAGGAAAAATAATAATAATATCAAAAAGTTAAAAAGCAAAGAGAAGAATATCAAGGAAAAGGAAATTTTTTCATTTCCTGCCAAAACCGATCCCACAACATTTTTGAGGTTTCAAAGTTTTGGTTACACTTTTCTTTTTTTTTTTTTTTAATGTTTTACAGTGACAAATCCCGCTTTGCACATGCTCCTTGTTTTTAAACAAAACTTGGGCCACTAAAGGAGGGAGGAATATTTTCATCCAGTTTAGTATTCTAATGTGAAAGATGGATGGATAGACACTGACAAACCAAAAACCAACACCTGCCCCATGACAAATCCCAAACACTGCTGAGAGGAGTAACTTGGCTCTGTGTATAAAATCATCATTTTTGGGTTGGGGTTGGAAGGAACCCTAAAGCCCATCCAGTGCCACTCCCTGCCATGAACAGGGACACCTCCCACTACCCCAGGGTGCTCCAAGCCCCATCCTCTGAGCCAAAGTGACCTTTTCTAGGTAATAAAACAAGGAAAAGATGGAAAGCCACGAAGCACATTGTGCCTAAAGACAGGATCTGTGGTTGTACACTCATTTTTCAGCCAGCCAGCATGGACAATCCTGCTGTCTTACCTCTCCTTCTTGGTGGGGAAGAGGGAGAGAGCCAAGTTTTCTGCTGGATGGGGCTTAATAATTATTTCCTATCGGTGTTAGGTGAGCCCCACCATGGAATGACAGGCCCAGGTGGGTGAAGCACGTTCAGCAGAGTGATTCATGCCTGGCTTTTGTCAGGAGATATTCTCTGACAGGCTGTACCATGCTCAGCTTAGCTCCACCTGCATGGGCTTGGCACAGCTGGTTTCCCACAGCTCTCCCAGAATTTTTTTTTTTTCCTGTGGCAAAAGGCGAGGCAGGGTGTGCTGCACCCATCTGTGCTTCAGCAAACAGGCTGGACACAGAGCAGGAGGGAGCAGCCCCCTGATTTCCTGACCAGCTCTCCTTAACCTTCCACAGCTATTCAAAAACAGCCCCACAAACCCTTCCATGCTGCCTTTGCACTTTCCAAGGAGAGGAATGGGGTCTGAGCACCCCAGCCCCGTGGAAGAGGGATGCCCCATCTCACAGCTCCTCTAAAACCTGAGGGCAACCCCCTGGCCATGGTCCTTGGGTGTTTCCCTGGCAGAGAAACGCTCCCAGCTCTGGGATTTGTCATCTAGGTGAGGGCTGGGCTTTGCTGGGACAGCTGGGAGTGCTCAACTGGAGAAGAGAAAGCTCCAGAGACCTCAGCTCCCCTCCCAGTGCCTGAAGGGGATTCAGGAGAGCTGGAGAGGGATTTTCACAGGCACTTTTAAAATTTTTGCCCTTTGGTGCTGTGACAGAAAGCAGTGACACAGCACAGCATCCTGCTGCCCCCAGGCACTCCCCACTCCCTGTGCTCCTCTCCCAGCCCTGCTACTGCAACCAGACAAGCTCCTGAGCTCTCCTTTTACACATCCCTGCCCTGGGAGTGCTCCTCAGATGGGAATCTTAGAGCAACACTCCCCAAAGCCTCTGTGAGCTTTGGCTGGACCAAATCCACCCCTTATCCCTGATCTGAGGAGCATCCTCGGACTGAGGTGGAAGCAAAGCACCAGTTGTTTTCTTTTGCCATTACTGAAGATTAAAACAAAGCCAGGAGCACGGCAGAGGGTCACCAGTGTCAGCAGGGGAAGGGTGGCAGCAGCATCATTAGCAGAACAAAGCACCACACACCCAAAGCCTCCCTCCTTCCCTCCATCGCCTCCAAGAGGAGCCTGCAGGAGTTTCAGCTCCACCCCAGAGCTGCAGGACCCTCACCAGAGCAGCACCCAGCAGCACAACCACATCACACCATCCCAGCAGAGCAAACCCCTTTCATCAGACATCCCAAATATTTCTGCCGGGGTAGATCTGTGTGACTTTAAGTGACAGTGGAATCACAGGGTCACACTGAACTGGTGACACAGGGCCACTCTGAACTGGTGACACAGCTTGTCCCAGCCTCATCTGTCTCTCTGGAGCACCAGCCTCACACAGAAAATCATGCTACAGCTCCTAGAGAGCAAACCATGGCTCCTCACCCACGTCCTTTTCTCAATGGATCATTTACCACATCCCAACACGGCCAGGCAGGCAAAAGTTCTCAATAATCTTTTAAAGGTTCAGCCTTTAATCCTAAAAACCTCAGCTGCATTTCCACATCCACTAAAAATTATTTCAACTGCCTCTTGGGGCAGGCAGAAGATTGTTCTGCAACCCCTTGTGGACCATGGAGAAATGCTGCTCCCAAAACCTGGACACCATCTCTCCTAACACATCACTCAAGGACAGCTGGAGCATTGATGTACTTGAAACACCCCCTCTTTTATTTTTCCCCCTATTTTAAACATTTTATTTAATACTATCCATTAGAATAAGAATTATTTAATATTCCAGCCCTCCTTTCAGGTATCCTGTAAAACACAGGAGCTGGCAGCCAGCAGTGGTTTCCTGACTTTCTCTGCATCACTCACTCTTTCAAAACCCCACCCTGGCATCCCTTGCTCTTCTCCTCAGTGAATTAAACACCCCTAACCTGTTTGGAAGACTTTCCATGCTCCTCACCCTTCCTGTCTCTCTTTGCTGGCCCTGCTCCAGTCATGTTTCCACCAGGCTTTGGGTGCAGGAATGCTCCTGGCAAGTCACAGGATGTCACCCAGGTGCCCTCAGGGCTGCTTTCCAGCCCTTAAAGCAGTCCAACACCTCCTGGGATGGGAGATGGAGCATCAGGGAACAACCACTGCCAGGGCTGGAGGTGGAAATCATTTCAGGAAAGTGGAAAGCTAGAAATGCCTGATATGGGAGGAAGAGGTGAAAGAGTCCAACCTGCCTGTGGGATGGTCCTTTTGGGGTTTAGAGGTAAAAGGTGATGGGGGAATGACCATCTCCCCTGCATCCTCTGCCAGAGACAGAAAACACCCCAGTTTCTCCCATTTTGGGTTTCTTTAGGATGGAGATTATTGCAGCCCTACAGCTGAAATTGAAAATACTACCTCTGGAAGGGCAACAACACAGCACCACTGCACTTGGCAGCATCCATGAGCTCCTGGCATTCCTGGTACGTGGGAACACTGAGGGACTTCAGTTCCAGGAAAAGGATGGGTTTGGCAGCTCATCCTTCAGGATTGCCAAATCAAGAGTAATTGGATTAGTCTCAATTAGTATTTTGCCACACAGCATCCCTACAGCTAGGGAGAATATTTTCCACTTCCACACTAATTTTATCAGGTTTCCCACTCAGAAAACAAATCATTTTTTTTAGGAGCTGTCCTGGTTTCATTTTGATGAAATGAAACCAAAAGCAAAACCATTCTTCCTGGAAAATTATATGAAGTTGATTAAGGATAATAATTATTCCTCATGAAAAATTGGGAAAAAATAGCCCAACTTAACCCAAAGGAGTGTAATTTCCACGCCTCTCCTGGCCTCACCTCATCCTCTGAGCCTCCTGCCCTGCAGGGATCCGGATATTTGGGCAGCTCCACAGTCTAGATCCAGAAGGTGGAGGTTGCAGACAGAGGGAAGAGGGAATTGGATCCCTGTGAGAGGGAGAACTCCTGCCTGGTGGAAACTCGGATGGCTGAGAGCCTCTGGCAGTTCATTGCTGCACAGCAGGCAAGTCTGGTGGTCTCCACCCCAGGGTGGGCACATATCCAACTTGGAGACCCTCCATTCCTGAATGGCAGCAGCATCTGCTGAGCGTGCTTGGGGCAGGGAGAACACCCAGGGCTGGAACACCTGGAGATGGAGCTCCAGGAAGGGCAGGAGTGGCCAGGGCTGCTTTGGATGGAGCTGCACAGTAGCCCGCGGTGCGAGGAAGGCGCTGCCTGGACGGGATCCAGAAGTTCCTGTAACAAACTGCTGGATTTCTCTAAAGCTTCCCGAGAGAAGACCACACAAAGGAAATTGAGGATGGAGTCCAAGCCCGAGCAGGATCTAACCAGTCCAACTGAAATTGTAACGCAGCATCCAACTGGCCTTCATCCCAAAATGGGACGTGCAACTGAATCTGCTAAAACACCAGGACATCTGTGGGGTGGGGTGGGATGTCTCTCCTCAGACAAGGTGACACCCCCAAGGTGACACCGCCAGCACATGGAATTCTGCTGCCCAAGGCTCTGGGGCTGCTGGAAAACCAGAGGGATTTTCCTACCTGTCACCAATCCCTTTCTTGGGGTTTTCTATGCCTCTCCAAGCACAGGGAGGGTTTTTTTTCCCTTCTTTTTCAATTACATGTCCCTTTAACCACCTGCACCTCCTGATTTGCTGAAGATTTCCCAGCTGAAGAGGAATATAAAGCAACAATCCATTGCTGCTTCCAGCTGCCATGGGATGATGCAAAACTTCACCAGTTGTTTTTGAAATGCTTTCACTAGGAGGGAAAAAAAGACTGGGAAAAAGAGCAATCCTTTGCTGAATATAATTTCCACCCCATCACCATCTTGATCTGCTTTTAAATAAATACCTGGGAGAGTGGAAGCCTTCAAAGTGTGTCCAGCCCTGAGCTCTCTGCTGGAGCTGGCTCCCAAATTCCTTCTGTTGGTCATTCCCACTGGCCATCGCAGCACAGGGTCACTCTGCTGACCACACACAGCCCAAATGCAGAAAGGAAGAGCCACCCTTGAGGGCCAGGAGATCTCCCTGTTGTGGGACCTCAGCAAGATGTGGTGGTTTGGATCAGAGACCTGAAGATGATCTCCTCAGGCTCCAGATCTAGAAGTCCTCTCAGCTGAGCTGTGCCCACAATAAATGAATTTAGTCAACGCTCCTCAGATGGCTTTTTATAAAGTTCACCAGCCCTGTTCTTGATGACACCCTTCCAGTGAGATTTGCTGACCTGCTGCAATCCTGCCAGGAGTGAGGGGTCTCCTGCTGTGCTCCTCAAAGGGATGGGCAGCAGGGCTGGGCAGGGCAGCAGGACTGGGCAGGGTAGCAGGGCTGAGCAGGGTCACTCTGCTGAACCATGCGAGGAGGGGCTCCACCAGACCCCATGAGGAGTTTGGCTGGCTCCTCCCTGACCATAAAACCTGCTCCTCTCCCCAGCCCAGCCCACGTGAGGCGTGCGTGACATCTCAGAGACCACCCAGCTCGAGCTGCAGAGCCTTGGGTGACTGATAAAAACAACAATTGCGTTCAGAGAGCCCGCGCTCCTCGCCGGGAAGATCAGCACTGGGAAAATTCCTCCTTCAGGGAGTTCTGCAGCCAAGGATGGGCCCTCAGGGTTCGTGACCGACAAGATGCCCCACGCATACTTAACAGCTATGGGGGAAATGTGGGAAGGATGATGAGGTTGGGGACATCCAGTAAATCCTGCTTGTGTCCCTGTTCCTCCAAGGGAGAGCGATCCCAGTGGAACAGCCAGCACCCAGGATCCCTTATCAAAGATTACATACCCACTGGAGCACCTTCTCTGCCTCCAGTCCACTTGTTCTGGCAAACAAACCAACCTGAGGATGCTGGGGGAGAGGAGGAGTCAGCTCGTTGGTCTGTCAGACAGATTTCCACCCAGGATCCCCGAGGATGGGGCCAGACGTGCCAGGTGAAGAGCGAGGTGGGTAATGAGGAGCCACGAGCCAACTATGGATCAGGGAGGGGCAAATCCCACAGAGGTGAGAGATCAACAAGGATTTTTAGTCTGCTGAAATGCAAAGAAAGGAAAGAAGAAGCTTAAGGCTTGTCCCTGCACAGCTGCCAGGTGTTCAAAGTGCCCCGTGGGGCTGAAATGCTGTGTCCACCTTCCAAACTTTCCCAACATTTGCCCTCAGGAATGTCTCTGGTTTCGTACCTGGTTTTGCTGGAAAGAGCACTTCGGTGCTGGAACAGAGAGAAGGTTGTGCTCCATGCACAGAATTGGATTTTTCTGGCAACATTTCACCCTTGGAGTCTCATCAGAGGTTACTCAAATAATTTTACAGAGCGAGCAGAACATTAATGCTACATTAAAAAAAAGATTTGTCACATCAGAATCCCAGCAAGGGCTTGCACAGCCACTGGACCAAGATGCAGAAGCTGATTGATACATCAACTACTAATTTTTTTTGGTCTATTTTCTCCTATTCATAGATATTAATGTTCCCTTTCCTCATCTCCAGCCAGTTTCTAATCCCTGCTAAGAATCTGCCTTGACACCTGGTAAGGAACAGCAAATTGGTGGGACAGGAGAGCAGGCAACAGCAATAATTAATGGTTAGAATAATGTCTCTGCACCTCACACTCTTAGGAACCTGCCAAAAATTCTTCCAGGTGAGTTTAGAACCACAGGGGATGACAACTGTGCACGGATAACCACGACAAAAAAGGCATCAGAACACTTTTGAAATTAATTAATATGTTCAGCCACCATCAAGGCTTCTCCTAAGGGCCCCAGGGCCCCGTTTTCCTGCTTTGGATCTTTTTTAATCACAAAGTTGATTTGTCCCTAGCAAGCACCCCAGATTGCATTGTGCTTGGCCTCCTCTGGATCCCTCCCATGGGATTCAGGGATGGTGCCACTCAGCCAGATGTCCCCAGCACCTTTTTTTTTGACAAGAAATCCATATTTTTCTTTTATTGGACACCCTGGCCAGAGAACTCATGTGGAATGTAAACTCTGTGGGGAGAGATCTATATTTTCTCTCTCTGTTTATAAACACAGAGAGCCCAGTTCTTCCCCCAGCAGGGTTAGATGAGCCCAGAATTTATCAGCTTTGGAGAACATGCTCCTGATTTACACAGGAGGAAATGGGGAAATTGTTTGTAGGAGGAAACAAAAAATAAATTGGGCAATTCCCATTTGCATATGGATTGAAATAGACAGGCACCACAATATTTAGATTCTCTGCAATAAACAAACTTGCCTCAACACCCACAAGAGCAAACCTGAAATCCAGAGGGGAAGTCAGGGAAAAATATTTTGCTCTGAGCCAGTCCTCAAATTTCCTCTTGGAATATCCTTCTCTCATGGAAGGGGTTGGAAGGGCAGGGATTGGACTGAAGTGGTCCTGAAGGTCCCTTCCAACCCAAACCATGCTGGGATCTGTAACCCCAAGTTCCCTTTCCTTGCTGCTCCTCCTGCCTCACTCCTGGGCCTTGTTCTTCCCCCCAGGAGCCACCAAAGGCAGATTTGCTAGGCTGGACCTACCTTCTTCCACCTAGCTGCTGCCCAAGCCTTCCCCACCTGCCAAAATCTCCAACAGAATCAGGCACCTGGCTTCTGGGCACGGGCTTAAAACCAAAGCACACTAATTTGATAACTGGCCCTCCTGCAGATGAGGCAGCGTGGATGGTTGCATCAGGCATCCTTGCATGACATCAGAGGAGCTACATCCATGTTTTGACATCCAGAAGATGGTGGTGTTTGTAGGGCTGAGCTCTCATGATGATGAATTTTAGGGCTGAGCTCTCCTGATGATGAATTTTAAGGCTGAGCTCTCATAATGATGAATTTTCCAACCCCAGCCCTGCTGTTATTGCTGAAATAACACAAAGTCACTGGTAACAGATTCAAACACTCCCCACGTACATTTGTGTGTACGCATCTATAAATGCACCCACACACAGAGCAGGGGAGAGATAAATATCTGCAGGTCACAAGGGAGCAGTTTTAGGAAGCTTTAGGACACGAGGGAGGGTTTTGTTTAGAGAAGGATTTCCCCCTTTGTCCCTCCAGGATGAGATCTCCAACATCTGTCCCCTGTCACCTCCCCATGAAGCCAACGGATGCTTGGAGCACAAACCCTGCCCCCTTTGGCAGGGAATTCATCCCATTTTTGGTGGGTTGAGGGGCTCTAACTGAGCCCATGCCCTCCTGATGGGGCTGCAGAGCTCTGCCAGGGTGCTGCTCCTCTGCCACACATGGGTTTGGAGGGCTGAGGATGACACCTGGCCAGAGATGAGGGCCACCAGTGGTGCTGCATCTCCCTGCCTGCCTCCTTCCTCACTGTGTCTCAGCTGTGTCTGCACAGGGGTGAGAGTGCCTCACTCCTTTGAGCCATTTTTTAATGCTCTAAAGGAGGGAATCTGGGATCATGGAGCTTAATGGAGCTCAGCATGCTTAGGAGAGCAGAAAAAAGGATAAATACACACACAGTGAAGCCCCAGAAGGGGGAGGAAGCACAAAGCAGACACTGCTGGGAGCAGGAGAAGACCAAAACGTGGCAATCCCATTCCTCCAGGAGCAGGCAGGAAAAACCCAAATGTTCTAACAGCAGAACCAGGCTGAAATGGGCCCCACGGGAGGACATGGAGGGGTCTCTGTGGCCCAGGCTCAGCCTTGTCCCTGCAAACAGAGCTGCCACCACCTCCCTGACGTGCATCCACGTGGGGGATTCATCCTGGGACACCAACAGCTGGAACACCTCAACATCTGGTGCCCTCAGGACAAGCAGAGGGCCTTCAGCCAGAGATTAGGGAAGGTGCCCCAGGAAGGGAAAGCTGTGACAGCTCCAGTTGGAGCCCAAGCACTCCTTTGGGATCTGCCAGCAGCAGGGAAAGGTTGATCCCAACAACCTTCCCCTGCTCTGGAAGGTCTCTTTGGGGAGGCAGTGCCAAGCCACAGGGAAGCACAACCTCCCTGTAGGCCAAGCCTCCCTTCAGGCCAGCTGCTCCCAAATCCCTGCTGGGTTTGAGCAGCAATCCCAGCCATGAATCTCACAAATTCCTGTCCCAAACGTCTGGCAGCCTGGCTCACACCCTGGCTTTTGTAGGATGACAAATGCCTGCCATTTCCCCAGCAACAAAGCACAGGGGCCCTCCTTCCTCCCAGCCTCCCTTGGAGGGGAGCTTGGGCTCCTCTGGCTGTTCCAGACTGGCTGGAAGCAGGGATGGGACAGAGATGTGAGGATAAAGAACCCCAAACCACAACAGTATATCTATTTCTGATGCTCCTTTTTTGCAGCTGGCTCTCAATCCCAGCCCAGGTCCGTTTTCCCTGTAGCTCCAGGGAACAAGGAGCTCACATGGAATGTTCAGGGACATCACAGAGCAGCAGAGGAGCTGGACAATCATGGCAGGGGCTGTCACAGCCAGGCTGTCTGCAGGGCTGCTTGTCACCCACCACCTTTGCACAGACCTTCACAAGGGAAAAGCCAGACAAATAAATCCCACAGGATCCAGGGATGCTCCAGGAGTCCCTGGCATCCAATCTATGCACCAGGGGCAGGGTGGATGTGCAGTCTGAGGGGTTTTTTTGCTTTCCTGAGAGAGCCAGACCAACGTGAGGGAGCAGGGGTGCAGTGATCCCAGCCTGGGACAGTGCCAAGCACCCCCGGAGAGGTGGCAGAGCAAACGTGCTGTGAAAGCCACTGCAAAGCTCCTGCAGGAAGAATTTTCCCGACTTAAGAAGCATAAAATCAAAATGCTTCCCTGGACAATGTCCCTTTTGTTTAAGGAGGAAAGTGGTCCTGAAAAAGCAAAGTTTTTCTGTTGGAAAACTTGAATAGCCCAGCCCTGGGAGCCGGCTGAACTCACTTTCCACAGCCACCAGGAGGAAGGTGAAGCTGAAATTCTCCATCCAGGAAAGGAAAACAAAACCTATTTGTTCCCTGCCGATTTTCCTGCTCTTTTTTTTTTTTTTTAATTTTTTATTTTCCCTCATCATCCACATGGGGAGCAGGGCCTTTTCCTCCTGGGCTCCACCTGCCTCAGGCTGAGCCACCCTTTCCCTGCCAATCTGGGGGCTGCACTATCCAGCCCTGTTATTGTGGGGACACCTTTTCCCTGGAAAAAACACCCAACAGAGACCAGAGGCACAGCAAATCCACCTTTCCCAGTTTGGTGAACACAACCCTCCTCATCCAAACCCTCTGGCCAGGCAGGAGAAAGGGGAGAAGGGCCAGGGCAGTGGGATGAGCTCCTTGATCCCAAAGGAGAGCCCAGCACCCTGCAGACTTGCCTGCATTCTCAGAACCAGCTGCAAGGCTTAGGGATACTTTTTCCAACTGCACCACCCAAAAAAAGTTAGCTGTAATTAAATTAAATAAATAATAGAATCTCTTCCCAGACCAGCTGGAGGTGAAGCGAGAGATGTTCCTAGAGGATGCTGGGGAAGAATTTGCATTTTTGTGACCACACAGATCCCTCATCTGCACCTCACAAACACCCCAGGGCTAAACCTGCTTCCAGAGCAGGTGGGCTCCTTACTCCTTCATCTCCAAAATCCAGGAACATGGAAGTGGGTGCCATGGGAAGGGAGGGAACAGAGCAAGGGGCAGCAGCAGGGACCGCCATGAGCCCTGAATGATTTTCCCCAGCAAAGCTCCCACTTGGCAAAGGGACCAGGGCTCAAACTGGGCAATATTTGCAAATTTGGGAGAGCCAAAGGACTCAGCAGGACTTTCACCAACAGCACCAGCAAACTCCAGGGCTGGGCTCCTCATCCAGCCCCACGGAGCTGTTTTAACTCAGACACAGCAGGAAAAAGGAATAAAAGAAATAAAATCATTTGGTGTTATTGTTGGCTGCCTTTTTTGCCAGGTTAGTGTGTTAAATCAGGGGCTGACAAGTGCTGAAGCCAGCAGTAGATAAACAGGGAGAGCAGGATTAGGGCAAGGATGATAAAAAGGGAAATCTCCACCTTTTTTTTCTTTTTTTTTTTGAAGACAATGCATTGTTGGATTGCTTCCAGCTGCCTTCCCCAGCCAGGATGGCAAGGAACAGCCACCAAAGCCACCAGGCAGGAAGAGCAGGGATTAGGGAAGAAAAGGATCAGAGCCAAACACAACCTGCCCAAGGATCCAACTCTGGGCTGGGCAGCCTGAGAGCTTGATGAAGGCAGCCAGAAGAGATAACCCACTCCCAAAGCAAAAAGGGGCTGTCTGGAGCCACTGCCTTTGGCCTCAAAATCCAGATTCCAGCCCCAAACTCTCCTCTGTGGGAGGCAGAAAGCAGCTGGCCAAAAGCAGAGGGTGGAAGGCTCTTCACATTTGTCAGGCTGGCCCTCAGAAACCCAACCTGGGAAAGCCAAAAGTTCCCCCCTGGATCCCTCCCCAGACACGTCCTGAGCTGAGATCCCTGGTGGTGATGGAGATGGAGCAGAAAGGGAACTCAGAATCCAACAGCTCTCCCTCTTCTGGGTTCTGGCAGCCACATCTGTGACAGATAAGAGTAAAATAAGTAAAATAAGGCTTCTCCAGGGGGCTGGAGACAGGAGGATCTCCTGGAGTGCTCCTTCCCACAGCAGACAGAACTGCTCAGCTGCATTCCAAGCAGCAGCAGTGACACTTGGGGTGGGGGAAACAGGGGAGAGGCAAAATAAAAATGATTGAGAGATGGTGAAATACCTCCAAAAATAAAGCAGGAGAAAACAATTCTGGCAGCAGATGGAGGAGGTTGTATCTCCTTCCAGCTTCACTGGCTGCACCCAGTGGGGAAGGACAGACCTTCACTGCACAAAATCCCTTTTCCCTTCTCCAGACCAAGCAAACCCAACATTCCCAGCCTCCAGACCAAGCAAATCCAACATTCCCAGCCTCCAGACCAAGCAAATCCCACACTCCCAGCCCCTAACTCTGTGTCTCTGACCCTTCCACCTGCAGCCATCCCCACCAGGCTCCCCCTCAGCAGCAGGGCTGAAGGGCTGGGGAGCACCAAGGTTTTATTTGTGGGCAGGAGGAGCCCTCACCACTGGCTCTCATCACAGCCCTTAGAGCACCTGAGGTGCCACTTCTTGTGCTGCTGCTGCTGCTGAGCCTCCCTTGGGCCACCTGAGGCAGATGTTGGACACCACCAGCCCCCAAAGGTGCCATTGTCACTGCTCTGTAATTAAGGAATGGGATTATTGTTGGGTTAATAACGATTTACTGCTCAGGTAAACTTTAGCTTCAGAGGTTGTGAGAATTTAAAGGAGTAATTACATGGTTTAAGGTAGTTATAAGTTTCTTTGCTACAAGGCAAAATATAGCTTTCAAACTCAACAGATAGTTGCTACAAGGTTTATTTTGCTTTTCTAACCATTCACTTTTACTTAATTTTGTTGCATTGTGGATCCTTTAACCTCATGGGTTTCTGTGGCATGTGCACACATGCTTCTATTATAACTTTTAAACTCTTAGCTCATTTTACATAACTACACTCTTATATTATAAACTCTTCGCTATCTTACCAATACAGTTTTTACTTACTTAAGGTACATTACTTACAACTATAAAAGCATAACTTTATGACTTTTTTTTGCTTAATGTTTGCATCTTGTATTTTTACATCAATTCAAGCTCTTTATAAGGCTGCAGATTAAACTCTTCAGTGTCTGTAGGAGTTTCTGTTTTTCTGATTCCCATACAAAGGGATCTTTTCTTGGGGGTTTTAGGATTGCACAGGTTCTTCTTATCCCTAGAAAATCCCAAATTCAGATTCATTTTTCCATCACCTTTTCTCTTGAGGAGGAAGATGCTGCCATTGTGGGCTGTCACCTGGAGCAGGCTGGAGCCCAGCAGCAGCCAGATTTCCTCACCCTGGGAATGATCTCCCTGCTGCATCCCTAGGGATGAAACAGCAGCAATTCACATTTCATCCAGGAGAAAAGTGAAAAGCTAAACCTCTCCTCGCTTGGTGGAGAGATACAGAGCCCTGGAGTTCCTGTTTAAAGAACTGCAATCAGTGCAAGCACAAATTATGTAAAATCAGTCAGGAGTAGGAAATTGCCATCAGAATTCCTCTCTTTTTTTTTTTTTAATAAAAAAAAGCAATTTAGACCCACTGTGGCTGCTAAGCTTTCACAAAAGCTTTCCAAGCCTTCATTTCTGTGCTGTGTGTCACCACAGAAGACACACGAGCTGCAGTGAATCTCCCCCCCAGTTAATTGGAATTATGCCACAGAGCAGATGTGTGCTCCGGTGCACGGAGAGCCTCCTTCCCCCTTCTCTGCCATCCCCAAACGCCTCCTGCCTCATCCCATTAGCTCTGCCTGTGCCCTGCACCCCCTGACGTGACATAACCAGCCCTGACACCCTCGTGCATCACCAGGGGAGACAGCAGCAGCTCCTCAGCCCTCGGGGGGAGCAGCGGTGGTGCTGCGGCCTTGGCGGGGAGCTGGGGCTGCCGCCTTGGATTGGGGAATTTGGGAGAGCAGAGATTTCCCCTTCCTGAGCCAGCTGGGATTCTGCAATCAGGCAGATTGCAGGAATGAAGGGTGGAATCTGTGGGTGAATCGTGTGGAATTTCACCCTCTGGGCTCGGCTCCCAGCTCGTGGCAAGAGGCAGAGATGGGAGCAGGAGCTTTGCAAGGCAGGAAGGGATCCTCACACACACCCAGCTGGGGTGGAAATCCTTACAGCAAACTCAACCAGCCAGGGCTGAGGGAGAATCTGCCCCTGCAGGGAGGATATAAACCCAGGGCAGAGCTGAGAAAAAGGCACAGGGTGCTCTGGAGACACCTCTGCCAATGGTTAAACCCTTTTTATCTTTGGAAAGCAACAATCCGATGCCCTTTTCCTGATTTCAGGGCCTGGCTGGGCCTTCTCTGCTGGAGCCCAGGACATTCCTCTGGCTGCCCTGGAGGGCTCCAGACCCTGGTAAGGGGCTCAGAGACCTTGGCACGGAGTCACAAACACCATTTAAACCCATGGAAACAATTCCCAACTTTGTGTGAGGAGTTACAAGCCACAATGGTTTGAGTAGAATGACAGTGAATTTATCACCAGGTGAAAATGTAGAATTTTGAAGTTTTTAGAATGGTGGTTCAGGAGGCAAGATAGGAGAATCTAAGCGTGTTCTGTCTTTCTCTTTCTTCTTAGCCTCCATCTTCTGCTGCGATGGTGGCACTTTTGGATTGGTTTAGAGTAGAGAGAAACTGTCTAACATAAGTAATAATATTAGAAAATTATTGTAAATAATGTGCATGTAGTTTTTATAAACAACCCTGAGAATGAGAGCCAAGGAATCCTGTCTTCTTCTTCAGCCTCAGAGCTGAAAAAAAGAGACTTTCTAACACCTCCAAGTCATCTCAACACCAGAAACCTCGTCCCTTCTCCTCCTTGGGTCACAGAATCCCAGGAAGGTTTGGGTTGGAGGAATCCTTGAAGCTCATTCCACCCCTGCCATGGGCAGGGACAACTTCCACCACACCAGGTGGCTCCAAGCCCATCCAGCATTTCCAGGGATGGCTTGAGGACATCTCAGCGTGGAGTTTTCCCTTCCCACTCCTGCCACGCTGAGCACAGACCACCATGGGCATGGAAAGGACACCCTTGGGCACAACCTGGGGTGGATTTCCTCAGTTCTCCTCCTCTAGCACATGTAAATCCTCCATCTCAGCCCATCCCTCCCTTTTCTGTTGTTATCATGACTCCAACTAACCTCAAATACACAAAAGTAGTGGAGCAGCACACTCAGGGTCGCCTTTGATGTCCCCTTCAGGTAAGTTGATCAGTGCAAGGTGAATTTTCCAGATGTGAGTCACTCTCTGCATCACATGCAAGGGAAAGAAAAGAGAAAAAAAACCAAAAACCCAGCCCAATTTTACAGCATTTCTGGAAAAGGAATGCAGGGAATGTGTCATAAACACTCCCCCCACCAAGGAGGTGGTAAATTGAGTTTGAAACCCTGAGCTTGGTGGGAATTATTGGGGGGGAGGGGGGGTTGTTGGAGCCTCTTTCTCAAATTTTTGTTCTTCCCATTTCTTAGGTTTTTTTCATTGTATTTGAGATGAGCAGGGAGTTTTTCCTCTTCCTGACTCTCCTGCTGCATCCCAGGATGGGTAAGCAAGGAAAAAGCTGAGGCTGTGTGTTTATTGTCACTGGCTTCAGCCCAGGGAATCCCAGCTCAAACCATGGAAATGCAAAGCCCCTTTCCCACCTTGGGAAGGTCTGTACCCAGAAACAAGGACCCAAACAAAAGCACCCAGCAATTTTTCTTCCCCTCAGTGAAAATATTTTAAGGGTGCCAGATGAAAGGGCCAAGGCTGTGCACGGGATTTTCATGGATCTGGTTCCTTGGGCTGGGTGAAGGAATGCACTCAGATTGCTGTTTGCCCTGTGTGAAAACCCTGAATTAGCAGCTTTTCCAGTGAAAACCCTGAATTAGCAGCTCTCCCTGTGCAATATTGCTGCGTGCAGGACACCACAGGCTAAGCAAAAACCCAAATGTACAAAATGTTCTGTGAAAGTGCTCAGTGCTTGGTTTTCTCTCCTCAGTCCCCTGAGCTCAGCAGTTGTTCCATCTGCTGGTGGGAGCAAGGCTCCAAGGAAACAGTGATCCCAAGGAGAGCCTGGAGATGCTTCAAGGCCAGCTTGGAGCAACTTGGTGTAGGGGGATGTGTCCCTGTCCCTGGCAGGGATGGAATGGGACAATCTTCAGGTTCCTTCCATACCAAACCACTCTGGGATTCTGTGGCTGCCTGGTGTTGAATTTTTTGGGATGGTTTTCCTTAGGACTGGCTTTAAAGTGCAGCAGGAACAATCGAGGGTTAACAAGGTTAGGCTGCATTATGTCCAGATGAGTATTGTCAGATGACCCCGAGCAAGGGCTGTATTAAAAAATGCCTTAATTAAAAAATACAGGTCAGAAGCAGTTTAAGCTCCCTACCCCAGGTTATATTCCTTAATTAGAAGGTTTGGACACATCCCTCAGAGTGATGGATGAGCTGTGGCTGCCTCGTGGCACCACAGGGAGAGGCAGGACACAGCTCCCCAGGCTCAGGGTTGCAGCAGTTTACTTCATCCAATTCTCCTCTCTTTTCTTCTTCCCCAAAAATTAACAGGCTTCAGGCATTCAGGGATGAGAAATCATCCATGCACAGCTGCCCTGCCTGCATCAAGCTCCTCATCAAAGCTGCCCTATAAATCCCACACCCCAATTCCAGCACATTTCACTGGGTGGTTTTGGGTGAAACCAAACCCCTTTCTTAGCAGCACCATCACAATTCCCTGCTGGAGGAGATGGACCATCCCCATGGACACCAGCAGGGTGGTCCTGCTTGAAACATCCACCTGGTGTTTGGGCAAAGGTGCTTTTCCACTCAAAACAACAACAAACAAAAAACAAACAAAACCCAAAACAACAAAACAACAACAACAACACCACCAAAAACCCACCAAAAAACCCCAAAACCCCACAAAAAAACCCAAAAACCCAAAAAACAAAAAAAACCCAAAACACAAAAAAAACAAACAAAAAAACCCCCACCCACAAAAAAAACACAAAACCCCCAAAATAACCCCAAAAAACCTAAAAAATAAACTCAAAAAGACCCAACCCCCCAATTAAAAAAACCTCAGACCAAATAAAACCAAACAAAAAACCAACCAACCAACAAAAATAAAAATCACCACCAAAAACACCCAAACAAAAACCCGCAAAAAAACCCCCCAAAACCCAATCTCCATTCTTTGACAAAAGAACTGGAGAAGACCATGAGGAAGTGTCAGGAAACAGGGTGAGGAGCTGAGTCTCTCACCTTGCATGAATAAAGACCTTCAGCTCTGGAAAAGAGGGAAAATGAGTTTTTTATGTTACAGTTTAGATGACAAAACAGATTGCACCTTCAGTAAAAGTCCCCAAAAACCCCATGCCACCAAACAAACAAAAAACCCCAAACCCTTAAAAATAAATAACCCTTAAAATAAACCCTTAAAAGTTTCTTTTTATAGATTTTTTACTTCAGTATAACCCTTTGCACATTCAAATAACTTACATATTTAATTTATCCACTGCCATAAGTAGAGATTTTGCTACACAGTTTGCAATTCCTTTGGGAAAGCAAATCAGCAATCTGATGGAGAAAGCCACAAACACGAGAAGGCTTTCCAAATTAGAGGAAAACCAAAAGCATTTCCTTCAAATAAGGTTCCTTACTTGGCAGTTTCAGGATAATTTAGAGGGTGCTTGATAGGTATTTCTGATAAAATGGAATGGGGACAATCCCAGGGAGAGTTGGATTTTTTGGGATTTTTTTTGTCATGCTCTGTGTGATGCTGAAGAGGCTCCCTGGAACAGAGGCTAGGCAGAGTAAGGGAATAAATTAGGGATTTATTAAAAGGATACACCTTGGGCTGTACAAGAGCCTGGCCAAGGTTACACCCAAGATGGTCCCCAAGTCATGAGTTTTCACACTTTTGTAAGTTTTGGTCCATTTCCATGTTGGGGTTGATTGTCCAATTACAGCTCCAGGTTCTGTGTCACTGTCATATTTTCTGGAAAAATCCCTTTGCCCAGGATTCTTCTCCTGGGAAGATGAGAAGCCTCAGAGAAAAGGAAAACAATATTATCTGATTGCTTCT
Organism: Setophaga petechia; assembly: GCA_024362935.1. NCBI lineage: Eukaryota > Metazoa > Chordata > Aves > Passeriformes > Parulidae > Setophaga > Setophaga petechia. The sequence goes on along the minus strand of JANCRA010000005.1, from coordinate 38,356,238 downwards.
CCTGTGTTTGCGGCTTTGGAATGTGTTTGGAGATTGTTTATCCAATAGGTGATTGTTTCATTGGTTTCGTGTCAATTGTTTTGACTTAATGACCAATCAGGGTCAGACTGTGTCAGGACTCTGAAAAGAGTCACAAGTTTTCATTATTACCTTTTTAGCCTTTTGTCTGTATCCTTTCTGTATTCTTTAGTATAGCATAGTATTCTTTAATATAATTTATTTTCATAAAATAATAAATGACCCTTCTGAGAACTTGGAGTCAGACGCATCATTCCCTGCTTGGTCTGGGCACCCCACAAATACAATAGCTCTGCAGTCCCATCCTCCCAGACTGCTCCCCTCAATTCTCTGTTTTTACACTTTTTGGGCCTGAAGCTGCAGCAGTTTTACAGCATTTCTGGAAAAGGAATGCTTTGTCCTTGGTTCTGGGGCTGCAAAAGGATTGTTTTGTGTGGCTGTGAGGAGAACTTGCTAACACCTCATATGAAATTCAGAGTTACACACCAATGCAGTACAGAACCTGCAAAATACGAAAGCTAAAACTTACAGCATCATTTGTGGGTCTCCATTAAAGGACATTATTGCCATGCTCCTGCCTCATTTGCATAATGAAAACTGATGAGTTCAGGGCCCTGTGGGAGACACCCTGTGGCTGAACCTCTCTTCACAGAGAGCAGCAGGCACAACCTTCCCAGGATTTCTGCTGGGGAAGGCAGGGAGAAAGCTCAGAGAAAGCAGAGAAAACAGTTCTTATCTCTATTTGCTGGTCCTGTTGTTTGGCACATGTGGAATGTGTTATGGAGATTGTTTACTGAAAGTGATTTTGTTAATTAGATTCTGCTGATGGTTGTTTTGATTGATTGACCAATTAGGTCAAAGCTGTGTCGTGACTGTCAGAAAGGGTCATGGGTTTTTCTTTAGGTTTATAGTATACTATAGTGTAGTATATAGAGAGTCATATAGAGTATATAATATAGATTACAGGATAGAATAGTTATATATCATATAATATATAATATATATTTATATATTTTATATATATCTATTATATATAACATAGATACTATAATATATATTATATTATATTATATTATATTATATTATATTATATTATATTATATTATATTATATTATATTATATTATATTATATTAAGAGTTATATAGAGTATCTAGTATATATTATAGTATATAATAGTTATATCATTTATATAATATACTATATATTTTTATATTTATATTATATATGTAAGATAATATATATATTATATATAATACTATAATATAAAATATATAATATATCATATAGTATATATTATATATACTATATGATATACTATAATAATATATACTCTATAATACTATAACTCTCTATATAGAGAGTCATTTAGAGTATCTAGTATATATTATAGTCTAATATAATATAATATAATATACATTTATATATAAAATATGTATTATATATATAATACTATAATACAACATATATATTATAGTATATTATAGTATATAAAGAGTATATAGAGAATATTAGTATAATATAGTATAGGGAGTTACATAGAGTATCTAGTATATACTATAGCATATAATAGTTATATCATATCTATAATATATTACATATAAGACAATATATTTATATATATATATAATACTATAATATATAATGTATATTATAGTATATATTATATATACTATATAGTATACTATAATAATATATACTTTCTATAATACTATATTTCTCTCTATAGAGAGTATATACAGAGTATTAGTATAATATAATATAGAGTGCTAGTATAGTATGTAGTATAATATAATATAGTTTAATAAAGCACTTGTTCAGCCTTCTGGAATCACGTAGTCCCTGCCCGTTATTCCTTGGCTGGGGGTCGTCCTGCATGGATAACCCCCCACCCCGTTTTCCTGCTGCAGAAAGAGGGAGAGGTGGTCTCCATCTCCTCTAAAACCACCGCGGTGACAGCACACCTCAGCTGGGACCCCCTGCATCCATCCTGCCCCCATTCCCAGCAGGGAACATCTCCATCGGGAGCAATTAGTGCGGGGCTAATCGCAGATCAGAGCCCGGCTTTGGCAGGCCCCGCCTATCCCTGTAATCCCTGCTCCCTCTGTGATCCCCGCCGGCTCCAGCCGCGCCTGCCGAGCGCTCGGGCGTGACCGGGATGGGGAATGGGCTTTGGGAAGAGCTGGGTGTGCTCACAGAGCTCAGAGACAGCGGCATCCCCCTGCCAGCACCCCCAAAAACACCAGCATCCTGTGAGAAATACATTTATAGTCTCCATACTCTCAGAATTCTCAGAATTCTCAAAACCTGACAGAAGGCTCACACATCTGAATGCAAACCTTGAGACAAGAAATGCTGACTTAGAAATGCCCTGGGATAGGACAGGCATTGCTGTGAGAGAAACAGGACTAAAAACAAGTTTCAAAAAGTGGCCTTGCAAATAATATACTGGATACTTTGGAGAAATAGAGCTGTGAAAGTGCATTGCAATAAGACCCACGAGGGGTAATTTTTGATGAGTGGCTTTAAGGCATCTACAGCATGGTCTGGCAAAAGCTGATAGGCCAAGATACACTTGTAATGTATTGTAATTAGGAAATGGTTGGCTAATGCATTGTAATTAGGAAATAGCTTCTGATTGTGATGGCATGAATTATAACATCTGTATTGTCTCATGAGACTGAAAATGGAATAAAAGTTTTTAAAACACCTCTCAGTTGCTCCATCTCTGGGTCAGGAAAGGGTATCATCCAACAGCATCCCAAAAAAAAAACCCCAAAACCAGGAGGAAATCAAAGAAGAGGCAACACCTCCTTTTGGAGAGCACCACCAGGGTGTTTGCAGGGATCAGGGCAGGTTTTCCTCCATCCCGGGTTTGTGACTGGAGAGGAGCTCTACCAGGAAGCCTGCGGGGCTCCTGGCTCTCATCCCCTCCTCCCCACAGCTGCACATCCCATAAATCAGCAGGAGATGGAAGTGCAAACAGCCATTGGGGGGTTCCTGAGGCTGAAGGGCCAACCCTGTCCTGACAGACACCCTGACATCTCCTCTTCCTCCCGAGGGAGGGATGGAAGGGGCTGGGATCCAGGGATCCTGATCCTCTTCCCCCAGGCTGACATCTGGGTTTAACAGCTCCCTGCTATTCAATCTCCTCAAATCCCATTCCCTTCCCCTCCATCCTAGGGATTTAGAAGGTAGCAGGATGGTGGCACTCTAAGGATGGTGAGGATAAACCATGGAGAGCTGAGGAATCCCAAATGCCACATCAGAGCATCCTATGGGATGAGGGAGAGAGGGAGCAGAGCTGAGAGCAGAGCGCTGAGGCCTTTCATTCCAAACTCTGCTTTGGTACCTGTGTCTTAAAATCTTCTGTTCTTCTAACAAGCTCTGTTAAATGAGGGGGAAATGAACTTTCTAAACTGCTTCTTTAAAAGCTGGGAAGCAAAGAGGAAGAACCCAAACACAGTTGTATTGAAAATCCTGGGATTTTAAACCAAGAGAGACCAGGATAGTGCCCCAAGGGGAAGCTGATTTCTGGGGCTTCATGACTCAGCTTGAACGTTCTGCAAATGAAAATAAAAGAAATAAAATAATATGAAATAACGCTGAATAATATGAATAATGCTGAATTCTAAAGGGAATTCCCAAGAGCTTCACTGGAGCATTTGCACTCCAAGTGTCACCCAAGGGAGCGGCAGGACTGATAATCCCAGGATTTGCTCCACAACACCAGTTCTTTTCCCTCTCTCCTATTTTATTTCTCTTCGCCTCGCACTCTGGCTTTCCTGGGACTGCCTCTCCCCTGGAGCAGCAGACAGGAGGAATGTGGCACACCAGGTTTGTTTGGATAAAGCAGGGAGTGGGGGATTACTGTGAGCTTCCGAGAGTGGCACGGGGATCTGCAAGGAAAACTTGGACACAGGAGAGGGAAAAACTCCGATTCCTCAGACAATTCCAAGTGCTGGTGATTAGTGGCACAGGGCTCTGCAAGGAAAACTTGGACACAGGAGAGGGAAAAACTCCAATTCCCCAGACAATTCCAAGTGCTGGTGATTAGTGGCACAGGGCTCTGCAAGGAAAACTTGGACACAGGAGAGGGGAAAACTCCAATTCCCCAGACAATTCAAAGTGCTGGTGCTCCAGGAGTGGTGATTAAGCAGGGTGCCAGTCCACTGCTACATTTCCAAAAAATAACTGAGTCAAAAATGCCTAAATATCAGGAATTTCAGTCCATGTCCTCCAACACCAGCGAGGAGCCTGGAGTGATGGTGAGACTGGTGTCCCTGGCTCTGGTAGCCCTGGGAGCCATCCCCAGGGAGCATGGCTGGGTCACAGCCCAAGCAATCCATCCTTCACCCCTTGCCCTTCTGCAAATATTTTTCCTGCTGGTGAAGGGCAAACCAAGGGGGAGAGAAGGTTTGAAAGGCACTTGAGGTTAAGTTCAGAGCCCCCTGACCCCATAGGCCAGGTCTTGAGCATGCCAACAGGGAAAACAGGTGGAGAGGGATGAATCCTCACCCATGAAGGGTCCTTGTGCTGCCAAATGCTGTTTCCCACTGAGAGTGGTTTTAGGTTGTTGTGCTGCCTCACAAGGAGGGGCAGCTCCAATCTCTGCTCCCTGTGACAGGGACAGGACCCAGGGAATGGCTAGAGCTGTGTCAGGGGATGTTTAGGTTGGATTTAGGAAAAGGTTCTTCTCCCAGAGGGTGCTGGGCACAGCCCCAGGCTGCCAGAGCACAAGGAACAAGGGACAATGCCCTAGGGATGCCCAGGGTGGGATTGTTGGGGTGTTGGACTCCATGATCCTCATGGGTCCCTTCCAGCTCAGGAGATTCCATAATCCAAGACAACTCTCTCCACAGCATCACTGTTTGCTCTGCCAGCAGGGGATTTTATAGGGAACAAAGGTAAAGAAACCCAACTGCAAAATGACTCTTAAACCCCACCAGAAACAGGCACAGAGCTGGAAAATCACTTCCCATCCCTTAACCTTCCTTGGGGTTCCAGTGCCCGGGGAGTGGGAGATGGCAGAGGGGCAGAGCTGGGCACACAGGAGTGGAGGCTGCAGCTGTTCCTGCAGATGTGCACAGCCCCAGCCAGGATGGAACCCCTGGAGAGGTTTCCTTCCTGAAGATCGCTGCTGTGCAGGTTTTCCTCCTCTGCCTGCACATCTGGCTGTGCTCTTAGGGAGCAGCATTTGTGGAAAATCCCAAGGATATTCAGTGGTGCAGCAGGCACAGCACTGGCAGCTGGGGCAAAACAAATCTGTGATGTGCCACATGTAAACTTTGCTCAGCCTTGGTAAAACCCAGGATATAAAGTGACTCCAGTTTGAGTTTTTTTGGCTGGGAGGTGCAGAGTCACCTATGTGGAAGCACTTGGAAGGTTCAGTGCTTTCCCCTGAACAGCCCCAGGAGGAGAGCCCAGCCATCCAACCCAGCCTTCAGCACAATTCCCACAGAAATCTGTTCTTCCAGGGGTTGGGTTTTATTTCTCGAGGTGATAACCCATAATCTCATTAGCCTGGCTCCTTCAGTGATGCAGAATATCTGATTGGCAAAGGAGGCATTCAGGAAGCAAGACTGCACCCTCATTAAACACAGGCAGTGCTTTTCCCAGCCTTCTCCTGATCCAACAAGACATCAGTATGTACAACGAGTGCTCTGCAACTGCTTTGCTCTAATCCTCCTTTTTCTTTGCCTTTCAGCTTTTAAACCAGTCTGGGATGAGCCCTGCTGAGGAAAATGCCAGGCTGGCTTGTGCCAAGTGAGTTACAAGAGCTACAGCTTTTGGGTTCGTGTGGCAGCACCTCCAGAAGCAAGTCCTGTACTGAGCCAGGTCCAGGAGGAGAGCTCTGGGATGAGTTTCCATCATCAGAGACAAGACAGGTTGGAGAGAACCAACAAAAAGCCATGAAATAAATAAATATATATAATAGAAAATTAAAAAATAAATACATAATAAAATAAAAATAATAAATAATATACATAAATATTTATAATAAATAAATAAGCTCCTTCCCAGAACCATGATTATTTTTAATTAAGCATAAAAAAAAAAAGTTGATAGCCTTTCTCAGACATTTCACAACTTTCAAAGCATCAATTCTTCAAGTCAGGTTGTCCAAAAGTCTCATTATCAAGAACTTCTAGCTTCTGCTAAAAGAGAAAAAAAAAAAAAGAAAATAAAAAAAGAAAATAAAAAAGGCAGTTAAAATTTACTTTGACATTAACACAGACAAAAAACGCTTTTAAAATTATACCTATTTTACCTTGGGGGGAAAACCACAAACTCTATGCTTTGAAGCCACGTTTGAATTCAAATTATTCTCATTTTCATATGTAGAAAATACTCGTGATTGGCACCAGAGTGACGGAAACTAGACTTTCAAATGAGTCTTTTAGAACATGAAGTCCAGACAAAGAAAAATTGACTTTTAGAAACTACCATTTTTAACAGATGAAAACAACACCATAAAATAGGTGTCATGACACACAACAGCAAAGTGAATTCTGAAGGACATAAAGTAGTGAGCCAGAGCTCAGAAGACATAAAAAGAGAGCTGGCATTTATCTGGACAATCAGGATATCTGTTCCCAAGCACCTCTTTAGTCTCTGTAACTCTGGAGAGTGACCCAAGTTCAGGTCAGTGCTGTGCTGTGGGAGGGCAGAGCAGATTCACCACGGAACAATTCCCTCAGTCCAGCTGCAGACAGCAGGAACGGGAATTCCCTCTCTCCTGACAAGCTCTGCTGGGATATCAGACCTGGAGTGGAGCTGTGGGTGATATCTGCTGGGATGTCACACCTGGAGTGGAGCTGTGGGTGATATCTGCTGGGATATCAGACCTGGAGTGGAGCTGTGGGTGATATCTGCTGGGATATCAGACCTGGAGTGGAGCTGTGGGTGATATCTGCTGGGATATCACACCTGGAGTGGAGCTGTGGGTGATATCTGCTGGGATGTCACACCTGGAGTGGAGCTGTGGGTGATATCTGCTGGGATGTCACACCTGGAGTGGAGCTGGTGAGGAAGGGCAGCAGTGGGAAGGGAATCCAGCACCTGCCAGGTGCCCGTGCTTTGCCATCCCATCCTGGTTTGTTCACACTAGGGAACGCCAGGAGCACTCCCAGAGCACCAGTGCTGTGAAATGCTCTGGTTCAGGGCTTTATTCAGGGGTTTCCTCCTCAGCAAGCTGTGCAGACTTTCTGTCTCTCTGCAGCCTCCAGAATCTGGCACGCTGGAAAGGAGTGCCAGGCGAGGCAGAGCTGTCCATGAAGGTGGGGCTGGTGGGACCAAAGGAGATGCAAATCAGCCCCAGGGAGTGCCAGGAATTGCTGGCCAGGCCCCGGGTATGGCTCTGGGAGCTCCCAGCCCGCAGTGAGCCCTGGGTTCAGGGAGGGGGCTGCCAAGTGGGCACAGACCCAGGGGCTGCCCTGGCATCCTGCTGCAGGAGCTGCTGCTGGCCCAGAGAGGAGCCGAGTCCCTGTGGCTCCATCAGGGATTGTTCCTGCCAAAAGACAGTGGCAGGGAGGAAAGGAGCCTTCAGATGTCCTCAGATCCAGCAGAGCAGACCAACAGCTCAGACTGGCTCTCAGGGAATTTAGAATCACTCAGTGGGTTGGGTTTGGAAGGGAGCTCAAAGCCCATTCAGTGCCACCCCTGCCATGGCAGGGACACCTCCCACTGTCCCAGGGTGCTCCAAGCCATGTCCAGCCTGGCCTTGGGCACTGCCAGGGATCCAGGGGCAGCCACAGCTGCTCTGGGCACCTGTGCCAGGGCCTGCCCACCCTCACAGGGAAGAATTCCATCCCAATATCCCATCCATCCCTGCCCTCTGGCAGTTTGAAGCCATTCCCCCTTGTGCTGGCACTCCAGGATTTTGCAAAAATTTGCTGAGCAGCTTCTGGACAAGTTTTTACTGTGGGGAAGTGTGCAGGTGAAACAGCAGCCAAAGTCCTACAGACTGAACCCTGACTGAGCTGACAGAAGCTATGAGAAAGCTGACAGCTCTCAGTGAGAGCAGAATTCTGCAGCTGCAGAAAATAACTTGTTTTCCCCTAAAAAGAACTCCAGAACTGTGGAAAACAACTTGTTTTCCCTGAGAAAGACCTCTAGGACTATGATAAATACTAGCCACCTGTATAAACTGTTTTTATGCTGTTAGATAGAAAAATGAAAACTATCTCTCACAAAATACTGTGGGTTTGAGTGACCAATCAATAGAGTAACAACTTGTTACTGACCAGCTGGGCATAGACAGGGGATGTTCTTTAAAAACCCTGTAAAAAGAGACACATAAAATAAACCAGGATTGATCCTTTCTTTTTGCACCATAAAATGTGTCTTACATCCTTCTTTATCAAACACCACAGTGACAGGGAAGGAAAAGAAAAAGGAAAATGGAGAAAGGGGAAAAAGGAGAAAGGGGAAGAGGGGAAAGGAAAGGAAAGGAAAGGAAAGGAAAGGAAAGGAAAGGAAAGGAAAGGAAAGGAAAGGAAAGGAAAGGAAAGGAAAGGAAAGGAAAGGAAAGGAAAGGAAAGGAAAGGAAAGGAAAGGAAAGGAAAGGAAAGGAAAGGAAAGGGAAAATTACTGCAGGTGCAGCATTCCAGGTCTTGTAAGAAGCAAAGATCTGTGACCACTTTTGTGTTTCACTCCATTTCTTCAGCTCTGGGCTGTGTGACACCACCAGCAGCAGAGATGGGAGCTCCTCCATGAGCCCTGCATGGAAGTTGTTTGCCTTTCAGAAAGCCACAGAATAATCCAAAGCAGCTATTGGCACCAGATGGCATTTGGGCTGGAGGGCCAGACTACCCAGAGCTGGGGGAGCTGCACATGTTATTAAACACATTCCCAGGTTTCAGGTATCATCTGCTGGCTTTGGAGAGTCGAGTCTCCACCCAGCAGGATCCCAGCACAATTCCAGAGGCTCTGCATCCCCAGCTGACACAAACCAGAGCTCTGCTCAGCTCAGTGGCATTGCAACCACTCTCTTCAACCACAGGATCTGCCCTCCTCCCAAATTTCCAGCTTGGCATCCTGTGATCCTGACAGCACTCTGCTTACTCCAAGGCAATCCAAATCTTGGCAGGACTCTGTTTAAGCACAAACATTCCCAATGTTGTGGTTTTCCATCTCTAATTACCAGGAGATTAAATTCTGCTGGGCATGAGGGTGATTGCTGCCTCCAGACTTGCTGAGGTGCTCACAGAGAGAGGGAGAGGGAAGGCCAGGGAAAGGAGAGGAGGAAGGAGGCTCTGCAGACACAAAATCATGGAATTATTCAGGCTGGGAAAGACCTTTAAGATCACCAAGTCCAGCCATCAACCCAACGCTGCCACCATGTTCTAAAGTACCACATCCACACGTTTTTTGAGCACTTTCAGGGATGGTGACTCCACTCTTTCCATGAGGAATTTCCCCTAATGCTCCCCAGTTCTCACCTAGCACCCTTTCCCTCAGGGATCCAGCCGGCCCAGGGGTCCAACAGACCTTCAGAAATGGTCCAGATGCCTCTGTTTCAGCAGCCCAGTGGGAAAATTCACAAGGGAATTGTTCCTCATCCTCCTGCCCTCCATTCCAACAAGTACACGTGAAGGCACATGGGCTTGAGTTTCCTTCCCATTCTCCCACCCTGGATTCTGCAGGGCTCCCTCCAAGGACAAGTTGAAGCCTCCAGCCCAAGCTCTGAGGCAAATCGTGGCCATTTACCAATTTCTTTTGTTTTTTAATCTCCTTTGCTGCTAGCTCTGTGTACTGGGGTGTGAGTCAGAGCCAGCAGCATTCATGAGCTCACAGGATCAGGAGAGAGCAGGTTGGGAATTTGGGATGCAGAAGCTCTCCTCAGGCAGAGGGGAGGTTTGCTGGTGAAGGGGTTTGCAGTGAGGGACACTTTGGATTCCAGCAGACCAACACACCCAGCCTTTCTCATCCCACAGAATTTTTTTTCTCCACAGACAATTCCTGCCAGGATTTTTCAGAGGTTTAATCCTCCCCTCTTTAAGGGGCTGTCTCTTGAGGGAGCAGATTCAGCAGAGTGATAATCTTGGCTGCTTGATTTGGGTTGATGAATTTTAACAGTCTGCTTAACAACAGACACCGTGTGGCCAGGGCCAGAGGAGTTCCATGGCCTTCACCGAGGTTTAAAGTAGGTGTGAACGCTTTAGAAATGGGTCATTGCCCCAGGAGGGGTGAAAGCTTCACTGCCCTAATGAGGGAATGGACCGGTCAGGGGTTCCAGAGGGATTCTTGCCCTTCTCTGAAAGGTCACTCAGCGTCACCAGCTCCCTGGGTTTCCTTTAGAAAGTTGCAGAGGAAAGGACAAGGTGATCCAAGAGGATCTGGATCTGTTTTCTGGACTTCTGCACCGCCTTAAGGAGAAGAAATTGATGTCCTTCCCCCAGCCTCAGTGCACAATCCCTGTGAGGGGTTCACCTAAAGGAGTCACCAGACTCTGAGAAAAAGAGAGAGAGCTCTTAATCAGAGAATTCCACACTGGTTTGGGTTGGGAGGGACCTTAAAATCCATCCCATTCCACCCCTGCCATGGGCAGGGACACCTTCCCCTATCCCAGGTTGCTCCAAGCTCCATCCAGCCTGGCCTTGGACACTTGCAGGGATGGGGAATCCACACTGCTTGTGATGTTTTAATGCTTTTGAGAAAAACAACCCCCCTGGAATGTCTTACCTCACATTACAGGACGTGACAAGGGCGTTCCTGGAACACATTTTGTGATTTGGAGTTGCAGACGGCCAAGGGAAAGGTTTTGAGATGAGATAGCAACAAAATCAGTTTGCATTCCTAAATCAATGCGTGTGCAGGTTTTAAATTACATTTTTTTCAAGTGATCTTTACTCCAATAGTACAGTGGGTTATTTATGAGTAACTGAGGGTCCAAGACCAGAGCTGGCCCAGGTGTTGAGTCTTCAAGCCACAGTAATGGCAATATTTTTGGAAAACATTGTCATATTTAGTCCAGCTAAAAAGGAAAGGATTCCAGAACTGAACTCACATGTAGGAATTTGTTTTTGAGACAATCCTGATTTTTTCCACATTGAGCAACCTGGTCTAGTGGAAGGTGTCCCTAACCTTGGCAAGGGGTGGAATGAGATGGTTTTTATGGTGCCTTCCAACCCAAACCACTGAGATTTACTGGAGCATTTCCAGTATTTTTTACAGCACTATTTAGACCTGAACACCAAACAGAGCTGGACTTGAAATCCCTGGTGCTCACCCACCTACAGTCATCCAAGTTTTATACATAATTTAAAAAAATAAAAATTATACATAAAATCAGCACTGCTCCAGAGGCATGAGCCAGGTCAGCCCCTTTCCAGTGAGGGATTTGTTCCAGTCCAGCCTGCCTTTGTGCTTCTGGGCACTTATTTCCCATAATTTTTCCCCAGAAAACACAGGCAGAGAGCAGGCATGTGCGTCAGGAGAGGAGAACAGGACGAAGGGATGGAGGAAGAGCCCATCTCCAAGAAATCCCTGATTAAAATTGCTCCCAAGTTCCCGTTTCCTCCACAAACAAAACAGCCTGTGAAAGTCCAGGCTGGGGTGGATAAAATATCAGCCACGTGCCTGACTTACAGCACTGGGACTGAGGTTTGGGCACCATGTCAAGACTTTCCCCTAGGAGCCAATCCAAACCCTCATTGCTTCTGATGTGGAATAATTTGGAAGTGTTTTTAGGCTGCCGGCTGGGATAACACAAGGGCTATTGTAAACACACACGCAGCTGATCAGCACCAAACCCACACAAATATGGGCTGCACACACAGAAATAACCTGCAAGAAAAAAAAAAATACAGAGTTAATCAAAAGGCTCAATTAAAGGAAAAGAAGAAATCGCTGAGCAGGTCTTGAAAAAAAAAAAACAAATATTGTTTTATGGCAAGAGTTATGTTTCACCTAATTTTAATAAATGAAACTTATTTAAATGCAGACCACTAGATTTAAAGAGCTCCAGCCAGAGCCAGCTGTCATCCAAGTGTGGGCAGTGAAGCAAGACCATAATTTCCGTGGATGCTGTTTCAAAAACACTGCTGCCAGCCAAAAAAAAGTTGGGAAATTTAAGAGAGCATGACCAGGGCAGGGAGAATAACCTGCTGCAAATCCAGGACCCAGCCTGGAGCTCCAGCCCTGATGCTTCCCCATCTCTGGTTTGAGTAGGAAATGAGAGGATTGTTCATTTGGAGTCAGGGTGATCTGGGATAATTTGGGGTTCTCCTCTATGGTCACCAGGGAGAAATTCCTCTCACCTGTGAGAATTTTCCCAGCTTTCTGGGAAACTGGGGTTTCAGTGTGGAGTGGTGTTTTGGACGTGCCCAGCTTCCAGGGCAGGCTGATGGGAGCCTGAAAATGGGTGTCTTCAAGGGGAGGCACAGCCAGATGTTGGCATCATTCACACCACAGGATGAAGAGGCTGTTTTCCAGGATTTCCAGGTGGCTCTGCTCTGCCTTGTGGTATTACATCCTTTATCATTTCTTCCAAGTTTTTTGGCAAGCAGATGAAACAACTCATGCCAATGGTGAGCAAAGAAGTCAGAGGCACCTGCAGCAAGTCCCCTTTCCTGCTGGGATGCTGAGCATTTTTCCAGCTCCCCTGAGAGGTGAGATGGGACAAAGGACACAACCTCCTCCATGGCATCTGCTTTTCCTGTAGGGAACAGAGTCTCTCCCTGTCTGACCCCAAAAGGACTCGAGATCTCCAGGCCTTTTTTGACCATCCTGCCAAGCCCAGGCTGGGATTTAAAGGAAGCAATAGCAAGCCAGTCTGTCAGGGGTTATGGATGTGGAGTCTGCATGTCTTGGCATTGGATGGATCTTGAGCAGAACCATTCCATGTGTGTGAGCCTTGCTCCCAAAACGAGACAGCAGAGAGGTTTCCCGGCAGCAGTAAATCCATCTGGATAATAACAGAGTGGTACATGATGCTTTTGTGACTGCACCATCTGCAAACAATATTTCCCTGAGTAGGAAGTAGCTGGAAAATGAAGTAACATTCCATGTGGAGAGGCTCAGGTTCTTCGCTCTTCCACCACTGGCGCTGCTTGGACCAGGCTCATACTCAAAGCAATGCTTAAAATAAATAAAAGGAATTGTCCAGGCCCTACGTGGGCCTTTGGTGTCTCCTGCAACCTCTAACAGGCCAGAAGAACTGATTAGAGCCCTCTGGATATGATCCCTGCTCCGGGCCAGGCTGATTTTCAGGAAATAGCAGCACGTTGACACCGTCTCCTCAGGGCAGACTCCATCCCAAGCCTGTTGAAGTCTAATCACAGATTTCCTCTGCTGCAGCAGCCTCTGGGCACTGCAATGTCATCAACTCCTTCTGGCCCATTCACAGGGGCATTCCCCAAAGGAGAAGACTGGTGCCAAGATTACTCCAGTCAAAAATCCATCAGCGGCTGTTGTAGGAAGGAAAACAAAGCTCAGCACATCCAAGGCAAAGTGTGGAAAAGGGTGTCAAACAATTAAAGCACCTAATAAAGCATGGGGGAAGTGGAGAGCAGGAATTTTATGTGAGTTCATCGTGTACAAGGCTTAATTTAATCAAGATAGGAACCAAAGTCTGACCCTCCAGGGGAAAGTCCTCACATCTTTGTCCTTGGCCTTGTCTGAAGGGCTTTGCTGAAGCCTTGGAGGCTGTGGGCTGGGACAAAAGAGAGTCTGTATCACCCTTTGCTTGGTGACCTGTCCTGATAACCCTGTCAGTCGATTTCAAGCACTACTTTTATCCAGAATAAATGCATAGGTTTTGCATGAAACAATCAGGATCTTGGCTTTAGTTCCCCCAGATTCTCTGCTACGCAGGAAAACCTCTAACCTGGACTGGGGACAGGTTCAAATTTAAACTTTAAACTTCGAATTTAAATCTTTAAACCTAAGATCCTGTCCTAACTCAAGGTCCAGAGGAGCTGGGGCTGCCCCTGGATCCCTGGGAGTGTCCCAGGCCAGGTTGGAGCATCCTGGGACAGGGGAAGGTGTCCCTGCCCATGGCAGGGGTGACACTGGATGGGCTTTGAGGTCCCTTCCAGCCCACCAGTGACAAGGAGAACACAGGCTGGAGCTGGGATCATTTCAGGAAGCAATGATCTCCCCAGGGACTATGCACAGAAACATTAAGGAGACTCTGTGCAGACTCCAGGGACTTTTTTTTTTTCCCCATGTGAGGAACATTAGGAATGCATGGGCTGCAAAGCCATTATCATCATCCACAGGAAGATAAGGAGCATTGATTCAGCTCAAAGCTCAGGGAAGTGGGGACTTGGACAAGCAACCTTCACCAAGGCAGGGTTTGGAGGCACTGGGAGCAGGGATGAGGGTTCATGCACATCTTTGGAAGGAGGGGTGATCAGAAGAAGAGCCCAAGAATATTTTCAAAGCAGGAATAAATGAAGACACACATTTTCCTGGGATGCCCTGTAACTTGATGGCACCCAAAGTGCTGAGAAAAGCAAGGTCCTGCCAAGATGGCATCACTGGGAAGTTTAGGTTGGAGATTAGGAAAAACAACTTGAAAGGGTTGTCCAGCCCTGGAACAGCTGCCCAGGGCAGTGGTGGAGCTGCAATCCCTGGAGGGATTTAAAATCCACATGGATGTGGCACCTGGGGACATGGGCTGGTGGTGGCCTTGGCAGTGCTGGGGGAATGCCACCATGATCTCAGAGGGCTTTTCCAACCTTAATGATTCCCTGATTCCATGAAATTCCAGCAAGAGACCAACACCTCACCGACAGCCAGGAGTCAGCACAGAGGAGGAACTGGGAGAAGCCTTTAGGACCACAGGGTGTAAAAACACATTTCTGATTTCCTTCAGAGCTCTCTGGTGTTGACACAGGGCAGCAGAGAGGAGAGCTGGATTCCTACTGTTCCCATCAGCCATCCAGCTGGAAAATCACAGACAGGAGGCAGGAATGGATGGGGCTGCACTCTCATTTTCCTGTGATGGCCACTTTGCATGGTCCCAGCTCCATTTCCTGTCACAGACATCTTTTATGAAAAATCCTTTCCTTAGGATTTTTCCTCCTGAGGAGCTGAGAGGCCTCAGGAACAAAATGTAAACATTGATTATCTGCTGCTGTGGAATGCAACAGGTGCATCTGGGATTGGCCCATGTTGGTTGTTTCTAATTAATGGCCAATCACAATCAGCTGGCTCCGATAGAGAGCTGAGCCACAAACCTTTGTTATCATTCTTTGCTATTCTATTCTTAGCCAGCCTTCTGGTGAACCCTTTTCTTCTATTCTTTTAGCATAGTTTTAATGTAATATATATGATAAAATAATAAATCAAGCCTTCTGAAACAAGGAGTCAGATCCTCGTCTCTTCCCTCATCCAAGAACCCCTGTGAACACTGTCACAATTTCCCCCCAGTTCCATTTGTGCTGGTGAGGGCACAAAAAACACTGACCCTGCTTCCATGAAGCCAAACTCTGGCTGAGGCAAATCCCAGCTGGAACCAGCAATCCCATAACACCAGATGTGTGTCCAAGGAAAAGAAAAACAGCACTCCTGCTCCTCGCCCTTCCAAAAAACCTAGTGGGATCTTGGGAATGTCACTTATGGGGCACGTGGCAAAGGCAGGTTAGGTGTGTGCCAAAAGGGGTTTGAAAAGGTTGTTTGGTTGTTTTTGTTTTTGTGGTGTTTTGTTTCTTTTAAGGACTTTTTTTTTTTTTTTTTTTTTGGCAAAAATTAACATTCTTTCAACACGCTTTCCTCTAAAAAATTCAACCTGCAGAAATCATTGCATATCAGCATTGGGAAATGCCTGGTCAGGTCTAATTAACATTATAATTCCAAGACAAAAGGGCTTGGCTGCACAGACCTCAGCACATGTTCTTTCACATCAGACACCCCTCCCTCTGAAACACTCAGAAATTCCCTCTGCCCTTTTCCAGCATCTCCCATCATACTTTGGATCAGGAGACTTGGGGCCAGCTGTGGATTACAAGTCCTGACCCCACTGCCAGGTCTTTGCACAGCATGAAAGGGAGGCAGCTCCACCAGTAGGAATTGAGTGAAAAGACTTTTGCTTGGGGAGAAAAATTGGAAAAAGGGAAAAGTGGCTTGCTGCAGGGTGGAAAACTCAAATGTTCGATCTGCCATTGGGTATTTTTCACTGCAAAGTGAAACACATATCCCAGGAAGCAAGAAATTGTTTTCTGTGAGGGTTCTGAGGCCCTGGTACAGGGTACCCAGAGAAATTTGGGCTGCCCCTGCATCCCTGGCAGTGCCCAAGGCCAGGCTGGACAGGCCTTGGAGCATCCTGGGATAGTGGAAGGTGTCCCTGCCATGGCAGGGATGGAACTGAATGGGGTTTAAGGCCCTTCTTGATGCTAAACCCCCCAATTTGAAACACCCACCTGAAGGCCCAGAGCTTTCCCCACACTGTGATGACAGCCCTGGCAGGGTCATTAGCAGTTAATAACAATAATAACAATAACCCCAGAAGCTCTGGGCTCAGTACCACAGGGTCTGAGGGCTTTTCAAAAGCTCAGAAGTATTTAAGAGCTTGGTTTGCTTTGGCTCTGGAGAGTCCAAGCTGGAAAGCTGTGTGATCCCAGACACTCCTTGTGGGGAGAGAGGGGTGGTGCTGGGTGATGGAGAGGCAGAATCTGAGGGAACTTTAATGGCTCCAAGATCAAGCAGGTTGAGTAAATGTGGGAGGTAAGCAGGGAGGCCTGGACAGACTCCAGTTTTGGACTCTGGATCCTCATTTCGTGATGATTCTCCAGGGAGGATCCGTGCTGAACCACTGCATCCTGCAGGGAGTTCACTGGAGCCTCTCCTTTCATGGGATCACAGAAGGGTTAAGGCTGGAAAAGCCCTCTGGGATCATGGAATCCAGCCCTTAACCCAGCCCTGCCAAGGCCACCACCACCCCATGTCCCCAAGTGACACAACCACACAGCTTTTAAATCCCTCCAGGCATGGGGACACCCCAGCTTTTCTGAGCAGCCTGTGCCAGGGCTGGTCAACTCTTTCACTGAGGAAATTTTCCCCAGTATCCACCCTGAGCCTGCCCTGGCCCAGCCTGAGGCCGTTTCCTCTGCTCCTGTCCCTGTTCCCTGGAGCACAGCCCGACCCCCCCGGCTGTCCCCTCCTGGCAGGGAATTCCAGAGAGGGAAAAGATCCCTCTGGATCCTCCTTTGCTCCAGGCTGAGCCCCTTCCCAGCTCCCTCAGCCCCTCCTGGGGCTCCATTCCCTGCCCTGGCCATTCTCCAGTGTCCCCTCAGTGTTCCTCTGGCTGTGAGTGCCCAGAACTGGCCCCAGCTCTGGAGGGGTCTCAGCAGGGTCAGCCCTGGGGACATTTGCCTTCTTGGGCACCTGGGATCACCCCTTTGGTGGTGGTTTCACCTCAAGCACAGCTCAGTGGGTACCTGTCAGTGTCCCAGCTCCAAAGGGGCGTCGTCAGCTGTGCCTGGATGGAACGTGAGGGTTCTCTGTGCTCCCCTTTCCCTTCCCAGAAGAGCCAGAGCTGAGCACCAGCACCACTCACAACACTCATCCCCATCCCAGCTACGGTCCCAGAGCTCCTGCACATCTGGAAAAGCACAAAACACCCCATGAAACAACTGCCCTGAAGTCAGATGCCTTCGACCTGAGTCACAGAGAGGAAAAAGGCAAAGGGCGTTAATCCAAGGAATTTTGCAATGAGGAAAACAAACCCAAACCAAAAAAAAAAGAATAAAAAATCACACCCACCAGGGAAACTGCCTGCCTCAAGGAACCACCCACAACAGCTCAGAACCTCCCACAACAGCTCAGCTGTCTCTCAGCATCCCTGCGAGTGCAGAGCCGAGGAATCCGAGCACGCTTGGACCTCCTGGAAGGAGCTCCAGGGCTCGGTGGTGAGTTGAAGTCAAGTCTGAACACACTTTCTGTCACCTCCACACCTCCAAAGCAGCTCACAGGGCTCTCCTGCTGGCTTCCCACTGGGATATGTGAGTCTGGGGAGTGGAATGGCAGTGCAGCCCTTCCAAAGGTGCCCATCAGCCCACATCAATGGGGGCAAGTCCAGCTGCCATCACTCACACAGTGTTTCTCCCAACTGTCCCCCAAAATCTTTCAAAAGGATGAACTGAAATAGCTTTTCAATTTTTTTTTTCATTTTTATTTCACTCCAGCCAACCAACAAGCACTTCAGCTGTCTACTTTGCCTTTTTGAATCCCTATTTTTTTGGCACAGCTGCGTGGTCCTCAAGCAGGTATCCTACAGATACCCAGCTGCTGTGCTCTGCAGCCCAGCCACCTTTGAATCCTCAATGTTAAAAAGATTTGTCAGGAACTATCTGCTTTTGCTGGCTATTGCCCTCAGCCCAAGGGGACTCCTCTCTTCCCTTTGAATCTGGCAGCACAAGTCCTACTGCCTGTAGATTTATATGGAGGTACATCAAGTTCTCCTTCCAGTAAATAGGACTGGATAATCAATTCCGAATGAAGGTTTGGGAAAAAACCCTTCACAGACAGTCCCTCTCAGGGAAGAGTTTTTAAACTGCTTCCAAGCTGCTAATAAAGAAGAAGTATTTTTCAAAAGCAAATAACGATGTGCTAACAGCGCTTCCAATTCTTGGTGTCTTCCCAAAGCCACAGCTCACGAGGGTTAACACGCAAACCCAAGGAACTCTGGGAGCTCCTGGACCTCCTGTTTGCAAAAAAAGAACATTTCAGCAGCCCCAGAAACAGGTCAAACAAACATTTCCCAAGAACCACACAGGTGATTGCTGAGCTCACCTTGGAATGACAGGAATCTGCTGGAAGAGGTCTCTGGTGCCTATTCCAGGACCATTTCCTCCAATTCTTTTTTAAGTCAGTGCTTCCAAGAGTTAAAACCCCACTGGTTTTAGCCAAGCTCTCATTTTATTTCAGGCATGAAGGGAACAATATTTATCATTCAAAGGAGCCAGTTCTGCTTCGTCCCTGCTCCTATTTCTGTCCTCTGCCTCTGGACAGGAGCGTCCCTTCCCTGTGCTAATTAATAGAGGGGATAAAGGCCCACCTTGGGGTCCAGAGCTTTATAGAAAATTTAATTACAGATCCTGACTTTCTAATTACCAGGCAAGACTCTCCCACTATCTGCCACGGGATCCCTGAGGCTTTACCTGGCTGGAAAGAAGCAGGAGATGGCTTGAAAGGCTGGGGTGGAAGCTGATCTGCAGACAAAGTGTAAGACACAAGGGGCCACCAAAAAGCAGAAGGGCCACCAAAAACCTCAGTAGCAATGGCAGCAGGGGGGACATCAGCAGGTCAGAAGGAGAGAGAAGCCCTGAGAGGTCACAGACACCAAAATGGGCTTGGCAGGACTGAAGGGAATGGAGGCTGAGGCCATAAGGAGATAACAAACCTGCAGCATTGCCAACATGAGCTCAGCTGGGCAGCTCTAAGTCCTTGAACAGGCTGAGACTAATCAGAAGGAGATGCAAGAGCAGAGCAGAAGGAAAACTCTCCTCAGAGAAGCTGGAAATGTTCCTGTGCAACCTGTGCTGCACGTTCTCAGCTCGGCCCTCGGAGCTGGGAGCACAGAGTGGCTGAAGATGATCAAGACCACTTGTGTAGCTCCATCTCCGACCTGTGAGCCCTTACATACTCACTCTGGTATGTGCTGAGCTGGTGCCTCACGCTCCCCATTCCATAAATCCTCTCCCCTTGCAGGCTCAAGCGATGGAAAACGCTCTCTGAGCAGACAATGATCTCGCTGAGGTCAGAGGGGGACTGCAGATGGAGAGGTGCAGTACGAAGCTGCAGCCTTGCAGGGGATACAAAGGACAAGCTACAAACACAAATTTTTCTAGAAGCTCTGCACAGAACACCCCAGTGGAGCTGTGCACCATAACTGAACTCCCTGGGCTTTACCAGGGAACCATTCATTAATGATGCACTGGGCCATTGTAGGAGTCTGAGCATTTCTCAGTGCATTCAAGGCTTTGCCAGCCAGCTCCATAAATCAACTTGCTGGAAAAATTGCCTTAAAAAAAGCAATTGAATGTCGTGTCAGCAACACAGCCATGCAAACTGGAATCCCTCACCTCGTGTACTCCCTGGGCATTTTATGGCATGTATTACAGAGGTGCTGCTCTGCTCCTTGAAAATTGTCCTTAAAAATACCCAGTGAGAGGGAAAAAAATATAAAAATTCCTGAGTGACTGTCAGGGGGAAACAAAGCAAGAAAAGGGGAGGAAATGGCAATTTGTGGGCCACTGTTGGTGGGCACTTGAATGGGAGCCCCGTGCTTGACACTGCCATGACTCTGAACAAAACCAGAGCCAAGAGCTATTTGTCAAGGGGCACCCAGGCACACAAGTGGTGAGAACCTGGCCCTGCTGTAAAAACGTGTCAGGCACTTTTCTGTGGGGTCTGATGGAGCCCCCTGATGGATCGCTGCGCCGCCGGGAGGGGCCACATTGTGAGCGGCCAGAATGAGACATCTGCTCCCTTCTCCCCCTCCTGAAAGGACATCCTGCCTCAGCCAGCCCCAAATGAGCAGCTCCTCGTACACAGGGATGGGTCTGGCCTCCCTCACAGCAGCCCTGAGGGCTCAGCTCGGGATTCAGGATCTGGGATGTGCGGCCGGCATCCGCCACGGCCTCTGCTCTTCTCTGTCTGCTCTGAGGTGTCCCTGCTCAGGACACCGTGCCCAGGCTCACCCAGCACAGGCTCTTTTCCTTAAATCTGCTGTGTGGGCACGGGAATGCTGCAGGCAGCATCATGGAATGGTTTGGGTTGTTGGAAGGGACCTTGAAGATCACCTGGTGCCACCCTCTGTCGCCACATTTCTCTTCACATGGAAAAGCAAGGCACAATTCCTCCCGAGAATATTTCTGGGTATCACATTCTCTGAACCTCAGAGAAGGAAAAAAACAGTTCTTATCTTATTTGCTGCACCTGTGTTGTACCAAAATCAAGTAAAATATGGAGATTGTTTACCCAGAGTGATGGTGTTTTGTTTCCTTGGCCTGTCAGGGCCTATCAGGACTGTCAGCTGACAGTCACCAAATTCTGTGCAGGTATGTACAGAGCTGAGTGCTTAACAAATTCAGTTTAAGTGTAATGTAATGTAGTGTAATATAATATAAAATAATATAATGAAGTAATTCATTAACCTTCTAATAAGATTAAGTCAAATACATCATTCTCTCCCCTCATTGGGGGCAAAAAAATCCACAATAACCCCCTGCCATGGCAGGGACACCTTTTACCAGCCCAGGCAGCTCCAAGCCCCATCCAGGCTGGCCTTGGACACACTTGCACGGTTTCTCTGCTAACCAGTGCCTCATTTTTCTCAAATTTTCCCTCATTTTTCCCAATACCCCACCTAACCCTGCCCTCTGTCAATTTGAACCCACTGCCCCTTGCCCTGAACATCCACTTGCCAAAAGAAACCCCCCCATCATCATCCTCAGCCAGAGAAGGAAGGATTTGCAGCAGGATGTGAGGATTTTCAGGGTTTTCTGGAGCTGCCAGTGCAAGCAGGCTCCCCATTCCCAGGTAAGCCAGCAGCTCCTGGGGATCCATCCCCTTCCCTTCCAATCCAAGGCTCACAGGCACAGCCTCAGGGAAGCAGGAATCATTTCTAAGGCCTGATTTGTGGAAAAGGCAGAAAGTTTCTCTAGAGAGTTTCAGTTCTGAGCACATTTTACCCCCAAGAAAATGGAAAATACCAGGATTTAACACACTGGACGAGCCTTCAGCAGCCCTCTCCTGACACCCAACACCCTGCAAGTGTAGGATGGACTGGGCAGCTGAGGGAGGGGGAGCTGGGAGCTGCCTGGGAAGGGACTGGAGACATAAAGAAAATCGGGGAAATAGAAGCAAAGAAAAGAACAGCAAAGCGGAAGGAGCAGAAAGAAGGACGTCTGTGTGCTTCCAATGTCTCCAAACAGAGGCCCCACTTTGCAAATGCTAGTGCACTGGGGGAAGGAGGGAGGGAGGGGGAGGGCTGGTTTCCATTTCATTTTCACTTTGAAAACGCCGTTTTTCCGCACATCCACTGAAGTGCAAATTTCCTCGGAAGCCGTCTGAAAAGCCAAAGCTGAACTTTTCTAAACCACATCTGCTGGGCTTTACAAAGCCCTGCCTGAGGGAGCCCCTGGCAGCCGTAAGCAGCATTCCCAGAGCAGCACCTGGAATGTCCCCAGCGCCCAGCGGGGTGACAGAGCAGCCAAGGGTGGCACACACAGGTTTGTCCAGCCCCGGAGCTGGGAACAGAGATAAGGAGTGGCTGCTGGGTGGGGAGAGGGTGATAAAAATGGGGTGACAATCAACACCTCCCCAGCTGCTGGGGGGGAGAGAGCTGCCCATCGTTCTGTGAGGAGCTGAGCAGTGCAGGGTGTGGGGATAACACTGAGGGAGAGGGCTGAGAACGGGGATGGGGGGGTGTTCATGTGGCAGCTGTTCCTTGGACACCTACAGGGATGGAGATTCCAAACTACCCTGGGCAGCCCCTTCAATCCCTGATCCTCCTCTCCATGCAGAAATTCCTGCTTCTGTCCACCCTGAGCCTGCCCTAGCCCAGCCTGAGGCTGTTCCCTCTGCTCCTGTCCCTGTCCCCTGGAGCACAGCCCGACCCCCCCCCCCCCCCGCTGTCCCCTCCTGGCAGGAGCTGTGCAGAGCCACAAGGGCACCCCTGAGCCTCCTTTGCTCCAGAAATTCCACCTGGAGTGCCCCACAGCCTCCCTCTACTCCACATACAGTAGTGGAGTGGTTGGGAAAACCGCATTTGGAGCAGAGTTTGGAGCAAAGATTGATTCACATCCTTAGGGACATGCCTAGGAAAAGCCTGGGCAGCTACCAGCCACCACCCATGACTGTGTCCTTGCAGCTGCCCCAGATCCCAGGCAGAGGGTTTGCACAAACAGCTCGAGGGGAGAGGGCTGGAAATGTCTCCAGACTCCCAGGAGCACACAGCAGCCTCCCCCTTCCCAGCACTGCCTGTCCCAGCCCCTCTGCTGCAGCTGGAGGGGCTGCCAGGGAAGGCACAGACACGGGGACAGTGCCCAGGCTGGCAGCTGCAGCCGTGCCAGGGGTGCCCAGGGAAGCAGCTGTGCCTTCCCAGGGGCTGGGTGGCACACAGGGCTGGCAGGGGCTCAAGGGTGACCATGGCTGGGTGCCCAGCGCTGTGTTTGATGTGACAAAGGAGCTGGGCAGCCCCAGTGGCACCAGCTGGCAGGGCTCATGTCTGGGACACCCCAGCAGACTCCTGCACCCATTGGGAGCCAAAAGGAGGGACACAAAGGCCAAATCTGCTCCCACAGAAGGAGGCATGCCAGGCGCTGAGCTGCTCCCTGCATCCCCTCCTCCTGAGGTCTGTCTGCAACAGCACAAGGATATTCAGACCATCCCAATCTCCCCTGCTCCTCCACATCCTCCCTTCCCACAGCATTGCCATCATGAGCTGTGGAGCTCTCCTTCCCAAGGCCATTCCAATTTATAAACCCACACATTGAGGGTGAGACAGAGCCCAGCTCAGTGCCATAGGAGCTGCTCCTTTCCTGGAAATGTTAAGGTCTGTGGGTTTTGCAGGGCAAAGGATCCCTTTGGCACTCAGTTGAATATGTTTAATGCAGCCTGTGGAGCAAACAGACCATGGTTAATGCACCCAGAATGGCTGATGACTCTCTGCTGGGCAGACGTGAAGAGGGCAGTAATTCATCCCACTCCACTCTGCTGTGCACGTTCCCACTGCTCCAAGGAAGAGGTCATGCCCTCTTTTTCCTTCTCAGCATCACTTTGTGCCTCTGGTCTCCCTCTCTGCTCTTTGCCAGGTGCTGGGAATGGCCCACTAAGCCCTTTTACATTATTTTTTCCCTTTTTCCCCCCCAAAAGCTCCCTGCAGCTCACTGCACTGAGCTGAGCAAGCCACAGCTCCCCTACCCCGTGCCCTTGAAAACAGATGGCAGGCCCAGGTTTTCCCTGACAAGCAAAGGAATGAGAAGTGACATGGCTGGAAAAAACAAGCTCAATTCCTCTTGGCAGGATATTAATTTAGAAATCTCTGGTGTCGCTGCCCCGATTCACAGCGAATTTGAATCCGAGTTCTCAGCAACCCAGAGGTTTGACAGGAGAGGTAATTGGAGGAAATGGCTTTGTAATCCAGCTATTGTGCTGGCAAGATCCAGCTCTCCCCAAGAACAAGGTGCACTTCCTGGCACGGCTGATTCAGCAGCATTTATCTGTCCCCAGTGCCTGGCAGGGGTGACAGGGACCCTTCAAAGCAGTGCCAGAGGTGTGCTGGGCACCCAGGATTCCTGCAGCCCGGGAGAGGCAGGAATGGGGAGATGGAACCTTCAAAGCAGTGCCAGAGGTGTGCAGGGCACCCAGGATTCCTCCTGGGAGAGGCAGGAATGGGCTGGTGGAACCTTCAAAGCAGTGCCAGAGGTGTGCAGGGCACCCAGGATTCCTCCTGGGAGAGCCAGGAATGGGGAGATGGAACCTTCAAAGCAGTGCCAGAGGTGTGCAGGGCATCCAGGGTTCCTGCAGCCTGGGAGAGGCAGGAATGGGCTGGTGGAACCTCCAGGGTAAATAATTTCAAGTGGGCACAAGAGCAGGACTGGGTGAGCCTGGTGTTCCACACCCACCCTGGGCAGGGCACACAGCAAACATCACCCGTGGTGGGTGCTGGTGCCATGGCAGGTGCAGGAATAGGGGTGGGAATGTTCTTGTGGCAGCAATCCCACCTGGAGAGCCCCACAGGCTCCCTCTGCTCCACAGAAATCACTGGCTGGGTGAGCGGGTGGGAAAACTGCATTTGGAGCAAAGCTTGCAGTCACATCCTCAGTGACATCCCAAGCAGCACATCCCTCAGGAAAACCCTGTGGAGTCACCTGACACCACTGGATGGTGGAATCACGGAATTATTTGGGTTGGAAGGGGCCTGGAAAGCCTCATTCCAATCACCTGCCATGGGCAGGGACACCTTCCACTGCACCAGGCTGCTCCAAGCCCCGTCCATTCTTCTCCTTCTTCAGAAAAAACACTTTAAAAACCCAAAACAACTGCATGAGGTGAGGGGAAAGCAGCATCAAAAGGCCAAAGAGTCTGCCCTGGTCCCACCTGGGAAAAGGGAGAAAGAAAAGAGGAAACAGGTCCAAAATACACTGTGAGCTGAGCAGTACTTGCCTAGAAATGCTCATGCATGATTCTACATGCACAGCTCCTGGGTCATCACATGCAGCAGCTTCCCACTGCTCCAATAACCAATAATAATCAATAATAATCATAATAAATAATAGCACCATACAGATAATAATGATAATAATGATACTGATAATGATAATGATAATAATAATAATAATAAATTCCAGAGATAATAATAATAATAGATAATAATAATTCCAGAGATACAAGCACAACTTGGCAACACCGAACAAGGAAAGCCAAAAGAAGCCACTTAAAAAAAACAGTATTTTTGAATAAAATATACATTTTTTAAATGCTTATCCATGAGCAATTTTTTTTCTTGATATTTACTTGAAAGACATGTAAGACAGAAGTTGGAGGGGTTCTCTGCACGATTTGTGAAATGAAGCCAGCAGCTACATTAGAAATTATTGTTATTCTTCTTCTTCTTATTATTATTATTATTATTATTGATGTTGTTGTTTTGTTGTTGTTGTGATTAACAATAATAATATCCAGATATTAATAATAATAATAAATAATAATAATTCCAGAGATACAAGAACAACTTGGCAACACCGAACAAGGAAAGCCAAAAGAAGCCACTTTAAAAAAAACAGTATTTTTGAATAAAATATACATTTCTTAAATGCTTATCCATGAGCATTTTTATTTTCTTGATATCTCCTTGAAAGACAAGTAAGGCAGAAGTTGGAGGGGTTCTCTGCACAATTTGTGAAATTAAGCCACCAGGCTACATTAGAAATTATTAATATTATTATTATTGTTATTGTTATTGTATTGTTATTATTATTGTTATTATTATTCAGATGTTAATAATAAATAATAATGATAATTCCAGTGATACAAACACAACTTGGCAACACCGAACAAGGAAAGCCAAAAGAAGCCACTTTAAAAAAAACAGTATTTTTGAATAAAATATACATTTCTTAAAATGTATTTTTATTTTTCATTTTTAAATGCTTATCTGTGAGCATTTTTTTCTTGATACCTACTTGAAAGACAAGTAAGGCAGAAGTTGGAGGGGTTCTCTGCATAATTTGTGAAATTAAGCCACCAGGCTACATTAGAAGTCAATATTATTATTATTATTATTATTATTATTATTATTATTATTATTATTATTATTATTATTATTATTATTATTATTATTATTATTATTGATGTTGATGTTTTGTTGTTGTTGTGATTAATAATAATAATACCCAGATATTAATACTAATAATAATAATTCCAGAGATACAAGCACAACTTGGCAATACCAAACAAGGAAAGCCAAAAGAAGCCACTTTAAAAAAAACAGTATTTTTGAATAAAATATACATTTTTTAAATGCTTATCCATGAGCAATTTTATTTTCTTGATATCTCCTTGAAAGACAAGTAAGGCAGAAGTTGGAGGGGTTCTCTGCACAATTTGTGAAATGAAGCCACCAGGCTACATTAGAAGTCATTATTAATATTAATATTAATATTAATATTAATATTAATATTAATATTAATATTATTTTGTCACTCTGGGCTGGAGGGTGAAGGTGCTGGCTCTGGGATCCCCTCCCAGGCTGAGATGGGCTCCTTTGGCAGCTGGGGCAGGGTGAAACCCTATCCCTGCTGCCCTGACAGCCCCTTTGGGAGCCCTGGTGAAATGAGCTCCTGCCCTTCAGAAGGCTCCTCTGTATTTAAATAAACAGCCTGGGGCTGCAGCAGAGCAGCACTGAGGTACCCAGTATCTGAATATATCCTTTGAGTGCACACCAAGCTGCTTTTGGGGAGGAGAAGAAAGGGAAAAGCTCCATTTTCTTTTCTTAATCTGCTAGCAGAAATATATTTGGGCAGTAAACAGGCAGCAATCAGCCAGGGATGCCTGGAGAGCTCCTGCCCAGGGCATGCAGGGCTCTCGTCTGGAATTCATTTATTCCTGTTCACTCTTGGTGCTGCTCAGCTGCAGAGGTGCTTGGGGAAGGGCACAGTCCTGCAGATCCTGGAGAGGATCCAGTGCCAGCTCTGGGGATAACAAATCCTGGGGGTCTCTCAAACTCCTGGAGGAAGACTGCAGCAAAAATCAGCAGATATTGGGAAAAATTCCTCCCTGTGAGGGTGGGCAGGCCCTGGTACAGGGTGCCCAGGGAACCTCTGGCTGCCCCTGGATCCCTGGCAGTGCCCAGGCCAGGCTGGACAGGGCTTGGAGCAGCCTGGGACAGTGTAAGGTGTCCCTGCCATGGCAGGGGTGGAACAAGATGAGCTTTAAGGGCCCCCCAACCCAAACCATTCTGTGATTCTATATTTGCTCCACGGATTTTATTCTGCATCCCATTTTGCTGCTAATTCCCTCAGAAAGCTCTGCTAGTGCTGAGGATGGCCTGGATCTCATTTAATTACATCCAGCAACTCCAACTGCTGGAGCAAAACCACTTTAGATAGGACCATGTTGAGCTTTGAAGAAATCCCCCAGCCTGGTGAAAAATGCAGATTTAATCTGTATATTCCCCTGAAGTGCTGCCTTACACACCTTGCAACGACAGTTTCACACAGTCCTTCACTTTGCTCATCCTGAACACAGGTCCTGGAGGGTCACAAAACACAAGATGTGCTGCCCAACCTCTGCATTTGGGGGGAAAAATCCAGGAGTAAAGGAGATGCCTCCCGAGAGCCCTTCCATCCCAGATTTGCACAGGCAGGCTCACACTCAGCCTTCCTCTGGGAAGGGACCACACAGGCTCAGGTTGGAGGGGGGAAAAAAGCACATGAAGATCATGGAAGTCTCAGGGCAAGTAAATGACTGTTAATTGTGAGATATTTGATTGCAAGAAGCACCAGATGGCCGGCCATCTGGTTTTTATTACAAAATTAAACAAGATTAACCCAAACAGGATTTCCTCAGCATTCTTCTCTGACTGGCTCACAAATACATCTTTAACACCTATGCCACAGATAGAGCAGAATTCAGAAGCCCTTCCTGCCTTTTCCCTAATCTGCTTGGGCTAAATACTCTGCTGAGCAATGCCCTTGCACCTAGAGATTTCCAGCAGGATTGGAAAGAAGCAGGGGATGGAGCAATTGAGAGAGGAGGGAGATGTCAGCTCCAGCAGGAGCCCTTCCTTTTTCACTGGTTGAAAAAGGCACAAATATCACGGCAGGAGAGCTGCCAAGGGCAACAGAGGCAGCTGGGGTACCAAACCCTCCTGGTCACTGCTGGGATGGGAAGAGTTTCTCTCCTCTGAAAAGCAGCACCCAAAACCACCTCTCTACAGGAGTTTTCTTTGCCTTTTTACACCTTTGCCCAAATCCTCAGGAAGTTTGTCCTGGTGCTGGCACTCCCTGCCCTGCCCAGCCCCACCACTGCAGAAACTCATTTTTGCTGGGCATGATGAGGGATAAAAATGCTTTGCACAGGCTTTGCCTCAAAACATGAACCCTGAGGCTGAGCCCTGCAGAAGCAGCTGAGATTTTGCTGAGCAGGCCTTGCTGGGCCCAGTTAATCCAGTGAGTTTTCTGCCTTCTGCTCCCACAGCTGCTCTGGGAGATGTGAGAGATGACACCCACTTCCAAAACTGTAAAAGGTTGATTAAAACCTTATCAAAAATACAACAAAAGACTGAATAGAGGAAATATTACAGCACCAGGAGCAGAGGATTTTTCCCACCACGTGCTCACCCACACAATGGAGGTTTGGCCTCTTAACCCTTTAGCTCTCCCAAGGTTCTGTCCATCAACTCCTTCTTCACTGTCCAGTGGTGGAGATCACTTCCTTAAACCCTGATTGGAGTTCAGGATTTAAGGAAGTGACAAGTGACAGCCATAGTAACAAGCTGACCCTCCCAAATGTCCCAAACCCAGGGCCCACCCTGATAACAACACAAGTGGGTAAAGCATAACTATAAATCTACAAAACCCCTCCTAACACATATCCATGATATTTGCCTGTTAATTGTGAATATCAGCCCCCGCATCACTCATCTACCACAGAGCCACCCAGCTGCCACCGAGGTGGCCTTGCCTGGGCCACCCGGCCACCCTGCAGCAGGCAGGGCTGCAGTGGGACCCTCCCTGCAGCTGGATCCCCCAGCTTTTGTCATGCAGATCACAGCCGGCCTCGTTTGTTCGCAGCAAATCGCTCGTGAATGGAACAGAAAGCTGTTCCAGGGGAGATCTCAGTGCCCAGGGTAAATCCCTGGGATATGATGCATCCAGAAATTATCCATAATACCCCACTCACAGCCTCCTGTCTGATCAGGAAAACCTGGGGGGAGATTTCAGCTGGAAAACAACAAACTGGGGCTTTAGCTCATATAATTTTTTTTTTTTTTTTCTGTTAGCTTTGAATATCTGCACTTTCAGAGCTCCCCTGAAGAGGAAAGCACCAAGGACCCCTTTCTGGGAGAGCAGTCAGCAGCTCCCTGAGCCCCAGGCAGTTTGTGCCCCCTGTCCCTGCTGTGAGAGGCTGGGGAGCAGCACACAATTCCCCTCTGCAGTGTGGCAGGGTGACAGGCTCCTCAGCACAGCATTGCCACTGCCCCCCTGGCACATTCTGCAGGCCCCGGGCTGGAGGTGGCCCAAGAGCCCAAGGTGCCCATCGGCTGCCAGGCTGGGATGGCACAGAGCAGCACTAAGGCACTTTGCTCCTCTCCCAGCAGCCACAGCAGCCGCCCTCCTTGCCAGGCTGCCAGCACTGGGGGTCCTGAAGGAAGCCAGCTCTGCCCTCCCAGTGGGCAACTCCCCGTCCTGGTGGTTTCTATGATCACAGGATCAGGTTGGGAAAGATCTCCAAGGTCATCGAGTCCAACCTTTGGCTGTCCCCAGCTCAGAGCTGTGAGTGTCACCTCCAGTAGTTCCTTGGACACCTCCAGGGATGGAGACTCCAAACCTCCCTGGGCAGTTCCAATCCCTGATCCCCCTTTCCATGCAGAAATTCCTGCTGTGCCCACCCTGATCCTGCCCTGGCCCAGCCTGAGGCCGTTCCATCTCCTCCTGTCCCTGTCCCCAACTGGCTGTCCCCTCCTGGCAGGAGCCACAAGGGCCCCCCTGAGCCTCCTCTGCTCCAGGCTGAGCCCCTTCCCAGCTCCCTCAGCCCCTCCTGGGACTCCATTCCCTGCCCTGGACATTCTCAGCCCCTCAGTGTCCCTCTGGCTCTGAGTGCCCAGAACTGGAGACAGAACTTGATGATGATTTTAGGTGTCACCCCAGTGTGTGATTAATTCACCCAGATTTAACATGTTCTGGAAACCATATAACTTTCATTTTGGGTTATGGTCTGTCTTTAAAAAGTAAAGAAATTCTATTTAAAATCTTCTTAAATTTGATAAAATCATGAACTGCAAACTCCTCATGTTTCCAGCCCCTTTTCATCCCACTGGAAGCCACCAAAAGGAGATGAAGCTCCCCCAAAACCAGGCTGCCCATCTCCTTGTGGCCAAAGCCCTCAGGCTTTCACAAACTAAGGACAGCTCAGAGGAAAGATCAAACATGACCCAGGTAGAGGCAAATTCAGGGAATTAACTGCAAAGCTGAAATACAGCGTCTCTTCTTTCCCCTTTGCCTTTTCCACAAGAACCAAGCTTGCTCCAGCATGGAAAATAATTTATTTTTTCACAAATTTATTCTCAGGAGTGGCTGTTCCACTCTGAGCTGCTGTTTCTCCAGAAGAACTTGGTCCAAGGCAGACACCTCAGCTGGAAAACTCCCATCCCAACAATCAGTGCTTGGAGCTGAGAGGACATCCTAGCCTATTTTTAGGAGGGACAGGGAATTACTAGATCAGCAATATGCTGCACTAAACATTTACAAAGCACAGCTCAAAAAGCTGGGCTTTAAACAAAGGGAACAGATGCTCTGACAAGAACCCTGCACAAAATATTTCCTTTGCCAAGTGAGTAAAGGAAACCTGTTTGGTTTTTTAGCTGAAGAACCAGCTTTTAAAGGCAACCCCTAGTAAATGAGGTATAAACTGAATTCAGAACAGTTTCTTGCCTTTCCAGCAGAGCATCCTCTGGGCTGGGCTTTCACTGCCAGCCAGCTGGGGAGATGCCCCCAAGGTGGAAGCACACACACGAGGAAAAACAAAGCACTTTAACAAGCAGTTAAAATTTGCAAGCTCTTAAAACATGATTTATCCATGCTGGGTGCTCCTCTATCTCAGCAGATGCTTCCAAGTGTCTGGCACTGGAGAAAAACCCATAACTTTATTCCATGATGTATGACTAACCTGCATTAGACTTGCACAGAAACGACTGGCTGTTGGTGGTGCAGGAATAAAAAATCAGTGGATTGCACTGTAAACCAAAAGAGACTTCAGTTTTCTTGGAGGGGTTTCACAAGAAGTTGCTTCAGTCTGTCGAACATGGATGGGAAGGGGCTGTGGGCAACCTCTCCCTCAGGAGCCACAAGGAAAAGGCACTTCCAGCCAGGAGAAGAGATCTCCACACCTTTGTGAACAGCTGGGTGTGGATGGGCTGGGATCACCCCCCAAGGGGCTTCCAGGCAAAAAAAAAAACCCCAGGAATTGGACCCCAGCAGCTCCTCTGGGAACACTGGGGAGCACATGGCTTTTATCTGTGCACCACTGGAAAAACCAGAATGGATACAGCTGGGGAAAACCAGACCTGCATTTAGCCTGGGGAGTGGCTTGTCTGCTTTTTCCCAAATCTATTGGATAATCTAACAGGAGATACTGCTCTCTACCAACCCACACTGCTGGCAACAGGAGCACCAGGGAGGCCTGAGGCACTTCTCAGCTCCAAAATGGCTTTTACAAAGCATCACCCCTTGTCCCCTGCATCAGGGGGCTCAGAGAAATGTCCCCCAGCAGGAAAGGGCCTGGGAAAGATGAGCAGAGAGCCTGGTGCTCCTTCCAGCCCTGCTGGATTTCAGCAGCCAGCAGCAGCAGATAGCACAGGGCCCTGCTCCTGGCTGTCAGGCAGAGATAAGGCTCCTGCAATTGCAGGGAAAAGACTTTTCCCAGCCTCAGGTTTGTAGGAGGAGGGCAAGGAGAGCACAGGAGGCAGAGAACAGTGAAATCAATCCAGAAAAATACATTTTATCCATCCTGATGGATGCAGGGCTGGCTATCAAGCAGATGCTGCTGCTAAAATCAGCCTTCCACTTCAATGTGGGCTTCTTGAAGCTCTCACCTTCATTCCTTGCAAATGAACAACAGGAGCCCCCAGAGAGGCTGCACACTATGATAAAGGTCAAACAACACCTCAGCTGACTCAAAATCAGAACTGAATGTGTTTCTGGTTAACAGGGCAGCTTAATTTATATCTTAGAGCAGCAAAGGGGGGAAAAACCCTTCCTTAGCTGTGAAGCAGAGATCCTGGAAACAGTCAAGAGCTTTGCTCTTCCCCCAGCAGTTGTCTCCATCCATCTCCTGTGAGGAATGGGTTGATGGGTTACCTCAGAGCCTGGCTTTGAGCTGTTCTCCTTTATAATCTCCCTCTAATGCACAACTCCAGCTGTCAGAGGAAAGGGAAAGGTGATTAAATCAGCTGGTGAGGACTCCCTGCAGGAAGGTACAGCATGTGCAACATGTGCTACACAAACCTGCAGTTCATTCCAAGTTCCCTTTTCCATCACCCTGCAAGCTGACACAGCTTTAGCTCTGCAGCAACATGGACTTACTCCAACTTCTTGGAAAGTGGAAAGGGCTGGTCACTTCCCAAAGAAAAGGAGAAGGGATTTGTGAGATCCCAAGCAATATTTCTGGTGCTGTTCATTGCTTCCTTTCACAGTCTGTGTGACAGCAGCTCATCCTTGGGGTGGTACCACCCCCAAAGGCATCTTATCCTGCCTAGACATTGCTTGGCACTAATGGGAAACAGCCTCTCCCTCCCAACAGGCAACAAGCTGTGGGCTCACAGGGCAGAGCAGAATCCAGAAACTTCCTGGGAAGAAATCCAGGCTGAGAGGTGTCTGGGAATTTCTCAGTGGCTTCAGGGAAAAGAGGTTGTCACCAGATCCATGGGAAGCTCAGGGAGAAGGCCACGTGTACAAGTAAATCCCCTTCACTTCCCCAAACTGCCTGTGCCAGACTTTCCAGTCACATTAAGGAGTGCAGGACACAGATGCCAGCAGACTCTGGAAATTTTACACCTGGAGCCATTCCCCACTCTTATACAAAAAGCACCTGGAAGTGAATGCAGAGTGAAAAATGGATTTCCAGCTCTCCAAGAGCAAACCTACCTGAGGAAAGCACGAGGCTGCTGCAAGCCCACGATTTCAGAGCTGTTGTGGAGCTGAACCTGTCTCAGGGTCTGCTTTTTGTTCCTTATTAATCACTTTCATGAGCCTTTGCACTTTTGGATTCCAGCCTGACTGGAAGCAGCAGACACTGGAAAGCTCAGAGAGCTTTCCAAAGTGTGAACACCCCCCACTCCCCACTCCTGGAGAAGGTTTAATGCACTTCAGGTTTGCATCCAGGCTTCCAGGGGCTGAGCCAAGCTCTCACCCCTCTCAGACACACAGGGTGCTCACCTGTCTGGGAGTTTCCAAGCTGAAATCCAGGCTTCCATCCTGAAGAATCTTTGGCAGAAGCAGGGCCAAGAGATCATCAGGTGCAGAGGAGCTGAGATGGTGCCCAGGGAAGACAGCAAACTGTGATGGTGTTCACAGGGGTCTCAGGTTGAGGGAAGAGACAAGGATCTGACTCCATGTTTCAGAAGGCTTGATTTATTATTTTATGATATAGATTACATTAAAACTATACTAAAATAATAGAAGAAAAGGTTTCATCTCAGAAAGCTAGCTAAGAATAGAATAGAAAGGAATGGATAACAAATGTTTGTGGCTCAGACAGAGAGCCTGAGCCAGCTGACTGTGATTGGCCATTAATTCCAAACATCCACATGAGACCAATCACAGACCCACCTGTTCCATTCCACAACAGCAGATAACCATTGTTTACATTTTGTTCCTGAGGCCTCTCAGCTTCTCAGGAGTAAAAAAATCCTAAGGAAAGGATTTTCATGAAAGGATGTCTGTGACAGCAAACTACCAGCACTGCTGATGGAAAAATCCACTTTCCATCCTTCCCCAGGGATCTCCTAGGCTCCATCACCTTCAAACCATAATGAGATTGAGCAAAGAATGCCTGGCATTTGCTCCACAACTCAGGCAAGGTTTAGAAATCCTTGAATGACGCCAAAACTCAAACGTGGGTGAGGGAAGCTGCCTCTGAGCCTGAGTGGGGAAGAGTCTCCCTCTCCCTCTCCTGTTTTATTCTCCAGCAGTACAATGAGGGCTATTCTCTGCTGGAAGCAGGGATCCAAAACCCTCTGGTGTTTTATGGATGGAGTGCAAAGGGAAGGTATGGATCCTCCTGTGCCAGCCAACTTCCCATAAAGCAGCCATGGGGAAGCACTGGGGCTGAACTGAGGGGAAGCTGTGGAATTGGCCTTTCCAGCTGGCTGCTCCCCTTGCTCTCTCAAACCCCTCAACCAAAACGTGACATTCACCAGGCCAGACAGGATGGGAAATGAGAAGAAAACCTCTCTCCCCACCACCACTCCTCTTTATGGAATTGCCACCCACCAAAGGCACAACCTTGAGGTTCCAGCCAGCCCTGGAACAGGGTGGCTGAGCTGGGGACAGGAGATCCAGATTGTGCCACCAAGGGCCACACAGTGCAGCATTCCCACATCTTTGATCCTGCCACAGGGCAAAAGAGAGCCAGGAGGGAGCAGGGCTGTGCCACAGAGGGCTCCTGGGCTGCTCCATGGAGTCACATCCTGCATTCAGGTGCTCTGGTCTCAGGTGTGTTACCAGGATTGATTAAATTGATTTAAATACACTCTGGAGTAACTCCATGTGGTTGCCACGGATAACCCTGAGCTAACAGTCTCTGCCCAGGACAGTGAGGTGTGGTTAGGTTGTGATGGGATGCCTGGAAGGAGGGAGAAGCCAGCTTGCTGCTTGGGAGCCCAGAAATGTGCCTTTCCTTCCCTCTCACACCCTGTGGGCCCTCCATGGTGACCAGTGACAGGAGGGAATGCCAGGGAGCTGTGGCAGGGCAGGCTCAGCCTGGAGATCAGGGAAATGTTCTTCCCCCAGAGGGTGCTGGGCACTGCCTAGGTGTGGCAGTCCCATTTTCTGAAAAATCCCTTTGCTCAGGATTTCTTCTCTTGGGAAGCTGAGAAGCCTCAGAGAAAAATGAAAACAATATTATCTCATTAGCTTCTCCTGTGTTTTGCTGCTTTGGGATGTGGTTGGAGATTGTTTATCCAACAGGTGAATGTTTGATTGGTTTCATGTGAATTGTTTTGACTCATTGGCCAATCAAGGTCCACCTGTGTCAAGGCTCTGGAAAGAGTCAGGAGTTTTTCATTATTATCTTTTTAGCCTTCTGTCTGTATCCTTTCTGTATTCTTTAGTATAGCATTCTTTAATATAATATAGCATCATAAAATAATAAGTTAGCCCTCTAAGAACATGGAGTCAGATTCATCATCCCTTCCTGCCACAAGGCACCCCACAAACACAAGACCCAGGCTCCCCAGGGCATGGGCGCAGCCCTGAGGCTGCCAGAGCTCCAGGAGGGTTTGGACAATGCTCCCAGGGATGCCCAGGCTGGGAGGCACAGCCCTGCCCAGAGCCTTCAGTCCCCTGGGAGACTCCCACAGCCCAGGCCCCGGATAATGAGGACATTGGAGAGCTGTGTGCCTGCTGGATGAAGATCCAGGGAGTGACCCCGATGGCCATGGAGCTGATGGGAAGGGATCCTGGCAAGCTGGTGATGATGGGAGCTGCAGCCAGACCCACCCTGACACACAGCCATGACTTTGCCTTATTGTGCATCCCAATTCCCCACTGCAGGACACACAAATGTGCCTGTAGGTGGCCCAGAAACACTGGCTTATAAAAAAGAAAAAGGGAGGGAAGAAAAAAAAAAAAAACCCTCAGAATGAATGCAGCGTCTGTCACCCTTTTGCAGAATTGTTATGTTTTTTGTGTGTAGTTGGTGCTTGTTTTCCAAAGATTTACATTTTTATGTGTGTGTCACTCGCTTTTCATGCATTCGGAGACCTCGGAGCTTAGAAATTCAAAACACTTGTCAGTCACGTCAATCCTTTTGGACAAAACAGAGCTGCCACTTGGATGGACAAAAAAAAAGCCCACAACAAAACAACAAACAAAACACACTTTTCTCTCAAGCTGTGACTCGGTCACCCCGCTCAATGCGGGCAGGACAATGTTCAGAGAAAGCAAAAAGAAAGATCTGAGTTTTCATACTCATCGGTGGAACTAAATTGATTAAGGTCATTTCCTAGGTAGGTTTGAAATCTTCTGCAACAATTTTTTTTGCTTTTTTGAAAAGAAAAAGAAAAGCTTCCCCCTGCCCAAAAAAAAAAAAAAAAAAAAAAGGGAAAAAGTCACCACTGCAAAAACATTAAATCTGCTTGGGTAACTCAGAATGTATGTTGGCAAGGCAACATATCTCAGCTTGAACAGTAAACCTGCTATGTCAGAGGCTCTGCCACATATGAAAGAGGCTTGGGTTTCAATATCTCATGCTGAATTTACTGCGTTTCAGCCTTTCACGGCCAAGTATTTGATGTCTCTCCTTTCACTGCTGCAATCGATAGGGTGACCTTACGTAAGAGTTTCCTGACCTTTGCTGTTGTCAGTATTGTTCTGCTAAAATGTAATTTAACTCTTTTTCTTTAGTCTGGAAATAGCACTGTACAGACAGCAAACACGAGAGGGGCTTGGGGTTTTTTTACCCCCCTTAACCTAAAGGCAAGAGGCACCATCCATCATCAGAGTTGGCTTCAAACCAGAGGATGACAAGAGGCATCATCTGCGGAGGGTCTGGTTGGTTTCCCAGTGCTTTCTTGCACCTTTTTAGTAAATTAAAAACCCCAAAAAGCCTTACTCTGATGCTCATTCCAGTGCCATCCTGCTCTGTATTTTAGGATTGAGGGTTCTCTCTGGATTCACATCACTGGGATGTTGGTACTACATTACAGCATTTTTTAAATTTTTAAATTACAGCATTTCCTTTAGCTAAAGCCTTGCATGTATTTCACGTAATAAAAACAGAGATCAAGACTTCAGTGAACAAAAAAAGAATTGTTTTCAAACAGCAACTGCCAAAGTGGAAGGAGGCTGATTTTTCTCGTGGCAGTGGATGTTGGAGAGTCAGCCACATGTTTTAGACTTACAGCTGGCTTATCCATGCCAGGATCTTTGGGAGCCTGGTTTGAATCCTATTATAACCCTGTAATGTAAGTGCTCTAGTGGGAGCAAACTGCCATGGTTATCCTCTGCTGGGCTGCTGTGATTTCATCTCTGAGCTCTGGCTGCTGTGGGTATTACTCTGCATTAGCCATGCAGATGCACACGTCGCCACTCACACCCATACATTTGCACAGGATTATGGCTGAAATTCCTGATCCTGCTTATAAAAAGCCCTATAAAGCCCAGAGAGCTCCTTTTAAACCAGCAGCATTATCCTACTGTAAATCCGGGGTGTAAGTCGGAGCCGGCTCTGCTCTTCAGCCACACATCCTCATGGAGCAAGGAGGCTAAAAGCAAACCCTGGGCTCTGCACAATTCCCCCCAAAACCCATCCCCATCACATCCCCAGCCCCACACCCCTTCACTTTCTGAAGTAGCAGCTCCACTCTTGTCATGGAGGAACTCTCAGAAAGAGAGTTAAGAGCTGGGCTTTGGCAGCGCTGCCCCCGCCCCCACGTGCTTCAATATTGCTCACAGCTGAGTTATTTCTTGCTTCTTAGGAATTTTAACTGGCTTTTATGCTCAGTGAACTCGTGAAAGGAGAGTACCTAAAGTCAGCAGTGCTGAAACCATGAATTAGCACAAGGAGAAAGGGGCCAGTTGGGTGTTTCTTGCAGTACATTATCTGCATAATGCCAGAGGAGCTGATTTAAAGTTGCTGTGCTACACCTGAGCGTCGTTTATGGCTCATAAAAGGAAAGCTGTGTTTAAGGAACAATAAAGCAGCACTGCACTTTCTGTGGAAGAAGAGAAATAAAGCCTTTCTCACGGAGCAGATGCATTTTTATTTGCTCAGTGCCTGCCTCTGAGGCACGTGGAGATGCTTTACCAGAAAGCCCAGGAGTTAAGCAGGACCACTCGCCCCAGGTTATGGATTATGTTTGATTTGTGCTCATTTTTCCAGCCAAGCCTTAACACAGCAAATCTGATCTCCTGGAAAAGGTAAGACCTGAATCCCCATGGACACCTGTAGCTGTCAGAGGAGCAGGGAGATCCCTAGACACAAAGGCACAGCAGGGAAGAACAGGGATCCTTCATAAAGCAGAATCACAGAGTCGTGTTGATGGTCTGGGAGGTCTTTTCAAACAAAGACCAACCTGTGATTAATCCCCACTTATCACCCAGCCCAGAGCACTGAGTGCCATGTCCAGTCTTTCCTTGAACACTTCCAGGGGTGGGGACTCCATCACTCCCCAGGGCAGCCCCTTCCAATGGTTAACAGCCTTTTCCATGAAGAGATTCTTCCTGAACACCCCAGGTTCCAGGCTCAGGACGTTTGGCCAAACAAAGTGACAGCAGCCATCATATCAATAACTCCAAGTCACAGTCCCATCACAGAAGACACCTATTTTCACTCACCTGCTATCTGCTGATAAATTCCCTCATTTCAGTCTCCGAGGAGTCCAGATCCACACTTTGGTCTCAGTGCAAACACCAGCTGGGGTATTGTGTCCCACAGGAGAAAAGCTTCCTAGAGCACAGACAAGTTTTTAGCTATTACACCATTTTATGCCAGTTTGATTTTTGAGACTTTTGAGCATGAAACCAAAGTCCTAATGAGAAAGACACAATTACAAACTCCATCCCTCCTGTCCCTCTGCATTGTTCTGCCCTCCACCCATTTCCCCATCCTCTGCCCACCACCCCCCTTCCCACACAGTTGTGGCCACCTCGGGGCCACTCAGCAGTGCCAGTCCCTGGAGAGGATTTGGAGAGAGGATTGGAAGGTTCCCACTTCCCAAACTGCTGCTGTTAGAGGGTGCTGCCTCCCACTTCACCTTTCAAGGCACAAGGTGAGTCCTGAGCTCCAGGTTTTCCCATCAAGGAGCTGGAAACGATCCATGTGTGCACAGTACTGACAGCAAGGGTCATGGTCCTGACCTTTCCCTGCTCCCTGTCTGACCCTGCTTTTGGAAAAGGCTCCATCACACCACGATTCACCTCCCCGAGGAAGAGGCCTGGAGACTTTATCAGTGCGGTTGAAGCAGCAGGTCTGCAGGATCTCCCCAACACTCAGCACCACCCGGGCTCTGTGCAGGGCTGACGCTGCTCTGTGAATACCAAACTGCAGAGGGAAAGGAAAAAAAAAAGAAATTCTGTGAGTTTCTGCCAGTGTGAAGCTACAGCACCATGTGAGAACAACCCACTGCCTGAGAGGGAACCTGAACTGAAACAGTTCTGCTGCTCTAAAATGAAAAACACACCACAGGGGGACAGGAGCAGGGTGCCAGAGCTGTGTCCAGCACACACAGGGATGCTGAGGGAAGGGAAGCAATGCCCAGCTAAAGCAGGGCATTAATTTCTCAGCACTAACCCATTTCAATGTCAGCACGAGGGAGAACTTTCCTTGTAGCTCAGCAGCAGCTTAACAGGAAACTCAAAACACCCACAGTGCACAAGCAGCATCAGCACAAAAAGCAATGCCTGCTCTCCATCCTGACAGCTTCTCTGCAACCAGAAATCCTTTTTCTTTTGGGATTTCTCCCCATTTGGGAATGGACTGGTGCTTTTTTAGCAACACCAGTACAAGAAGGGGATGGCAGACAGGACAACCTTTGAGGAGGCAGTAATGGAAGGTGTAGAGAGAAATGAAGACCAGTCATTCCCAGATTGTTTGGCTGCTGGGATGGCAGAGGGATGAGGGCATGCTTGGATTGAACAGGAATTTCAGTGTAGGACTGTCCTGGAACAGCCAACACAGCTGGGAGACATCATGATTTGACATTAAATACCTTGTCCTGAGGTGAACACCAGCACGATTCCAGTCCTTTGCTGGCTGAGAGCTCCACTTGAGGCATCCCACAGTGCCTGGATCCTGCCCCACTCGGACACTACAGCCCTGCAAATCCACGCCAAAGGGAAAAAGAGATAAAAAGGGATTTAGTGCTGTCAGGACTGCTAACCCCCAATTCCACAGCCAGCAAAACCCACAGAGGGCTGAACCTGGATTAGTCCAAATATCCACTCCATCTGCACACTTCTGCGTTTTTCTTTCCCATGTTTATTTCTAAGCTACAAACACAGCTTTTCATCAGTCCTAGCAGCTTTTACCTCATAAATCCATCACTTTTACCTTCCCCACCAGCACAGACCCACTCCTCCCAGCCCTACCCCTGCTCACCATGCTCCAGTGCCATCTCCCATTCCTCCATCAGTTCTTTCAGGCCACCAAACACCAGGAAAACTCTGACTGACCTGTCTGCTCCTGCTCTAAAGGACTGAGGTGGCCTTGATTCCTCCTTTTTGGCTTTGTTTTTTTTAACCTGAGGAATAGGCTGGCAAGTCAAACCACTGGTAGGCACAGGTTTTGTTTTCTTTTTCTCAGATCTTTATTTTACAAAAATAACTTACAAATAGAGACGACTCTCAGCAGTAAGATCACTCACTCTGTGCAGGAGGATACAGCCTGGTGAAGCAGGGGTGTGGGAGTTAAGGACTCTGACAATACTGTTAATTTTAACATGATGGCAACTATATTACACTACAGATATTTCATGCTCCAGCATGTGGGTGTGACACCACATAAAGCCATGGTCCATAAAGTGTGCCAGCCAGGGAGGATGCTCCCAAGAGATCATTTCCATCCTATTTATCAGCATCCTCTTGGAGCCAAACGGCCACCTAACACTCAGACTACAGCACTCTGGATACACTCATCAGCAATATACTTCAAATACATGATAAAAATATATTTAACTTTCAAATACACTTGTATAAGGTACACCAAGGGGCAGAAAATAAAGTCTTGAGCTTTTAAATACAACACACTATATATATAAACATACACAAGGAGACAAGAGGGAATCAAGACGTGGAAGGAGAAGCTTATCCATGTTATCTATGGTACACAATGGCTTTGTCTGCTAGGAAATAATTTCCACTTGCATAGCATTGTTGAGGAGTCCACACTGGGCTAGGAGGAGAAAAGGTTTTCATTTTGGTACCACTTCCACTTTGCAACTGATCCTACTCTTAAATTACACTTTGTCCTCTCTCTTTTGTAGGCTGGAATTCACGCCGCGTTCATAACGAGCACATTGAAAGGAAGGGGTAAAAAAAATAAAACAAAGGACAAACCGTAACGCACAAAAAAAAAAAACACATCAGGTCAGAGAGTCAAGGAAGTTCCTTTCTGGGCTTGCAGTCATTTGGCATTTTGCTCCAGAGCTGAGTATTCTGCTTCTGACACTCTGGAGGCGTCGATGAGTTTGGTGAGGCCAGTTTTGGCAGAGTACTTGAAGATGAAGGCTTTCATCAGCTCGTATCTGTAGTTGCGGTTGATGAAGCTGTACAGGATGGGGTTGACGCAGCAGTGCACCAGCGAGAAGCACTGAGTGATGTGGAGGGTGGCATAGAGGAAGTTCTCCATCTGGCAGCTGATGGGGATGAAGTGAAGGCTGTAGAAGATGTCTAGCAGGACGGCCACGTGGTAGGGCAGCCAGCACACCAGGAACACCACCACGTAGGAGAAGATGATCTTCCCGTTGCTCTTGCGCTCCTGGTCACTGGAGGTGGAGATGCTCTTGGCCAGGAGGAAATAAAACACGGCGATGACGGGAAAGGGGATGAGGAAGCCCAGCACCACGGAGATGAGCTCCATGCCAATCAACCACTCCTTGAAGCTCTCCTCGGGGTAGACAGGCCTGCAGTAGGTCTCGCTGTTGGAAGAGACAGTCTTGAGGTAATAGGTGTCCGGGAGGGAGGCGGAGAAGGCCAGGAGCCACACCAGGACGCAGATGCAGCGGCGGATGATCTTCTTCTTGCGGCTGCTGGAGTTGGTGAAGTAGGCAACCGAGAGGTAGCGGTCCACGCTCATGCACGCCAGGAAGAAGATGCTGCTGTACAAGTTGATGGAAAATATCAGGTGGGTTATCTTGCACGTGATTTCCCCCATGTGCCACTGGTTGTGCTGGACAAGCGAGACGACCCACACAGGCAGGGTGATGACGACGCACAGGTCGGCGATGGCCAGGTTGAAGATGTACAGGTGGGTCTCATAGCCCGTCATTTTGGCCTGCAGGTTGACCCACACCACCACCGAGTTGGCCACCAGGCCTATGACGAAGATGAAGATGTAGAAGAAGGACAGGGTGTAGAGCAGGGCGCTCTTGTTGAGCGTGCCAGGGCATGTCGTGGCATCCACCGTGATGCACTCGCCGCTGCTGCACGTCCAGTTGATCTCCGTCAGGTTGGCCGTCTCCAGGAAATCCAGGATGGAAGTCAAGTCAAGCGCGCTCATGGTCGCTCGGGTTGGAATTCAAGTGACCTAAAGGCAAAACAGGATTGAAAGAAATGACGTAAATTACGGAGCTATTTCTGCTGCCGTGTCACGCCGGGACGCGCCGCTTTAGTAACAGCCTGCTCTTGCCAGGCACCTTCCAGCAGAGCACTCCGTGGAGCAAAACAACCAAAACACTCATCAAAGCTCATCTGCTTGACAAAAGAGGAGCAGCACCAGATTTCGTGTGATTTTCCCCTTTCTTCCAGCTCACATCTGACATCATCAGGTTGGCTATCGCCCCCGGGTGCGAAATCTGCAAAGTACACCGTGGCCAAATAAATGTCAGGCGACTAAATCTGCCTCCTCTGGCAGAAATGATGCTCCTATCGCTTTCAGCAGGGGAACCTTTAAGCCATTTCATCTGCACTGCCTCAAGCACAGTAGAATTGATCTGGCTGATACATGGTACAGTAAAACATTTACCACAAGCTCTGGTCAGCATCTTGTCAAGTCATACAGATGTATAAAGGAGAAGTGGGGAACTAAAGGGCTTTGTACTCCTATCCAAACTTAAATTTAAATTCTGCTCTGTCCTCCCTCCCTCCTTTCTATTTTACAAAGTATCCCCTGCATTTAACAATCATTACATAGCAATGAGAAAAGAAAAAAAAGCCCTCAGAGCTTGACTGCTGAATAGATCTGCTGGTCTTAAGTTTTCTTTTTAGAAGAGTGCTTTGATTTCAAAACACTCCCCCAAAAGTTGGCTCCACAACTGCCTCCTTTCCACCCCTTTGATTTTCTATGTCTACTTTTGCTGCCTCTTCAGTGCTTCCTTCTACCTGCAGGCAGTGGACAAAGCAACTTGTTAACTTCCTCACCAGCAGAAAGAAAAGGCCCTTAATGGCTCACACAAAACCCCAAGTGGGCTGATAACTGCCCTTGTGCTTTTTAGGGAGGCATAAAAATGCTGTCCCCCCACCCTGGGACCCTCACAAGACCCACAGTACCACCCACAGGCCTGTGCCCACGATGGCCAGGCCAGTTCTGGAGTGCAGGATCCAGCCTGGGATGTTTCCAAGGGAAGGATCCTTGTTCCCTCATGGCTCCACCTGAGCTGGCCCATCAGGTCAGCCAGGCCAGCCATGGACACATCCAGCATCCCCAGCAACGCTCACCTTGCTCTTCCCCATGATCCCACAAAGAGAGGGACCAGCCTGGGGCAAAGCCAGTGTGGCCAAGTGACCAGAGAGCAAAGGGGATCTCCAAATACCCCTGACCCCAGCACAGGATCTCTTGGGAGGGTTTCCAGGAGCACAGAGTGAGGGGTAAGCAGGGAAGAGCTGGGATGTGTTGAACACCCTCCCTCTAAAAAGGGAGACACAGCACCTCTCCATCTGCATAATCAGCTCTTCCCAAAGCTCCCACCCTCCTGCCTGTCAGGGACAGAGGCTCAGGAAGAGAAGGGAGATAAGGGGGGAGATTACCCGAGAGGACTCAAGGCACTATTGTCCCAGCCGAGGGGAAGCTGGTGGCACTAACAATGAGGGGGGCCCTGCACGCATTCAGGGGAGATCAAATCTCTCCACAAACAGGCCCAAATTGGCCCGTGAGGAGATCTGGCCTGTGCCTTTCATCCTGCTGGCCTGATGAAAGACGGAGCCGAGACTCAAACCAAATTAAGCACGGCTTTTGCTCAAACACTGGCTAAAGAGGGAGCTGAGCCAGGGGCAGCTCTCCATCCTGGGATAGCCGATCCCGTGCTCATCTCGGGAAAGCAGAGAGTGATTTAACCCACAGTATGCA
The DNA here is from genome assembly GCA_024362935.1 of Setophaga petechia. Lineage (NCBI taxonomy): Eukaryota > Metazoa > Chordata > Aves > Passeriformes > Parulidae > Setophaga > Setophaga petechia. The sequence continues at coordinate 38,311,821 of JANCRA010000005.1, read as the reverse complement.
GGGCAGAGGGGCTGATCCACTCCCCAGAGCTGCAGGCAGCAGGGCTGGATGCTTCCCCTGGATGTTCACTTCACCCCAGAGCTGCAAGTGGGACACAGGGATGGGGCTCCTGCCAGACCTCACCCCGGGTCCCACTGCATGCCCAGCACAAACACTTTCCACTCCTCTCACACACAGGAGAAACAGCACCATCCCCAAGTTCCTGCACCTCAAAACTCTGCAGCAATTAAAGGAAACTCCCTAAAAGCCACAAAACTTCCAACCCCATGGCAAAGGCTGCTCCGGCTCGTATTTGGGGGCAGCAAGGAGAGCACAGCAGGAGGAACACCCCGCTACCCCCCTTGACACCCCACAGAAGTAGCATGGGCGGGCCTGGGCTTCTCTGGAAAGGCACATGGTCTAAAACAAGATGCTCACTCCATATCCCAAGACCCCATTTCAGGACAGGACTGTGACAACGCAGCTCCGGCACATACCTCACGGAGAAGAAACTCAAACTTGGCTGAGGGGTGTCCGATTCCGACTGAGAGGTAGCACCAGGGCAGCAGAGAGCCCCCGAGGCTGGGGCTCACACCCTCACACCAATGCTGGGGACACCACGGCCACCACAACCGCAGCTGGTGGCTCAGAGCCACCCTGGGGCTGTTAGGGAGCAGGGAGGATGCTCGGGCCGATCGCAGCCCGGCTGCTGCACACACGTGCATCCATCTGCCTGCGCCTTCCGCATCCCCAGCGCGGCAATAAAAACCCGACACCGAGCCGGCCTCCCAGGCTCCAGTCCCGCCGGGGAGGAGGGCTGTGCTCACAGATTACAGCCCCGCAAACCCGCCTGTAGTCTGGGATTAGCTGCTGTAACCCGAGCTCCCACTCCCACCCAGATTAGCTGGGAGGTACGGGGGGGAACCCACCGGACAAACTCAATAAAGCCACTCCGTGCTCCTAAAAAAACACCTTCAGCGCTCTCTGCGGACAGCACAGCATCCGAAAAACTCCTGAAGGAAGCTGGGACTGTAATTTGTGTCCACGACACTGCTAAACTCCTGCAGGCCATCACCCCTTCACCTGGCAGGCACATGTGCTGAGTCCAGTCGCTGCTAGTTTACAGGACAAGAAGGAAAGGAGAAACGCACCCAAAATCCTGCTCCAGACCCCCAGAGAGCTGTTCCTGGAGCAGATGCAGCCTGCAGGATTGAATCTTTCCCATCTCACTCCTGCAGGCTGTGACAAAGCAAACAGGCACCAGCACCCCTGCCTAGGAGGGCAGCCCGGCACGACAGGGCAGTGTCCAAACCCTCAGCAGTGTGGGGAGCATCCCACAGCCCGCTCCTGCCCGCTGAATGCTCAGGGCTGTGGGCAAGCTGCGCTCTGCCCTTCCCAAAGGGAGAAACCAGGAAAAGCCAGGACGGCCGGGCGGGCTGTCACCCGCACACCTTCACCGTGCCCGTGTCCCGGCCCTCCACCACGGGGAGACGGCCACCACAAGAGGACACCCATGCCCGCAAGGGGTTTTGCGAGCCCCAGCCCGGCACATTCAAACTCCCCGGCAGTTCCGAGCCGAGGAAACAAACAACAACGGCAGGGGAAGGAGCGGAGCCGAGGATCGCACCTGGGCGCGCAGGGGCACCCATAGGGGAGCGGCGGCCGCCTCAAGGTCCCGCAGCCCCTCCCGCCAAGGGAAACCCAGGAGGGGACGCGCAGGAGAGGCTCCCCCCACCCCGTACGAGCCCAGAGGGACGCGGGGGAGGCTGCGGGCGCTCAGGGGAGCGAGCCCGGGTCCCGCAGCCCCGCGGGGCTCTCCTGGGGCTGCCCTTACCTCGGGGCCTGGCGGCAGCGCTGCCCGAGCGAGTGAGCGCGGCCCCGCCGCCAACGCCGCCTTATATCGGCCGTGAGGGGAGCCCGCCTCCCGGGGGCGGCTCCGGCCGCCGGCTCCCATCGGCACGGCCCCAAAGGCGAGCGGCCCAGCCCCGGCTCGGCCCCAGATCTGCCCGGCCCAGCCCCGGCTCGGAACGGCCCCGGCCCGGCGCCGCCCGGGTCTCCGGGAACGGGAGCGAGGGGTGCGGGCAGCCGGGGTAGGAGAGGGGTGATACCGGCACGGAGGGGAAAACAGGAGGGAAAGAGAGAGGGAAGAGCAGGGGAAAGAGAGAAAATGAAAAGGAGAGAAAAAAAGAGTAAGAGAGAGGGAAAAGGGAGACAAAAAGAAAAAGAGAGAGGGAAAAGGGAGAGAAAAAGAGAACAAGCGAGCGGGGAAAAGGGAGAGAAAAAGAGCAAGAGAGAGGGAAAAGGGAGAGAAAAAGAGCAAGAGAGGGGGGAAAGGGAGAGAAAAGGAGAGTAAGAGAGACGGAAAAGGGAGAGAAAAAGAGAGCAAGAGAGAGGGAAAAGGGATGGAAAAAGGAGAGTGAAAAAGAGGAAAAAGGGAGATAAGAATGAGAGGAGAGAGAAAAGGAGAGTGATGGAGGGAGAAGGAGGAAAAAAAGAGAAAATGAGAGAAAAAAGGGCAAACGATAGTAAAAGCAGGAGAAAAGAGGAAAGAAAAAGGAGAAAAGGAGAATCAGGGAGGAAAATAAGGAGAGAAAAAAGAGGGAAAAGGAGGGGGGAAAGAGAAAATGAAAAGGAAAGAAAAAGAGAGCAATAGAGAGGGAAAAGGGACAGAAAAAGAAGTGAAAAAGACAGAGAGAGGAAAGGGACATAAAAAGGAGAGGAGAGAAAAAAAGAGAAATTAGGAAAATAGGAGGAGGAAAAAAAAGGGCAAAGGAGAGAAAAAAGAGGGCAAAGGAGAGGGAAAAGCAAAAGACAAGAGGAAAAATAAAAAGGAGAAAAAGAGAATCAGAGGGAGGAAAATAAGGAGAGAGGAAAAGGAGAGGAGAGGGGAAATAAGAGGAAAAGCAGAAGAAAAGAGGAAAAAGAAAAAGGAGAAAAAGAGAATTAGAGGGAGAAAAAAAAGAGAAAATATATGGAAAAGGAGAGAAAAAAGAGAAGAGAAAAAGAAAAAGGAGAAAAAAAGGAGAGGAAAATAGAGAAAGAGGAAAAATGAGAAACAAAGAAAAAGAGAAAATGGAAAAAAGAGAAAAAGAAGAGAAGGAGAAAGAGAAAAGAAGAGAAAAGAGAAAGCAGGAAAAGATGGACCAAGAGAAAAAGTGAAAAAAGGAAAAAGGATGAAAAAGAAAAAGTGGGGATAAAAGGGAAAAGAGAAAACGAGAGAAAAGAATAAAAGTAGAGAAAAAGAGAAAAATACAGAAGAAGAGAGAGAAGGGGAAAAGATGAAAGAAGGGGATAAAAAAAGGGGGAGGGAAAGAAAAAAATAAAGTGTGAAGAAGCATAAAAAATTATGTAAGAGGAAAAAAAAATAAACAGCATGTCTGTAGTTGTTTTCTATTTTCATTTGTTTTTTCCCCTGACACAATAAAGTATTGAGGTAGACAAGGCAAGGGGAAGCAGCAGATCTCACCTCTGCTCCCTCCCCAAGGGCAGGAAAAACTAATGCCAAGGAAAAGCAGCAAGAAGCCAGGGAGTCACTGACTCCAGGGGCAAATCCCCTTCCTTCCATGGCTCCTGCAAGGTGTGGGAATCAGAAAAATAGAAACTTCCACAGACACTAAAGAGTTTGATTTGAAACCTTAAAAGAAGCTTAGATTAATGGAAAAATACAATACACAGACAATAAGCAGAAAAAATATAAATTTATGTTTCTATAGTTATAAGGAAGAAAATGTCCTAAGTGAGAAACTGGATTGATAAGATGGTGAAGGGTTATAATGTAGGAAACTATTGATAAGATGGTGAAGGGTTTATAATGTAGGAAATTGTATTGATAAGATGGTGAAGGGTTATAATGTAGGAAACTATTGATAAGATGGTGAAGGGTTTATAATGTAGGAAATTGTATTGATAAGATGGTGAAGGGTTTATAATGTAGGAAATTGTATTGATAAGATGGTGAAGGGTTTGTAATGTAGGGGTGTCATTTTATAGAGTAACTAAGAGTTTACAAGTTTTAATAGAAGCATATCTGTGTACATGTGATAATAGCCCATTAGATAAAAGTATCCACAGTGCAGTAGAAAAAAGTAAAAGTGATAACTTAGAAATCCACAATAAACCCTGTGACAGCTGTCTATTAGTTTAGAAAGTTATAAATTACCTTGTAACAAAGAAACTTGTGACTGCTCTTGAGCTATGGCTGACTGCTGCTCCTTGCAATCTCACAGCCTCTGAGACTGATGTTTATCTGGGCAATAAATGGTTCCCAGCCCAAAAATAGCCCCATGCCTTTATCAGAAGCAGCAACAATAATTCTGAGGGAAAGGGCAGTCAGTCAGGCTGTGTGTCCCAGGGAAAGGCTGGGATTGATGTCCATCCACCTGCCCAGCACTGACAGCTCCCAGGGGTCTCCACCTGGCTGCTCCCAAAATTCCAGGTGAGCTCAGCCCCCAAACCCTCCCCAGAGCCTACACCAACCTCTACAGCTCCTAAATCACCTGGGCAGGGCTGAGCCACTGCCCAGCCAGCACATGCAGCTGAGCTGACACCTCTGAACCACGACTTTTTGGAAGATACAGGGCACAAGTTTAGCCCTTGAACCTATCCCAAAAAACACATAATCCTATATCCACAGGCAAGTAACAGGACAAGGAGAAATGGCTTCAAACTGAGAGTAGGTTTAGATGGGATATTGGGAAAAAAAATCTTCCCTGGGAGGGTGATGAAGCCCTGGCACAGGAAAGCTGTGGCTGCCCCATCCCTGGAAGTGTTCCAGACCAGTTTGGATGGGGCTTGGAGCAATCTGGGATATTGGAAGGTGTCCCTGCCCATGGCAGGGGGTGGCACTGGATGGACTTTGGGGTCCTTTCTGCTTTGGGTGCCAGGGAACAAGAACACAGGGATGAGTCTCCCACCATCCCATGTATTGTATTCGTGGGGTCCCTCCTGGCAGGAAGGAATGATGAATCTGACTCCATATTCTCAGAAGGCTAATTTATTATTCTATTATGCTACATTATATTAAAGAATCCTAAACTATACAGAAAGGATACTTACAGAAGGCTAACAAGATAATAATGAAAATTCATGACGTTTTTTAGAGCTCTGACACAGCTTGGCACTGATTGGCCAATGAGTAAAAACAACTCACAGCAGAAACCAATAAAACAATCACCTGTCACTAAACAATTTTTATACACATTCTAAAAAATTAAAACACGAGAAAAACAAATGAGATAATTATTGTTTTCCTTTTTCTCTGAAGCTTCTCAGCTTCCCAGAAGAAAAATCCTAAGCAAAGGGGCTTTTCAGAAAATATGAATGTAACACCCATGGATGGAAAGGGTGGGATGTAAAGTGTCTCATCTCCCTTCCTGACCCCTGCTCTCCCTGGGTGAGGTCCTCCCAACTTCACAGCTGTTGGTGAGCAAAGTGTCTGCTTGAATTTTGAGTGTTTGCCCAAGTGCAAGGATGTTGGTGGGATTGAAGCACAGTGATGTCAGAGAGTGACAGGATTAAGTTTAAAAATAAACAGGGACTGAAGAACTTGGCTAAATCAGGCTCTGAAAATCCTAGGGAGAAAAAAAAAAAACAACTAAAAAACAAAACTAAAGGCACTCTAGCAGCACTCTGATCACTTGGCCAAAAAAGCAAGTGGAGTGGTTTTGCCTTACTTGGTGTGCCAGAAAATAACATCAAAAAGTGCACAGTCTTCCAGAGCTCTCCAAAAATACCAGTCAGCACCTGGAACCACAAAGCTGCTGCCAGTCCAGGCGTCACAGGCAACCTCCCCTGCCCTGCACTTTGCCCAGGGCAGAGCCCTCGCTGCCCTCTCTGAGTTCCTCCTTTCAGGTGTCATTTTATAGGAGCACGTTCCTCACAGGAGAGCCAGGGCCAATTCCCC